>JAJHZJ010000081.1:2087271-2737857 GCA_023548195.1 Bettongia penicillata ogilbyi | reverse complement strand
ACTTCAGAGAAGCCTGGAAGGACTTATATGAACTAATGCTGAGTGAAAGGAGCAGAACCAGGAGAACTTTGTACACAGCAACAACCACAGTATGTGAGGAATTTTTCTGGTAGACTTAGTACTTCTTTGAAATACATGGACTTAAAAAATTTCCAATGGACTTGAGGCAAAATGTCTTCCACATCCAGAGAAAGAACTACGGAACTGGATCGCAGGTAGAACCAGACCATTTTCTTTTATATTATGTTTTGTTTTGTTTTATGGTTTCTCCCATTAATTTTAATTCTCCTATGCAACATGCATTTAATAGGAATGTACATGTAGAACCTATATAAGAATGTATGCTGTCTCAGGGAGGGAGTAGGGAGGGAGGGGGAAATGATGGAGAGTGGAAAAAAATCCAAGATATATGGAAGTGATCGTTGAACACAGAAAACAAATAAAATAATTCAATTTAAAAAAGCTTCCTCCCAATCCTCACAATTAATAATCTTTTCTCACATGATGGAATTTGGACTAGACCCATAATTGAATAGAAATGGAAGTGAGCTAGCTCCAGAATTGAGGCCCAAGATGGAATCAGTATGGTTCACTCAATTCCCACAATTAACTATTGCTGTTCTAATCTCCTCAGTTCCCTCATAAACTTTGTGTGTTGCTATAGACCAAATGGGGGGAAAATGTTATCTAGAAGCCAGTTTCTTGGTGATGAACCTTTTCACACTTAGCTAGATTATCTTTGGGGGGACAGTCATATATACATGTGCACCTAGACCTATAACATAAAATTTTCCAGCGTGCTAAGACTTCTAAGAACTTGTTTTATGCTGGCACAATTTTTTTTTTTAAATACCAGGTTCCCCTGACATTCCACAATGAGTTATCGTCATAGTAGCATATTATTTATGGAATTTTATTATGCAGATGGGAAAACAGCAATAAAAGACAGAAGGTTAACTTCATGAGGGCAGGAACTATGTCATATTTTTGTCTATTTCTTTTTTAGATTAAAAGGAGTGTTCAAATGCAAATATTATCATGGATTGGTTGTTACAATAATAACAATAATTTAAAACATCAAATGTCACAAAATCAATTTCCTATGAGAATTTTTAAGTAGTTCATTACGGTCTTTATTATTAATTATATTTGGAGGAACATTATTAATAATTGATAATTAATGTTATTACTCAATGTATTGTTATTTTCTTTCTATTAATTGTTGATGCATGTTTTGCTTATTTTCATGTTATAAGAGTTTATAAATATTTTAAAGGGAAAAAAAAAGAATACTCATTCATGGAAGTATGTCAAGTTGGAGGGAGGTCTCTAGTGGAGTGCCCCAGTAATCTGCGCTTGACTCTGTCCTGTTCAGCATTCTTTAGTCAATGACAGAGATGAGTACAGATGGAATGTTTGTGAAATCTGTAGATAACATAAAGAGGGCGTAATGAACATGTTAGATGACAGAGTCAGTATTTAAAAGGATCCCAGCAAGCTAGAACATTGGACCAAATTACGGAAAATTTAATTCAGAATCCACATGATTTCAGTCTTGCTTTTCCAAATTAAATGCCTTAAAAAAAAAAGTAAACAAACAGCAGGTTCTGATCCCTTCTCTGCACTTTTCTGTCTGTTGCATGACTGCAAAAATGGGGTCTACTATAGAATATCACTTTGCCTTCTACATATTTTCATCATGAATGACTGAACATGTATTCAGATCTTTCATATATGGATTTTATAGAGATGAGAAAGAAGGTATGTGAGTCAGAACTTATTGTTTTCTCAATAATTGTTGGAGGGGGAGGGAAATAAGCTAGTTTGTAACTTCCTAATCGTTTGTTTTCTTCCTTTCATATATCTTGAGAACTGATCCTTCAATGCCCCTCAAAATTGTGATGTCTCCAGGTTGGACCTCCAGGTGGTCTTGATCTACAGTAGTACAGCCATCTTGATTTTATTTTAGTTCCCTTTCTATGGTGGCATAGTAGATGGAATACTGGACCTGGAGTCAGGAAGACTCCTCATTGTGAGTTTAAATCTAGCCTCAAAAACCTACTAGCTGTGTGACCCTGGACAAGTTACTTCACTCTGTTTGCCCCAGTTTACTCATCTGTAAAAATTAGCTGGAGAAGGAAATGACAACCCACACAGTATCTTTGCCAAGAAAATGGTGTCACAAAGAGTTGGTTATGATCGAAAACAACTAACCAACAACTTACTTTTTCAAGTAGCTCTGTGGAAGACTGTGACTTTACAATCCAAAGCATTAATGGAGAAAGTAACTTCTTACATAAATAGCAGATTTTTTATTTTTTTTCTCTAATTGTTCTTCTGGTCAGGAGCCCACATAGCTAAGTTCAGAGAGGCACAGTAGCACATTGATTACAGGGTGATTAATTCTTCTGGCCACCATAACACTAATGGCTCACATTTATATATAACATTTTGAGATTTAAGGGTTTACACATATTGATCCTTAGTGAAGAAGGCCCTACATGTGATTATCATTTTACTGAGCAGGAAGTGACTTTCCCAAGGTCAAATAGTTAGGATTACATATTTAGAGCTAGAAGGGGCCTTAGAGCTCATGAGTTCAACTCCATTTTACAGATGAGGAAACTGAGGCCCAGAGAGGTTGGGTGACTCAGCCAAGGTCACACTGCTAGTTTAAGGGGGTTAGATTTGATTTCACAGTCACTTGATTCCATGTTCCCCACCCTTACTCCCTCTCTGAACCAGACATGGGCCTCATCTCCCCAGACCGTGTGTGCCTTTTCACTGACTCTGCCTCATGCCTGAAAGTCTCACTCCCTACAGGAAGCCTTTTTTTCTCATCCCCCTTAACCTAGTCAGAGGTTATCTCTGCTTCATCCTGTCTACCTCGAGTTTGCAAATGGTGCACTTTTGCTTGTTTGGATCATGAACTCCTTGAGATCAGGGACAGGTTTTTTGCCTTTCTTTGTACCTCTAGCACTTAGCACAATGTGTGGTGGCACACAGTAGTAGGTGCTTGCTTTTGAACCCAACCATAGGAGGGTAGGAGTCCTCTTTGTGGCTCCTTGAGGCATCACCTATTAAGTCACTTCACCCCAACTGCCTCATCCTGGGTCATCTCCAGTCATCCTATCTGGTCGCTAGATTTAGATGCTCTGGAGGAGAAGTGAGGCTGGTGCCCTGCACTGCCCTCCCTCACTCAAAACAAAGTCAATTGCAAGTCATGTCGTCATTTCTCTGACGTCATGGTCTTCTGCAACGAAGGACGAACACACATACATTTATAATCATTATTATTTCGTGTAGCGGAATGAGTTCTAGAACGCTCCTCAGGGCCTCGGATGCCCTATCTGTAAAATGGTTACTGTAACTCCTCGCTAGTAGACAATGTTTCATTCTTTGCCTTTGCAGCCTCGCTCAGTGCCTAGCACCAGGTACACAGAGGCGTTAGGAAGGCTTGCAGATTGATGGAAAGATCTTGGCCGATCCCTGGGGCTCAGGCGCAGCGGCCCTTCCTCCTTGCACCGCCAGGAGGCGCCCGGGCGCCGGACTCTGAGCCCCGCCCCCGCCCCCGGCCCCGCCTCCGCGGCGCCCGCCGCTGCCCAGCCTCTAGCCTCGCAGGCAGCAGCGCCCGAGGGGTCCTGGCTCCCGGTTCCCGCGGGGCCTCCTGGGAGTTGTGGTCCGGCTCCCAGCCCCTGGGATTGCGCGCTACTCTAGCGCGCACTACGGCTCCCGGCAGCCCCCGCGGCGGCCCCTGAAAACTGAAGCTGCCCGTCGGGGCGGCGCTGGCAGGCGGCTGCGGGCGGGCAGCGACCCCGCTGGCCCTGACCGACGGACGCAGGGACGGACGCACGGACCGGCGGAGCTGCTCTGCGACGGAGCCTCGGAGCGAGCCCGGCGGGCGGGCCAACCGCCGAGCCGAACCGGGCTCCCGGAAGGGCTCCCGCCCGGGACCGAGCACAGGTCAGAGCTGCTGCTCCGGCCAAGCGGGCGGGGCGGCCGCGAACCGAAACTTTGGGGCGGGGCGGGGCCACGGAGGGGGCGGGGCCACGGCGGGGGAAGGGAACCACCAAGGGAGGGGGAGGGGCGAATGAGGGGAGGCCGGAGAGGGCTGCGGTGGGGGGCGAGAGATGGGGGAGGGGGAGAGACGAGATGGCTACAGTGATGGGGGGAGGGGCCAGAGAGATGGGGGAGGGGAGAGGTATGGGGAGTACAGAGTGAAATAGGGAGGGGGATAAGGGGGACCACAGAGGGATGAGGGATGGGGAAGGGGAAGGAAGGAGGTAGGACCCCAGAGATGGCCCAGGGTGAAAGGGGGGATCCCCGGGGTTAGGATCTGAAGGGTGGGTGGAGAGTGACAGCCGTAGGGGGAGGGGACCATTGAGGGATGGGCTGGGATGGAGCTTCCTCCCCCTGGGGGGGTCTGGCTTGGCTGCCTCCAGCAAACATCTGGAATGTCAGATTTGGGTCTGAGGTCCCTCCAAACCAGCTTCCAGGATGAGGAGGAGGCTTGTGGGGAATGACAGTTCACATTTGCATCAAGCTTTGAGGTTTACAAAGTGCTGGCCTCCTGGTCACTGTGAGGTGGGTCCTACAGCCTCATTTCCCCAGTTTACCCATGAGGAAATTAGTGACTTGCTTAGGGTCATACATTTAGGGTCAGGGATGGGAATTGGATCCGGGGCCCTTGACTGGAGTGCTCTCTCAGGGGACACAGAGGGAAGTGGAGCCTGTCGGGGGATTTGGGCAAAGGAAAATGGGGATGGGCCCGTTTGGGAGGGGAGACCAAAAGGAGCCGTTTGGAACAGAGGGATCCAGAGCTGTGGAGGAGCTGGAGAAGATGGGGGAGAGGGAGAGGGGAGAGGGAGGGGGCAGCCTCAGCCACTGGGCCTTCTCTCTGTCCTCACTCTTCTTAATCTCCAACAATTCTCTTAATTTTCTTTATCTCTGAATCATTTCATGCTACTGATCATTTCCTCCTGCGTACAGGATATATCCTGTCTAAATTGTTGTGACACTGTACTCTCTCTCCGTCTTTCTCTCTCGTCTCTCTCTCTCTCTCTCTTTGTGTCTCTCTCTCTCTCTCTCAGTCTCTGTCTTGATGTCTCTCTCAGTCCCTTTGTGTCTCTGTCTCACTTTCTCTCTGTCTTTCTCTCCCTCTCTTGGTGTCTTTCTGTCTCTCTCTGTGTCTGTCTGTCTCTCTGTTCTCTCTTTCCCTCTGTCTCTCAGTGTCTGTCTGTCTCTCTCTTGGTGTCTGTCTCTCTGACTTTCTGTCTCTCCCTCCCTCTCTCTCTGTCTCTCCCTCCCTCTCTCTCTCCCTCCCTCTCTCTCTGTCTCACTTTCTCTCTGTCTCTCCCTCCCTCTCTCTCCGTCTCACTTTCTCTCTGTCTCTCTCTCCCTTTCTCTGTGTGTATCCATCTCTCTCTGTCTCTCCCTCCCTCTCTCTCTGTCTCACTTTCTCTCTGTCTCTCCCTCCCTCTCTCTCTGTCTCTCCCTCTCTCTCTGTCTCACTTTCTCTCTGTCTCTCCCTCCCTCTCTCTCTCTCTCTCTCTCAGTCTCTGTCTTGGTGTCTCTCAGTCCCTTTGTGTCTCTGTCTCACTTTCTCTCTGTCTTTCTCTCCCTCTCTTGGTGTCTTTCTGTCTCTCTCTGTGTCTGTCTGTCTCTCTGTTCTCTCTTTCCCTCTGTCTCTCAGTGTCTGTCTGTCTCTCTCTTGGTGTCTGTCTCTCTGACTTTCTGTCTCTCCCTCCTCTCTCTCTGTCTCTCCCTCTCTCTCTCTCTGTCTCACTTTCTCTCTGTCTCTCCCTCCCTCTCTCTCTGTCTCACTTTCTCTCTGTCTCTCTCTCCCTCTCTCTGTGTGTATCCATCTCTCTCTCTCTCAGTTCTCCTGCCTGCCTGCCTTTCTCAGTTTGGTTTGATGTTCAGCTCTAGATCATGCCTGCTAGCTCTGTTCTGTGTCGCTCTACGCTGTTTCCCCTGGTGATCTCCTCAGCTCCCCAGGGTTCAGTGATCACCTCTACAGATAGCTCCCACTCTCCGTTGCCAGCCCTGGTCTCTCTTCTGAGCTCCCGTCTCTGTCACCAGCTGCCTCCCGGACATCCTGAATCAAGTGTCTCATCTGTTGTTACTGTTCAGTCGTATCTGATCTCCATGATCCCATTCTGGGTTTTCTTGGCAAAGACACTGGGGTGGTTTGCCATTTCCTTCTCCATGTCGTTTTACAGATGAGGAAACTGAGAAAGACAGAATGAAGTGACTTGCCCAGGGTCATCCAGCTTCGAAGTATCTGAGGTCAGATTTGAACCTAGGAATGAGTCTTGTTGACCTACCAGGGTCTTTATGCACGATGGTGCCCTCTGGCTGCCCATGTGGATGTTCTGTAGGCATCTCAAACTCTGTCCTGCCAACCCAGAATTCATTCTTTTTTCCTCCTGAGCCCTTCCATCTTCCAGATTTTCCTGTTAGTCTTGAGGGCATAACCACTTTCCTGGTGGCTCAGGCTCCCAGCCCCCATGGCATCACCCTCTCTCATCTCTCATGGCCAGTCATCACCAAGCCCTGTGGTTCTGCCTTCACAGTATCTCCCATAATCCCCCTCTGCCTTGTGATATTGCAGTCAGCCTGGTGCACACACTCACACCTGCTACTGCTAGCAAAGCAGATCTGACCACATCACACCCCTCCTCAGTCAACCTCAGTGACCATGCTATGTCCCCTCTTCTTTCCATGCCCAGCAAGCATCACCTGCTTCCTGTTACCTCCAAGGGCAAAATTTAATTCTATTTGGCTTTAAAAGCTTTTCATGACCTGGCCCCTTTCTATACCTTCCTTCCTTCCTTCCATATCCTCTAGGATCTAGTGACCGATCCCCTGGTTGTCCTACCTCCAGGTATTTACCCTGGCTGTGCCCCATGCCTGGAACTCTCTCCCTCCTGTCTTCCTTGGCTTCCTTCAAGACTCAACATCCTGCCTTCTGCAAGAAACGTTTTTCGATTCTCCTTTGTCTTAATCTCTCTGAGACTGTCTCCAGTTTATCTCATCATATCTCTTGTTTGTACAGAGTTGTTGCCTTTTTGTCTCCTCCCTCAGACCACGAGCTCCTTGAAAGCTGTCTTTTGCCCTTGTTGGTCTCCCTGGTGCCGAGCCCATGGCTGGACACATAGCAGATTGCTTCGTTTATTCTGCATGACCTCTGCTCCCCCTGCCCTCCTTCAGTGAACTTCAGTGGCTCCCTGTCACCCCTGGGGATCCAACATGAAAACAAACCAGCCAACAACAGACTCTTCTGTTTGACTTTTAAGCCCTTGGCAGCCTTGCCTTCCTCCTGCATTCTCTGATTCAGCCACACTGCATGTTCTCGTGTGCCCCGCTCGATCTCCCATTTCCATGACTTTGCCTTGCCCAGTCTCCTTGCCTGGAATGCCCTCCTTGCTCATCTCGGCCTCATCTAATCCCTGGCTTCCTCCAAGACTCGGCTTAGCCTCCACCTTCTAGCCCCCCAGCTACCAGTGCTGCCTTTTCTTCCTCTACCCTGTCTGTATTTTGTATGGACGCACGTCATCACAAATGCTTTTTGCCTGACTAGGGAGCTGTATCTGCCTGCCCCCTGTGCCTCTTGTCTTCTTCCTATCTGAGTTGGGCTTGGTAAAGTGGTTCCTAGTAGATGCCCCTTCCCCAAAGGCCTGTGGGTCCTCAGTTCTTGATGGGCCATGATTGCTTTGTGTGGAGCGTTCTACCCAAGAACACCCATGCCTCAGGGGAGGAGTTCTGGGTAGGGCCTACTGGGGCATCTGGAGCACCCTGAGAGCTAAGGAGTGGGACTGCACAGAGCTGGCCCCTTGCCCTTATGGAAAAAGGTGGGCCCTGAGCCAGAGCTCTTGGGAGCCAGGCCCCCTGGCAGGTGGGGAAACTACTCTGCTGGGCAGCATGCACACCTGGAACCTTTCCCACCTTAGGCTCTCTGCAAACTTTACAATCCTTTTCCTAGCCTCATGTGAGGCATTCTGGCCAGTGACTGGGTAAGAGAGTGATGGTGGTAATGAGGGTCAGAGACCCTCTGTGGGACTCTCTGATCTAGCCACAGAACAAAGCAGTCCTGGGTTCCAGGCCAGTCAGCATCAATGGGGGCTACAAGCACAGGAGAAGCAGTTCTACCCTCCACAAACTTGTGCCTTCCTCTCCCCCAGTTCCAAATGTGTGATTGACATTAACATTGAAGTCGTTTCTGGAAATATCTTCTCACCCTTCCATACTGACCCCTTTTTGGTAGCAGTTAAAAACTCAGTACAAATGAGCACATCTGAGTCAGTTGGCCAGCATTGATTAAGCACCTCCTATGTGCAGGCCTCCGTGCTAAGCACTGGGGAGGCAAAGAAAGGCAGAAGACAGTCCCTGCCCTCAAAGAGCTCATTGTCTAATGGGGGAAGAGAATGCCAGGAAGGAATCTGGGGGGAGGGGTCCTGATGAAATCCAGAGGAGTCTAAGGAAAGGATAAACTGACTGCCTTGGGCAGCCTTCTGTGGGAGACTGAGAGGAGCTGTCTGCTGCCTACCTTTCACTCCTTCCATTCTGAGGGAAAGAGGGATTGGCCAAGAAGTACTCAGTGGGGGACTGTTTAGACCCCCTTCATTTTCCTAGGGGGTATGATGCGGCTTGTGTATATTGCTGAGCCAAAAGGGGAGCAGGCTGAATCTTTAATTTCGTTGATAGAGGCAAGTATCCAGTGAGTTTCTCCCCATGCAGCCCAGTACCGTCGGCATCTTGAGTGTTTGTCAGACTTGTCCAGGGTCTCACAGTCACTTCGGGTTAGACCAAAAGCAGGTGTTCTCTATCCAGCTGCTGCTCCTTACAGATAAGGCAATAGAAAATCATTGGGGGAGGGAGAGAGCCTGAGAGAATGGGGAGGAAGCCCCTGCCCTGAACCTTGAAGGACCTAAGCCAGAAGGAAGTGCATTGCCCTCATTCCTGATCTCCTCGCTGTGACTGAGCACCCAGTAGTTCTTGTGAGATCTTGTCTTCTTAACCGGAATTGAGCCTCTTGCCTCACTGTTCATTCTTGATGTTCCGGCTCATGCTGATAGGGGTTCATGAGAATTGTTCTTGCCCTCTACATCTGGAGGGTGAGGCTTCCTGTAACATGACTTTGTCTCAGAAAACCTTCCACAGGAAGGTAATCATTTTAAATAGCCCATTACTTCATCTGGCCTTTCCTTCTAGGGTCAGATGCTTTGGGGAGACCACTTTCTGAGTGTTCTGTGCTCTTGTCTGTGTCCAGGATTTTGGCCTCTATTGACTTTTAGCATCCGGTAGAGTCATTCCCCTGATTTAATTTACTTCAAAATTTTGTGTAGGTGTTCAGTCACATCCAACTCTTCATGACCCCATTTGGGGTTTTCTTGGCAAAGGTACCAGAGTGGTTTGCCATTTCCTTCTCCAGCTCATTTTACAGGTGAGGAAATTGAGGCAAACCGAGTTAAATGACTTGCTGAGAGTCACACAGCTTAGTGTCTGAGGCTTGATTTGAACTTGGGAAGATGAGTCTTCCTGACTCCAGGGTATGCACTATAGCACCACCTACTGGCCTTTGCTTTAAACACATATTCAATTCTAAAATAATTTATTATAAACACCTGTGTCCCTTGAACTCTCCCTGGGGTGGGGATGGAGGATAGTGATTATAACTCTCTTATGGGATCCAGACCTTGCCTCCCAGGAGTTCCCAGTGGAGTTAGAGAAGCCAGTGTCAAGTACTTGGACCCTAGAACAGTCTATAAGAGGGAGGGAGAGTAAGTGATTGCTGCTGGCCATTGAGCCTTGGGTGTGTACCCAGCAGCAGCCCCGACTTTCCTGCTCTTCCATTGGACTGATCCCTGGCTGTCTTTGTTTGCACTGGCTGCTGATCCCTTAGGAAGGCTTGTTTGCCGACGTGCTTGGTGAGGTGAGGAGCAGAAGGAAGCCCTGGGGGTAGAATCCTGAGGAGAAGTTGCGTTGAAGTTAAGGTAAGTCCTGCTTACCTGTGTGCCTGACCAAGCTACCGTTCCTTTCTCCCCCACTCCCCACCCTGGAAGTTGTGACTTTGAGTCCAGAATGGCCACGAGCAGAGCGTTCCAGATGGCTACTTCTGTGAACCATTAGCTGCTGGGCATCATGATAACTCGAAGCATCTGTGATGATTTAAAAAAAAGCTTGGTGATTTATTTGTGACTTGGTGATTGTAACAGTGCCATGCGTGTGAAACAGTCCGTATTGCAGTTTGAGGATCTGGGCTCTCTATTTACAGGAAAGATAATTAGGAAGTGCTACGTTGGCAGTTAGTTTCCTTTGTAGCTTTGAAAATGGGGCTTTAACTGGATGGGCATAATTACTTGTGTATTTATATCTGCCAAGTGATTCTGAAACTACTTTGGCTGAGAGACCCTGTTTGGAGAAGTGGACAAAACCCTGGCCCTGGAGTTGGGAGGCCTGCCTCAGAATCCCATTGCAGATGCTAGCTCTGTAACCAAGTCACTTAAATTCCCCAGGCCTCAATTTTGTCCATGTTAAAATAAGAATTCTATACTTAAATCCACTCCCTTGGGATTATTGTGAAGAAACTGCTTTGTGGGCCATAAAATGCTACATCAATCAACAGTCAAGCATTTATTAAGCACCTACTGTATTGTTTTCCAGGAGCTAGGTTAGGCACTGAGGGTATATAAAACCCTGCCCCTGAGGTCCATTCTGCTGGGGGGGAGAGGGCAGCAGGGAATAATACCCAGATATCCAAGTAAATGGTACTTGTTGTGGGGTTCTACTAGTAGCTGGGATGGGGGAGGTGGAATAAGTAAGAACCTGGATGTAGTCCTTGAGCCGAGCTTTGAAGGGACCCAAGGCTTCTAAGAGGCCATGAAATGGGGGCAGGAGAGAGAGACAGCTAGGCAAAAAAAAAACAAAACAAAAAACAAGCTTGAGAAGAGTTTTAAAAAAAAAAAGGTAGCCAGTGAGCCAATTTGATTGGAACCTAGAGTATATGAAGGGGAAGTGTGTATAATAAGCCTGGAAAGGTAACCCAGAGCCAGCCTGGGTTTTAAATGCCAGGATGAGGAGTTTGTGTTTTATCTAAGAATTACTAGAGCTTTTTGGGTAGGAGAGTATTGTATTCACATCTGTGCTCTTTGTAGTTGGTTGTATGTATAGAATGGATTGGCAAGGGGAGAAATTTGAGGTGGGTTGCCTGTTGGGGGTGCTTTTGCATGATCCAGGTGAGAAGGGATGAGGGCCTCAATGAGCACATGCACATGGAGAGAAGGGGACCAGGTGGGAGGAAAGGAGGAGAGAAGAGTGAGTATCCAAGCTTTCACATCTGGCAGGATGAAAGGGCAGGTGTTCGGAGGGAAGTGGGAAGAGGGATTTGGGGTGGGAAAGATAAGGAGCTCTGTTTGGCCATCAGTTTAATTTGAGATACCTGTAGGTTGTTCATTGAATGGATGTTAGAGAGAGACTGAGATTAGGACTGCCTCTGTACATGTGGACATCATTTGCAGAGAGATGGGAACTGAGGAGATCATTGAGAAAGGGCCGCTAGTGAGAAGAGGTCCCAGAACAGAATCTTGGGGTATATACACACCCAGAGAAGGATATAGGGCATGACTCAGGAAAACCCAGGAAGTGGGAGTATCCAAGAGGTTGTTGGCAGTGTTATGTTCTACAGAGAGGTCAACTGACAAGACACCACTGCATTTATCAGTTAAAGTTTTAGTTGAGTGGCTGGGTGGGAAGCTGGATTGCAAGAAGTTGAGGAATGAGTGAAAGGGGCCATGAGGGTAGATGGCTTCCTCTAGGAATTGGACTAGGAAAGGAAGAAAAGATGTAGGATGACATTCTGAGGGAATGGCAGGGTCAGAGGGATTTTCTTTTTTTAAGACTGGAGAGTATCTGAATCCTGGAAAAGAAGCAAAGATTGCCTGGAGACTGAAAATTAGATAAGAGGATGATAGTGGGGGCAGTCTGCTAAAGGAGGTGGAAAGGGATGAGATCAAGGGGTTGATCTTGATGAGTACAACTATAAGCCATCCTGACATTGGAGAGCCTTGCTGGCATTTACTGTCTGTGCCACACAACTTGGTGTCTGTTATTCATTATGTTTCATGTGTAATAGCCTTAATCTCCCAATGGGACTTTAAGCCCCTTGACCTGGTCTACTTTTCTGTATCCTCTATGGGGATATGGCAAGTACAGAGCTGAGGACAAGGCAGGTATTAATTAGGAGACTTGCTTTAGAACCTGAGCCTCCTCATTTCCCTTCCCTGTTTATTTGTTTTCCTTGACCTATGACTCCATGGAGGGAGGTCCAAGAGTGCCCACTGCCAGGGCAGTTCACTGCCCTTCCTGCAGCTCCTAGTCATAGACAGTGGTTTAGGCACTGAGAGGTTAAGGGGCTTGCCAAGGTCACACAGCCAGTTTGTGTTATTGACTCTGGGTCTTCCAGATGTGGAGGACAGCTTTCTTGGAGGAGACATACTTTTCCTTGCAAGGGTCCTCATTTGTGAACCCTAAGACGCAGCTTTTCTTGTAGAGTAGTGGTGACTTCTCACCTGGACCCTGCTTGGATCACACCAAAAGCTATAGGAGATAGGCCTTTCTAGGGTCTTGGCACATTGGTAGGAAAAGCACATGGAACCAATATGAGTTCTAAAATGTTAAAAGTTGCCCAGTAGAAATGCCAGCCATTCAAAGGATTGGAAATTGAGGGGATGCCTATCAATTGGGGAATGGCTGAACAAGTTGTGATATATGAATGTAATGGAATACTGTTGTGCTATAAGAAATGATGAGCAGGAGGACTTCAGGGAGGCTGATGCTGAGTGAAAGGAGCAGAACCAGGAGAACATTACACACAGTAACAGCCACGTTGTTCAGTGACTGACTTTGATAGACTCAGCTCTTCTCAGCAGTGCAGTAGTGATCGAAGACAACTTCAAAACTCTCTGATAGAAAATGCTGTCCATGTCCAGAGAAAGAGCTACAGTCTGAATGCAAGTGGAAACATACTATTAGCTCTCTCTCTCTTTTGTTTTGTTTCTTATTTCTCATGGTTCATCACATTGGTCCTAATTCTTTACAACATGATTAATGTGAAAATATATTTAATATAAATGTATGTGTAGAGCCTGTATCAGATTGCATGCTGTCTCAGGGAGGGAAGTGGAGAAAATTTAAGACTTAAAAGCTTGTAGAAATGAATGTTGAAAACTAAAAGTAAATAAATTAAAATTTTAAAAAAATGCCAGCTGTTGAGGAAAAAGTGGGCTGTCCCCTCTCTCCTTCCCCAAAGATGCTGGTATCTGCCCTGATTATCCCCTTCACTGTGAACTCCAAGTTGCCCAGGCATGGAAATTGGTTCTGTCTCCAAGTGGGAAATATGTAAGTGGATACTGGTTGGGCATCATGAACCCTTTGGGGTTTGGTTTTTTTTGTCACACAGCTGGTAAGTGTCTAAGGATGGATTTGAGCTCAAGTCCTTTTGACTTCAGGATTGGTTCTCTATCCACTGCAACAGCTGGCTGCCCCTGTTACCCCTTGGTTATTGACCCTCGATTCTCTTGCCTCACCTGCTCTGCCCAACTCCTGATGACCTGTCAATCAGCCAGCATTTATTAAGTACTATGTGCCAGACCATGGGCCAAGCCCGGCCAGACTTAACCTTCCAGCCTGTCTGCTTTGCCTTTCAGCGCTTTTTTACCTGTTTGAAGTGAGGCAGGTCTGTGCACAGTCACCAGCCTCACTTTCTCCTCCAGAGCCATCTGGGTCCAGTGGCCAGATATGAGTTAGGACACTGGAGATGGCCCCGTAGTTGGTAGGAGACCTTGGCATTTACAAGCTAAGGTCTTTAAACAGGTCTCAGTTTGCCCCTTCAGTGATTAAGCCTAGGTAAGAAATGAAGCAAAAGATGGCCTCTTTAAAATAAAATTTAAAAAATGGCTCTGGGAGGGGAAGACCCTCAGGGTTTGTGGTTCTCCTCTGACTCCTGTCCCAGCTCACTGCTTGAGCTGCCCTGGTTCTCCCTGACCTTTGATTCTTCTGCTTTTGTATTCCTGCCCTTGGGCTTGGCTCCTGACCTACTGACTAGCCTGTTATGCCTGCAGCAGACATAGCCTAATGATCTGTGCTGAGGATGAGGCCCAGGAGGGGAGGGGAGAAGAGCCCAGACTTCATCTGTCTGCTGCCATGGAGAGCTCCTGGAGCTCAGCCTCCCCTTCTCCCTTGGCTTCCAGCATGTGGTCTCAGCTGATCTTCTGACCTTTCTGATGCCATTACATTTCCCCATGTCCCTACCTGTGAATTTCCCCTGCCTAGTCCATGTGCCTTTGGCCCTTATTTGCAGCTTAAACTGTCTTCTCTGTAAAGGTGGCTTCTGATTCAAAATCACCAGCTCTGACTTCCTCCCAGCCTCTCTTCTAGCTGCACATAGGCCATCACCACCAATTCAGCCTGTCTGTATTACCTCAATCTGATCAGTCACCAAATTCTGCCCCCTCTTCCTTCCTAATGTCTTAGATCTGTCTCTACATCCCCACAGCCACTGCCCTACCCCTGCTCCTGTGTTAGCCGAGGCAGCAGTTTATCTGTGCTCTTTGTCACAGGTCTCACGCCCAAGATACAGGATTAATCCCCCTAAAAGACATCTCTGATCTGATCACTTACTTACTAAAGGATTTATGGATTGCTGTTGCTTCTTAGATCAAACCCCGATTTGTTGGTCTGAAATTCAGAGCTGTTCCCAGCTTACCTCCCCAACCTTATCTCCCTTTCTCTGCCCTCTGGGCTCCGCTCAGACTGTTCCCATTGCCCTGCCCCACCCACCCACCCCTTTTCAGTTTCTACTTCTATATGTTTGCTTCTATTCTTTGTGCCTGCAATGCCTTCCCTTCCTCCTTTCTGCTTATCCCCTTCTTATCTTATCTCCTTCAGAACTGGGCTGGAGCTTCTTCTTTCCACAAAGTGTTTGCTGAGTCAGGCCAGGCTTCTGGCCTTTGAACTGGGCTTTTGGGTATCATGCCCTGCTCTTCCAAATTGGCTTATAATTTGGATTTGTTGTGGATGTGCCCTTCTTTTTTGTTAGACTATCCATTCTGCCTCCCCTCTCCAGTGGCATGTTGGGGGCCCTCTCTGCTGGTTGCCTGGAAGTGTGATAGAAGGAAAGGGGCATGGAGCTAGGAGATTTGTCATCTGATACCAGCTCAGACATCTCAAGCAAGTGATTTCCTCTCAGCCTCAATTTCCCCATCATAAAATAGGGAAATCAAATGAGTGGGTGAGCAGTGGGGTCCCTTCAAGCTCTGCCACGCCTCTGCTCCAATGTCTCTGGGACCTGCCCAGTTCAGGGGCCATAAGTAGGTCAAAGAGCATATGGGAGATGCAGAAAGGCCTTTGTTTTCAAATGTGGCCAATGCCTGGCCCTGCTTTGCTTGCCTACACTAGAGGAAGTGGCTAGTGATGGAGAGCCCTGCCCCTCTCCATACACAGAAGAGAATTTTAGATAATTTAGGAGGCTATAGAGACACCAAACTGTGTAGAACTACGTGATAACTTTCATATGGTCTTTGAAGAGAGAAGCTGTGCATGATGGAGGATCCCAGTGTGATTGGTGATGTTTCTGTCCCTTTGGAGGAGGACATGTGCCTAATGATGTGTCCTGGCTATAAAGCTAAAACCCTCCCATGAGGCTGAGCTGATGCTTGTAGCTGAGCATGACCTGGGGGGAGGGGGTCAAACACTTGTCTGACCAGGGCTTCCTTCTAAGATGCCCCTTAGGAATTGAACCTCTGCTGAGCCTTGGGCTGCCTCCTCCAGGAGGGCTAGGTGAGGGTCGCAGCAGTCAGAGCCACCAAGCTCTGTTCAAGGTGTGGGCAGGGAAAAGCCTGCAAGTACTTGCCACCCAAAGACCTCGAGGGATCACGGCCTGCTAGCCCTGTCGCTAACCGTTGCTTACGTGATTCCCTGTTCCTACGTCATGGCCTAGTGTTTGCATTGGGGTGGACAGAGAGCTAGGACTAGCTTCAGATACTTAGTAGTTGAGTGACCCTGGGCAGGTCATTTAACCTCTGCCTGCCTCAGTTTCCTCACCTGTATAATGGGGTTAATACTAGCCCTTACCTTTCAGAGTTGTTACGAGGATCAAATGAGATAATATTTGTGAAGTATGTCACAGAGCTTAAAGCTTGAGATATGGTGGTTATGATTCTTTAACTGTGATCATGTTGCCTTGTAAGCAACCTTGTCCAGGGCCATGGAGTACCCGTGAAAACTGCATTCAGTTCAGCAGGAAAGCTGGCCCCACATCCCCTTCAAAGCTCTGCCCTGGGAAATTCTCCACTCAGTCAACCAGCAAACATTCATTAAGCACCTACTACTATATGCTGTGCACTGGGACTCCCAAAGTGAATAGGCTCTGCTCTCAGGGAGTTTAGACACTCATTCCAACCAGAGGTTTGGGAATCCCAAGCCAGAGAGTGGCAGGGTGCTGTGTCTTCCTTGTGGTCTGGGAGGTGGACATTCTCTGGCCATTCTGAAGATCCTCCAGCCCCAAGCCCTGCCCTTGCCTACCACCTTAGTCTGAGCCCCCTGATCATTAGGAGGGAGCAGGTGTAATGTTAATTATGTTAATGAGAGTTAAAGATCTTCCCCACCCATTAATGGGCCTGCCCTTTAAGGAAAGTTTAGTTAGGGGAGATTTGTTTTGTAGGAAGGCCCATACCTTTTTGTTAGTTTCTAATGCTCTGGTTCTCCAGGGTTGTGATGTGCTCTGGCTCTGAAAAATGTCTATATACTCTGAGGTGAGGTCTTGTTCTGGGGCTTACTCACTGGAAGTGTTTACCAAACCATGCTCCGGGAAACTGCTAAGGAGCCCCCAGCTTTGAAGACCCAGATGCTGGGCTGTTGCTTCTCTCTTTGATAACTATGTATGTTACGTAATGGGCAGACAGTTGTATCTGTCTGTTGATCTGTGATTACATATCGCTTATGATCAGACAATTGGAAGCCCTGTCTGTTGATCTTTTTTCTCTGTTTGTATTTTCTCTGAAATTCAGGGTGCTGACTTCTTCCCCTGAACTAGGTGAATGATCTCTGTGCTTGATTAAAATAGATTGTTGCCCCCTCAAAAGTTGCTATATTGTTGTCAGATTCCTGGTACCCCAGGCCTCCCTCTGGCCCAGGACATGTTTCCAGCTGTTACTGGGGATGAATGGTCTGCCCTGCCACACCCTTTTTGTATGAGTCTGGCTCCACCCCATCCCACCTCACATTTGTTCTTCTGCCTTCCTGCCTTGACCCTTGCTTGCACAGTCAGTCCCTTGCTTAAGTACCAGCTGCTTTTGTCCTCTGGTATCCACCCTCTGGCACCTGTGGCTGACCCTGCCCACCCACCTGCCTCCCTCCCATGAACTTCCCACCTTATTATCTTGGCCTGTTCTGGGCCGATGAGATGGCAGAGGTGTTTGTTCCCTTTCTGGCATCTGAGCATGGATTTTTTTTTTTTTGTGGGGGGGGTGTAAGATAGGGGAGAAGGGGAATATTTTCTTTTCGGACCTGAAATTGAAGCCATCTTGATGAGCATAAACAAGCCAGGTATTACACAGAAAGGCAGGCCCACGGCACTGGCAATAAGGCATTAGGTCTCTCTTTCTGGCCTCACTTGCCAAATCGTTTCTCAGGCCTAGGCTGTGACTTGGCCACCATCTGGTGCTATGAGAATGACTGAGCAGTCTAAATGGCACTGGGAAATAGCCCAGCAGCCTGGTTGTAATCAAAGCTTAATTATCTGTGCCTAAGATGAAGGCAACTGTTGGTTCTCATTTGGGCTGAAATCTGCAGATACCTGATCCCCACCAAGGGCCAGAGCTGGTCAGCTTTCACCTACCTTTAGCGCATGGGGAAGACTGACAGAACTGAACGAGGTAGATACTGCCCCTTAAGCCCCTATTTCACCAACTTTAACCGGGACTGGATTTGGGAGAAACTATTAACAGAAACCAGAGCTGTTCAGTTTTGGCTGGGCTGGGGTGAGGGCGCACTCTTTGAAGGTTGTATTTGCCTCCCATGCGAGATATCAGGATGAGGGGATGACACAAGAGGCAAGGTTTCCTCAGATTACTTGTCTGGTTTTGTTTAGAAGGCTGGCTTGCTCAGAATATTTGGTGTTTCTCTACAAACAGAGGGCAGGTCCAAGTTACCTAGGCTCTGGGAGGCCTTGAGTGGCAATGGTCCCTGGCTAGGGGCTGCTTGTCTTAGCTCAGGGTCTCTGCCTGTCCTACCACTGAGGACCAGGGGCCTGAGCCGGAGATCCTGGGTTCTCAACTTGTGACAGTCGTGCTATCCAGAGGCACCTTTCCATTCTCCATTAGTGTCTTACCTCTCCTTCTAAGTTCCGCTTCTGATCCTTGACCCTTCTGTGCTTCCCCAGATGGCATGGATGGCCTGGCTGTGGTCTTTGGGATCTTTGTAGGTTGTAGGAACTTCAGCCCCACTCCTTTCAGAACTAGGAGAAGGTTTTCCTCCCTCTTACCCGCCCCTTAAAGGCTAGACTCTGTGCTAGACTTCAGGTCCCGGAAGATGATAGGGCAAAGGTCGTGCATCATTGGGCATGATCTCTGCCCCGCAGAGCTGCTCAGCATTGCTGAAGATGGATGGGAAAGCTGAGTCAGAGCAAACCAATGGATGGCATGCCTTTTGTCAGGGATGGCATGGGGTGAGCAGAGGAACTGCAAGGACAGATGCACAGCTGTGGGTCTGCAGAGATTAACGTGCTGAGCCACTGGGGAAGAAGGAGAGCCAGATATGGAAGTGACAGAGTGGTTTTTCTCAATCCTAGAAAGGATGGCAAAGCCCTGCCAGTTGGCTTCTAGGCCACTCAGAAAGGCGGTGGTGCTGCTGCAGAGGGCCTGAACCCCAGATTCTGTTACCCCTGGCTAGTTCCCAGATGTTGGGGGGAGAGCCAGGAAGAGGGAGCTCTCTCCCTCTCAGTCTCAGGGAAACAGTGAGCCCAGGGGGTTAGTCTTGGCCTAGACAAGTACCTCATGATGTGTGCCAGAGATTGACCCCTGGGTATATGCAGTAAGGGAAGAAAATGTTTGCCCAGCCAATTGCCTGTGATATTGAGTTTTCTGGAGTATCTCGTGTCCCCCTAAGGGAACGGCTCTGTAGTTTTCGGTGGAGGCAGCTGGGGAAGATGGTAGGGTCTTGGCCTGGGAGCAGGGGGAGGCCTGCGCTAGAATCTCCCTTCACATGCCCACTGGCTCTGGCCCTGGGACTTTACCACTTCATCTCTGAACCTCAGTGTCCCCATCTGAAGACAGAGGATAGTAATGCCTCAGTCCTCTCCTCCCTGAAGGATTGTAGCAGATGCACAAATATGAAGTGTTGGCAAAGCCCTCATGTGCCCTCTGGATGCTGGTGCCCCACCGGCCCCCCAAGAGAGACTGGAGGCAGAGAGGAGGGCAGCCTGTCAAGTCAGCTCCACCCCACCATAGCACCCCAGGACTCCTCAAGTATAAACGTCTTTTCTGGCACATGCCTGCCAGTCTCACACAGCAGGTGAGGTCTTTCTCAGTCATTTCCTGTGGGCTTCACCCCGTGCCAAGGTGCTGTGGGTAAGATACATATAAAAGAAGATATGGCCCTGCTTTCAGAGACTTTACAGTCTAGTTGTGTCTAAGGAGACAGAAAAGAAATTGCTAAACCGTTTGATGCAATAGACACTTAAAGGAGAGAGTGAGTGGGCAGCAGAGAATTCTGGGTGAGGTGGACTGACCCTGAGCCAGCATGTGGAGAAGGAGGAAGATCTGGTGAAGCACAGGGGAGAGGCACAGCATGAGCAAAGGCCTGGGGTGGAAAGAGAGTAGACAGCCTCTGCTGGAGCAGGGAGCAGGGAGGTGGAGTCTGCTTCATTGCCAAGCAAAGGAGAGTGAGTTTCATGCCATAGGAACCAGGCCATCCCAAAGAGCATTTTTTTGAGTTAGAGGAGTGGCATGATGATGAAAACTTTGCATGAGGCTCTCTCATTCCATCTGGCTGCAAGAGAGATTAGAGGAGATAGATGGTACCTGAGACACCAACTCAGAGGTGCTTGCCAGCCATCCAGGTGACGGGAGGCCCTTGCAGTGGGCAAAGCGTGGGGTCTGGAGGGCTAGGACTGGGTCTCAGATCCTACATCTGCCACCACCAGCTGTGGGACCTTGGATCAGTTTCTCCTGGGTTTTGGACAGTATGATCTGGAAGACCCTGGGAAAATCGCTTCTCTTTCCTGAGCCTCAGTGTTCCCTTTTAGGAAAGGAAGTTGCACAGCTCCAGAGGAATGATGAAGCAAACCCCTGACTGAGGAAATGCACATTTCTGGACATGGCTGGTGTGTGGCCTTGCTTTATTTGACTAAGCTCGTTACAAGGACTTGGCTTTTCCTTTCTTTTTTTTCTTTTTCTTTAAAAGTAGGGTGAGAAAGAGGGAACTAACCACATTTGGGGTGGGGGGAAGAAAGAAGGTCACTGAAGCATTTAAAAGAGAGTGCACAGAGAAGAGCAGAAGGGAACACAGACAAGTGGGCAGCTGTCAGAGTGACATGTTGCATTTACTCTGTACTTTTTTTTAAAGCAAGTTGGAGACATGCAATTTCTTGTATAGTCCTCTTTTTTTCTGTTCTACTTTGTATGTGAAGTATGCATTTAAAGTGCAAAACTGAAAAAAATTACAAAGCAGAAAGATAAAACAAAGGTGTTAAATTAGCTGCCGGCACTCCTTCCAGCTGTAGAGCTGTGACTCTGATATGTGGTCTTCATTTTTCTCCTTTGTAAAATTAGACATTTTAAAATTAGGAAATTAAAAAAATTTGTTTTGGAGGTGGGAAGGCAAGGCAATTGGGATTACGTGACTTGCCCAAGGTCACCCAGCTAATACGTGTCAAGTGTTTGAGCCCAGACTGGAACTTGGGTCCTCCTGACTCCAGGGCTGGTGCTCTATCCCCTTAGCTGCTCCAGAAAATTAAAATGTCAAATTAGAAGAATGAGTAATACTTGAATCTAGAACTAAATACCATGATAGCCATTTTCCAGCACAGCTAGGCTGGTGTTGTCCAAGGTCACGCAGATGATCACAACACTAAGATTTGAGCCCAGATGCTGGCAATCCAGGTCTCTTTGCCCAGCCACACGTTACCCAGCAGCTTATCATGGTAACAGCCTGGCATCATTTGCACTGTATTAACTCTTGTACCACTACATCCCTGGACGTCTTCCAGAAGCTTCCAATCCGGTCTGATCAGCCTGCTCTAGTCCGTTGGACTCACAGATGGTGTTGGGGAGCCCGGTCAGGGGTCTGTGCTCGCCACTGTTTCTTGTTTTCTCCCTCTGGTTATTTTGTCCTTTCTTGGTCTGACACTTTCTTCCCTGTCTTGTGCCCTCAATTTGGGGGATAAGCAAATTCCAAAGGGGTTGATCCCTGGGACTAAAATTCTGCAGAATTGTTGGGAGATGCTTATGAATGGAGTTCTGAAGATGAAGAGAAATAATTCAGATAGAAGAACGTTGGGCTTTCTTTGAATGGGAGAAAAGCTAAGTGCTTTACAAACACTGGCGCAGTCAGTCGGATTGTGTGGATGCAGATTTTTTGATAGCCTAGAAGCTGGAACCAAGGCCAGGTAACGAGAGGATGAACCTGAGCCTGGTCTGGTCCTGTAAAGAGCATCAGGGACGCAGCATCTTAAAGGAAGATGGGATTGGGGAGGGTGAGCTGAGGATAAGAAGTGGGAGGAGGTTAGTCCTATGGAGAGGGAAAAGGATCAGAGAAAGGCTGGGACCTTCCTTCGGTTGGATGGGACAACCAAGAGAAGACAGAATGGCTTGATTCCTAATTTGTTTTCCTCCCCTCTACGAAGGAAGGACCAAAATGGCTCGTGGGCTGTTGACAGCTGGAGCTGTTCACCTGGCCCAGGTGGGATGACTGGGCCACTGACCATGATCTTGGAAAGGTCATGGAAAGAATGGGGAAGCAACCACAAGCCTGGAAAAGGACGATGTCCCAAACCTCAAAACGGGAGAGAACAGAGTGTGGAAAGTTTAGGGCAGTAAACTTAAATTTGGTGAAGATCTGTAAAGACGTTAGTGGTCTCATGTGGAGAGGGAAGCGGGGATTACAGAGGTAACTGGGCTTCATCAGTAGCACGTCGCATGCTGAAGGACCCTCATTACTACTTGTGACACAGCTTCTCAATGCATAGGTGGGGGAATGCCGTACATCCTGGTGGCTTAGGTTTTTGGAAGAATTTGTATGATATGCCTAGAACCTGTTATGGAGCAGATGAGTAGAGAGGTGGATGAAAGAGTGTTTTTGATAGATTTAGGACTAGTTGGATGGCCAGACGCCCTTTGTTAATGTTTCAAGGTCAACGTGGCAGGAAGTCTCCAGGGAAGGACCACAGGGATCTGTGCTTCAGTGACTTTTACAAATATCCTCAACTATTACAGAGTAAAATCATTACAGATATTACAAAAGAGGCATGCTTCTCAGATATGCAAGTGGCACAGAGCTCAGAGGGCTGGTTGAAGATCCTTGGCATTGGGCCGAATCTAAGAAGAATTCACTAGGGAGAAATGTAGTCTTTTGCTTGGATACAGAAATCAGTTTCATAAGTACAGTATGGGGCAGGCCTAATTAGCGGTTTGTCTGAAGATCTGGAGGTTTTAGCAGACCACAAATTCAGTGAGTCAGCAGTATAATGGGGCCACCAGAACAGCGAATGTCATCTTGGGCTACCATTAGAAAGGCAGAGACTCCAAGAGTAAAGACATTGATGGTGATGAAGGACCTTGAGTTCATGACACGTGTGGGTCAGTTGAAGAAGTGGAAGATGTCTATACGGAAAGAGAGCAGACTTGGGGCACATGATGCAATCATTTTCTTGGGGTATCAGAAGGGCTGTGAAATAAGAGGCGTGAGCTATGGCCTGCTTGGCCCTGAAGGGCAGAACTGACTGAAGAGAGCCAGCCTGATTACTTGGGCTCTGTCATCATGCAGAGCCGTTGGGTGTGAGTTAAACTCTTAAAGAGAAACAGCTTTTTGGGCACTGGGTAGAGGGGCCTGTGGCAAGACTTTAGGAAGTTGCCATTACACACCCTACTTGCAAAGGTGTTCCCTGCAGCAGCATGATGGGATACCTGTCATAGTCATATTAGGCATGGAAGGTCAGCATGGGTTTCCCAGGCTATGTCTGCCCTTTTTCTGTAGACTCTTCCTTTGCTGCATTCCAGCCTCATGACTTGACCATGTTCCTCATCTTGCTTTTTTTCCATGAGCTCTTATGCCACAGTCTTTTCCACCACTGTCTACATCTGTATGCTATGGATCGGCTCTGCGGCTGTTCTTAGCTTCCTTCCGAGGGCCCTGAGTTCAAGTTGGGAAGTTTGCCTAGTAGTCTTATCTGAGGAGGGCCAGGGAAAGGCACCTATCTTTCCTGGGTGGCCAGCCTGGGAGCACTTCTCTCCCAGATTCCTACTACCCCCCCCCCATCTCCTTTGTGGCCTGGGCAAGGACAGGAAACAGCCCCATCTAGAATCATAGAACAACAGAGCTAGAACTCATTCCCTTATGAATGAGAGGGAGAGGAGATGGAAAGCCCAGTGTCCTGCAACCACTCAGTGGCTGACCTGAGACTAGAGCCCACGGGTTCTGAAAGAGATCTGGGGGCGCTAGTGGCCTGCCAATTGAATAGATGTTATCACTGTGACTTGGCAGCCCAAAAAGCTAATAGCTTCCTGGGCTACACTGAGAGGCAAAGCTAATAGGAGGAAGGAGGAGATAATTCTGCTCTACTCTGACCTGGGAAGACCACCATGGGAGTAAACTAAAGAGGGTCTCAGGATGGTGAGTGAACAAAGGAGCTAAAAGGTACTTAAGCTTGCCTTGTGGCTGACACTGTGCTTAACACTGGGCCTATAAGGATAAAAGGCGAGCCCTGAACTCTGGGAGCTTATGTTGTAGTGGAGGAGACAGTACCTCGGGGTGGGGGGTTTGATCCGGGAAGTTCCAGGGATGGCAGGTAGGGTCATAGGACACTCAGTTGAGCCGCCCTTTCTGGACACAGTGGTAGTGCCAATGGGAGGGCAGGATTACACACATAAGCTTATCAGGAAAATCGAGCCACTATGGCTGGGTAACTTGGGCTGAGCTCTCCCCAATCAGAGCAGGAGAATCCATGTCACTGGAAGAACAGGAGGAATGGGGCTTGTTTAGACTGAAGATGATGTGAGAGCCTGACCTTGTCCAGCTTTCCCTCACAGGGCAGATGGAGGAGCAGAGCGGGGGAAGGTGCCCAGGTGTAGGCTGGATAGGAGGCCAGACTTGACAGCAAGAGCTGGGCTGCCTTGAGAGGTATTATCACAGCTTTCCTCCCTGGAGCAGAGGCTGGATGGCTCCCTATCCAGCAGGTTGGATTAGGCATTCTCTTTCAGATGGGAATTGGGTTGGGAGACTCCTGACTGAGGTCATCCAACGGTTCTGGCTCTGTCAGGCCTGACCCAGTCATCTGGAAAGAACTGCAGAAATATCTTAGGCCCAGGCCAGGATGCCCAGCGGCATGGAGCGTGGTGGGGTCTCTGAGACCTAGCATCCTGACTCAGCTTTTTGGAGTACTGTGCCAGCTCAGCAGATGCAGGCCTTATTGCCTCTTCTTACACCGCTGGCATTCTAGTACGGGGAAAGTCCTGCTCAGGAACCAGGGCACGTAGATGATGGCTGAGCTGAGTGCATAGGGAAAACCTGAGATGCCACGTCTGACAAAGAGGGCAGTGCCAGGAAGTGGCAGGCCTTGGGGATGGAGGAGTCAGGCACTGAATTTGTTTCTGGATTGACCCTTCGTTGTAGTAATCAATAATAATAGCTAAGGTTTATGTTAGAGGCAGCTGGATGGAACAGTGGATAGAGTGGTGGGCTGGGAGAAGACTGGAATTCTGGGAGACCAGCCTCCGATAGTTATTAACAAGCCTGCCTCAGTTTCCTCAACTGTAAAATGGGAATAAATAATGGGAATTTAGCACCTGCCTTCCATGGTTGTGAGGCTAAAATGAGTTAACAGTTGTAAAGTGCCCAACACAGTTCCTAGCACATAGGAAGTGTTATATAATGTTAGTTATAATATTAACACATAGCAAATCAAACACTTAATACCATACTTTTTATTCATTCAAAGATTATGTTCCTATGACCTTAGAGAAGTCAGGCAAAATCTGAACCTAATTGGACTATAGATTAAAACAATTTCATGTTATCTTCAGGGCCTATGATGCTTCAGGCTAGTCACTGTTTGGAGGGATGGGGTGGGAGGTGGAGGAGTCGGTCAGAGAAGGGTAGACAGTAGGAAGAGGATAACTGAGCTGTGCCCCTCTGTCCCTGGTCCCCAGGCCAAGCTGGACCCGTCCCCATACCCAGCTGTGCCCCAGTTCCCAAGCTGAGCTGCACCCCTGTCCCCTGTCTCTGTACCCAGCTGCTTCCCGATTCCCAGGCTGAGCTGGACCCTTGTCGCCATGCTCTGCTATTCCCCTGTCCCTGCACTCAGCTGCGCCTTGGTCCCCAGACCAAACTGGACCCCTATCCCCATAGCCAGCTGTGTCCTGGTCCCCTGTTCCCACACCCAGCTGTGCCCGGGTCCCCATGCTTTGCTGCAGCCTGTCCCCAGGTAGAGTTCCAGGCTTCTTTGGCCAGGGCCAGCACCAGCAGAGGAGACAACGAGGAAGCTGGGCTTCCCAGGGTTGGTTGCTTTCATAAGCTGAGTTACCTCTAAGAGCTCATTTAGCCCTAAGAAATGCTGGAGATGCTGAGAGAGAGAGATTGGGATAATTACCAGCCACAGTGGACCTATTTTTTTTCTTTTTTTTTTTTTTTTGCCACCTAGGCAAAAATGCAGCCAGTTTGGAGAGTTTCCTAATTAGGGAGCAGGTCAGGAAGGTTCTTCATTTTAAATATTTCATGACTTTGTTCATTGAAGCCAGGCTCCAAGGAGATTGAAAGGGGAAACTCCAACCAGACAGAGCCATTGAGACCTGTGTAATGGGAGGCCCTGTCAGCTTTGTCTAGTTTGTGTGGGTTTCTCAGCTATAAAGAGAGAAGACAGAATGTCTCTTCCCTCCCAGCTCAAGAAAAGCAAGCAGGGCCCCAGCTGATTCTGACAGTCACTTGGAGAAGGGCTGATCCCCTGGGGAGACTCACCCAGAGGTCCTTCCCTTGTAGGTCGAGTGTTTGGGGTTGGTGGCTCATGGTTTTCCCTGATTCTCTGGCGTTAGGGCTGGTCTGAGGCCTGCACTGGGTACCATGGCTTTGTAGCCACCCGGGATGACCATTGGTTCAGGCCCTGACTTTGGAGGGGCCAGCTATCAACTCCTTCCTTCATGTACCCTGGCTTAATTTCAGCAGAGCCACTGGGGAGACTTCCCTCGGGATATCAGATTGCTTCTTGAGCCCAAGGCAGGCTTGCTAAGACACAGCTCTAAGAACACAACTGTCCTCTCTTCCCTCTCAGGTGGCCAGCCAGGTTCCATCTAAGGCAAGTCAACCCCACCCCTGCCCCAAGCTGGGCTGCTTGAAAAGAGCCAAGCCAGCTACTGAAAGGTGGTACTTCACTGGGGGAGTCCCTGCCAGCAGAGCTGCCATGCCCAGGAGACCTTCCAGCTATTTTTCTCCACTTCAGCTCAACCCTTGTCTCCCCAACCCCTCAACTTCCTAACTTCCGGCCTGGTAGATGAGCACACTGGCCATGTATCCCTGCAGTTGGCCTCTCCCACTCCTGGCCTAGCCTTTCCCTGTCTTCTCCCTCTTCCTTGTTTTGGAATTCCAGGCATTGATACCAGCTCCCCTTGCTTTGTCTGCATGTGCTTTGAAAGCCCCAATTGGCTACTTTATGTTCGTCTGACCCTTCCATTTGGGTCAGGCTGCTCCTCTGCACTGACTACAACCTGCTAGCCTGACTTTATTGGGCCCTGCCTTGGAGGCAAGTTCCAGGGTTCACCCCAATGAGTCCTGGGCCAAAGGAGACTGAGTGAGCCAAGGGTCAAAGTGGTTCCTTGGGGCTGGAAGGGAGCGGGGTAAGGACAGACAAGAACCCAGTTTGGGCTCTTGACTTCAGGTGGGGGCTGTGCAGGTCCTTGGGGAGGTGACTGTCACCATACAAGTAGGAAGTCCTCTTCTTTCCTGTGGAATTAAGGACCAGATGAGTATGAGTTGCCAAGTTTGGGCCAGTTGGCAGATGGCTGGAAGGCATAGCTTGACCAGCCTCAATAAGACTGTTCTTTGTAGAGATTCAGGTTGAGGCCTGGACAGGCAGGGGTCTTGTAATGCCCAGGAGCTCTCCCTAAGGGCCTTGTATGGGTATCTTTGCTGGCCATGCCGGCTGCTGTGGCCTGGGGACCTAGGTTTCTACACCACCTCTTGCGTAGCCTCTTTGATCTTTCTCTTCCGGGTTCTTCACATCAATCATGCCTGGTCCCGATGGCTCTGGGGAGAGCCTGTTGGGGTGCCTGTCACTTTAAATACCAGTGCCTGTTTTCTCTGGCTGTACTAAGTGACAGCTGGAGAGGGTGGGGAGAAAGAAAGAGGAGGCATGAGCAGGACTGGATCTGTGCCTGCCTGCGGGCACAACTCAGCTCCATTCTTGGCCCTTCATGGACTGCATCTGTGTGGGCTGGTCAGCACTGCCAGCGCCTTGTCTGGGGGGCGAGATTGCAGATGGGACTTGGTCTGGGCACTGATGGGTATTGGAAGTGGGGCTGGCTGCCCTGCCCTATCTTGTCTAGGAAGTGTGTGGGGTCAAGGGACTGGCCTCTTTCCTGGGATTGCTTTCCTGCCAAGAAGGAGGGCACGCCTCCCAGGAGCCCAGGTTGGTCTGTGGGGCACCCACCTGCTTTCTTTGTCCTGTACATTGGGGCAGGTGGGCTCTTGGAGCCAGACCCCCAGAACTGAATCCTTCTCCTCCTTCAGCCTCTCATTTGCCACCGTCTGCCCAGAAGTGGGTGGTGGTAGTGAACCCTGGAGGTTTCTGTCGAGACCCTGGGAACAGAACCTTGACCCTCCCCCAACTTCATTGTCTTTCCTTCCCTGGCAAGACTCAAGATGTGGGATGCTGAATTGGTGTCTGGGCAGGTTTTGCTGTGGCAGCTCCTAAGGGAGAAGCGAGCAGATTCCTTGGTCCTTTGGCTGGTCTTCTGAAAAAGTGGGAGGGAGCAAGTGTTTCCTGGAGAAGGGTCCGTTTGCCACCTGGAGACCTGAGGCTTGGGTGCTCCCCAGCTGACTATTGCCTGTCCAGAGCCTCCGGGAATATGCGGCTACCTGGCTTCTGATAGGTAAGGGAGCTCCGCAGGCTGAGCTTTCCTGGGATACAGACTGCCACATGCAGCTGCCCTGGCTTCTGCAGGAGCATCTTGACCCCTTTCTCTTTTCCTCCTGATCTTAAGGCTTAGGGAGGGATGAATGAGGCCAGGGGTGGGCCCCTGGGCTAGGCTGTCTGGATTCTAGTGGCTTCCCTCCTTTGGAGGTGCCTTGCACCTAGGATGTTACTTAATTAGCATTTAGTGAATTAAATTGGATTCGCTCTCACCCTAAAATGGTAGCCTTGTAAGGTCCAAACAGTTCACTTTGACTGCTGCCCCAAGTGGGGAAAAACTGAGTCGGGGCTCAAGGGGGCTGGACCTTGGCTGCCTCTGGGGGATTTCTGTGTGCTGCAGTGTCCTGGGCCAGACAGAAGGCTGATGTGAGGGGGCTGCCACTCAGGCAGGCCAGGATCCACTGCCCCAGGAAGTAACAGGGCAGGGAGAAAGAGATGCAAGGTCACCTGCGGGGGGGGAGAGGGAGAGCAGCCAGACAACAATTGGCTGCAGGAATGAGAGGAAGAGACTGTGGATCTCCATGGAGACAGAGCCTGCAGGTAGCTATTGGCCAGGTGGATTCCATTTAGTTTACTTCTGCAAGCCCTGATTGGATGGATGAAGCTGTTGTAGTCAGACCTTTTCCTGAGCAGGAAGAGCCGGTCCCTGGTCCTAGTTCAGACCCACGCTCATTCTCATGCACATTAGCATACTGGGAATCTGGGCCACTGAGACCTCTCTCCAGAAAAGCAGACCCCCTTCAAACTAGCCATACAAGGGCTCAATCACCATATGTGCAGTCTCAGATGACCTTGATATGTAAGAAATGCCCACTTTCCCTTCTGGGGTGTGGGGTTTAGTGCCCAGGGGGCAGAGCTGGAGACTTGATGGGAGACGGTGGGGGTAAAGGACCATTCTGCTTCCACCTAAACTAGTTTTGTGGCATTAGTGATGGGCTATAGACATGCCTTTTAGGACCTGCTCTGATGTCAGCCTTGTGGTTTGCTGACTGATGCTGCCTTAAGGCACTGGTATCCAGTGACCCAGGGGTTCCTATGACATCTGCAGCCTGGAGGCTCTGTCACCCTGGTGACCCTGCTTTCCAGAGGCAGACCTTGAGCTGATGGGACTCCAGTCACTCCAGCCCCATTGGTCTTGGCGTGGGCTAACCAGAGGCCTTTCTAGAGTGGCCCATGAAGTTAATAGAGGTTTAAAGACAGTGACCATGTGGAAGAATTTGGTGACCTGGATCTTCCTGCACCCGGGTCAGGGGAGGGCTTTTCTCTAATAAAGAACATTTAGCATGTGTCCTAGAAGAGTCACTATCTTCCTGGGTTATTCCCCTCTCGCCACTCAGGTTTTCATCACAGAAGGCTTGACGAAGTGTGTCACTCATGGCGTCATCAGCCTTGGCTGTGGGACCTCCACTTTCCTCTGCCTACCTGCCCCCCATCTACACAGTCTAATACCTGTGCCCCAGGCCAAAGCATTTGGGGAGGGTTGCTGTTTCCTGGGTTGATCTGACCATGTGTCAGTGGGGTGAGCTAATCCCATAGAACTTTGTCCTGATCCTGTTGTGGAGGTAGGGGAGGAGTTGGTAGAAGGTAGTGGCCCCCTTTGTTGTCCTGTAGGAGGATTGGGTTTGTTGCATTTTTCCACAGTCCCATTGTCAGCTGGAGAGGAACGGTGCCCTGCATTAGCTGTCCTAGGCAGGCAGGAGAATCAGGGGCCTGTCAGGGACTGCAGAGATTCACTCCAAGACCGTTCTTGCTCAGTGAGGCCTGGGTCAGACCTGGGTACTGTACAGAGCACCCAGCCAGAAGCCTTTTGGGAATTCTGACATGGGGGATGAGTCCCCACTGAGCCTTGTGCTGAGAAATGTGCCTAAGAGAGATTTGCTTCCTTCTGCTGGGCTGACTTCTGGGCTAGTTCTTGCCTTTTCCTTTGACAAGTCCTGGTGCTGGAGGGTAAAGGGCAGAATCCAGGGCTCTCTGGGACTGGGGATAGCCAACAGCTCACTTGGTGGCCTGATTCTCAACACCATCTCAGGTGCCAAGTCTTATATTCAACTTCAAGCTGACAACCAGACTTGGGCGGAAATGGTGGGGTCCCTTCCCAAGGCCATTTCTTGAAAAGGCCCTCTTGTCTAAGTAGAGGCATCATAGGGGCCTGCTGGGGCTGGAACTTCATGAGGCGGGCCCCTCATAGCCATTGAAGAGGGTTTGGGAGAAAAGGTGGGCAGGCAAAGTAGGCCTCCCTAAGTCAAGCAGAGGTGGTACTCTACATAAAGCACTTTACTGTCTATAAAACATCATGCAGATATGGGCTGTCACCATTATGTTCTTGTTATAACGTACCTCCTCTTGGCACCCTGGTGACACTGTGCTAACAGGGCATAGTACTTTGAAAAGAGAGCTGCCTTTGGAGGCTGAGGACCTGGGGGCAGAGGTACTAGGACTGTGGGCCAGTCCCTCGATATTTCTGAGCCTCAGTTTCCTTATCTGTAAAACAAAGAGGGCTTGAAGTTGCTTATCTTGGCAGCTAGGAAGGCTTTGGGTCCACTTAGCTGGAGACTGATGACCGACTTGGCCCTGAGCATTGAGCTTCTCAGCCACGACCGGGCTGTGTGGACAGCTGCCTTGTTCTACTGCATCGTGGAGGGAATCCCCCGATGAACTTGTCAGCTGATTGGAGCGTGCAGATGTAGCAGCACAGCAGTAACTCAGTGGCGATCTGTGATGCTGGTCCTGGCTAGAAGTGATGTGGGCTGGCTAGGGCAGTGGGCACATAGACTGAAGGACCATCCGAAAGCCTTATAGAGGGGTTATTGGTGTGATCTGGCCCGCATGGAAAAGGTGAGAGAAGAGTCAGAACCAGAAGACCCAACTGGGGGGCACCTCTCTGGGGGTGTCCCTGGGGTGGGTTGGGGAGAGGCTTCTCCAAATGACTTTAGAGGTCACCAGTGATCTGCCCTTGTTGGCTCCTCTCCTGCAGGGTCCCCACACAGAGGCGGGTCCTTGCTTTTACCCATTTGGGAGCTTAAGCCATCTTTAGTCTTCCTTGTTTGAGTTGGCAATACTGAGGATTGCTTAGCCCCATATGCTGAAGGCAAGGTGCAACCAGTGCCCCAGAAGCCTGTGAGATTACAGTCCCTGAAGTGGTTGAGGCAGACTTTGTCCAGCTTCCTCCATGCCCAGCCAGACTGGGCTTGTCAGACTCTGCCTCCCCTCATAACAGAAGCTTGAGAAAACTCCCTCCTCAGCCTACAGACCAGAACAGTAATCTCAGCACCCCATGCCACCCCTGCGGACCCATAACCTGATGTCTGAATTTTAGTCCATGGTCACAGGGCCTTTGGGGCTTGTCTCTTAAATTTCTGGCTTTAGTGTCTGTCATCTCAACCCTGCCCCCTCCTCTGCCTGCCCCCGGATTATGAACCAGCCCCTGTGACGAGGGTCTAAAGCAGAAATGTCCAGTTCAGGATGTGTATGTGTTATTCTGCCCTCTCGTCCACAACCTCTCTGCTGTGAGGCATTCCCCTTTGTTGTGGTCTTTGTCACTTTTCACTGTAGGGGATGAGAATCATCAGTTGTTTCTTTCTAATAGGGATTGATTTGTACCCTATGGATGTGCGGCCATTTAGAGTTCATAGTTCTGACTTAGAAACTGGTTTGCCTCCTTTGACCCTTTAGCTGATAAGAAATGCCTTTGGTGCCAGAGACTTGGGCCAGTCTACTCCAGGAGTGGGATAGCAGACCCCTTGTTGGTGGTTCTGGGTACAAACATCTCTCACTTGAAGATTTCTCTCCCAATTCAATTTCCCGTGATGTTTATGCAGGAGGAATGGTTTGTGACTGTGGAGCATTCAGGTCACCTTCAGACAAGCATTAGGGGTTTGGGTTGGTTATTTTTATTTGGCAGGGGAGAGAGGCTCAGAGCAACTTGGCATAAAGATGTTTGAGCAGCAGGAGAGCCGGGAGGTCAGAGCTGCCTGAGATTTAGTCTCTGAGCTCGATCATGGGCATGAATTGCAATCCTGGCATGTTGGCATGGCCCGAGCAGGGCAGGGGGTTGGGTGCAGGCTGGATACTAAGCTGGGGGTGGAGCCAGGCTTGGAGTAGAGCCACTGGCCAGTCCATTGTGCTGACTGGGCCCAGCTTCAGTGTTGTCTTCTCCACAAAGGCTTCACTAATAGCCCAACTCTCGCCATACTGCACTTTGCTTGTGGCTCTGAGAACATCCTACTCAGAGCGACTGTCTGGCTGCATCACTGGACTCTGATGAAGGAACATTACTGCTGACGCTTCCCACGCAGTCAGCATGCGTAGAGTCAGGAGGCTCCTGCATGGTCCCCTCTGACCTCCTGATGAGAGGCCCAAGCAGGGACACAGTGGCACTGGGGGCTAACAGTGGCCTGACATTCTAACATGCTAGGCAGACGTGGCACTGGGGGGTGGAGTGGGGTGAGGGTGATGAACTCCGACCTGGAGGTGCTTCCTGGCAGCTCCTGGAATTAAAGAGGAGGGGACCTCAGGAAAACCCCATTCTCAGCCATCTTCCCCTCTACCTGCCCAAATGTACAGAGGGGAGGACATGATGTTCCTTTATCTTTGTCCCCTGGGAGAAAAGCAGTGCATCATGGATAGAGTGCTAGCCTTACAGTCAAGATTATCTCGGTTCAAATCCAGCATCTGACATCGGCTGAATGACCCTGGGCAAGTTACCTAGCATCTCTGTTTCTTCATCTGTAAAATGTTTGTGACTTTAAACCTATGACCCCTTCATATATCTCCTCCATGGTCCCCTCCAGGCCTAGTATAAGCTCGCAGGCAGTGGGCTGGGGAGTCCAGAAAGATGTACAGAAATACATATTTGGCCTAGGAAGTTTGAGAGGAGAAGAATGCATTCCAAGTATCTGAGGTCTTTTGTAACAGTGGGCCAAAAATAGAAAGGGGGAAATTCCTATGGCATCATTGTCCCCTTTTGGGGTGGGCCAGCTGTTAGCTGGCACTGACATTTTGTTCATGCAGGACCATACATGCCTGGCTAGTCAGATGAGGTGTTGCTACTGCTCCTGGCCAAGGGCACTAGGAGGCCCAGTTCTCTTCTTATTCCTCATATGAAGAGGCTGCCAGCCACACGTGCATGTGGATATAAGAAGGGGAAGAGCAGGATTCCTGATGGGGCAGCTGCCTGGCTTGGGGGTGGGATCTGTGACCCGGACAGTTCTTTTACTGTTTAGCGCTTGAGAGTAAGCCAGGACAAGAAGGAAGTAGGAATGAGAGGGTCTACAGGAGCTCCCTCCCCTCTGCATACTTGGGCAGGTAGAGGGGAGGATGGCTGAGAATGGGGCTTTTCTGAGGACCCCTCCCCTTTAATTCCAGGAGCTTCCAGGAAGCACCCCCAGGTTGGAGCCCATCACCCTCTCCCCACTCCACCCCCCAGTGCCACGTCTGCCTAGCATGTTAGAATGTCAGGCCACTGTTAGCCCCAGTGCCCCTGCGTCCTGCTTGGGCCTCTGGTTAGGGGGTCCTGCTATCGGGAGCTTCCTGACTGCATGCTGATGGTGTGGGAAAGGTCAGCAGCAAGCCGCTATTCACCTCGAGTGATCAGAACCCACAAGTGAAGAAGCAGAGGGAGGAGCCCAGGTTGTGTGTGTTTAAGCTTGGCAGTGCCCCCAATGCAGCAGCACGGCCCAGCCTGATCCATGCAGAGCTAGTCATCAGGAGCAGCTGCGGAGGTGGCTTCATCTCTTCTTTTTGTCAAAACTGAACGTGGCCCTTGGGGAAGGGGAGAGGCCTTTCTGCAAGAAAGCCTGGGCTTGGAAAGAGTGGGTCAATCTGCTCTGTCTAGGACTTTTCAAGGCCCTCAGACCTAGTGATTCTTTCTTCCTTCTCCTCCCCCAAGGAATTAATGTATTCATTCATTTTAAAAATATATTTTTAATTTATTTCATTAAATATTTCCCAATTACATGTAAAAAATTTAATCTTTTTTTTTTTTAGCGTTTTAAATAACTTCCCTCCCTCCTGCCCCTCCCCATTCCCTGAGAAGGCAAGCCATTGAATATTGATTTTATACATGTACACTCATACAAAACATATTTCCATATTAACCATGTTGTAAAAGAAAACACAGTAAAAAAAAAAAGTAAAACAAGAAAGATAGAGTTTAAAAACTGTTCCAACCTGTCTTCACACTCCATCAGTTCTTTATCTGATTTTTCCTCATGAGTCCTTTAAATTGTCTTGGATTATTGTATTACTGAGAAGAGCCAAGTCATTCACAGCTGATCTGTGTACAGTGTTCTCTTGCTTCTGATCATTTCACTTTGCATCAGTTCATGTCAGTCTTTCCAGGATTTTCAGAAAACATCCCCCTCGTCATTTCATATAGCACAATAGTTTTCCATTATATTAATGTACCACAACTTATTCAGACATTCCCCAGTTGGTGGGCATCCCCTCAGTTTCCAGTTCCTGGCCACCACAAATCAGCCCTTCTTTCTTAAAGATTATCCTCTCCATTTTGATAGGAGGTTCGTGTGTGCATATGTGCCCATGGGCAAACTCTGGGATCATAGAGGAGATGGACCTGGTGGGCAGTGCTTTCTGTTGGCAGCTTTTAGGCCTGGAGAAAGGACAGAAGGCATTCTGGGTAGTTCTGAAGGATCAAAGTTAGCTGAATCTCTAGCTGGGATTCTTAAGCTGAGTTCCACAAACTTGGTTTTTAAAAAATGTTTGAAAAACTGAATTTTTTATTATAATTGACTTCATTTTAATAGTTCTATATAATTGGAGGTGACTGGGGGTGCCCCAGCGCATGGAAGGCTGAGTTCAAATGTGACCTCAGATGCATCATAGCAAGGTGACCCTGGACAAATTCCTTCATCTCTGCCTGCCTCAGTTTCTTCAGCTATAAAATGAGGATTAAAAATAGCCCCTGGTTGACAGGGTTGTAGTGAAGCCCAGATGGAGTCATATTTGCCTAGCACAGTGTTTGGCACATAGTAGGCTTATTCCCTTCTGTTCCTCCTTTTGCAGTCCTATGGATTTTATGTTATACGTTTAAATTCTGATTCTGAGAAGGGCTTCCTCAGCTTTCCCAGACTGTCACAGGGGCCCGGGACACAGAAGAGTTTCCAAACTGCTGCTGCGTAGCTTGGCTTCATCAGCTGGGCGCTTCAGAAGGTACTACCAGCTGGTCCAGCCGAGTGCCTGCCATTAAACATAAACACAAAAGAGACTGAACTGGAATTGGCTTGGGAATTTTTAACATCTCTTCCAGAACCTTCTTTCATTCTACAAACAAGTCAGCAGCATAAGCTACAGGCAAGGCCTTGGATTAAGCACAGAGTTAGAGACATGCCTCTGAGGGGGAGATAAGACAGCCCAGGTTCTGATCCACAGGATCTGTGACTCAGGGGCTATCCTGACAAATGAAGGATGCGGGCAGAAGGCACTGTAGGAATTGAGAAGGAAAAAATGCACTAAGTCTGACCACCAGTCAGGGAAGGCTTCTGGGAAGAGGTGGCAGCAGATGGAGAGGAGGGCCTTTCAGGTAAAGGAAGTGGTGTGAGCAAAGGTGTACAGATGGCATGTTAAAGGGCCTACCCCCAGCAAAGAGGGTATGTAGCAGTGGAAGATGATAAACTTGGCAGAGGTAGCTGATGCTGGCTAATGGAAGGCCTCAAACAATTCTTGGAGTTTGAGATGGGAAGGTACCACACCCCAGCAACAAGGCTGCAGGGAGACCCAGACCTGGAAGTGGGACAGGGGCAGGGGCTCCCTCTGCCCAAGCTGCTATTTTCTGGCATGGTCCCCAGGCCCTCAGCCTTCAGGGTTTCCCTTCATCCTCTGAGTTGGGAGGCCATTGCTTATCCTGCTCTGGGGCAGCTCTTCCTTTGTGCAGAGGAAAAGCAACTTTGGGGCTATCAGTCCCCCAGCCCCATCTTTCTGATGAAGAAGGAGAATGGTTGGAGGAACCAGGAAGCTTCAGTAGGCATTCCTTCTCCTCTGGTCATTCCCAGGTCCCTCATATAGACAGACCCCATCAGAATCTCTTTGGACCCTCCCAAGGGAGGAAGAGATTTGAATCTAGTATGTTGCTGCCCAAAGGGTCTGCCTAGCGTAGCAGAAAAAGTGCTCTTGCCCAGGGCATGGAACCTGCACTGTTCACAGCCTGGGGGGAGCTCTGTCAGAGAGGTGGCAGGGAGTCTGGAAAGATCAGAACTCTAGGAGTCCCAGCCCCAAGTGCAGCCATAGTCCTGGTCACATTGGGACGATCAGGTAGCTTCTCAGAAATGTCCATTCCATTAAAACAGGAGATTGTTCAAGAGAACCCGTCAACATTGGTTTTGACACTTGACTGCTGTAGGCCCCCACCTCTGGTTGTCTTTTCTAAAGCATCTGAAAGTGGCTGCCATTCAGTAGCACAGTCCTTGTGGCCTTCTTTCTCTGAATTTTACTAATGTACTGCTCAGAATTCCTCATATTTGTCATTTAAAAAAAAACTGAACCAGTGACTTGATTAGTAGAGGAAATTAGTATTAGTAGAGGAAATTCCCTCTTCTAACACAGGTCAGGGTCCTGTCAGACTCTGACTGGCCTTGGCAGGAGCAGATGTGGATCCCCACTTTGTGGGCATCCCCAGGCAGGTTATTTCTTACACCATTGACATAGTACAGTTTTTCAGCCCTTCTCTAATTGATGGATGGGCACCCCCTTTGTTTAGAATTCTTTGCTACTCCAAAAAGCACTTCTGAGAATATTTTGGTAATGTGGGGCCTTTCCATCTTTGGCCTCCTAAGGACATGTGACCTCTCGATTGAAGGGTATAATCCAGGGTTAGGGAACCTGTGGCCCTCTAGGTTCTCAGGTGTGGCCCTCTAGGTCCTCAGGTGTGGCCCCTGGTATAAACAGTCGAGTGCAAGGGGTTGGCACACTACTGCCTGGTCCACCACCTGTTTGGGTACTGCTGGCCAGCAAAGAATGATTTTCACATTTTTCTAAGAAAGCTTAGAGATATGGGCCTCATTTCGCCAGCCTGACTTTTAGGGTTTCTTCTTGCTGCATTCCCAGTGGTTTTCCAGAATGGGTGGATGAGTTCACCCGTCAACCAGCTGCACATGAGCTTGGCTGTCTCTTCACAGACCCTCTAATAGTGAATGAATGAAAGGAAAACCTTGACTAAGTTCTTCCTAAGTTCCAGGCCTTCGTACTAAAGTCTGGGGATGTACATACCAAAGGCAACTGGCTCTGCCCTCCATGTTTTATCTGCTCTTTGGGGGAAATACCTAAAGGGAAATTGTGGGTATTTTGATTTGTGGTGGCAGCTGTGGGGTTTATCCCCCCACCTCCCACCATACACACACCAACCTGGAAAGTCTTTGGATTGATGAGTGGCGCTAGAACAGAATATGACTGGGAGAGTGACATGATGGGGGTGTCTGGTAGCAGGGGGACTTCGGCCACACTGAGCTACGCCCCCTTGTGGTGTTCTTTGGCAGTTTGCTGAGTGCCAGGTAAAGGCTCAGAGTTGTTTTATCAGTGATTTGGAGGATTTCTTTCATGGTTGTTGAGTGTTTGTAACTTTTCTTTTGCAAACCATTTGGAACTTTGGTATGTTCATCTGTAAAATAGGTCCAATATTTACACTCCCTGCCTCACAGGATTGTGGTGAAGAATGTATTTTGTTTATCCAAAAAGCCTCTGTCAGTGGCACATGTTATCAGTCCTCTGGCACAGAAATGACTCCAGAGGAGAGCTAGTGGGACTTATTTTCTGTCCTAATAAGTTTAAAATGCTTTTAAATAAGTTAAAAATGTTTTTAAAAAACTTAAAAACAACTATGAACGTAACAAACGAAGAAAAGAACAGCAGGGCTTTGCCTGGTGCTTATTTCTCTGCTTTTTCCATTTCTGTTGTTTCCCAGTTAGGGGGACTGGTTTTCCTGGGCTCTTCACCCATATTTTGCCATCCCTCGGAGGCAGGTGCCTGCTAATTGGGGTTAGGGAGGCGGCATTGTTCCTGTCTGCTGTTTGTGAAGCTATGTATTTGGGTTCACATCTTTTCTGTTTTGAATAATTTTGTATATTTTTCAGACGAAAGTACCTGAGATCCTCTCACAAATGCCCCCCCCCCCCCCGCCCCAAGCTACTTTAAATTTTAAATAGTTTGAGAGTCTGCTTCCATTCAAAACCTTTTTATTTCTTTTACTAGCTCAGAGCAAGGCAGCACCGTCCAACTCTGGAGCACCAAAGGGGACCAAGATCCCCTCTGCTCTTGGGGGTGCTAGGGGATACCCGCATGGCCAAGGAGTAAAAGAGCAAGAATGGACAGTGCCCCGCTGGAAATCCACGTGACCTGGCTGGGCAGCTCTTGGCCACAGGTGCAGGAGTCCCGGATGGCTTTGGCTGCTCAGGGACCTTCCCCCGGGGCGGCTGCTGCTCTCTACAGCCATCTGCTGGCCTTGATTGGCAGTTTGGTGCTGCTGCTGCTGCTGCTCCGAAGATGTCCCCTGTGGGAAGCACATGGCCTCCAGCTCTTTTAGAGGTCCTTGGAGATCCAGATCCCAGCCTGCTTCACCTAGTCAGCTAACTGGAAAAGTCCTTAGATATGGAAATCTTCTTTTGCCCAGTCAAAAATTACATTTGATTTTTTCATTCTCAAGATGCTAGTTATGATGTCAGTGGAAAAGGAAGGAGAAGAGAATGAGCGTTTATATAACACCTACTATGTGTCAGAAACTGTGCTAAGGGCTTTACAGATATCTTGTTCGATCCTAATAATAATCCAGGCAGATTAATGCTGTTATTATGCATATTTTATAGTTGAAGAAATTGAGGCAGACAGGTTAAGTGACTTACTCAGTCACACAACTTGGAATTGGCAGGGGCTAGATTTGAATTCGGATCTTCCTGTTTCCAGGGCTAACTCTCTATCCTCTAGCTGGGTGAAGCTAGCAGGACTGGAGCTGACTGTGCTCCTTACTCTCACCTCCAGAAATCATTCTGCTGTACTGTCTGTGTGTGCAGAACAAAATCCACGCTGGTGGGCAGCCTTGTGTCGGACTTGGGTGGCTTTCCTGCCAAGCTCTGTCCCTCTGGCCTATTGTAGGCAGCAGCAACAGATAATTGGACAGGATTCCTCAGTGTGTGTGCGTCCGTGCGTGTGTATGCATACATGTGTGTGTGTGTGTGCACGTGCATGCACAAGTATGTGTAGGAGAGAGGGGAATTGAGGGAGCAGGAGGTAACAAACAGAATTGGGGGAGGACAGCAGTTGAGCAGAAATGTTGATGTTGTCCTATGATGCTAAAGGTCAGAACTGGAGATCTTGGGAGGTTGGACCTCCTCATTTTCTCGAAGAGGAAGGTAGTGAGTTGTCCCAGGGCACACGGTGATGGAGGCTCCCCAGAGGTCAGTGATTCCTCTTTCAGCTCTTTAGCAGGGCTGGCTATGGCAACAGCTGGTCATTCCCGCTGCAGCAGGTTGTTCCCACTTCAGCAGGTTTCCAGCAGAGCTGTGGCAGTGAGGACAGAGGCCTCCTCTGATACCTCCTCCCTTTGTTCTTTTCCCTCAGGAACTTTGGTGAGCAGCTGTGCTGACTGCCATGGACCCGGACTGCTACGCCAGCATGCAGGTGGGCATGCGTGTGGTGCGAGGGGTAGACTGGAAATGGGGCAACCAGGACAACGGCGAAGGGAACGTCGGCACCGTGGTGGAGATCGGCCGGCAGGGCAGCCCTACGACGCCTGACCGGACGGTGGTAGTCCAGTGGGATCAGGGCACCAGGACTAATTACCGGACTGGCTTTCAGGGCGCCTTTGACCTTCTCCTCTATGACAATGCCCAGATAGGTAAAGTGAGGCCTGGTGGGGAGAGGCAGAGAGAAGGGAAATTAATAATGATGATGGCTAATATTGATGTAGCTTATTAAGGTTTGTAAAACGCTTTATGCGTATTATCTCATTAGAGCATTACCACAACCCTGGGACATGGGTGCTAGTATTGTCCTCACTTTACAGATAAGGAAACTGAGGTGGACAGAAATTAAGTGACTTGAGTTGAGTCATACAGCAAATTAGCATCAGAGGCTGGATTTGAACTCAGGTCTTCCTGCTTCATCCATTAACTCAAAGATGTTGAGTCTCTTTCATGCCCCTGGAGTCAGGCATGGCAGGGGCCAGGCTCAGGGTTTCCTCACCACTGGTTCCCCTCTTTCCAAGGCCATGGAGGGAGGGGGTTGCCCACATGTACCTCTCTCTAGATTCGGCTTCTTTGTCGTCTCTGCCTTTATGGCTCGCAAAGAGCTCTCCTCCAGTGCTAGGGTGGGCAGGGGAAGGGCAGTAGGTGAGCAGGAGCTACCCCCCGCAGGTGTCCGCCACCCCAACATCATCTGTGACTGCTGTAAGAAGCACGGGCTGCGAGGCATGCGCTGGAAATGCAAGATCTGCTTTGACTACGACCTCTGCACCCAGTGCTACATGAACAACAAACATGATTTGTCCCATGCCTTCGAACGCTATGAGACCGCGCACTCGCGCCCGTGAGTATAACTCCCCCCCATCCCTACCTATGCGAGGGTACTGGTCGGCGGCTCCCCCTCCTGGCCCCTCTACCTGGCTGCTCCTCATTGTGCAAGGGTCAGCTATTTCCAGTGACTGGGGCAGTGGTGGGGTGGGGTGGGGCTGAACACTGTACTGGGGGTGAGGGTGGCAGGGTCAGGACAGGAGTGAGAATGCCTAGGTCAGGGCCAAGTTGGGTGGGGCTTCAAGGGCTAAACGGAGGTTTTGTCAGAGAGTCAGGAGGAAGGAACTAGGTTTGGTTGAGTACAGGGTGTCCTGTGGTAAAGTCTTGGCAGGTGGAAGGTGATTTGGGAGCAGTGTGAGATGTACTGGAATGAGGAGAGGCTTGGGGCAGAAAGTGAATTAGGTGAGAAGTGATGAGGGTCATGTGAGCAGCAGTGTTGGCACAGGTGAAAATGGGAGCTTGGGGGAGCGAAGGGGCCAGCACAATGCTGAGCTCCCCACGGTGAGATACCTCCAACAGGGGGATGCCACATGCTATCCCCTGGGCCCAAGAGAGGCTGCCTGAGACTATGGGGACCCTGTCTCCTTTTCTCTCACCCCAGCCCTTTAGCTTTGCTCTGAGTGTAAGGGTGCCCTTCTCCCCAGAACCAGGAGAATAGGAGCCTAGCTCCATTCCAGCTGGGCCATTCTTCCAGCCCTCCACCCCCAGGGCACATGAATCCACATGGGGCCCCAGATCTGCTTCTGGAGGACCCCTCAGGGGTGGAGCTGCCCTGTGACAGGGGGAGGGGGATGCTGTTAGGCTGACCTGCCTGCCAATAGAAATGCCCAGGCTAGCCCCTCTAGCCCCCAGTTTGGCTTGGCCATACCTGGCACATTCCCAGGCTAGTGGCAGCCCGGTCTCCCCCAGACCCGCTCAGTCATCCCACTTCCTGTTTCCTGGGGCTTGGAGCCAGTCCCAAGGGTGGAATTGACCTGGACCTGGGAGAGACACCTGGTTCTGTGTCTTGGGCTTGTTGACGTGGATACTTTGGGCATAAGAAATCCCCATGTTGAGATTAACCAAATCCAGCCTGAGATAGCGGAATTCTTAGGAAATGGAATTAGGAAGGGTAAGTCCCCACCACACAAGCCTTCCCCCTGGCAGCGGCTGAGAAGTGGGTTCAGTCAAGGCCTTGCCTGGGAGGCCAGAACCTGGGAGCAAAAGTCCCCAGATCCCACCCTCAAGAAGGCTTCAGTAACTTGCTTTTGAGCCTCACTGGTGAGGTAGTGGAGTGAGGATTGTCCCCATTTTATAGATGAGAAAACTGAGGCCCCCAGAGATTAAGTGATTTGTCCATGGTCCCACAGCTCTAAGTATTGGGGTGGGAGTTGAACCCAGATCTGGCTGGCTTCTTATAAATGTTGCCTCTCATTCTCCTCAGTCCCTTGGGGAGCAGCAGGGGAAGCCCCCAGGCCTCACTTGACCTGTTTTCTCCATCTCAGCATGTGGATGTGAGGTAAAGCCCAGCTCTAGGGTGATTTTTGAGTGAGAAATTTGCTGTCTCTTGACCTCAGTTTCCCTTTTTGGAGAACGCTAATGAGGACATTGGACCAGAGGACTCTTAAAATTCTCCTCTTCCACCCTTAAGTCTAGGGCGTACAGCCCCAAGAAAGGAGGTCCCCCAGGGAGGGCACCTGTTGGTGACTCCCTCAGGGCAGGGGATGTTCTTTGGGAGCACAAGGGGCTGTGTGTTTGAGGTCTTCTCTTCCCTCTCAGTCCAGGGCCACTGCTGCCCTTGGGCTCAGATACCAAGTTTGCCCAGACCCCCTCTGGCTTCTTGCTTCTAGACTATTCTGTGGTCATTAGGCTGAAAAGGGCACCATGTATGGAGTGAGGCCTGGACACAGCCCTACTGGGATTGCTAGTGAGGAATTCCAGAAGCAGCCGTTGTTGAGCAGGAGCTGGCCCTAAGCCGAGGGGCCAGGGGAACCCGCCCCTCCCTGCTCAGGCTGGCAGGGAGCCCCCAGAGCCTCAGCCTCCCGCTGATATCAGGGTGGGAGCTGGCCTCCTTGGCCCAGTGACTTCACCAATCCAGTTTTGTAAACCCAGAATGCCCAAGTTAGAAGGAAACTTCCCCCTCATGGGGCACACTGGCCAAGCAGGCTGGTGACTGGCCCAAGGTCATACACATGTAAGTGGCAGAGCCAACCGAGAGCCTGTGTCTTCAGACTCTCAGGCCTGGGTGCTCTAGAACAACCTGAAGGTGATAAGGTCATAGATTTGGAGCTGAGGCCAGCAAGTCCAACCTCCTCCTTTTACAGTTGAAGAAACTGAGGCAGACAGGTTAAGTGGCTTGCCTAAGGTCACATAGCTAGTAAGTATCTGAGGCAGGATTTGAACTCAGGTCTTCAAGCCCAGAGGTATATCCACTAGGTCAGGCCCTGCCATCTTCAGACTTGGCCTATCTCACCTCTTTCCAGTTTTTTACCAGGAATAGTTGGGAAAGTCAGGAATATGGAGAATTGCTTCCTTCACAGGCAGAGGCTGCTTAGGGAGCCTGGGTGGTCTCATTTGGAGACCCCATAATCATCTTGAGACCCAGGAGCTGCAGCTTGCTCCCCTAACCCCCACTCTCCCACCCCCTTGAGCAATGTCAGCTCTCCCCTTCAGGCCCAGGTTCAAAGTCTCTTCGTGTCTGTGGTGGCCCACAGCCCATTATGGCCTGCCTCATGTCCTCCCTCATTTAGAGGCTCCTGGATACTCACTGAATGTGGTAGCAGCAATTAGTTTGCTCACAGTGTGCCAGCTCAGCCTGTAGGACCTTGGCATGTAGCCCCAGTCTCTTCATTTTCTAGCCCCTCAAGTGCATGACTTGTCCAAGGTGCTAACAGCCCCAGAAGCTGGGGGCGGGGGGGTGCTGGATTAGCCAGGGCTGCAGCAGCGGGGGTCCTGGGAGGGATAGACCCTTGTACCAGTGATGTGACTACAGAGCCAGAAAGAAGTGACTCCAGGAAAAGTGCCCAGTCGGCCACCCCCCAGCCTGTGGGGCTCAGCCTGTGCATCTTTCTCCCATTTGTATATTCAGGGCCAGTCTGAATGGGAAAGAGTACCTGATCTTGGCTGAGCTGCTCAGGCTGGGTGGGGAGGCCAGGCTCCCGTAGAGCCCAGCAGTGAGGCTGGCCCTCTCCAGGCAGAACAGAGAACAGCCAAGCCAGCAGACTTCCTGTTCCCAGCACATGGCGCGCCATCATCTCTAGCCCCTGTGCCTTTGCCAGAGCTGTGGAAAACAATCTCCCTTTTCATCATCCCTATGATTAGACCCAGGAGCTTCACCCTCTCCCAATGCAGGCCTGTGCCTCCTCTGTCTGAGCTGCCCACAGTGCTCAGAGGTTAAGGGACTTGCCCAGAGTGGTGTGGCCATGAGGATGGCTATCTGTCCACTAGGTCTGCTGCCTCTCTAGCTCCCCACCTCAGCCAAAGTGCAGTCTGGTCCCTGTGCCTCATCCCACTTTTATGTGTTGATTGGGTATTAACTGAGTGCATATTGTCCTCTTCCCTGTTTTGGTACATAGTAGGTGCTTAATAAAAGCTCATTGGAATGGTGGCATTGCAGAGGAGAAGGGGTGAGGGGTGGAGGGAGGTCCCAATGCTCTCCCTGAGGTGTTACAAGGGGGAGGGGAGTGTGGCTCTAAATAGTCTGTGATGTATGAAGGGCTGGCAGCAGGGGTCAGATTAGCAGAATTCCTGGCCAGAAGCTAGGTTTGAGTTTTTAACCATGTGACTGCCTGAGCTGTCCACCGGATCTTGAGGAAAAACCAGTGGTTCAAAGCCATGCCAGGCTGTGGGTTGCTGGGGGTCTGGCTGGCCTAGCAGCTGGCTCTCTGGCCTCTTCCTTGCTGAGAAGACCAAGCAGACCAGCGCTCATGGTCAGAGCAGGGGCCTGCTTTGAGTGGGTCTGCAGCTCTGTGGGCAGAACCAAGGGATAAAAGACCTTGGGACCTCAAGACAAGCCGCCATTCCCTGACCAAGGGCTGCTTCTGCCACCTCCTTCCCTTTGGAGTGCCTGGGACTGAGCAGAAGGAACTTGGCCTACGGAGGACATTGGGTTGTCACAGTTGTGGTAGTCGCAGCCGATGGCCTGATCCACACTGCGGGGAGTTTCTGTTTGTCAGCCTATTACTTCCCCCTCTTTCAGGCTCCCCTCAGCTTGTAGGCAGCCTGAAGCATTTCCTCAAGTTGAGCTGGTCACTCACTCATGACCTGCTCCAGCTTACCCAGGTTCTGTTCCAAGATGATTGGTCTGCAGTTCTTAAGCCCCTCCTCATACTAGAGATACATTCTAGCTATCCTTTCCCTCAGGGAGCTTACAGGTGTCTAGTTCTGGATGTGGTGTTCCCAGTGTGTGGCTCGACCATCCCCTGACCATCTTCTCTGTCCCTTTAGCTTCTGTAGGTGGGTGACCCCAGCTAAGGTCACGCTTGCCTGCTGGGCTGACACATCAGTTATCCCACCCCCAGTCTCTATTAGCATAGTTGAGTTGGAATTGCCAATGAGAACTTTAAATTATTCCAGTTAAATTTCATTTGTTTAGCTCCCCAGAGCCAGCTCGAGGACTTTGTAGAGTGCAGTTGGGTTGTCTTGTTTCCCAAATGGGAATAAAGCTGTCTTTGCTTTTGTAGGCATTATTGATCAAAATGGGAACCCTGAGCTGATTAAAAGGACTGAGCCCTGTGGCACTAAACTAGAGACATTCCTTTGGGTTGACCATGATCCTTTGAGCATGCTCCCTTTGGGAATGGCAGGGCAGCAGCTCCTGCTCTGCATAATGGGCTTTATTTTTTTTAAATAGTATTTTTTTTTTCATTTATAGCAGCTCTTTTTGTAGTGGCAAAAAATTGGAAATTGAGGGGAATGCCCATCACTTGGGGAATGGCAGAACTAGTTGTGGTAGATGAATGCAATGGAATACTATTGTGCTGTAAGAAATGATGAACAGGCAAACTTCAGAAAAACCTGGAAAGACTTATATGAACTGATGCTGAGTGCAATGAGCAGAACCAGGAGAACATCGTGCACAGTAACAGCCACACTGTGTGAGGTCTGACAGCCTTAACTCTTTTCAGCAGTGCAAGGATGGATCTAAGACAGCTTCAAAAGACTCAGGATGGAAAATGCTATCCACATCCAGAGAAGGAACTATGACATCTCTGCACGTTAAAGCATACTATTTTCTTTCTTTTTTTTCTTTCTTATGGTTTTTCCCTTTTGTTCTGATTCTTTTTTTCACAACATGACTAATGTGGAAATATGCTTAATATGATTGTACACATATAGCCTATATCAGATTGTTTGCCATTTTGGGCAGCGTGGGAAATTTGGAACTCAAAATCTTATAAAAGTGAAAGTTCGAAACTAAAAGTAAATTATTCTTTTTAAAATAGTGTTTTAGAGGGGCAGCTAGGTGGTGCAGTGGATAGAGTCAGGAGGAGCTGAGTTCAGATGTGGCCTCAGACACTTGACTCTTACTAGCTGGGTGACCCTGGGCACGTCACTTAACCTTGATTTGTTTGCTGAGAAGAGTTGAGTTTGTCATAGCTGGTCATCACGCTGTGTCACTGTTACTGTGTACAGTGTTCTCCTGGTTCTGCTCATTTCACTTGGCATCAGCTCACACAAATCTTTCAAGACCTGGGTCTGTTGTGGAGCTTCCTGGGCAGTCTTTGTAGTCTCTTGTAGGACCTTAGAATTAAAGCTGGGAGGGACCCCAGCTTGGGTGGGAGGTATCCAAACCAACCCCCTCATTTTATGGACGAAGAAACTGAGGTAAAGGGGAGTTAATGTTTCCCAAGTTCGCATCAGAGGAAGACTCAGGAGCCAGTCCCCCCTGCAGCTATATCCACTCTTTGAGATGGACTCTGCCACAGTCAGTGGCATATGTCCATTTGGGTCTGGCCTTCTTCCCCCTCATTTGTCAGTCTCTAAAATGGTACATTCCCTTCTTCTCAAGGTTGCAGTGCATCGCAAGCATTAAGTGCCAGTAATGGCATGATGCTGGATTCTTGGTTGGGCAGAGGCACTGGGCCGCAGGAGGGGGAGGTTTCTGGTAAAGACCACCCTCTTCCCCTGGTTTGCAGTGAGGTCAAAGCTTCTCCTCCCACCCACTCTGGGCTGCCTTTTCCTCTGCCTGGAGAGAGCAATATGTTCTCATTGATATTAGGGGGAAGGACAACCTAGACAGGTGGGAAGAGAGGAAAGCAAGGGAATAAGTATTAAGGGCCTCTGTGTGCCAAGTACTGGGCTTAGCACTTTACAATTAGCGTCTCCTTTGGTCCTCACAACAACCTTGGGAGGCAGCTGCCATCATCCCCATTTTACAGATGAGAAAACGGAGGCAAACAGAAGTTGCCCAGGGTCACTCAGCTAGTCGGGGTCTGAGGCCAGATTTGAGTTCCGCTGTTCCCGACTCCAGACCCAGTGCTCTATTTCCTGCACCACTTGGCTAAGAAGAAAGCTGCCCTGGGAGCCTCCTCTTGAGTTGAGAGGACTTAGTTTAGCCTTAGCTCTGGGGGAGGGTTCAGTGCCATGTTCTCTTGCAGAGTCACCGTGAGTGCCCGCCACAACCTGCCTCGAATCACCCTGCGGGGCATCTTCCAAGGCGCCAAGGTCCTCCGGGGCCCAGACTGGGAATGGGGCAATCAGGACGGTGAGTGGAAAGAGAACATTCGGGGTGGGCCTGGAAGCCTGCTTTCCACCTACAGTGAGGGGCCCTGGTACTCACCTGTGCCCACAGGCACCAGCAAAGCTTACAATCTGTTCCTGCACAAGGTGGGAAGAGCAGGTCCCTGATGGCAGAGCTGGCCCCTGGGGAACTGAGAGAGAGAGAGAGAGAGAGAGAGAGGCTTGGGTGACTGACATTCTCTGGGAGGAGAAACACCTGGCATTGTCTTCCCAGGGGGCGAGGGTAAGCCAGGGCGTGTGATGGACATCCGAGGATGGGATGTGGAGACGGGCCGCAGCGTGGCTAGTGTGACCTGGGCTGACGGCACCACCAACGTCTATCGTGTGGGGCACAAGGGCAAGGTGGACCTCAAGTGCGTAGTGGAGGCACCAGGAGGCTTCTATTACAAAGAACACCTCCCAAGGCTAGGTATGGGATGCCCTTCAGAGAACACGTTTAGCCCTTCTGCAGCATGCTGACTTGCGCTGTGTGGAAACCTCGGTGGGGAGGTGAAAGGGCTAACTGTCCTCTCCGAGGAGCCCAGGTGCTCTAAGGTGGGGTCCCTTCCAGAGCTGAATGCCTCCTTGTCCTTGGTTTGGGACGATGTGGATCCTGGTTGTCTGTCCTGAACATCCTAGTAGGGAGAGGGAGACCTATGAAAATTTCCCAAACCAGCCTTGAACAGTGGTTTGTCCCGTAGTCCTGTGGAGGCTGATCCGTGCCCCCACCCAATACACCCCAACTCCAGGCAAGCCTGCTGAGCTGCAGCGGAAGGTGAGTGCCGAGAGCCCGCCCTTCCAGCATGGAGACAAGGTCAAATGTCTGCTGGCCATGGATATTCTCCGGGAGATGCAGGAGGGCCATGGAGGCTGGAATCCCAAAATGGCTGAGGTGAGGTCAGCCTGAGCACTGCCCCTGACTGTACCCCCCCCCAGGCAATGCCCCAAAGCCACAGCCCTGTCCATATAAGTCTCTTCTAGGGAGCAGGGTACTCATGGGTGGTCTGAGATGGGGAGGGGACGCCTTGGGGAGAGCAAGCCTGGTTGGATTGCTCTTCAGCAAGGTGGTTCTTGGTGCTCAGCTTGGCTCCAGTCTCTGCCCAGCATTAGGAGGTGGGGAGAGAGTAACTCCTGTGAAAATTCTCTTCTGTTTCTGTTTCTCTTCCCTCCTGCCCTTTTCCTGCCACGGGTACAGTTTATTGGTCAGACAGGGACAGTCCACCGCATCACTGACCGTGGCGACGTACGGGTCCAATTCAGTAGTGACGCCCGCTGGACTTTCCATCCCGGTGCCCTGACCAAAGTGAGTGCAGGAGAGGCGGGCATCCTGAGCTCTGAAGTGAGGAGAGTCTCATTTGACAGATGAAGGAATTGAGGCCTGGGTGGAAGGGGCTTGGCCAAGGTGACCCCTGACCCTCAATGTTTAGGCCGGCTGACTCACTCACCCCTTGCCCTCCTCGGACTGCTGGCATTTAGGGTTAGGGTTCAGGTCCTGCCTCTGGCTCCAGTCCAGTCCCTGATTTTCTTCTTTAGCACAATACATTTTGGGTTGGTGATATGGTTCGGGTCATTGAGGATCTGGAAACGGTGAAGCGACTGCAGGCTGGACATGGGGAGTGGACGGATGATATGGCCCTGGTGAGTGTCCCCTGCCACATCCTAAATTTAATATCATCAGTCTTCATCCCAGGGCCAGAGTCCTGGACAGTGCAAGGAGCTCAGTGCTGGGCCTCCTGGGCCGGGGTTGGGGAAGAAGGGCCTTCCCCTCCAGAGCCTGTCCCAGCCTCCTCTTCTCCCTCCATTCAGAATCTCCTGACTTCCCCTTCCCTGTCACAGGCCCTGGGGCACATTGGAAAAGTGATAAAGGTTTTTGGGAATGGAGATTTGAGGGTGTCTGTCGGCAGTCTGTCCTGGACTTTCAACCCCGCCTGCCTGACCGTGTACCACCTGGAGGCAGATGCCAACCTGAATGCAGCAGAGAGCACCAAGGAGCCGAAGAGTAAGGAAGCAGTGGGCGCCTGCAGGCAAGGCCCTCCCTCCATGGCCCACAGCGTGGGGGCTGAGGCCAGCATCCTCCCAGACCAGGGGCAAGAGTATGGGGGATCCTCCTGCATCCCCAGTCCCTCAAGTGGCAGAGGGTTGGCCAGGGCTTCCCCTGACTCACTGAGGCTTTGGGCTCCCCCAGGCTCCTTGGGCACTGCCCTGGAGAAACTGCTCACCCAGAAGAGTGACCCCGAGCAGCCAGGCCGGTTGGTGACCGAGGTGGCTCACGGCAATGTTGCCAGGGTGCTGGAGCTGGTGAAGAGGCATCCGGACAAGGCAAGAGCCCTCAGGAGGGCACACCCCAGGACTGGGCCCTGGGGGGAGTCCAGGGAAGGAAGAATCCTCCCAGAGGACCTTGAGAGCCCTGGGAGGGCCGTGGACCATACAGTGGTAACAGTTAGTGTTATCATAGTTTACATTTACATAACAGCTACTGTGTGCTAGGCACTGTGCTAACAAGCACATTGGACAAATATCATCTCATTCAGCCCTCACAGCTGCCCTGGAGGTAGGGGCAGTTGTTAGCCCAGTTTACAGTTCAAGGAAATTGAGGCAGAGATATGAGGGATTTACCTGGGACCACCTAGCTAGTAAGTATCTGAGACTGAATTTGAACTTGAGTCTTCCTGGCTAGACTTGAGAGTTAACAGGTGAGAAAAAAGCCTCCTGAAGAGGAAGCAGCTGGGACCAGGCAGGCCTGGGGTGGGGGGAGGCTTGACTGTTGGGGAGGTTGTTCATGTTTATCAATGCTCTGTCTGCCCAGACATGTGGGAGCACGCACACGCACACACACACATATACATGCGTACACATGCGCACACAAACACACTGAATCTTCTCACCTAACACATAAATGCCCTCAGGCTGTGCCCCACACCTGCCCCACCCAGTCTCCAGATGCCTCAGGTCTCCCTTGCTGGGCACTCAGCCATGGATTTTCCCTTTTCCTTTTTCATTATTTGTTACAAGGGATAGCTCTGGGGAGGAATGATCACAGGAGAACAAAAACAGCCATAAAGTGAGTCTAGCACAGCCGTGGGAGGGGGACCCAGACCTGGGCCCTTGTGGCCACGACCTGACCCCAGCCCCACCCTGCAGGTGGATGTCAGGAACCAGGGCCGCACTGCCCTTCAGGTAGCTGCTCACCTGGGCCAAGTGGAGCTGGTGAGACTTCTGCTCCAGGCCCACGCGGGCATAGACGTGCGAGATGATGAGGGGGACACTGCGTTGCACTACACAGCCTTTGGGTAAGGTGCCCAGGAGGGTGGTGGACACACAAGCAGGCCTCCCTGGGTAGGTGCCCACTCAGCAACGCTGCTGTGTCTCTTCTCATCCAGCAACCAGGCTGAGGTGACCCGGGTGCTGCTGAGCCGGGGGGCAAGCGCCAACTTGATCAATAATTCCAAGTGCACTGCCCTGCATGTGGCTGTCCACATGGGCTTCCTGGAGGTGGCACAGGTCCTGTGTGAGCAAGGCTGTGATGTCAATATTCCTGTATGTTGTATTCTGGTCTCCCTTGGGTCCCCTGCCCCTCAATCTCCCCTCATCTCCCCTGTTCCCCCCATCTCCCCTGGCCCTCCCCCTCATCTCCTCTGCTCTCCCCTCATCTCCCCTGTTCCCCCCATCTTCCCTGCTCCCCCCCATCTCTGTTGGCCCATGCACCCCTTCTCAGCCTCATTTGGTCACCCTTACATTGATGGAGTATTTACAGTTGACAGATGGGTTCATACACATGGTTTCAGGGCCACATTCTGGAGTATATTCCCTTCTACAAATCCTAGGGGACCACCCCTCAGAAAGGGGCTGCCCTAGGGGTGTGGATGGCCCTTCCAGCTTGTAAGAGCTTGGGTTTGGTTCTGCCTTGCCCTGCACCCTGTGGACAGTTCACTGAGTCTTTGGCTCCCATAGGACATGTGTGGAGATACCCCCTTGCACCGCGCCATCTCCGCAGATGCCAAGGGCATCATTGACATCCTCACTGAGGTGCCCACCATCGACTTCACCGCCTCCAATTGCCAAGGCTTCAACCTCCTCCACTACGCAGCGCTCAAGGGCAACGTGCTGTGAGTGGGGCTGGGAAGGGGCACAGGAGCAGGCAGTGCCCACCCAGGGACCTGGGGCTGGACCAGGAACAAAGCCTCGGCCCCTAAATCCCACAGAGGGCAGGCTGGGGTACAAAGGGGATGGCTGGCCAGGGGCCTCATCTTCCCAAGAAGTGAGTGGGTAAATGGATGAGGACCCCTATAGCCTTGGGTCAGATGCCAGCTTTTTGGGTGTGACCAGGGTAGGCTCCAACAAGGAGAGCTTCTGAGTGTCCATGGTGACAAAGTGCAGCAAAAAAGACTTTTCCTATCCTGGCTCAGGGCTTCCTCTACCCTACTGGGCAGAGCCTGGTCCAGGGCTCAGATCCTGTGTCTGATGCTACCTGCTCTGTGCCTCTGGGCAAGCAGCTTCGATGCCCTGCAGTCCCTGCCCATGCCAGGGTCCTGCTCTGAGGACCCCCAGAATGAGCCCCTTTCCTCTCAGCAGAGCTGTCAGGAGAATCCTGGCCCGGGCCCGGCAGCTAGTAGATACCAAAAAGGATGACGGCTTCACAGCCCTCCACCTTGCAGCGCTCAATAACCATCGGGAGGTGGCCGAAATCCTCATCAAAGAGGTGAGTGCTGGTGGGCAATGGGGCAGGGGTCCCCAAAAGTGGGCCCCCCCAGCCAGGGGTCCTTGGGCAAAACTGAGTCCAAGCTGTGCCCCCCACCACCTGTGTGACCCTGAGCCAGGCACTGCCCCCTTTCTAAGCCATTGGAGCATGGGTGGGTCACTAGGCATCCAGGAGGGGTGGCCTGCAGATGGACAGGAGAGCTGCCAGCATTGAAAGGTGGGATGCGTGACCTTTGGAGGTCTCTGGGTCATAGGGGGCTGCGCCAACTGACCAGCTGAGGAGGGGTACTCTGATTCAGCTGGAGCTCATTGTGGGCCCCACTCCTGAGCCCGTGGGCCTGGATGGGTGAGATGCCAGGAGGGAACCTGATGCTCTGGGCCACCTCTGCCTGCAGGGCCGCTGTGATGTGAACATCCGCAACAATCGTCACCAGCTGCCGCTGCACCTGGCAGTGACCCAGGCTCACATGGCGCTGCTGCTCCTGCTGGTGAGTGCTGGCAGCGACGTCAATGCCGAGGATGAGGCCGGGGACACCGCCATGCACATTGCCCTGGAGAAGCACCAGCTTCTGGCACCTCCCCCAGCCGAGGCCAGCGGTGCCAGTGAAGGGACCTCACTCTTCTCCAGGGTAGGATACGGGACAGGGCATTGGGACTAAGAACCCCTCTCTGGCCTCAGTCTCCCCTCTGTAAAGAGCATACACCCGTTAGTTGATCATTGCTAGCCCCATGTTCGGTCCTGTGATGCTGCCTGACCAGGCCTATGTTCTCTGCTCCCTTGCACACACCCCCAGCACAGCTCACAGCCCTGGGCTACACAAGGAACCTTTTTCCTTGTGCCAGCTGTTTTTCCTTTTCTCCCTCCCCCCAATAAAATTCCTGGCTTAGGAAAAGGCCCTGTATTCGAAGCTCAGGAGAAAGGTCTCCAGACAGGTAACTGAGTGCCAGCCACCCTCCATGGGCCCCTCTTTGGCCCCCATTGCCAGCTCAGCCACCTTTTGGGGAACAGCCGGTAGGCCCTGGACAGGGGCACTGTCAGGGTTTGTGGTAAATAAGGGTCCCTCACCCCCTCAGCCCTGAGCACCAATCCCCAAGCACTAGAGGGACTGACTCGCCTTGTCTTCCTCTGCAGCTGTCCACAGCCTACCCGTGGGGAGCCCCTACCCATCGAGGCTTTGGGCCAGGTCTAATTAGAAAAACCAATGGGTTGTGCCAGTCAGGCTGGCATTAGTCCTGGGGCGGGTGCTCACAGCTCACACTCAGCTACACATTGTTTCCGGGGAGTTTGGCTGTGCCTGAATCACCTAGGGCCTTTGGCTGGCACAGGCCTGTGGATCAGGCCCCACAGGGGCTCTCTGCTACCCAGCCCCTCCTTTCTCAGCTCCAGGCCTCCGGCTTCCTGGGCAGCACAGAACTGACCGTGGGCATTGCCATTGCCTGTTTCTTGGCCCAAGAGGGCGCGGATGTGAACTACGCCAACCACCGCGGCAAGTGCCCCCTGGATGTGGTCACAGATGGACGGGGGGCTCAGGCCATCCGAAGCTTTGCACAGAGGTTCAGGTGGGATTGGGGCTGGAGGGCTGGGTGGGGCCCGAGCCCCCACTGCCACAGCTGCTGAACCTTCTCTCCCTTTCCGGCCCTGGCAGGGAGCAGCAGGGCTCTGTGGGCACCGTGGGGAAGAGCCGCGGGCTGCGGAGAATGCACAGCACGCCCAACACCATGACCAACCTGAGTGTGGGTGGGGCAGGCGGCAGCAGGCAGGGCAGCGGCGGGGCAGGGGCCGGGCCTTCCGAGTGCCTCGTCTGCTCTGACCTGGCCCTGCTGGTGCGCTTCCTGCCCTGCCAGCACAGCATTGTGTGTGAAGGTAAGGGGGCTTTGGAGAGGGGGTGGGGGGTCCAGGGGAGGGAGAGGGTCTGGCCCGGCCTCCAGCCTGTGCCTTCTCTGCTCTGCCCTCAGAGTGTTCCCGCAGGATGAAGAAATGCATCCAGTGCCAAGTGACAATCAGCCGGAAGCTTCGGCAAGGTGGGGAGAAAGTGGGGTATGTGGGGGCGTGGGGTGGGGAGGGTGACGTGGGGGGCCTGGAGGAGCCCCCGTGACCTCCTCCTGCCCCCACACGGCCCCCCAGACAGCACCGAGGTGGAGAGCAGCGGCTCGGGCCTGGAGTGTGCGGGCCAGCGGCAGCTGGTGGAGGAGCTACAAAACCGCTACCGGCAGATGGAGGAGCGCATCACCTGCCCTATCTGCATCGACAGCCACATCCGCCTGGTGTTCCAGTGTGGTCATGGCTCCTGCCTCGAGTGTAGTGCAGCACTCCGCGTCTGCCCCATTTGCCGCCAGGCCATCCGCGACCGCATCCACATCTTCGTTTGAGAACTGCGTGAGGACTTGGGCAGACGCTGCCTGGCCTGGCGAGGGGCCCGGAGCGCCAGGCTCCTGCAGCATCAGGAAGGCAGTGGGCAGCCTGCCTCTGCTGGGCACATGTGCTCCAATGCATCTGTGGGCCCCTCTCTCCTCACCCAGGGAGGCCCGGGTGGTCAGGGAAGGGACTTGCAGGGTGGCATCCAGGGATTTTGCACTTTACGTGGAGGGGGCACAGCCCAGTGGACAGGCTGAAGAGGGTGCTTGGCTGGTTACCAGCTGCCTACCTGCAGCCCCTCTGAGCTGTTGGTGCCATGCCACACCAAGGGCCACTCCTGCCCCTACTTCTTGGTTCAGGCAGGCTGGGAACTGGTCTGGGGGCCAGGGCTTGGGCCTCGTGGGAGGGGGACCAGTCTTCTGTTCAGCAGTCTGGAAGGAATCCCCTCAGCCTTGTTCTGGCCTATCCAGCCCACGGCAAGCAAGGCCAGCAGCCATCTGTGCCCAGGGGAACATAGCGCTTCCTGTCCTGCCCCATGAGTGCTCAGTGTGTGGCCTGCGTGTTGTGATTCCCTGCATCTCCTTGTTGGCTGTCTGATCGCCCCCAGCCCAGGTACCAGCTGGGGCCTGTTACACAAGAGCCATTTTTCCAGTATCTGCCTTTGCAAAAACTCCCCTAAACACACACATACACACAGACACAGACACACACATACACATACACACACACACACACACACACACACACACATATATTTTATAAAAGGAAAAATGAATTTTGTCCTTCCTGGTGTCTGCCTGTTCTTGGGAGGGGGGCATTGGGGCTGCTGGCCTGGTTGGGGGAATCTTGGTGGGCCTTGTTACAGAGCTTCAGGTCCCTCCGGGCAGAGCGGGTTTCCTTGGCTGCCCTCTCCCCAGTGATCAGGCAGAGGCTCACTCTCTCGCTGCCCCTGTATTCTGCTTTAACCAGCATAGCCCTGAGGGCCTTGGCTTCCCCTGGGGCCGTATTTGGTTTGGCCACTTGACAGCTTTGGGAATCCCTCCAGTTCCCTGGCCTCACTTGGCCCCACTAAAGTCGCCAGCTCCCAGGCCCTGGCTCACTGGCTCTCGAGAGGCCTCTGGGCTGGCCCCAGTGATGCCTTGGTCTAGGGGCCTGGGCCTCTGTGAAGCCTGCTTCTGTGGAAAATGTCCTGCTCTGTCTGTAGCAGGCCTGACCTCCTAGTCACAGCTTTCATTTTTTCACCGACTGCTATTTTTTTCCCTTTTCTCATGCATCGGTTGTCCCTCCTAGACCAGTTAGTCTAACCTCTTCGGCTGGATGTTTGGGGCCTTCCAGGGTCTGTGTCCAGCCTCGCTTCCCCAGCTGGCCCTTGCCCATCCCTAGGCCCCGTGTCTTATCCTGGAAGACGGCTCCTGAATCTGGCCCCTTGAGGAAGATGGCACAGGATTCCTGAGCTAGAAGGGCCAGCTTCTCCATGGTCTGCCTCTGAGGTCTTAGGTGGCTCCTTCAAACTCCAAGCCCCGCCCCTCCACCTGTGTCCCCAAATGGTCCTGTCACGCGAACACACGTCTACAGATAATCTTAAAGACTGCTTAGTCTCCTGGTGTGGATTTCATGGGGTTTCTTTCCCATAAGACAATTTACTGGGGAAGCAGCCAGGTTTGGAGCATGAGGACCTGGATTTGAAATCCCAGGGCAAAGGAATGGCTGTGTGGTCAGTAATCTCCCATGGCTGGGTGTTTGGGGGGAATTTGGGAGACCTGCCCCTCAGCAGCTCCTCTGTCCCTATCTTGAGTCCCATCCCCCCACTGGAAATCTGGCCCTACTGTGTGGCACCCTGCCCTCAAGCATCTTCTGTTCTAGTGAGAGGAGGGGAGAATGATCCTCATCCCTGGTAAGAGGCAAACCCAGACACAGGTACTGGGTTCTAGGCCCTGTCTCTAGTTGGGGCAGACCTGTTCTGATGGTGATTAATAAGTTCAGGCTCAGGTCTGCATTGGCATTAAGCAGACCTTAGGACCAAGGGCTCCAACACATGAAAACTAGTGTGATTTGAGAAAGAGTTAGCATTAGCAACTCAGGGAAGAGATGGAGTCAAGGAAGATTTCCTATAGAGACCCCAGAGCCAAAACTTGATGGAAGCCCATAATCCCAGGAAGTGGAGTCAGAGGAGGTGTAGTCCAGGCTGGGTGATCCTGAAAGGAAACAGGAGATGAGTAAAAGGGTCCCCACCTCCAGAGGCAGGCTTGGGGAGTGGAAAAGACTCTGCCTCTGGAGTCTTGGGTTCAAAGTCTGGCTGCTGCTCATTCCCGCTGGGATCTTGGTCAGTCACTTAAGGGATGGGGCAGCTAGGTGGTACAGTGGATGGAGCTCCAGGCCTGGAGTCAGGAATACCCGAGTTCAAATCCATCTTGAGACACTAGCTGTGTGACCCGGGGCAAGTCCCTTAATCCCGTTTGCCTCAGTTTCTTCATCTGTACAATGAGCTGGAGAAGGAGATGGCAAACCACTCGTATCTCTGCCAAGAAAGTCCCAAATGGGGTCACGAAGAGTCAGAAGACTGAAGAGGCTAAGGGAATAATCGTTTATATATTGTCAGCTATTTGCTAAGCTTGTTCTAAGCAGCTTTTTCTTTGTTATCCTTAAAACAGCCCTGGCAGGCAGATGTTATATCTATTTTGCAGGTGAGGAAACTGAGGTGGGCAGCAGTTACCCAATATCACACAACTAGTGACTCTGAGGTTGGATTTGAACTCGGGTCTTCTATATCCCTTGTGTTTCCTTGCTGAACGTTGGCAACTTTTCCCTAAACTGTTTCTGCACAGCTAATCTTGGGACGTGCTGTCTCATTTGGTCCTTACGAAAGCCCTGTGCTGTATCCCCATTTTAAGGGATTGAAATTTTCATGCCAAGCCCTGCTTTGTTGTGTGGGCCCTGATTGGCTCAGAATGAATGTAAATAGCAGTTGTTTCTGTTTTAGCCAGAAACCCTGAGGTTTTGCCCTCTCAGATCGATTTTTTTAAAAATTAATTTATTTTTAATTTTTTAATAGGTAAAGAGACCATTTCCTGCCTGAATTCTTATTAAGCCTTAATCACTGAATGGACGCTGCCTCAGTCAAACTGGGAGGTGTTACAGATCATAGCTTAAAAAGGCCAAGGTCTCCCATTGCATCCAGGGCCATCTCCAATCATCCTGATTTATCACTGGACCCAGCTGACTTCAGAGGAGAGAATGAGGCTGGGACTTTGCACAGCCCTCACTCCTTAAATCTTACTCATTCTCATGTCACGGCATCACCTCCTTGATGTAATGGGCCTCTTTGAAATTGAAGGACAACAATCCCCATTTCACAGATGAGGACACAGGCCCAGGATCACCCAGCTAGTAAGTGTCCTTTGTCCTGACCAGAGTCCAGAATTCCGTCCTCTAGGCTAGGCTTAGATCATACCCATTCTTCTCTGTCTGTCTTCCCCTCTCCCTCTCCTCTCCACATTCACACCTCCTTTTTTCCCTGACCCTGGAAAAACCGAGCAAAGGAAAGAGGAATGAAAGTCCAAGGCTTTCCGCTCTCCTCAGGACTTCGTCCTTGTCTTCACTCTCTCTCTTGGTCACCCCTCCCTTCTCCACCTCACGTCACCCCTGTGTCCTGCTAAGGCAGACATTCAGGATCTTTTGGGGGATGGGGACCCCTCTGGCAGCTAGTGAAGACAGTGGGTGGACCCCTCTGAACAGCGCTTTAAAATAAGTGAAAGAAATGCTCAATTTCAGTTAGAAGTTTGTGAAAGTAAAGATGTCATTTTCTCCCATTCAACATCATAGACCTGAAAACTCCCAGACCCCAGCCTCAGAACCCCTGTCCTAAAGTAGCCACTTGGCCCCTTCTCCCATACCCATGATTTGTCTAGGGGAGTGTCTGCGTCGGGGTTGACCAGATGGCCAGACTGGATCTCTGCCCAGTCCAGAGCCACTGATTCCAGAAGCCCTCCAGCTCCCCTGAAGAAGTTTAACCTCACTCTTAAGGATGCATCCCTGAAGCAGGGTCCATCCTCCCCTCCTCCCACATCACAAGCAGACTGGGGAAGCCATGTGTCTTGGTAACAGTCTACTCTGGCCTCAGAAGCCACATCCTGAGCAAATATTTGGTCTTGGAAAGGGAAGGAGGGACCAGGTCCAGGGGAGTCCGACCCAGCCAAGAGTGTGGGGCGGCGACTGGAGGCAGGGAAAGAAGCACACTTTCCAAGAATCTCTAGCTGGCCTTTTTGCTTCAGATGGGATGGGCCGTTGCCTCGGCCCCCACCTTCCCCAGCCTGGCCTGACCTGCATATGGACAAGTGAAATAGAGGCAGGGAGGATTTCTTTAGGGCTGAGTTTCTTCAACAGAAGGTCCTAAAGGGCTGATCTGGGGGTACTACACCCCATCCCTCAGTATCATCTCTCCTCACTGCCATGCTGATCATCCTTTCGGTGGGAAAGCAGGGAGCAGCCAAGAAGGTCATCCCAGGCCCTTCCAAGTCCTTCCTAGGCTCTTGGGACACAAGAAGGGGTGGGCACTGATTTCCCATTGGGTTTCATCCATAACTCACACATAGCCATTCCTTCACATATTCACTTCTTACATACATTCATTTGCAAATTCAATCTTTCACTACGCCATCCATCGTTCAGTCACAATAAATTCCCTCAGAGTAGCTAAGTGGCTACGAACACATTCACCCATCCGCTTCATTGGTTTGAACATTTATTATTGAACATTCATTCAACGAGGATTCATTAAGCACCTATTATGAGCCGAGTACCGTGGTGAGTGCTGGGGAGATGAAGAGAAGGAGATCACATTCTGTCTGCTGGGTGGGTGTCCGGGACTGTGCTTCCTTGCTCCAAGGAGGAACCAAGCAGTATTGTGAGAGAACATTACCCAGATGCGCACGGTGACTAGGGATCACCTCCATGATGAGCCCTAGGTGTGGTAAATACAGCACTAAGCTTATGGTCAATTAGAGAGTATTAGGGGTGGAGAGATCCAGGGAGGTTTCCTGGAGGAGGTAGAACTGGGTTTGGGTGGGGCAGATTGGGAGAGGCAATACGTTGGACATTTCCATGGGGAGCAGAGCCCAGAATCGGGGTTGAATGTGACATGGAGACTGGCTCTGGGTAGAAGAAAGGGAAGAGAAAGCATTTATATAACCTTCCTAATGTGTATCAGGCACTATGCTAAGGGCTTTTACAAATCTCGTTTGATCCTTACAGCAGCCCTGCAAGGAAAAAGCTACTTATCTTTACAGTTGAGTAAGTGGAGGTTATGTGATTTGCCCAAGGGTCGTGCTTGGAAACAATGGGAACAATTGGCTATGAAGGCCTGGGTTTGAATTTTAGCCTTGCCACTAATTCACTACGTGACTTTGGACAAGTCCCTTTTTGGACTTTCATTTCCACCTCCATAAAATGAGAAAATTAAGATCTAAGTGACTTAACTGTAAAGGATGACAACATAAATGAAACAGATGAGCAAGGAAGAAATTACCTGTCAGATCCTATGGCTGGGGGGAGAATCTGTGCCCAACCAAGAAAAAGAGAGGGTCATGGGAGATAAAAATTTTGATTACTTAAAATTTTCAAAATTAGAAGGGAATCAGGTAAAGGGGGGAGGGGAGGAATCTTTGCAGCAATGTTCTCTGATAAAACTCTTGTTTCTAACATACAGAAGAAACTGATTCAAATTTATACAAATAAAAGCCATTCCCTAATTAATAAGTGATCAAAAAATACAAACAGGTGGTTTTTAGAGACAGAAATCCAAGCTATCAATAGCCACATGAAAAGTCTCATTCACTGCTATTAATCAGAGAAGTGCAAATGAAAACAGCTCTGATGTTCCACTTCACACCCATTAGACCGGCAAAATGGACAAGAAAGAAAAATGACAAACGCTGGAAGGGATGTGGGAAAACAGGTACATTACTGCATTGTTGGGAGAGCTACGAACTGGTCCAGTCATTCTGTTTTTTCTTTTTTCCTTGAAGCTTGTAACCAGAAAGCCAAGAGGGAAATTCTTTTTTTTTTTTAACATAAAAATTTTTATATCATATTTTTTCCAACTACATGTTAAAACAATTTTAACATTAGGGATTTTTTTAAATTTTGAGTTCCAATTGAGAAGGCAAGCAACTTGATATAAATTATACATGTGTAATCATGCAAAACATATTTCCATATTAGTCATGTTGCGAAAGAAAACACATGGTCCAGTCATTTTTGAAAGCAATTTAGAGCCATGCCCTGAAAGTTATTAAACCATGCAAACACTCTGACCCAGTGATAGCATGACTAGGTCTTTATCCTCAAAAAGATCAAAGAAAGAGGAAGCAGACCCATACACACTAGAATATTTATAGCCGCTCTTTTTGTAGTGGCAAAAAAAAAAAAAATGGAAAATGAGGATGGCTGGGGATAGCTGAACAAGTTATGGCATATTATTGTGATGGAATAATATTATGCTATAAGAAATGGTGAAGGGGATGTTTCAGAGAAACCTGGGAAGTCTCAGATGAACTGATGCAAAGTGAAGTGCATGGAACCAAGAGAACAATTTATATTATAAAGATCTTTAACTTTGAAAGACTGAGGAATTCTGATTAACACGATGAACAGCCATAATTCCCCAAGACTCCTGATGAAACGTGCTGCCCACTTCTGAAGAGAGGGGAGATGGACTTGGAGGGCAGATTGAGCCATTACTTCTTTTTGGACACGGACAACGTAGGAATTGATTTTGCTGGACTAGTTCGTTTCAGGTTTTGTCTTTCTTGCTTTCTCAATGGTAGGTGGGGGAAAGGAAGTAGGAGGGAGAGAAAGCTAATCTTTGTTTGAAAATGAAGTTTAATTTTAAAAAGCAAGGGCTTTGGATCAGACGATCTTGCCTTCATACTCTAAATGTTGCCATCACCTATAAGACTGGCAGGGAAGGTTGGGGCCAGACTCTGGAGGGCATTGAGTGCCAGGATAAGTTTGGACTTTGTTTCTATAGTGAGTGGGGTTTCTGAACAGATTAGTTCAGAAACACTGGTGTTTGGGGAAGAGGATGCTGAGGGCTTAAGGGAAAGACTTTCGTACAATTGTCCCCCCACTCCCCACCCCCAGCCTTCTCTCTTTCCTCAGCCTGTCCCCACAGCTGCTGAGCAGGAGGAGCTGACCCTGGGCCCAGCTGTTTCTGCTTAGCAGCCTCCTTCTCCAGCCCCTTCTCCCTCCTCCAGGCTCCAACCCCAGCTCCTGCCTGGCCTGGCCAAGTAACGTGATCTTGCTTTTGGCTGAGCACACTCAAATCTGTTCAGAGCAGGAGCTCGTGAGGCTGGAGGCTCCGCTGCCCGGGCTTGGACGGCAGGGGCCACTGCTCCCCCCAAGCCCACTCCCCATCCTAGCCTGGCCCAGCCTGGCCTCAACCCTGCCCATGCAACCTGTGTGAGACCTTCGCCCCATCTTTGGGCCCGAGAGAGCCATGGGGCCTGGAGTGAGTCCCCCAGCAGAGCCGCCAGAGGGGGCAGCCAGGATGACCCCCTACAGAGTCCTCCTAGGCCTTCTCTGCCTCCTTCCTGCGCTGGCTCTGCTGGTGACCCTGAAGGACACGGTTGACCCCAGCGCAAGAGAGACTCAGGTGAGAATGGAGCACACCACCCCGCCTTCCGTCTCGCTGTCCAGTCTCTTCATCTCTGTCTCGGACTTGTTCTCTGTGAGAGCGATCTCAGTCTGAATGTGTGTGTTCTGTCTGTCTTGGCGGCCAGGCTGTTTGTCTACCCCGGCGTCCTGTGGATTCAAATGAAATAATCCTTGTAAAGCATTTAGGGCCCGGCACATAGTAGGTGCATAATAATGTGCGTTCCCTTCCCTCACCCCACCCCTCCCCGTCTCGACCACTCCAGTCTCTGTCTCTGCCTCTGTCCTGGGGTCCTCTCTCCATCTGTCTGTCCTTCCTCCCCTGATTCTTTTCGTTTGACCTGGCTCGATCAGTCTGGCGCCTTGGCTCCGCTCAGCCCATGAGGCGCCTAGATTGCTGGCTAGTGGGGGAGGGGACGAGGGGGGGGTGTGTTGGCGATTCCAGGGCAGAAGAATGTCCCTAGGCTCCCTGGGGCCCAACCCAGGACTGCCTCCTCTGACTGTTCTCTTTAAGGAAGAGCCCCTCAGCCTCCGCGGTCCCCAGGCCCCCCTAGAACGCTCGTCCCCTAAAACCCGCACAAAACGCTACACCATCACCCCATCCCGGCTTCACTGGGACCACTTCAACCTCACCTACAAGTACGGTCTGAGGGTCGGGAAGGGGGTCGGAAGAAGGGATGGGCCAGTAAAGAAGGCGCCCCTTGAGTACCTTCTCCCTACGCACCCCAGGATCTTGTCCTATCCCCGAAACCTCATCAACCGGAGTGAGACCCGAAGGGGTCTGGTTGCTGCTTTCCGAATGTGGAGTGAAGTGTCCCCCTTCACCTTCAGGGAGGTAGCCCCAGACCTGCCCAGTGACCTGAAGATAGGTGAGCATCTGGGACCGTGGGTGTGCCAGTTTCTGAGGACCGTCTGTGGGGGGGGGGAGGGGAGGAGGGAGGGAGAGCACAGCGACGTCCCGGCTTGCTTAGAAATATAAGACTATAATACAGAGGAGAGGACACTGGGTTTGGAGTCAGCAGGACTTGGGTTTGAATCTCATCTCCATTATTAGCTGTGTGATCTTGGGAAAGTTCCCTTCATCCCTCTGTGCCTCGGTTTCCTCATCTGTAAAGTGGGGGTGACACTGCCGGTACCATCCGCTTCACAGGGCCATCGTGGGGCTCCAATGAGACCGTGCCTGTAAGGGTGCTTCGCGGCTCTGAAATGCTACAGGAATTTCAGCTGTTCAGTGATCATTATTTTCTCTCAATACCATTCAGCTAGAAAAGACTCTCGAACAAGCTGCCCATGGCCCTCCTATGGTTCTTGTATACTTAGACTGTTGCACAAAATGATTCTCTTTGTAACTGAGTAAAAGGATTGGGAAGTTGTTTCTGTCACCGTGGTTTCAAGTTCCCAAGATCCTAGACTAGGAGAGGTTCCCCAGAGGAAACTGAGGCCCCGGAGGGAGGGGAGGTCAGAGAGGGAGGCAGAGCTCCTCTCCTTGGAGACCGCCTGGGTCCTACAATCCTCCTAGCCTTGGCTGGCCCCTGGTCCTCAGGTTTCTATCCCATCAACCACACGGACTGTCTGCGCTCACTGGTGCACAGATGCTTTGACGGCACCACCGGCGAGTTGGCCCACGCCTTCTTCCCCCCCAATGGGGAGATCCACTTTGACGACAGCGAATACTGGATTGTGGGCGAGACCCGCTTCAGCTGGAAAAAAGGTAAGGGGAGAGACCCCTGTTTGTCCTCTTCTTGCCAACTGCATCTCTCCAGTACCGATTCCCTGACCCTCCCTCCTCCATCCCTCGTTCTCTCATTATCCATCTCTCCACTCCTGGGTCCCTTACCTCCACCCCATCCTCCCAGCGAGGGCTCACATTCCTAGGAGCCGATGTCACCGCTTCAGTTACCGGGAACGCATTATCGGTTTCCCTGTGGTCAGGCCAAAATCAGCGGGGGAGAGAAGCAAAGTTCTTCCTTCTCAGGCCTCCCCGCCCCCAACCCCTGCCCCTGCCCTCAGCCACAGCTGGTTCTCTGAAGCCTCAGACTGGCCAGTTTATCACCACAGACTTCTCAGAGCTGGGACCAGCCCTGGGGCCACGGGAGAGTCCCAGGATTAGGGGTTGGAGCAGGGGAAGATTTTGGTCAGGAGCAAGGGGCCTGATGATCTGAGGTAGCTGAAGACCTCTCTACATAACAAGGAGCTTGGGCTTTGCCAGGAACTCCCCTTAAAAGTCCTCATCCTGGACCTTTTCTGAGGTGCTCAAAACAAACAGCTGTTTGGGTAAGGCATGTACAGAACAGACATACATGCAAACGTACAGGTCAAGCATGCATGTGGAACAGCAAACATGTATGGAACAAGCATGCATATGGAACAGACACGTGTTCAGGTCAGCAAATATGTACAGGTCAGATGCATGTGTCTAGGACAGACATGAACAGGGTACATATAGGCAAGGAGAGATGTGCATGGTCAGGACATGCTCACAAGATACATGCATCCAGGTCAGACGACAGAAGGGAAATAAAGAAGAACCCAGACGGAAGGACAGGATTTACTGCAGGAGAGGGAATCCCCAGGTGAGCAGAGGGGCTGGGAGGGGGATAAAGCCAGCAGCTCTGCTCTGATGGATCTGGGAAGGATTCAGTAGGAAAAAGGGTCCCAGAGACTGTTGGAGAGAAGAAGGATTGATCACCCAGTGGGTGCTAGACCAGGGGTATTATCAACCTTAAAGGGGAGGTGGGCAAGACCAGGGAGGTGGCAGCTGGGAGAGAGTGAGGATGGATAGAACTTAACCTGGGTCTGTGCAGTTTTGTAAAAAAATTTCAATAACTGTATTTGAATATAATTGGTTTCCTTTGTAACACTATATATTTTATTTTATGCATTTAAAAACATTACTTTGAGAAGGGGGAGGTCCATAAACTTCACTGACAGAAGGGTTCATGACATAAACAGGTTAAGAACCTTAAGAACCCCTCCCTCGAGGGATCTTTGAGCAGGAACCTAAGAGGGATGGAAATATCATGCGGCTTCTCATTCATTTTTCCTTCCATCCATCCAGTCAGGCAGACATTCGCCATCTGTCTATCCACTCATCCACCCATCTATTCATCTCTTCATCCATCCCCATCTGTTCATCTAGTCAGGCAGGCATTCATTTATGTGTTCATCCATCCATCCATTCCTCCATCTATCCATCCATTCATTTACTTAGCATTCATTAAATGTCTTCTTAGTGCAGAATACTATGCTACGCATTTGGGTAACACAAAGTGTAGCTAAACCATAATCCCTACCCTCAGATAGTTTACAGTCTCTTAAGTAACTGAGACAGACACAGTTGTTCACAATGAAACATTAATTAAGTGCCTACTGTGTTCTCAGCATTGTGCTCATTACTGGGAATACAAGCTAAAAAGATAGAGTCCCTACCTTCCAGGAGCCCAAGATATGTACCAAAAAGCCAATATTGTGGGATCTCAGGTGGAGGAGATATGGGATGAAGGAGGTGGCATGGGGGGGAGTGCAGATTAAGGAAGGATTGGGACCATTAAGTGTAGAGATTCTTAGCCTTATTATCCATCATGGAGCCTTTAGACAGTCTGGGGAGCCCTATGCAACATTTTTAAATGTACAAGATGAAATATGTAGGATTACAAAGGTTCCTAAAGATATTGAAATATACTTTCAAAAAAAGCTTATAGAGTCCAGGTTAAGAACCCTTGATCAGATTCAACTCCTTCATTTTACAAAGGAGGAAACTGAGAAACATGACTCGCCCAAGGTCACATAGGTTGTAAGTAGCAGAACCAGGAGGCAGACTGGTTTCTTATTTCAAATCCAGGGATTTTTCTACTCCTCCGACTTTGAAGGATAAGTAGGTACAGCTAGGGAGGGCATTCCAAGCCAGGCGAATGATGCAAGCAAAGGTGTGCAGGTGGGAAAGTACATATTCCAGAGAAGGTAAAAAATCTGACCTAGATTGAAAGCGAATGTATTAGAAAGAAAGAGGAAGAGATCAGGCTTTGAAGTTAGGTTGGAGTCAGGCTGTGGAGGGGGTTTAATACCTATCTGAGCCTGAGCAAGTTCTGAGGTGAGAAAGGTCAGTCTTCATGAAGATGAGCAGGGTGGCTTTCGAAGGCTGAGGTGGGGATGATGGGAGAATTCAATAAGCTTTTATTTCTTATGGTCTGGTGTCCCTGGGCCCAGAGAATGTCTCTCCAGACAGAGCCAGCAGGGCCTGGGCTGGAATGAGGTTCTTTAGCTTCTGAGGGTTCTGGTCCCATCCTATGCCACTCACAGGCGTCTGGCTCACCGACCTGGTCCACATTGCTGCCCACGAGATTGGCCATGCCCTTGGCCTCATGCACTCCCTGAACCCTAATGCCTTGATGCACATCAATGCCACCTTGACGGGGAAAAAGACCATCTCCCAGGATGAGATGTGGGGCATCCACCGGCTCTACGGTGGGTATAGCAACCTACTAGGTGATTTGGTCTCTTCGCTTTTCTGGGCCTTCATTTCCTCCTGGGTCAGGGGAGAGGGGAGAGCCCAGTGATCCGAGAATTTGGGGGACAGCGAGGTCCAGCTGCTCTAGGCCTTCTCTGGCCACATTTTCTGCTCCTCTGACTTCCTAGCTCCATCCCCTCTGGGCATCTGGCCCTTTGGACCTCACACTCCTGAGCCCTGGTAGAGGCAAGATGTTCCCACTCTGCGGAGAGTTGAGGGGCTTAGAGATGCCCTTTCTTCATAGATCTGAGGGATCCTCTGTTATTTCACAAGAAAAGGATGAAAGTCTAAAACCCTGAGAGCCTGGTGCCTTTATCCCTGTGCATGCCTGACCTGGCGCTCCTGGCCCTCAGTCCTGCATTCTCAGTCCCCTCTGGGGCCACTTCTGTGTTTAGTTTTAGCTTGTTGGGTTCCTGCCTCCCCAGCTGTGTGCCCAGTAATGGCTCTGGGCAGCTCATGCCCAGCTCTGTGCTCTGCCAGGCCCTTAGGTGCCTAGGTCTGTGGTCTCAGCCTTGGCTTTACCTAGTTCCCATTCATTATTCCTTCCTCACTGTGATCCAGTAAGACTCCACTTCCCCACCTCCTAGTCTTTGCTCTGGCTGGACCCCCTGCCTGGAATGTACCCCCTTGCCTCACATCACTGGAGTCTTCTCTTTAGGATGCATCTCCAGGGTCATTTTTTTGCATGAACTCTTTCTTGAAGCCCTCGGCTGTTAGGGCAGTCCTCTCCCAAATTGCCTCGTATTTAACTGCACACCCGCATATATTTATTCACCTTACATTTATAAGGCATAGACTTTTGCATATTCTTGTGTCTGCGCCCCCCCCCCCCATCAGAATGTAAGCCCCTTGTGGATAGCGCATGTTTCATTCTTTGTCTTTGGATGCCAGAGCCCAACCCAGTTCCTAGCAGGTGCTTAATAAATGCTAACTGATCAATGAATTGATTTCTGACTGCATCCCCAGACCTGAGCTGTGCCTTGTCCCCAGTTGCTCTCCTCCTTCTCTCCTGATGTTGGCTCATTTCACTAGTGTCCCTGGGGCCCCTGCACCCCTGCATCCCCATCCAGTGGGGCCCCTGCCCCTGAGTTGGCTGCTTTCTTTTCCCCCAGGCTGCCAGGACAGACTATCCTTGTGCCCACCCTGGGCACGGAGGGGCTTCTGTGACACCCGCCAGAAGTTCATGAAGAAGCTCTGCCCCCACAGCTGTGACTTCTGCTACGGTAACCCTGGTTGAGCAAGGGATGGACCCCAGCCTGGTGCCTCCTGTCAGGCAGGGGACCCCGAAGAGGTGGGGGATACGTGTGGGGCTTGGGGGAAAAAATCTGTGGCATGTTCCTGAACCCCGGAGGCAGCAGAACAACAGGAAAAGAGCATTAGCTCTGAAGTCAGGGAACCTGTGTTCAAATCCTGCTTCAGATACAGTCCTGTGCTACCCTGGGCAAGAAAGTATTTTCCCTGGGCCTTCCTCAGTTTCCTTAACTGTAAATGATGATGTTGGATTAGATCCTAGCAGGGCTCTGGAGAGGTGTGCCTCCCAAGCACTTGGGTTTGTCATAATGGCGTGGACAGAGGAAGGAAGGAGGGAAGGGAAGAGGAGAGAGGCTGGAAAGAAAGGAGGAGGGAAAAGAGAAAAGGAAAGGAGGGAAGAATGAAGGAAGGATAGAAGGCAAGGGGAAGGAAAAAGGGAGAGAGGGAGTAGCAGAGGAAGAAAATAAACATTAAGTACCTACTATGTGTCAGGCGCTCTTCTAAGCACTTCATAAATATTATCTCATTTGATTCTCACAACCCTGAGAAATAATTACTATTATTATCCAGACCTGACAATTAAGGAAACTGAGGCAGGCTGCAGTTAAAACACTTGCCCAGGGTCACACAGCTATTAAATGTCTGAGGTCCTTTTCCAACTCAGTTATTCCTGACTCTAGACCTGGAGCTCTATCCCTTGCACCCCCAGCCTCCCCTAGAGAGAACACCCTCAGGGCTGCCCTGTCTGGGGGCTGCAGGGCCTTGGTAGCTTCTCCTGGCTTGTGCAGTGTGCCAACCCACTTCCTGTGGGGCTTGCCTTCCCATGCCCAAGGCTCCTCCTTGCCACATTTCCCCTCTCCCATCCTCACTCTGGCAATCAGAAAGTCAGGGGTTACTGGCCATTCTTGGCCATCCCGACCATTTGGGATGTGGGGTAGCTAAGTAACCCTGAACTGAATTCAGAGGTGCCAGCAGGGGCTGGGACTGTGCCTCCCTAGTCTCCAACTGAATATTCCCAGGGTGCAAGAAATCCTCTTGGATACTGGGTACTGAACCAATAACCTCCTCAGTGGTTCTGGGTGGGGCAAGGAAGGGACCTGAAGCTGGAGGCCTGCTGGGCAGTGTAATCCCAGAGGATTTCCTGGAGGAGTCCTGGACCTCAGAGGACCCAAAGGACAAGCTCCCAAAGACCTTGGTTTCTGAACATCTACATCTCTCGTCCTCTGGGCAGAGTTCCCCTTCCCCACTATGGCGGCCACCCCCCCACCTCCCAGGACCAAAACCAAGCTGGTGGCCGAAGGCAGAAATGTCACATTCCGCTGTGGCCAGAAGATAGTTCACAAGAAAGGCAAAGTCTAGTAAGTGATTGTGGGGCAGGCTGGGGTGGAGGGCATGGGCAGATGCAGGGGGCCATGCTGTCCTAGGGGTGGATCATATTCAGGACAGAGATGGACCCAAACAGTCCTAGACAGAGAGCAAGGTTTGAGATTCTAGTTCTGCCTCTGGACAAAGGCCCTGGGGGGATGTTAGTCAAATCCCTCTGCCGTGATGAGCCCTGGTTTCTATAACATCAGAATAATGACCCCAGTGCTCACTCAAAAGAGTACAGTGAATGTTAAGGGAATTTATGAATGTAAGACATCTTGCTGGGGAGGTTTCTGACCTCTCTCCTCCAACAGAATGGAAGAAGCATTTCAAGGACTCTTAAGTCCTGTGCCTACTGTGGGGGCCAGCACACAGTAGGTACTTAGGTACAGCATGGTTTTGAGACAAGTCAGAAAGACTTGAACCTATTTGGCACGTGGTAGACTTCACATCTCTGGACAAATCACTTAATAGGATTCCTACCTGCCCTTCACAGGAAGGGAAGGAGACAGGTCGAATCCCAGGGCAATGCTGGGGGAAGGCATGGGGCTAAGGAGGGGGTGATTGCGGTCATCTCTGGGCATAACTGGGGTGAGTGGGTTGATCATATCCACAAAGGGAACTCTCCAGGGCACAGGGTCCTTCCTGACACTGGAGGCTGGGCCAGCTCTGAGCCCCTACTTCTGGGTGAATCATGCAGCCTTGCTCTGACGACTGCCCCTTTTGTCCCCCAAGCTGGTACAAAGACCGGGAACTCTTGGAGTACTCGTACCCTGGCTACCTGGACCTGAACGAAGGCCACATGAGCATCATCGTCAATGCCATCAACGAAGGCACCTACACGTGTATCGTCAAGAAGAGAGAGAGGATCCTCACCACCTACTCCTGGCGCATCCGGGTGAATTACTGATGGCCCAGGATGAGGAGGCCAGGGGCTGCACCTGCCCCTCCCCGTGTCCTGGGAAGGGACTTTGAGATGTGGGGAGGGAAATAGGGAAGGACCCCAGGCCGGGGTCTGGAAGGTCTGCCTTCTCAGCCCTTCACTTCCTCTCCCAGGGTGGGGGGATGAGGGTTTGGAATCCAGCTGATAAAGCATTTTACCTGTGTGCAGCATCCTGCCTCCCCTTTCTGAGGCCGAGACAGGGACACCCTGGGTGGTCCCTGAGGCCCATGTCTGCTGGGCAGACGTGTCACAGGGCCAGCTCTACCAGCCTGGTCAAGGCTAAGATTGGGAAGACACGACAGCTGCAAGACTGCAGAAGTCAAGTTCAACAGGCTTTGGAGATGGGGCATGGAGGGTGATGGAGGACCACAAGGGCTGAAGGCTGGGAAACGACTGCAGGGTCACCCACAGACTGCCTGCTGCTGCTGCAGGAGGCCAAGGCCAAGCTCCAGAATGAATCTGTCCACTAGGGAAACCCTGCTGCCACGCCTGAGAGGTCATGCTCTCCCAGCTCAGACACACCTCGACCAGGCCTGCGGGGGTAGAGAGGGGAAGCTCTGCACAGCCAGGCTCCCTCACCAAGTCGCACTCCCTTCACTTTCTCAATAAGACAAACTGGACTCTTCCCGTCTAGGGGTGGGAGGGCCTTCCAAGGGAAGCCACTCCCCCAGCCCCGTCAGAGGTCAGCAGATGCAATGCCACGTGGAGGCCTTGGAGGGCTGCTGTGGGTGGGGGACTTGCTGGGGCCCTCTGGAGACTCCCAGAACATTCTTGGTGAGCACTGGCGCTGGCCAGACATTCTCGTCATAGCGAGGCCTTAAGTGAGTTTTACTAAAAACATCTGGCTTTTATCAACAACTCCTGGCTTCCTGGGCGTTATTTTCCTAGGCTTCCATCAGAGGCAGGCCTCCCAAACTAATCTACAGAAAGACAATTGTGGGACAGGGGGAGGGCTGTGCCATGGCGGGGTGGGGGGAGAGAAGAAGGCCGGGGGGGCCCAGCCCATGGGAAAGATCCAGCAGCTCTGGGGACCCACTGCCAGTATTGGTGGGTCTGCCCTGGACTTAGGAATAACCTGAGGCCCCTCATCCTGCCCTGACAGAGGCCTGACCTGGCTGGGGAGCCCCCAAAATGGAGTCCACATCACCTACCAGCTTACCTCATCCTCTGATGCTCTTCGTGGGGGAGGTACATGTGTGTGTCGAGGTTCCAGATGCTCAGGCCTGGTCACTGTAGAGCCGGCAAGGCTAACTGCTGGCTCGGCCCAGAGGGACGGCCCCCAGCCATCTGCTCCAAAGCCATTAAAGGACAACATGCCAGGTGTTTTCCTCCAAGAATATTTTACTATATTTTAAAATTTATGACAATCTCAATATACAAAAACTTCACTGTGGCTAAGTTTGCATGAATGTCCAGCTTTGTACATAATCTGAATCAGACCAAGGCTCCCTGCCCTGCTCCCAGGGACTGGGTCTAGTTGTTCGCTTAGAAAACCGACACGTGAGAGTATAAAACCTGAAGGATTCCTGCTGATGTCTGGGCTGGGGCAATGGGAGGCCATGCCGTGGAAGGCGCTGCCCCCGATGGGAAGCAGGGAAAACTTGAAGCTGATGAGGGAATGGGGCCCCAACAGGTGTTAACCTACACTTTTAGGCATTGAAAAAACCACCAGCTTTGGCTCAAAGCCATCATCCCCATGGGTCCAGGGTGGCCCCAAGGCCCCCTGGCTTCTCTGAAGCATGGCTGGGTTAGTGCTGAGGGAGAACGAGCTACTTGTTTGTGGGTGTCCCAGTGAAAAGAAGAGACCCTGAGACAGGCATCCACATCAGTGGCAACTCCGCGCGGTCATCAGCTTTCAGAATGGCTGAGCTGCCCCATCAACGGACAGAGCCAAGACTGATGGGGGTCAGGCAGCCTAAGGAAATGCCAGCTTTCCAAATAAAGCCGGACTTTGGATTCTACAAATTTACAAGCCCAAGTAAGACAAAGTGTAAAAAAATCAAACCGAGAACAAAACACACAAGTTCCCAGGATGAACTCCCAGCTCTTCCAGACGTCCCCATCTGCTCAGCGTTCCTTGTCTGCATGTTTCCACATGAGTGGGGGAGAGACCCACCCCAGCCCCTGCACGCCCCCAGCCCCTGCGCACCCGCGTGTCCAAGCCATGGCTCAGCCAGGGTTTCCTTTGCTCTGTGACCTGGGGCGGAGCTTAAAACTTGAGGCTGAAGCCCGGGCCAGCCGCAGACGCTCCCTGATTGGTGGTGGTGAGATGGAAGCCGGTGTCTTTGAGGTCATCGTCTCCCTGGGAAAAGCCAAGAAGCTGGGTGAGCGGCACAGCAGAGAGAGAGGCTGGCGGCAGCCCTGCCGGCCTGCAGGTCGCCTGGCCGAGCGAGTGTGAGCGGGGGAAGGGTCCGTCCAGCTTCTGGCGCTGACCACTTACCAGCTGGCTGTACCCAAGTCCTCCTTCTGGAGGGCGAGGGCTGGTGCCGCGCTTAACCCTCTGCTGCTCGCTCTTGGCCGGCCATGTGGGAAACATGGACGGGTCGATGGGGAGGGGGGTTTCTCGGAAGTACTCATGTTTTAGGCCATCTTCTGCGTTGATCCTCCGGCCAGGATAATAGGTCAAGAACCTGCAGGGGAAGGTGAAGGACAGAATAAAGGAGCAGGCCTCAGACACACACAGAGCACTCTCAGGGTCACTGCCCCCTGGCACCCTTAGGAATTTAAACCTGGATTGGACATGCCAGTAGGTGGCGGAAGAAGCTCCCACCAGCCAGGGTCAGCTAGTCATGGGGTCAGCGCCAGGAGCAGGACCAGCAGAACCCACTGGAAACAACAGAGCTGCCTACTGACCAGGGAGAGGCCGCTGCCCTGAGAAGTCCAGGAGGACTTGGGGAAAGGCGTGTGACAAGACCAGCGACAGTTGGAGGCAGAGAAGGTGAAGGCACGCCAGGCCCAGGGACCTTCCTCCTTGCCTTCACCGTGGAGGAGGACCAGGGAGTGGAGGGGCACGGCATACACTGCCCAGCCCAGCTGCCAGCCTGGCTGGTTTGGCCTGAGTGGTTCCTTTTGAAAAGGAACAGTCTGACTCAACTGGGATGGGAGGCCAAGAGACAGTGGCCCAGCTAAGAGGCAGGAGGCAGGCTACAAGGACACAGAGTGGCCGACTCGGGGTGGTCCAGCCTCGCCAGATGAGAGCTTCACTGAGGTAAGGACGGGTGGTGGGCTAAAGATCCTTCCAGTCAGTCATCAGTGTGGTAGCCCCCCGGGAAGGAGCTTGCCTCAGAAAGAGGCTCCTGAAGCTACTTACTTGTTCATTAGATCGAAGCCCTGGTCAGAAAGGAGGGCCCCAAATCTTTTCCGCAAGTTATTGTAAGGATATTCGGTGAAAGTCATCTTCTTCACTGCTGGGAGGTCATTGTAACCAGGCCAAATCTTCTCACTTGGAGTCCCCAGGTCCTGCCAAGACAAAGATTTCCCCACATTACCTCTTCTTCCCAGGTCACAATGACCCTGGGATGGGTCAGACGTCCACCAGGTGCCACCTCCTCATCTGCCCACCCAGGCAGGCCAGTCTGGTAGTGAATCTGGTCAGTCTCCTCATTTGTAACACAGGAGGGGGAAGAGATGCAGAGAGCCAGAGAAATAGGCATTCTCATCCCCACTGGTGCCCACCTGTGCAAAACTACCCTAAGGACTGGCCTCACTTGGGAGGGACTCCAGACTCCAGGCTGGTGAGGCTGACCTTACAGAAGCCATAAGCACAGACATACTGCTGGTCACTTGCACTGTCCCCTCAGCCCCACGGAGGGAGAACTGCGGGAGGGCTCAGAGATGCAGAAATGCATTACCTTGAACACTTTGTTGATCTGGTCAATCTCTGATTTCCCTGGAAACAGGGGTTTCTGAGTTAGCAGCTCCCCAAATATACAGCCCACTGACCACATGTCGATCGCAGTGGAATATTCCTGAAAATTCAAGCAGAGAAGGATGGATGAGGAGGAAAGCAGAGTGTGAGGGTCCAAGAGAGCTCAGAATGACGAGGAAGAGGAGGGACAGAGCTTCTGGGACCATGACTGCTGCACCAGATCTCAACCCTGGGACAGACCCATCAAAGGCATCCACAACAGCCAGGGCCAAGGGGGCCTCACACTGAGTGACTGACCAGAGGCTAGAGGGCATGACAAGTCTTCAAAGAAGGGGCAGGTACCTTCGCTCCTAGTAACAGCTCTGGGGCCCGGTACCACAGCGTCACCACCACTGGCGTATAAGCTTTTAATGGGGAGCCGTACTCTCTGGCCAACCCAAAGTCACCAACCTGAAAGCGTGAGAGAGAAAGATTCGGGGCTCACCCTTCCCCGAGTCTCCAGCAGCATCACTGCCCCTCCCCCGATTCTGGCCTGGGGGGAGGGAGATGCAGAAGGCATCAGAGCCGAACAAACAACAAGGGGGAGGCCTTCAGAGGAGTCTGCAGCCTTGCCAGAGACTCCTCGCCCCCCCAGCTCTAGGCCCACTGGATTATTATTCATTTTAATTTAAAAGCAGCGCTCATGTTAATCACAGCACAAGCATGTGCAGTGTGATCTCACAGGGACCCTCGCAGCTATCCTGGAAGATCTCAGACACTGTTACTATCCCTCCCATTTTACAGATAAGGAAGCTCAGGGTGAGAGGAGGCAGGCAATAGGTTACATTTGAACTCGAGTCTTCCTGCCCCCAGGCCCCACTAACACTCAGAGCCTATTACAGTGACAAACATTTCTTGCTAATGAGGGGCTGGCTGGTCACTGCTTGGGAATACTGTTAAGAGGCTCCTAAATCCCAGCTCTGGGAGGGTTTTCCCAAGAGGACAGTGCCCAGGGGAGGAGCAGGCTCTGGGCTGGGCATGAGGGGCCTCTGAGGACAGTGTGGCTGCAAGGCTGTATGGCAGAGGTGGACCTCCCCACCCTGATTCACCATCTGTGGTCCCCAGACCCCCGGGCACGCCTACTTTTAAAATGCCTGCATGACTGAGGAGCAGGTTGGAAGTCTTCAGGTCCCGGTGAAGGATCCAGTTGTCATGAAGATGCTTCACTCCCCGCAGGAGCTGGATCATCAGCGTCTTCACTTCACCTGCAGTGGGAGCAGAAGCAAGAGGGTCACCACATCACAGGGTGGGGACAAGTCTTCCCCATGGTGACTCAGCAAGAGCCTCCTCCCCTTGTCTGCCCTGCCCGGGGACGGTGGTGTGGGCATGGGCCCGGAGGGAGGTACCTGGCAGGAAGGGCTGCTTCATGGTCTCCATGAGACTCTTGAGGTCATGCTCCACATAATTCATCACGATGTAGATCTTGTCCATGTTGCTGCCTACCACGATTTCCTTTAAAGCACACCGCAATGGATTAATCAGGGAGCAGGGAAGACACATGTATGAACCCCAAGGATTCCTATGAGCTTGTCTGCTGAAGCCTGGACAGCCCCAGGGCAGGGCAGGGGTTGAGGATCTGAGCCCATCAAGTTCAACTCTCTCATTTGACACATGAAAAAACTGAGACTGAGAGAGGTTAAGGGACTTGCCCAGGGTCACACAACTAATAACTATCTGAGGCAGGGTCTGAACCCAAGTCCTCATGTCCACTAACAGATCTCAATGACTCAGATCCCTCTAATTCAGAATTTAGGATTATTCTGAAAGGAGAGACAGACTGAAGCTGACATCTGCATTGCTAGAGTGACTTCCTTCGGGGAAGGGCTGGTGGTCATCATGGATACTCACTCACTATGCCCAGCCAGTCCCTGCTTTGATCTCCCTAGCCCCCAAACATGACTGGCGGCTCTGGTGAGGAAGGAGGGTCCTTCAGGAAATTCTAGATCTACTCCCTCCACAAGCTTTCAGGAGCAGCCCTGGGGCTGACTGTTCAGTATGTCGCAAAACTTCAATTGATACATGAAATTTCAAAAGTGATGAGCTTTTATTTTCCCTTTTAGAAAATCAATAGAGACCCTGACCGGAGTGTGCACTTGGTGTTTTTTCTGGGAAGGATGATTTCCTCCACATGAGCTCTGCAGAGCGAGTGGGCAATCTAGCTCCCTGGGGATCATCATTTGGTCAGGCAAAAGGGGTAACTGAGAGCCACCTAACATCCCAGCAAAGATAGGGTGACCAGAGGAGAATCAGAGCAGTCCTCTAACTTTGCCTTCCTTTGTTTGAAAATATGGAAGAAAACAGAGGCGTAGCCAAGGTTTCTGCTGGAGAGCCCCACTTTCTGTGTCATTTCAGTCTTAAAGGATGACAACAGAACTGCATTTTACAATTTAAAGAAGTCGATTCGTCCTGCTGGGGTGTAGCAGGCCCTCAGCAAATGCGTACAGACAGACTTCCAGGTGGAGGAGTGGAGGGGGTGCAGAAGGGAAAGGAGAGAGGCTCACCCGGACAGTGACAATGTTTGGGTGCTGAGCTTTCAGGATGGTATTGATTTCCCTGAGGGAGGTAATTGGGAATCCTTCTTTCTCCTTTTCCATTTTCAATCGTTTCAGAGCCACAATTTCATCTGTAACAAAAACATCCTAAAGGTAGGAACCAGGGAGCCTTTGCATGGTGGCAGGATGCGGCGGCACCTCTTCCCAGTAGAACATCTGAGACCAGGCTGTGCCGGAGTCTGGACCCGGGGCTCACCTCCTGCCTCAGTTTCAGTCTGTATAATGGGGCCCTCAGCAAGAGCAGCAGAACAGACGTGTCAGGTCGTGGTGACTCCTGGAAACCCATCTACAAAGCCCTTGACAAATATTAGCTCATTATTCTTGTTCTCTTTAAAGAATGGTTTGGTTTGAAATAGAACAGAGCAAGGATTTGACGAAGAGAAAGGAAGCCTAAATGGTTGCTCTGTATGACACGAATGCTTCCTTGCTCCCTGCCCCGAGGTCAGCACCCTGGTTTGTTGGCTGGTAGGGTTGGCTACCTGACCTCTCCACAGGACACACCAGCTGCCCTCCTCCTGGGCACAGCCAAGAGACCAGTAGACATGCAAACATGCTTTAAAAGCTCCAGAAGCAACAGCTCAATCCAGCCCCCATGGAGCCCTCCATGTCCTGCTGATGGCCAGAAAGGGTTCAGGGCCTCATGGCTCACCTTCCCCAAGATACTCTCTTTTCATTTAAGATGCAGCTCCTTCACAAACTCCTCATGAAACCCTTCCTGACACCCCCTCCCGCAACTGCTTGTGCCTTCAAGTCATTCATCTGTCTGTCTCAGTTTCCCCACCTGTAAAATGGCAATGACAACACCTACCAGAGGTGAGAGCAAATGAGCTAACAGGTTAAGCACTCCATATACTCATGCAAACTGTGTCTCTAACTACCTTGTATTAAAAAAATCCTGAACACAAATAAAATGAGCATTTCTGTATATACAGGACAGAAAAAGGCGATCTCTGCAGTATGCAGTTGAGTTTCTTATATGGGAGAGAAAACTGGACCGAGGACTCCGCGGGCCGAGCTGCCTGTGGGAGGCATTTTTAAAAACAACCTCTTTCATCCTCTTACTTTCTCAAACTATCTGGTCTTTTCTGTTTTTACTGAATTTATCCTTAGGCTGTATATTCTTAAATAGGTCCTTTGTCCTTACTGTGTCCTTGGCACTGGGTCTGGGGTCCAGCACAAAAGGAACTTAAAAACATGCTTGCAGCTGACTGACTGAATGATGGGTCCTGAAATTGGGATGAGCCTCCTTGGCAGAAGCATTCACTCATCTCACCTCACACTGCTAAGGACTCAAGACTGAAGCTGACTTTAATCCAACTCAGGCCCTCCGCAAATAGCCTGCGGCAGAGCACACAGTGAGGAGGCCGGATTTGCTTCTGGGTCCTGGGGGAAGCTGTTATAGACTACAGAGCACCTGACCGCAGCCCTGTTACTTCCAACAAGGGCAGAATTACCCAGCTTTTCACTTGGTCTCTGTCCTCAGAGGGCCATCATGAATACCAACTCCAGTGTCTGCAATCTGATACCCCTAGAGCCGAGGTTTCCCCTCTCTGTCCAAGGAGCATCACCACCTCTGCATGATGAAGGTCCCAGAGATGTGGGAGACCTGAGAAGAACATCCCCTGTGCAGCAGACAAACCCACCCCTCTGTGCGTAAACCTCCCTGTCTCAGACCAAGGGAATCTGCTGTGAAAGTCCACCAATCACATCCAACTTCACAGATGGGATGAAAACAGTCTGGCTTCACTGGTACAAGACCAGTGATCAAAATGCCCAACTGGGTCAGAACCAAAGCTCCCATCTGCCCCTAGCAACAAAACTGCTTTTTAAAATGAAATCTTCTCAGTCCTGAGAGTGGTCTGTGGTGACACCTGCTGGCCAGAGAGTTTCTGACTGGGGGGAACAGGGTGGGGATAGATACGACCAATGGTGAGTAGTACATGGAGTGAGCCCCTTGACTGATCTATGAACCAACCAGTCCACTGAGGAGAGTGTGGACATGGAATGATCGGAAGAGAAACCAAGAAGGGGAAAGAAGCGTGCGTGCATGTGTGCATGCGTGCGTGCGTGTACACACATACTGTGCTAGGATACAAAGGTTTTATTTACATTCAGCACACCCGGGGCAGTACGCCACGGGAATAAGCAGTGACGTAAGAGAAAAGACTTTTGCTGAGAGAAGGTAGGAAGAATGAAGAGTGAAAGAGCTGCCCGAAATGGCCAACTCATCTGGTCTTCGGGAGTTTTCCAGGTGACTGTCCATCCCATTCACTACAACAGGGGTGGTTCAGGCTAGAGTCACACACCTGCAGGACTCCAGCCAAGTCACCCCCGCTTCCCTGGGCCTCAGTTTCCTCATCTAGAATATTGGGGTGGGGGATGCTGAACTAAACAAGATGTCCTGAGGTGCCTTCCAGCTCTAGACCCACAACCCTTGGTGTGGGGTCATCTCTAAGCTTTGAGTCAAGCACCCCAGTCCACCGCCGCCCCCCAGGCCCCAGGGCAGCTCTGTTGCATACCCACTTTCTAGTGTGCACTGACCAGTCTTTTTGTCCTTTGCTCTGTACACCACCCCATATGTGCCTTCTTCGATCCTGTTCAGACACTGGAATTCCTCCACACTCCGACAACCCTGGGGAGGGAAGGGTGAATGTATGAGTGCAGTGTCCTAGGGGAGCAGTCTCTGACCCTGAATGGAAAGGACACCCTGCAGCTGCCCAGTGAGGCTTGCTCTGTTGGGCCTGTGCCTTTGGGTGCTCAGGACACGCAGTGTCCTGTTCATTGGCTGCTGGACAAAGGGAGGATTTTCTGCTCCTTGCTGCAGACAACACTCTACACTACCCTGGGACTCTCAGGGATCCTGGCTCCAGCTCTCCTTAGTACCTTGTGACAGGCTGAGGCACTGAGGAGGTAGTGGTACCCCTTTCCCTGTCCCAGTGTCCCTGACTCCAGTGGCACATAACAAAGTCTGCTTGGGAACACAGAGAGAACAAAACCAGCCAGAGGGCCGATGAACAGGCAGTTCTACAGCCCAAAGCCAGGAGCTTCAGGGCACCAGGGAGGGAATTACAAGACGTCTTTGTCCTGTAATTTTCCCGTTCTGTCAGAGAAAACCAGTTACTACAAAGGTAGTTTCTCATAGAAAACAGGAGAGCTCCATCCTGCATCTATTTGAGAGGGCACAGGACAAAAAAAAAAAAAAAAAAGAGCAGCAGTACAGCCCAACAGCCTTGGTCAATGCACTGGTGAGCAGGACCCAAGACCCGCACCTCCCATTTAAGCAAGCCCCCAAGCATAGCCACATGGGGGGTGTCGTCCATTCTCTGGAAGAGCCACTTGGGGCAAACATGGTCTTATTGCCATCCCTCCCAAGGTCCCTTCTGAGGTTCCTGGGCAGAATGAGGAGGGAGGCGGCCCCCCAGGGCTGGGGGAGTCTGCCAGAGTACGCTGCTGACCTGCAGGGCTGGGAGGTATTTGGGAAGCTCCTGCTTCAGCTCGATGGGAGATAAGGCTGGAGAGTCAGGGACGTATTCACCCTCTGTCATGGCATTGGACTGTGGTGTCCCTTCTCCTCCTTCTTCTTCACCTTCTTCGCTTTCTCCCGAATCTCGGTCAAACCTTGACTCTGTAACTTTAAAAGTTAGAATCAAATCTAGCACAAGGGAACTGCCAACTATCAGTGCTAAGCCTCTAGCCACCAGGAGAGGAAGGCCCAACAGAGGGGCAGGTGGCAGAGTGCGTCTCTGCCCCAGAGAAAGGTGGCAAGAAAGAATGTGGTCAGACTGACACCTGCTGCTTCATGGCTGATGTTACTTCAAGGGCACATGCAGATCCACAGGATCCATGGGGTGCATACGTGAAGGGGCCTACCTGACATGGCCCTGCTAAGAGATCTCCCTAGTTCCACCACAGGAGGAGCCAAACAGTAGGAGAGAGAGGCCCAAAAAAGATCCGGGCACCATGGCTGGTGAGGGCAAGGGTGAAGCAGCCTGTCTGTCCTAAATCCCCATCCAGGCCTGGCTCTCACACCCTGGGCCTACATCCTCTCCACTGTTAAGGTCTGCAAGGGCAGGAACCACAGCTGTAGCATAGCCTAGCACACAGGGGGAGGAGGAATCAAAATCAGAATCCCAACAGATGACATAGCGAATACTCCACGGTCTGCAGCATCTCACTGGGCCTCACAACCACGCAAGGAGATGGGGAGTGTACTAGTTATCATCCCCACTTTACAAATGAAGAAACTGAGGCTCGCTGGTGTCAGAGTCTCCCTGCCTGGCCACTGCCTCACCTCGTGAAGGCATCAACACCTACTTGTTGTTCTGGTTACGTTCGAGGACCAACCGGCTGGCCTCCTCAGAACCTTTCTAGTCTGGGAAAAGACCACAGCGATAGCCACGCTGGGCCTTGCTGTGTGCCGGGCACAATGACCACCAAACTTGTTTTCTTTAGACTTGGGGATGGGGTCTCAGCAAAGTTCACAATAAGCCCCTTTCTGAGGCATGAGGGATGTGACAAAAACAAGATGTGCCTTCTGCGTAGGAGCCTCTCACCAACTACAATGTGGTTTCCATTCTCTCGCTCGTCCTCCTCGCTCACGTCATCTTCACTCACCTCTTCTGCAAATCAAAACAAAGGCAGCCACTCAGATGGAGGAGGAACAACCTCACCTCACTCTGCCTTCCTCCTGAACTAGAGCGCCTTTGTGCCCCAGGCACGCCTGGTGTCAATCCACAAGCATGTCTGTATGAAGTGTCTCTTACATGCCATGAAACACTGGAGATACAAGGACAAAACCCCAACAGTCCAGGATCTCCAGGAACTCACATTGTAGTGGAAGGGACAACACGTACGTGTCTGAGTCTACAGAGCCCACAGAAGATCAGATACAAGCTATCTGGGGTAGGGGAACTACAGTTAGGGGACCAAGGAAGGTTTCCTGTAGAACAGGGGTTCTTAACCAGGGGTCTGTGGAGAAACTTCAGGGAGTCTGTGATCACGGATGAGAAAAAAGCAAACTACAGCTTCTCTTTTTCACTAACCTCCAGCTAAACTAAGCACTTGCTCTAGTCATTTAAAAACATTATTCTGAGGCTGGGGGTCCACAACACAAAAAAGGTTAAGAACCCCTGCCTTGGAAGGTCATCCTTGGGCCACCTCTTGAAAGAAGGAAAGGGGTCTGAGTGGACGTGAGGATGTTCCAGGCCCGAGGAGGGCCAGCACAAAGGCCGGGAGAGGCAGGATAGAGGGCCATGTGTGAGGAATGGAGAAGAGGACAGTGCAAGAGAGACCTAGAGTTGTGAGAAACTAGAAAAATTGGTTGGAATTGGACTGTGAAGGACCTTACTTTATATTTGATGCTCATATCCCTTGGATGCATTTAGGAGTGGAGTAATATGTGGTCAGGTCAAAGCTATGCTTAAGGAGAATCACTTTGGCAGCCACACGAAGGGTGCCATGGATGGGAGAGATGTGAGGCAGGGAGACAAACTGGAAGGGACTGCAGTGATCTGAGAGGTGACAGCTGCGAAAGTGGCGAGGGAGGGAAAGGTACAAGAACTAGGACAGAGAAAGAAAGTGTGAGCTTTGGCAATGGATTGGACCTGGGGAGTGAGAGAGGATGAGGCTGGATTTACAACCCAAGGAAAGTGAAGGCACAGTAGTACATGAAGGACACTCAGAGAAGGACCAGGTCTGAGGAGAAAGGTAGCGAGTGCTGGTTTGCACATGCTGAATCCGAGATACCCAGGGATCATCCAATGTACGATGTCCAGTAGCCAACTGGTGATGCAGGCCTAGCTCAGAGAAACTGGGGCTGAGCCATCTACACAAACCTGAGAGAGCTGATGAGGCCACTGAGAGACATGCAGACAGAGAAGAGGGCCTAGGACAGAGCCTGGCAGAGATTGGCTTAGTGGGCATGACACGCATGCTGAGGCAAACAGGCAGGAGGAGCACTGTGAGGAAAATCCAGAGAACAAGGAACATCCTAGAGGAAAGGGTGGTCAGCAGCACCAAATCCCACGCAGGCTAAGCTAGAGGATGACTTGGGAGAGACCATGAGATTAGGCACCTAAGACATGGTCAGTCACTTTGCGGAGTGCAGTTTCAGTTGAACGATGAGGTTGGAAGCCAGACTGCATTGGGCTGAGGAGTGCATGAGAGGAGAGGAAGTGGAGGCACCGAGTGTAGACAGTTGTTTTCTAGGCACTTGGTTGAGAAAGGGAAGAGAGACATAGGAAGGTAGCTTGAGGGGATGGTTGGGTCTAGCGAACATTTCTTAAGGATGGGGTAGATCTTTGAAGGCAGCAAGAAAGGAACTGCTAGACAGGGAAAGACTGAAGATTAGAGTAGTGGTGACTGAGAGGGTAATCTGCTGGAGAAAACAGAAAAGGGACAGGACCAAGGTGAAACATATAGGGGCTGGCCTTATCCATCCGGTTAGGAAGGAGGAGGAGAGAGTGGGGGCAATACCAGGGAGTAATGGGAAAAGGGAGCTTGTAGTGAATAGCTTTGACTTTCTCAGGAAAGTAAGATGCAGAGTCCTCAGTGGAGAGGACCTGGGAGAGGTTGGTGTGGGAGGCTGGAAGAGATGATCTGCAAGAGTCCTGGGAGCCTCTGCTCCGATGCCATCTCCACAAGTTCTCCCCAGTACTGACCTGGTGCTGCTCATTTCATGGGACCCTCGGGAAGGAAGGAAGTGTGCGGGAATTTGTTTTTTTGTGGGGAAAAGCTAAGGATTCAAGCTAGCCATCTTTTTCTTTGGCCATCCCTCTCTCTGGTCTAGCGCCCAAAGAAGAAGGACCCCGAGAAGTCACGCTGCCTGCTCCATGCTCGGGGTCAAAGGCGTTGGGGCGCGGTCGTGCGGGTGGCACAACCCCCTTACCAGCAGACTGCTCAGACACCTCCTCAGAATTGCTGCCTGTCTCCTCCTCCTCGTCCTCCTCCTCTTCCTCCTCCTCTTCTGACTCCTCACTGCTGCTCTCCTCCTCTTCCTCCTCAGAGCCAGAACCTGACTCTGCTGGAGAAGAAAGCAGAAAGGAGAGGCTCAGTCTGCGCGGTGCCTCCCTGGGAGAAGCCTCAGTCTGTCTATCTGCCGCTGCTCCCCAGCTACCTGATGAGGACTCAGCGGAGCTGGTCTTCCTCTCACTGTCGCTGACATCTTGTAAATCAGAAAGGGGGTCCCTCTCTTCCAGTTTCTCCTCTTTGACTAGGAAACAAACAGACGGTGGCAAAGGTAAGTTTGGGGAGAAGGTTTTCAATCAATAAGACAATCTGCAAAGACTTTGATTTACTTTTCATAAAAAGACATTTCATTCATTCGTTTCACAGGGTTTATAGAAGATAAACTGTCAACCTTCAAGTAAATGAATGGGTGACTGAGAAGCTCCCCAAGGGGAAGAGTCAGTGAATCACCATGGGATGGGGACAGAGGGCTGGTTCTCACACAGAAGCACAGGGTTCGATAGGGGCGTGTGGAGGGAGAGGAAGCACACTTCAATTAAAAGAAATGGTGAATTTGCGGAACTCCCTCCTACATAAAGCTATCTGGTTACAAGAGCCCCTTTGAGAATGTGTTACTCATGACTGCAAGGCCATGGCCATCCAGGACTATCGGTCCTGAAGAGTCTGCATCCTACTCCAGAAACAACTCTGCTTTTACAGAAATATATGGCCTGCTTCTTCAGAGGAAAAACCACCATCCCCAAGACTATCCCAATGTCTCAATTGTGGCACAAAGCCGGCCAGCACCACGTTCTGAGAGGCACTGACCGCAATGCCCGGCCGGCACCCAGGCAGAGGCTTACCTGGCTTCCTGCCATCCCCTTGCTCAAATCTCTCTCGTTGCTGGCGCAATGGGCTTCGACTCCAGTGACTTATTTTTACTTTGTCTCCATAGTCTTCTCTCACTGTTCTGTGATGTGCAGAAACTGGCAACCCCAGAAAAAAGAAGGCATTGGCACCAGCTTGCTTCAAACCAAAGATGCTTTCCTCCAAGATTCCTCGTACATACAAACACAAGGCTAGCTGTAATACACTAGGGTGGAGGCCGCTTACATTCCCAGTTCTCATCAGAGCTGCTGGGCTTGCGTGGGGCATTATCAATTCAGAATCACAGAAGCTCAGAGCTGGAAGGGCCCTCAGCAGCTAACTAGCCCAAGCAGCATCTGAAAAGGATTCTACTCTGTAATAGAAGCCACAGGGGCCGCTGGCCTGAGCATCATCCATCCCACGGGTAGACAGTTCTCCACCCCTTTGTGGCTCCTGGCCTGCCCTCTGGCATCTAACAGAACAAGAGGAGCCCCTCTTTCCTATGGCAGCTCCTCAAATCCTGGAAGGCAGTTATCCTGTCCTACAAAGACTTCTCCAGGCTAAACATCCACTGGTCCTTCAACCAAACCTCACAGAGGCCTCTCATCATGCTGGATGCTTTCCTCTAAAAGCTTTCCAACTGGATAACCTTCTTCTAAATGCATAGGTACCTCCCCACCCTCCCAATGGTGCCCAATACTGTGTGGAAGTGGGCCTGCATGCCACGCCTCTCAACTCAACAAGCGCTTCATCACCTCCAAGGTTAAAGGCACTATACTGGACAGCGGGAGTACAGACAGCAGCCAACAAATAAAACAGGCCCTTTCCTTAGGGAAGTCTCGTGCTAATGTGGTGGGAGAACACACACGCAGGTCAGTGCCCAGTAATCAGAGGAATGCCTTGTGTCTGCAACAACTCAGCTCGTGAAGGCAGGGACAATGTCCTGACACACCTTCAGCTCACCCCACTGAGCTATGCACACAGTAACAAGTACTTGGGACTTGGGTCACAGTGGAGATTCCCAACCGTGTCTATCCAGAGAAAAACTAACTTCTGTCCAAGAACCATAAAGAGTCTCCTTGATTTCAGGCCACCATGTTACCAATATACTCCTCCCATTGATAACAAATGAGACCAGAATTGTGTCTGTTTCGGAACAAACCATTATCGTGACTTAAAAAGCAAATAAGCTCCCCAAACAACATCCCCTCTCCCCTAACCACAGTCTCACACACACATCCACCCCCACCCCCCACCCCGCCTGCCTCCCACCCCCCCATACATAATCTCCTGGTGCTGGGTTTTCCCTAAAGGTAATTCTCAAAGAGCTGGGGAAATCAACAAGGAAAAATTCTCCTCTTCATCTGATTGTCATCAACAAGGATGGAAATGATGGCCATTTTGGAGAAAAGGGGCCATTCTACCTTAGGATTTATGAGCAACGGAGCAAGAAGAGGAAGGCTGGTCCCCATCTGACAAGGAGCCTAGATGTGCAGAGAGCAGATTCAAAAGGTTCAGAGAAAGGAGAAGGATCCCATTGATGAGAATTCTCCAGTCAAAGTTAGTACAGGGGAAGACACAAAAACAAACAATTCAGATGAGGATGAAGAAGGGAGGTTTCCTAAAGAGAACAACGTGGGTGCACAAGGAGCTATTGCCCATCTTAGGTTTTACAAGGTCACTTCTAGATGGAAGCAAGAGCAGATTACTGGAAGTGAGCACAAAGGCCTTGCATGACCTTGGAAGCACAGTGAGGCTCAGGAGTTGGCAAGGGATTACAGGGACCACAAAATGGAATTTTTAAGAGTTACAGCAGGGTCAGGAGGAGGCCCAGAGATGGGAGAACACTGAGGGCTCAGGATGTAGGGGACAGTGACAACAAAAAAGGCAGAGACTAAACTTGCATTTTACTTCTTTTCTGTGTATAAAGGATAAAGATCTTTGGAATAGGGAAGGACAGAACAAAAATGGCCAACAGAGGTGATGCCCAGGACAGTTGGGAAGATAGCAGGCTATCTAACTGCCTCTGATGAGTTAAAGTTATTACATCCCTGATTACTGAAAAAACTGCGGGTATGTCTAGAGAAAGGCAAGGGGTGGTTTGATGCTCAAAATAGGAAAGAGAAAGGGGTCTCCTCCTAAAGGCCAATGAGGTGATCTGATTCCTGGCAAAATTAAAGAACTTCTCTTTCAAAGAATAATTGGTAAACCTCTCAGTAAGGACCCAGGGATCACAAAGAGTGAGCACAAATTCCTTGAGAACGGGTCTTGCCAGGCTACCCTGACGACAACATTTGAAGAGGCACATTTAGGTCTGATGAGAGGGGAAACCTGCTAGTGGTCAGAACTGTCCCAAAAGGGAAGGGGTTCCCCCTCCCTAGTACTCTCCAGACAAACGCTGGAAGACCACCTTCTTGGCATGATGTAGAGCAGCTGTCTGTTCAGGTAGTGCTTGGCTTAGATGACCCCTAAAGTCCTTTCCAACTCTGGGATCCTCTTACATGAGCAGCACACAAATAGGGTTACAAGTTTGTGTCAAGGCTGACCAATTTCTTCCCAATGGTCCTTCCCATTTTGAGAACATTTATTTTGATAGGGAGGCCAACAGATATAACACATATCTGTGAAATGACTGGCAGCTTCAAGCTCAACCTTTCTGTGATCAATACTTAAAAGCATTTCAGCCTGTTTAAGGGACTCCTTTTGTGGAGTGGAACTCACCCTTAACAACGGCCCCCCCCCCAGCTCAGCACACAAAAGAGCATTCCTCCAGAGAAGGCTCCATCCTGGGAGGCCCCAGCCGCCTGGCTCGGCAGGCCCGTTACCTTCTCTTCTGGCCTCGCGCTCTTTGCGTCGCTCCTCGGCTCGTCTCTCCCGCTCCTTCTGTTCCCTTTGCTCCTTCTGCTGCTCCCTCATCTTCCGCTCTCGTTCTCGCTTTCGCTCCAGCTGTTCAAGACGATCCCTAGAAGCAATCAGATGCCTACTTTTTTTTTAATTCAAATAGGAAGGCTCCAGAATTTTTCAGCACTTTCATTTACAGATGATCTTTTCTCAGCTTGTTCAATCTCAACAACTTACATTAAAACAGCTGATATAAGAAAAGATCTTCAGCAAACAGACAAATACACGCACAAAGCATTGTCCTCAGTGACAAGACTGCCAGAAGAAGCCCTGAATCCTTCTGCTAGAACAGAAAAATGGGAGGGCCCAGGAGTGTGGTAGCACTATTTCTCTGCAAGTTTTGCCAGACTACATCATCAACATTTCTGAAGCATCTATGATAATCCAGTTTTAAAGAGAGCTCTGAAAAACTAAAATCTCATCAACTATGCGCAGACAGGGGCCCCTCCTGGGAAGGTCCTGAGGGGGATGGCTCGGAGGACTGAGGAACTAAGCCTGATTTCTCCAGCAGCCGTCATTCAATGCAATCCAGCTTTGTGTCCCCCAGGGCCATCTCCACCCCCACCTCCACTACGGAAGGACACTACCAGGGTACTCCACAGATAGAGTGAGAATATAAACTTGACTGACAAGTTAGGAGGAAACTGGGGAGTTGCTTGCGGGGTGGAAACGTCATTTTCCTGATTATCATGAGAGTCATCACTGTTATCTTCTTTAAAAAATAGGTGGTAGAGTGACCAATAGAGTCAGAAGACCCGAGTTCAAATGCTGCCTCAGACTTTTCCCTGCGACTAGGTGCAAGTTATTTAAACTCTCTCATTTGTTTACTCATCTGCAGAATGGGGATAATAACAGCACTTCTCCCAGCACTGTCATGAGAAAAAATGAGAAAACCTATACTAGGCATTCCGCACACCACAAAACAGCTGTTCTGTTATTACTGTTATTCAATTGTAGGTGGCCAAAAGCTACAAACTGGGAGGCCCCAGAGGATTTCTGACGCTTCCTAAAAGAATTAAAAGGCGGCATTTCTGTAGGAAGTCTGAGTCAGCGTGTTTGCTAGTATGACACAATGGAAGTCTAAAAAGTACATCAGAATCCACCCCATCACCAAAGGGATGCCTGAGCAGCTCAGCACCAGCGGCTCCCGAGCCTGTAGGAAGTAGGAGCAGGCAGAGCAGGTGGGGAGATAACCTCAGTTCTGAGTCATTCTGGCCACGTAACTTCAGGCAAGTCACTTCACCTTTTGCTGCAATCTACAGTAGCCTCCAGAAGACTCTATGTCATGCAGAGGGTGCTACTCTCCTCGGTAGAGGGGGTTCCAATCAAAGATCAGTTCCTCTATCTCCCCAGGGTTCCTCCCTGCACACCAATGACAGACAGAGTCAATTCTGTTGAAATTGAGACCAACCATGTGAAGGGAAGTCATCTGCCCGCCCTCTGCTACCCTCACCCTCCACAGTTCCCAGAGTCCAGCATCTGCCAATGGGTGCCTCCCTCACCATCCCAAGCTATCCTGGGGCATGGGGCTCTCTGCCTCTAAAAGTACAAGGGCATACCTGAACAGAACTTCAGACATCCACTCACAGCTGACCCCAGGTCCTCAATCTGCTCAACTGACAATGGGGCCAATTTACTAGAGAAATGAGGGACAAGTGGGAGGAAAGAGCTGCTTAAACAGGGTCAGGACAAGGGTCCAAGGGGACAGGAGGGGCAAGCTCTGTTCTCTCTTCATTGACTTGGCCTCCTCTCCCCCTCTTAGGGAGTTCCATCTATCAATGGGCAGACAGTGAACAACCTAGCTCAAGCAGCTGCTTTGCCCCTGCAGCCCCAGGGTAGGATGATGGGGCAGAGGGGATGCAGAATTCTCCTCTTGGTTCCCTCTTGTCTCAGACAATCCATTCCCCCTTCTATCCAAGGCTAGCTTCTCCATCCATACTCTGGATCCCTTCTTATGTGAAGGAGGAAAGGACTGAAGAGGAGTAACCCAGGAGAAGGTAGCTGGCAAATTGATATAACTAAGAAAAAGCAAATTATGAAACAAATGGGTAAGATGACAAGATATGAGGTAGAAGTTAGTGAGAAAAGGGAAAACCCAAAGTTATGTTATTATAGTGTCCATACTTGGCTCAAGAGAAGATTTTAAAAACAAAAGGGGCAGACTATGAGTGTAGACCATGCATAGAACGTGAGACATGAAGCCAAAGAGAACTGCTGACCTGGGAGGACAGGCAGCCAAGAAAATGGCATTTGGACTTCTAATCCATAGTCAGTTTAAAGTATAAGAACGCCAGCCTCTCACCCAGGGAAAGCACACACCGAGTAAGGGTTGGCAAGAACATCAGTGTGCTGGGTCGTGTTGTGGATTTTTTTCTTCTTTCCTTTTCTTTTTCTATAATGAGGACTAGCTCCTCAGAGAGCGGAAGGGGAAGGGACAGATTTAGAGTCAATGTAAAAAGAAAACAAGCTGATGTGGTTAGCAAGGTAAGAGGTAGCAGAAGGGCCAGAAGGGAGTGATAAAAGGGTGTAAAGATGTTGAAGAACTAGCGATGGACACGAGAGCAATCTGAAAATGAAAGCGCCATGGAGAGGTTTGCGGGGGCCTGCATGAGGCAGGTCGACTTTTTCCAGTCTGCAGCTTTTGGGTGACTTCTGAGAAAGGTTAAGGTGAGCGCTGGTCTCTAGGAGTACCTGCCACAAGCCCAGGTTTATCAGGAACAAGTGGGAGGGGAGCAGGGACCAGCAGGATAGAAAGTGGAGGAGCATCATACCAAGGTGGTGGAAGATGAGAAAGATCCCTGTGAAACCTGAGGGCCCCAACTCCTGGGGAAGAATGCCCTACTCAAAGCAAAACACTGGAAAGTAGTCTGGAGAAGTTCAGACCAACATCCTACCCCACGTGCCTTAACAAGCTCAAAATGGACTCCTGACCTGAATATAAAAGATCACAGCACTACACAAATGATAAGTGCATGAAGTCAGGGGCCTTTCCCATCTCTGGCTGAGAAGATAATTGTTAACCAAAGAGAGAAAGCAGAGCTCACAAAAGATGAGACAGATGGTTTCTATTCTACGAAACGGAAAAGCTTTTGAACGGACAAAAACAATGCAACCAGCATGAGAAGGGAAGACTGCTGGATGGGAAAACCATCTTTGCATGAAGAAATCTGCTATCCAAGATCCATGGCACCCAGGCAGTTCCACAGACCCTCAGTCAGAAGCTTTGGTGCCCAGAGCAGGACCTCCTGCCACTTCCCAGCCACACCTACAGTCGGATTGAGAACTGGTTCTATTCAAAATGAAGAGCCATTCTCCAGCTGGTCAAAGGACAGGAATAAAATGTCCTCAAAAGAACTGTAAACTGGTAAACTCTGGAATGACTGCTCCATATCCCTGAGAGAAATGCAAATCAAAATGACTGAAGTTTCATCTTAGTCCTAGCAAACTGGCAAAACTCAGAAAAGATGGAAATAGAATTGGAAGGACTGTGGGAAGATGGCCATACAAATAACTTGTTTGTAGAGCTATGACCTAGTCCAACCAAGCTGGAAAGCAATTTGGAATTATATTTATAAAGTGGCTAAACTGTTCTATGCATTGACCAGCTGTTCCACTAATGACAACACAGAAATGGAGATCAAGTGGCTGTCCCCTGAGTGGGGAAGAGCAAAACCTGGCAGGGCACAGGGAGGCCCAGACCATGGCTGCAGTGTACAAGTGATGAAAAAGAAGTTTATGAAAGAGTAAAGGCAGTGCAGAGCCCAGGACTATGAGGGATGATCAAGATGCCAAAGGGAGAAGAGCAGGGGAGCAGTGAAGGCAAGGTCTCCCTAGCTCCAGGGATTTAGGGGCACGAAGCCTCCTGGTCTCTTATAAAGACATGCCTGAGAAGTACCAACCAAAGGACCACCCATTTCTGCTCCCTGCTCTGGGCAGTCCCAAAGCAAAGTCCCTACAAGAAATACTAAATATTATAAATAATTATAAATATTATAAGATTACAAATGTCTTGGGTAAGTAACTCAAGACCACAGGACAGGGTGTATTTTCCTCACTGGTGTCCACTGAAGTCAAGGATGATGCTGGAGAAAAGAACAGGGAGGTAAACAGCTGGCCAAGAAGACGGTGTTTGGGAATGGAGTTTGGATCTCTAAACCTTAGTGCGTTTAAAGTATAAGAATGCCAGGCTCTTGGACAGGGAGAAGATGCACCTATTGAGATCTCCCAACATGGCACTGCTCAGTGGTCTGAAAATTCAAAAAAATATCTCAAGGGACAACGACAGAGGAGGGAAGAAATGGCTGGGATTTTCCCAGCAAACTAGATGCTAGGTATAGACTAAAGTATGACTAGAGCAGCTACAATCTAAGAAAAAGGAGGTGGCAGCACTCATAAGCTACAGGTGAACTCAATGCCCAAAACAGTCATACACAAACCCACAAAGGTCAGGACAGCGCAGGGTCCCAACGCCCGTTAGGAGGCGGCACTGAGACTTCATCAGAGGAGCCCCGTGACTGACATGCAGGTCTGGACAGGCAGGTGCCCCTTCCAGGGGAGATGTGAGTTGAGACAAGGAGGTGGAGAGGAGTAGTGTACATTAATAAAATGCTGCATGCGAAGGAATCAAGAAAAGCAGGGCAGAGCATCTCTGTGAAGACCAGCAGAAGGAGAGACAAAAACAACTTTGTCAGTGACTGGAGTCAACAGTAGGCCATCAGAATGGAAAAGGATGATGAGTCTGGGAACCATAAGCCTAGCAGAAAGGCATGCCAGAACAAAGATGGTAAGCTCTGATGACCCAAACACCTGCAGAACATTTATGATCTCTTAACTCATCCCTAGGAGAACTGCAGCATTCAAAGGCAGGAGTTTGGGTGCGTAGGAAACCAATAAGAGAAAATTCTGTTCTGGATCTGATTCTCACCAACAGAGAACAACTGACTGTGGGGAATGGAAAGACTGCAGTGAAATGGCCTCCATCCTAAAAGTCTGTGTGGGAGAAGAGGAAAGTCAGTCATAGTCCAACCTAAACCCTAGACTGGGAGGAGAAGGGAAGGATATATATATATTTCAAAGGATTCAGAGAAAAGAAAACCATGCACTAAATTTCTCCAAGGGAAGTCAGCCCAAGAAGCATAAAACTCTGAAGGTACACAGAGAAAGACGCTCCCCTCCCCACTTTTATCTGACAAAGTTCTAGAAATGTTATAGCAAAAAAGACAACAAAATCAAAGCAACAAGCATCAGTAAAAATGAGATGACATTCCCTATCTGCAGATGACATGATGTCTACTTAGAAAAAGTCCTCAAAACCGACCAAAAAACGGACTGAGATAACATTTACAACACCATGGGATACAAAATCAATTTTAAATATAGTATTAACAAAAACTAGGAGGAAACCGTGAGAAAATGCATTGAAAATTACTACAAAATGCATTAAGATATACAGTTATTAACAACCAACACACACAAAGTTTCTATGAATACAAGTACAAAACATTCTACAGAATAAAGGGAGACAAAGAACCAGAGAGAAATTCACTCTTTGTTGGGCAATGTCAACAGAATAAAACTGGTAATGCTACCTAAATTAATCCATAGGGTTAGTGTTATACCGATCAAATTACTGAGATTCGAATGGTAAAATTCACATAGAACAAAAAATCTAAAATCTCAAGAGACAAAATGAAAAACGCCCAGATGAAGAGAGCAGAGCATGACCAACGTTTGGAAGAGGTGAGGGGAGCAAGAAGCAGGAGCCATCCACACCAGGAAATAGATAAATCCTAGGCCACAAATTAATAGGGGAAGAGCTTCCTTTACGATAAGAAATGTTGGGAAAACTGTAAAGTATTTAATCACAAGTCAGATTTAGACCAGTATCTACCTTAGATATAACCTGAGTATAAATAAGACCACCACCAAAAACCAGGAAGAGAGCGAGTCTGGTACCTTTCCCAAGCACGGCTTGGGACAATTCTTAACCAAACGTAGGGGATACAATAAAAAGGTGAAACAATTCTGACATCAAATTAAAATGCTTTTCCATGAATATAATCAGGAAGAGACAATCTGATAAAGAACACCAGAGTGGGAAAATACTGGTACCAGATTTCAACAATAAAGATCAGATATCTAAAATATGCAGTAAACCGTCCCAATTCTGCAGCATCAAGAGTCACTCTCCAAAAAGACAAGTTGTCAAAGACACGAATAGTTTTCAAAAGTGTTGCAAACTATAAGTGATAAGAAAGCATTCTTGAAACCACAAATAGTAAGAAAAATGTAAATTAAAATAACCGTGAGGTTTTACCTCCTACTATGTAAATTGGAAAGATGAAAAAAGATAGCGGCAATCAAAGCTGGAAAGGCTCCGGGAAGACGGTCAGACCAGTATCTAATGACCAAACTGGGAAGTGGCCCAACTGGGCAGGATTCCAATTTGGAATTCCACAAGAAAAACGAAGAACTGCCTGATAACTGACCCAGTGGCAGCAACATTACTGGGAGCGTATCCCAAAGAACTCAGGCCCACTAAATCAACAGCATCACTCCGGTTCCAAAGAACCGGAAACAACATCGGTGACCACTGATGGGGGAATGGCTGAAAAACTGGTGTGTGAAGAAAGAAATACTGCCATGCAGCACAAATGACAAATGGTGAAGAATGCGGAGGACACTGTGAGGATTTATCGAAACCGATGCAAAGCAAAGTAACACCAAGATAACAACATACACAATGATTAAAACAACGTAAATGTACAAACCACTGAAAGGAAGTGGACATTTGAGTGACAGGCCCTGGAGAAGAGGGGAGGAATCAGGCCTGTGATCTGTCCGTGGTCAGGGCAGAGGCCAGGGCATGGTCAGGGAAGGACGCTGGGCATGCTACTATGACAGGGCCTTGAGAGTCCGTCTGTTTGCTAATTTGTCTCTAAGGATGGTTCAAGGGGGGTAGGGGTGGGAGGTGACTGATGTCAAGGCAAAAGGCATCAATAACAACAATTTTTTTCCAAAGCCACAAAAAGGAACATTTTTGGTGAAGAGGAAAAAGAGTCTTCTGAAAGGACATACAGAAAAACTGAGAACTCCCCAATCACGTTAAGATTCTTGGAACATATGTAGAGAAAAACAAAAGCAAAGGCAGCTACCCAACTGATAAATGGTCAATGAATAGGAACAGGCAGTTTTCAGAGGAAGAAATCAGTTATCTATACAGTCCTATGAAAAAATGTTCTAAATCACTATTGATTAGAGAAATGCAAATCAAAACAACTCTGAGGTACCACATCACACCTATCACATTGGCTAACATGACAAAACAGGACAATGATAAATGCTGGAGAAGATGTGGGAAAATTGGAACATTATGACATTGCTGGGGGAGTTGTGAACTGATCCAACCCTTCTGGAGAGCAGTGTGGAACTATGTCCAAAGGGCTATAAAATTGTGCATGCCCTTTGACCCAGCAATACTGCTTCTAGGTTTGTATACCAAAGAAATCATAAAAATGAAAAAAGGACCCACATGTACAAAAATACTTACAGCAGCTCATTTTGCGGTAGAAAAGAACTGGAAATTGAGGATGTGTCCATCAATTGGGGTACCCCAAGCTGTGGCAGAGGAATGCAATAGAATACTATTCTGCTATATGAAATGATAAACAGGAAGACTTCAGAGAGGCCTAGAGGGGCTTGTACAAACTGATGCTGAGTGAAAGGAGCAGAACCAGGAGATCTTTGTACACAGAAACAGCCACAGTGCGAGATGACTGACTTTAGTTGACTTAGCTCTTCAAGGGTAATGCAAGGATCTAAGACAACTCTAAAAAACCCATAATGGAAAATGCTGTCCACATCCAGAGAAAGAACTCTGGAGTCTGAATGCAGATGGAAGCATTTGCTCTCCTTTTCTTTGGTTGTTGTGTTTCTTTCTTTCATGGTTTCTCCCACCGGTTCTAATTCTTCTTTACATCATGACTAATGTGAAAATACATTTAATATGAATGTATAAGTAGAGCCTATATCAGATTGCATGCCACCTTGGGGAGGAGAGAGGAAAGGGAAGGGAAGAAAATTTAAAATTCAAAATCTTATGGAAGTGAATGGTGAAAATTAAAACTAAATTAATTAATTATATTTTTTAAAAAGGAAGAAAGCAAAGGCAGCTAGCTACCAGAAAGCTTTCTGGTAAGAATACTGTCAGAAATGCTAACACTCAAAAGGATTGACACTGATAAGGAGTACTAAGGACAACAAAAAAGACTTCTTAGCTAGACTGAAAAACAGAGCCTGCTCAAAGAGGGCTGGGACCACTCACTGCTCGAGGGGGCTGGGACAGTGATCATTCACCAGTGAGAAGGAGGGACTCCACTGTACTGAGATTCTGCTTTCCCGGCCAGGGAGCAGCAGCTCTGGATGGAAAATGGCTCAGCAGGGAGTTAATGGTCAAAGATAAGAAAGGTGACAGTCAAAGAGCACCTTCCTGCTTCTGATGAATTGAAGCCCCATGGATCCGATGAGTCACCTCTTAAAGAATTCAGAGATCTGGAGGCAGATCTGAAGGCTGAGCCCTTCTCAGAGACCTTGAAAAGATGGGGCAGAACAGGACAGGTACTAGAGCACCGAAGGTCAATGTCCTGGCCTGTTTTCAAAAAAAAAGAACAGACTCTGCAAATAAATGATGGGCTAATGAGCTCGATTTCAACTCCTCAGAAACTCTAGAACACACTTTTAAAAAGTTTGTGCACATCTAGAAAAGGAAGAGGCTGTCAGAACTAGCATGGTTTTAGCAAGCTACTACTTTTTCCAGATGGGGTCAAGGAAAGTCCCAGGACAGGGGGAGGGGACTAAGTTTTTCCAACTCACCCAGGTTGGAAGAGTAGCTGGCACTCAGGGGCCTAGTACCTCCTCCTTTGCCAGCTTGGGGTGCTTGCTCCTGGGAGCTCCTCCCAGGACTGCCAGACTTACTGGGGACTCCAGATAGACTCAGAGCTCCTGAGGAGCAGGGATTACAGAAGAGGCCCCTCAGGCCTGGCCTAAATAGTTTTCCTAGACTTTAACCATGTCTGATGACAGACTAAGCATCAAAAAGTTGGTGAGGCCTTGCTGCGCAAGGAGTCGGCTGACGCCAGGAACGGCTCTAACCATCAGAACCAGGAGGCTCACAACAAACAGACTTCTTCCGAGTAAACAGGTGGTCAGAGCTGGCCGTCATCCTGCAAAGTCACAGTGCCCAAGACTAAAACTTGAGAAAAATTGGCCAAGTTGCACAAGACAACTCTAAATGTCATTTTTGTTTTTGGATTCAGAAGCCAATTTGGTGGTGACAAAACACGAGGCTCTAGCCTGATTTATGATTCCCTTGACTATGCAAAGAAAAATTCCCAAAGCAGAGGACAGACTTGCAAGACATGGTCTGTGTGAAAAAAAAAAAAAGACATCAGGAAAACAGCAAAAGGAACACAAGAACAGAATGAAGAAAGTCAGGGAAAATGCAAAGGCAAAAAGAAGGAATAAAAGCATGATGGAGGGTGTTTATCTGTGAAGACAATACGGATTTTTCATCAGAGCACATATAAACTCTGTAAAAACTTCCAAAGGCAAAACAAAAAAAAGCTGATGAAAGCTAGACAATGGTACAACTGCATGGACTGGGCATGGGCTGACTGGATGGATTCCAAGTCCTTGATGCTATAGAGCAGGCTAAGGGGAGGTCTTCAGTGGCATATCCCATTAATTCAGGTGTAGCCTCTCTAATGTGTAACACTTTTATCAATTAGCTGAGGTCTTATGAAATCTGAGGAAGCTAAAAATCTAGGAGGCAGAGCTAAGGCACTGGATGAGAGAATCAGGATCCAAAAGGCTTTGCAGGTTAGAGGATTACGCCGAATCTAATCAAGGTAAAGTTTCTTACACTTGGGTTTGAAAAATCAACTTCTCGCTAGGGGAAGTAAATTATTTGAAAAAATCTGGGGGTTTTAATGGACAGCCAGTACCATGGATCAGCACTGATGTGGAAACAGACAAAGCTCTGGGGATCTCCAGCTCCCTGGAGAGGAGCAGCTTCTAGGACCAAGGAAGGGACAGTGTCACTGTCCTCAGCCCTGGTTTGACCCTACCTGAATTCTGAGTTCAGTGTGGGGCACCATGGCTTAGGGCGGGTATTGGTCAACAGCTGAAGTCTGTATCACATGGACACTGGATGGAAGAAATGGAGATGTGAGTCTTGAGAACATTCAGGGAGGGAAGGATGGACAGATATCTTCAGGGTACCACGTAGAAGACAAGACCTGACTGAACACAGCCACCTCGTACGATCCCTAGGCATATGCTCAGGTCCCTATTAGTGAATCATGAATCCCCTGAAGGAGACCCATGGATCTGAATGTAAAACACAGTCATTGGTTCCAATTTAATGAAAATAAGCCCTGTGAATTTGAACAATGCAACCAAATCAGGGGAATTGCTAGTTGGACTAATTCTGGCCCCAGCTTGGCTCATTTTTGCTTGTCGCCATGGGGACCAACTAAGAGCAGTGGGCAGAAGCTGCAAACAGGCAAGTTTAGATTTGATGTCAGGAAACACTTCCTAACAATTCATGGGGATTCTTTTTCCATGAGGGTGGGACCAGTACCCATTCTGAGATTGTGCCCCTCCATGCCCGAGGGCCCCCCCACATCCCTTTCCTGTTGCCAGTTCAAACCTCTCACAGCCCACCAGAGTTTTTCTTTCTGTTTAAGCCTGTTCATGAAACTCCTTTTCTTAGGGGTGGGGGAAGCCTTCCCATTGTGCGGGGTGTAAGCCAATAACCAGCCTCTGCCTCTCATTTCCAAGCCTAAAGCTTATGGGCGGACTATCTGTTTCCACTGCCTCCTCACCTTTCTCATTCTCTTCCAATCTGACCACTCACTGAGGCTGCTCTAAGATTCCCTCCTCCTGACTTCATAGCCCCTTTAGGAAGCCCAGGCACCTGTTGGACATCTTGCTTGGAGCTTCCCCCAGCAATGGGCCCAGCCGGCGTTGTCTCATGTCCCAGCTCTTCCCTCTCTCCACAATGCTATGCCACTGCTCCCTCTCTGGTGCCTTGGAGCACAAGAGCCTCCTAACAGATGTTCCAGGCTCCCTTCTCGTCTGTCACCAACAGCCAAATCGTCTTCCTGATGCACGATTGAATGATGTCCCTCTTCACTCAAACCCTTTGATGTCCTCACTACTTTCCAAATAGTTTAGACACCTTGGGATGGGACTCAAGGCCTCCTCAACTTGGCATCACCATCCCTTCCAGGCTTCCTTCCATGTCTTCTTGGCTCTAACCATGTGGTTTGGCCTTGCTTCCTCCCCTCCCCCATGTTCTGGTCACACCTCCCTGAGCCTAGAATTCTGACTCCCTCTCCCTTCTAGCTCTCATACCACCTCTCCCATGAAGTCTTCCCTGATGCCAGTTTGTTCCTCCCCTCCCTTAGAAAAGTAATCACCTTTCCCCTAATGCAACTTTAAAGAGCAGTGGAACCTGATAAGGACAGATTTAGAGCTAAAAGAGCCCTTACGGACCACCCAATGCAACACCCTCATTTTACGCATGATAATACTGAGGCTGAGAGAGGTAAAACAACTTGCCCAGGGGTCACCCAGCTACTAAGTGTCTGAGGCAGGATTTGAACTTGGATCTTCTTGACTCTTAAGTCTATCGCTCTAAACCCCACACTACCTGGCTGAATGCCATCTTGCACCATACTCTTTGGTTTTTATACTGCATGTCCCTTCTAGGACATGAGCTCCAGAGGGGACAGCCCAGGGCTGGTTGCAGTTCTCCCTCATCATTCTGCTGACTTCCTAAATTCAATGATTTCCACTTCTCTCTCCTATCTTCATGGCTCACTAGTTAAGAAATCTAGGGGGACTAAAGATAGCCCCCTACCTCACAGTGTTGTTGGGGGTATCCAATGAGATCCCTGTAAAGGACGCTGGAAACGCTGGCCGTCTGTGCCATTGTGAGGTTTCTGCCAGCCAAGCTGTTTCAGTGGCCCTCCCTGAGCTCCCACTGCCGGATCTTCTCTCTGCCTCTAACTCCTCCCTGCTCTAAGCTAGCCTAAGTGATGCTACAGGGCTCAGCTAAGGGTGTTCTTGAATCCCATGGCTCTTCTGCCCAAGAACTTGGATCCCCACTTTTTAAGTAGGCATTGAGGGAGGCCTATCAGCCAGTGCCCACCAGGCTCCCTCTCTCATCTCCCATGATTCCTCAGCCAGCTCCTTTGCTTTGGCTACATTTAGAACACTAAACTACCCTTTTCTCCTCCGAACTATTTCCATCATTTTCTATAAAAGGAAGCTTTCACTGTCTAATGTTGTCCCATGCTGACTCCTTTTATTCTCCCTTCACTTAGCACTTATGGCCTCCTTTCTTCTTGTGGATACACTGCTTTTTAAATTATCATGTCTTGGAAGGAATCTTTCCACTATTTTTGTACTTCTGAGGACAGCGTTCAGTACTGTGTTCTGCACCTTACAGGTAATGGAAGTGATAATGACAATGATGACAGCACCTCACATTTCTATAGAGCTTCCTCTGTGCCAGGCTCTGTGCTGAGTACTTTAAAAGTTGGATGGCTAACTAAAGGCTCTCACCTCTCCCTCCTGGAATGTTCCCGCGCCATTTCCCTCCGTTTTTGCCTCTCCCACTCCCGCCGCGCTTTATCCTGCTCCTCCCGATGTCTTTTCCGCCGCTCATGTTCGCGCTCCTTCTCCTTCACCCTGGCATGCTTCCCTAATGGGGGGAAACATCCTGTCACACTTGGAGGAATACACTGAAGTTCCAAGAATTTCACTTAAAATATGTTACAGCAACATCTGTAAAGTGTATGAGAAAGCAGCTCCCTTTGATAGGACTTTGACTCATTTCTAACCAAAATGTCAGTTAATAAATCACACCTCACTCACAGTCCACAGAAAGTTTTCTTCAACGCCCTGCCCCCCGCCCCAGTGGGTATGTGTACATATGTATACGTATACACACGTGCATGCACACGCGCGCACACACGTACTAATGACTCCTAACTTCTCTTTAGACCAATGCATTTTTCTGGACTCAACCCTATCACAATCACTTTTGGTTTGGGACCAAACCCTCCCAACCCCCCCACATTCTCCAGCACTCTCCCCGTTTTTCTGCTCTACCTGGTGCACACCACAAGACAGAGAATGACAGAACAGGAGATGGGGCCTGGGTTCAAGCGCTAGCTATGTCACTTCCTGTGTGACTCTGGACAAGTCACAACTGCTTCAATCCCTTCAGTTTCCTTTTCAGGAAAAAACAGAATGATTCCTATCCTGGCTCCCTGCTTCAAGAATCAATGAAGACAATGAAATGTAACATAACAATGAAACACTTTGTAAATCGTAAAGTGTTCTATAAATAGAAGACGTATTGCCTGGCAATAAGACTGACTGCCAGGCTGCCAGCAGACACAGAGGGGACAGGGGGCACAGTGGTGTCCACTCTGGTCTCTGGCTCATGCATCTGACGGATCACTGTTCTCACCAACAAGTGACAACAAATGGAACATGAATTACAATCAATTAAATCTGCTCAATATTAAGCAGCAAAGACGGGGTGTGGACTTCTATACTCTGAACCAAATAAATTTTACCTGATGAAATCATTCCTAGGGACAAAGCAATATAAAAACAACAGGGGAAAACTCCATGAAAGGATAATGGCTACCTCTCCAGAATGCTCGAGGGAAGAACAAACTAAACTCCTTAAAGGGACTTGACATGAAAAGGGAAGCAGCTCTGTACCTCCCTCTGCTGAGTGACTGCGATGTCGACGTTTCTCTTTCCTCTTCTCATCTTTCCTGTGATGAGCTTTCTCTTTACGTGACATTTGCTGGGGTGGTTTGATAGCCAAGGAGTCATCTTCTTCACCTCTAGGATCACAACACAAAATGGCAATGATTCCACACACAACAGGTGCACTGAAAACACACTGGAGACTTAACAGCTTAAAAATGAGCACGGCCACAGACTGCATAAAAAGACAGCAAGAGACACGGCCTTCCTCTGCATGTGAGAATGAAGAAGGTCAGGTATTAGTTAGGATGTAAAACCTGAAATCATAGCAAAAATGTATTTCTGTATGGTACAGGTCAGAGGAGAACCTCAACACTGAGAGGGATTCCCAAAACCCAAGTCTTTCAAGCAGGGGGCATGGTCTGAGGAAGTCCTTTCCACCCCTAGCTACTCCTACCCTACCATCCAGTTTCTTCCCACTTGCTTAAGGAGCAGATGAATGTAAGGAAAAGTACACTGCTCCAGGAGAACAGGCTTCTGGTTCTGGTGCTGCCCTGACAAGTCAGACAACCTTAAAAAAGGCACATAACTTCTCGGGTCTCACTTTTCTCATTTTTTAGCTGTAAAGTTTAGTCTATGTGACCCCATGGGGTCTCTAAAAATTCTGCAGCTCTGTGAAAGTCAAGTTCTTTCTAGGCATCTCAGTGGTATGGTGGACAGAATGCTAAGTGTGGAGTCCAGGCCCAGACACTTACTAGCTCTGAGACCTTGGGCAAGTCACTTAATCTCAATTTGCCTCGGTTTCCTCACAGATAAAATGGGCATAATAATAGCACTTATCTCCCAGGGTTCTTGTGAGGCTCCAATGAGATCTATGTACATAAATGCTAGGTATTATTTGTCAATGAACATGTGCTGAGTGCCCACTGTGTGCCAGGCACTATGCTATAGTCACCCCACTATATTTATGACATCAAGAACCTGAAAAACTTGAGTAATTATAGCTGAAGATTTAAAAAATGCTATGTGAGGGGGGCAATGTGAGTATGCTTCTGTCTCTTTTACAGAACTGAAACTGAGGTTCAGAGAGGGTGATTGCCCACGTCTCCAGAATGAGATGGGTGATGAGCTAATAGATGTAGGAGAACAACAAGAACAGGGTCTTTTGGATCTAGGATCTATGCTCCCAAGTTCCTCTGCTGGCTAGATCCACCTCCTCAATTCCTAGAAGCACTGACCAAGAGAAAAGCCTGCCAACGAAGCAAACTAGCTAGGATAGTAAATTGGCATCTTTCTCATGTTTCCTATGAAATGAGGATCAATACATCATTACAAAACATGGTAGATTTTAAATAGAACTGCTATTGCTTTATCTACACATAATTTCACAATCAGTCAACAGCCTGCCTCTGCCTCTCACTAAGTATCAGACAGCTAAGTGATCCGCCTGTAAAAGGGAGATGAGATACCTGTGCTATAATCTACAGCTGAAAAGAAGCACATGTGAAGAGAACTTTATAAGCTTCAACATGCCACATAAATGCCAGCTGCTGTTTTATTTTCAGATCTTCAAACACAGAAGAGGTGGGTAATTGGGGAGAAGTCACACAATGACTCAGCTCAAAACATGGAATTCAGACAGACCTTTTCAAAACAATACTTGGGAATTTCAGCTAGACTGAGAAAGCCGGCGTGACAAGGCCCCACCACCACACAGGCTGTTAGGATGCTGGCCACTCACCTATCTTCCATGGAATCTTCCCTCCTGTAAGGTGAATTCCTGATCGTTATCTCCATGCGGTGATCTCTCAGCTCCCCCTCTTCAAGGGAATCCCGCTTGGAATCCCGATCATCAGACTAAAAGGAAACGAAAAACAAAACAAAAAAACAAGCATTTTACTTTTTTGAAAAGTGACATTCAGGTGAGCTTCATCAATGACCTCAGACACAAAATTTTACACCAATTTCAATGGGCCAATAAAATATAAAAATCAAATTCTTTCAGTGGGGCATATGATGTCGCTTAGTGCCTGTAACCCTTGCACTGCAGGAAGCTGTATAAGTCCTAAGAAGTCAGTACAGATGTTTAGTGGCAGAGTTAGGGAGACAGATTGTTGGTAGGCAGTGTTTCTCTTCTTCTGCAGCTACCAATGAGATTTCTATACCCCACATACAGAGAGGAAAGCTAAAGCATGTAGATGGCTCTCTGGTGCACACAGTGCTGTGCTCTATTTATACTTAAACGAAGGTGGCATTCTATCCACAGATAGCGCCAACATACTGAAAAGCTCTTCTGAGCCCGTTATTTTGCCAACTAATACAGATGGTAATTTCTCAAAGCAATATTTTATCAATATTTATTTTTATTTGTATTATTTGTAAGTGTAAGCATGAAAAGAGTTAAAAACAATTATCCAATTGCACTTAGAAATATTCAGTAATGATGTTAGGTCCCAATACTTTATTCTCCAAACAAATCTTCATGTAGCATAAGGGTTCTTAACCTTTTTCTGCATCATGGACCCCTCTGACACTCTTGTGAAGACTATGGATCCTTTCTTAGAATCACGTTTTTAAATGCATTAAAGTGAAATACATAGGATTATAAAGAAAACAAATAATATTGAAAGTCATAAAAGTCTTTTAAAAATATGCTCAAGAACTCCAGGTTAAGAACCCCTGATCTAGAAATAGCTTTAGTTTGTTATCTCTGAGATAAACTGAGAAATCAGATGGGTTTTGGTAACTTTTTAAAGAGACTTTGGCTCACCTGTGACATTTGGAAGTACAAAACCACTTCAGCGAAGAAGCGAGGTTCTAATGGGAAAATGAGTGCAAAGACATTAAACTTCCTTTTTACAAAGCACTGACTTTAAAAAGCAGCTTACGTTTTTTATGCGTTTTATCTCTGCCTTCTCTTCTTGTTCCTTCCTTCGCTTCTTTTCCTGAAGAATTTCATCTAAAGTCTTCACTTTCCAAGAATCCTTTTCATCACCCATTGGAGTTAAGCCACACTGAAAAAAGAAACAATTTGGGGAGTGTGAAAGGGAAGCCAAGCCAAGCCCAACATGGCTGGGGACGCCTCCTGCCCTGGTGAAGTAGCTGTTTGTGGGCAGCAAGAAGACTTTGGTGGAAGAGCTTTTAAGAGGCTGCACCCATGGAACATGCCCTGGGTCTCACTAAGCCCCCTTCGAGCACCGTGAGGACCCATCACTTGGGGAAAGCCCAAAGTCCTCTGAGCAGGGCGAAGGGGGAAGGGATCAGGCCCTCCTAGATGCAGGGCAGAGGATACCAAAGAATGTTAGGGAAGAATTTCTATTTCTCAGTCTCTCTCCTAGCAGCCCCAAAGGAGAGCGCTTTCTGATACACACTTATTTCCTCTTACTCTACAAATTTTACAAACTGGACTTGTCCTCTAAACATGCTCTAGGCTCTCCTGCCTCTCTGTCTGTGCAGACACCATTCTTTATGCCAAGAATGTTTCCCCGATCTGCCACTTCTTTACTTGCTGAATTCCTATCCTTCCTTCAAGTCCCATTAATACTTTCTCCATGAAGCTTTTCCTGAAAACCCTATCACAGGATTACAGACTGAAAGCTGAAAGAGTTTAAAGACAACCTAGTCCAACTCTCTTCATTTAATAGAGGAAACAAAGGCCTAGAGAGGATATGCCACTTACCCAAGGTCACACAGGAGCTAATTGCTACAATGGACAGAATGCTAGGCAGTAAGATCTGAGTTCAAATTCAGCCTCAGGCACTTACTAGCTGTGTGACCCTGGGCAAGTCACTTAACCTGTCTGCCTCACACAATAACAGTATCTCTCAGGGTTGCAGTGAGGATTAAAAGAGATAGTAATCCTAAAGTGCAGAGCACAGTGCTTGGCACACAGTAAGCACTCTGTAAATGTCAGGCATTAGTGTTATGATAAGTGGTACAGATGGCATCCAAACTCTGGACCTCCGGCTTCAAACCTGCGACATAATTCACTGTAGCTTACTTCTTCTATTAAAGTAACAAACTTTCCCCTGGGACTTAAATTCCAATACCGAGTTGAAATCCTGCCCCAGACACTTACTGGATACATGACCCTAGGCAAGACACTTAATTTTTTTGAGCCTCAGGTTTCTCACTTATAGGGAAAAATATAGTATCTACATTACAGGACTGGATATATATGTATGTGTATATGTGTATACACATCTACACTAAAGTGCTCTGTGAACCACTATAAAAACCTAGCTATTTACCTTTTATGTTTCTCTAATACATTTATCATATCTTATCATGCTAGTATACACTAACCCACCATGAACCAGAAAGTTGGCTGGAGAGTGATCAATTCTGGGGCCACAGCAGTTCAGTAAGTTTAGCTTAGCTTCATCAACTCTCCTAGACTCCAAATTTTACACAAATTTCAATGACATATACTCACTGAAAAAAGTTTTCTTGCCTCTAAAATAGTACGCAGCAACATTTACCCTAAGTAGATGCATTTAAAAAGCATTACAGTATTACCTTAAGGAAAGGCAAAAATCACAGACCCTTGAGGTATTCCTGTAGAGTCGGAAGGCCTACCTAGATTCAAATCCCAGCTCTGCCACTTACTACTTTTCTGACCTTGAACATAACTGGGCCTTGGTTTCCTCATCTGTAAAACTAGGAAACTGGACATTACAACATCTAAAGTCCCTCCTGGCCTTCTCTATTATCTCCAGAGTCTAGTTATCTGTATTTACCTCTCATTTCCCCACCTGACAGTAAGGCTAGGGGCTGTGTGATATCTAAACTTCCTATTTCCTCCAGAGCCCAGCACTGCGCTGTACAAAGTAGTATCTCAATAAATGTTTGCTGAATATTTGAACTGAGGCCCTGGAACGATAAATTTCATTCTTTAATTGAATGTCCCATTTGGAAGGGCCCTTAGAAACTTTCTAACTTTCACAGGCTGATGAAAGGTGCTTTCCAAGGGTTATCTCATTCACACACCAGGTGCTGCCTGTACTCCCATTCCCACATCCCAGAGGAAGAAACAGGCCCGGAGGTTAACTGATTTCTCCAGTTATTAAGTGCCAAAGATGGGGAGCTCCTTGCCCACCCGCTCCGAAATCGTATAGCTGGGAAACTCGGGGTTGGGGTGGTGGGGGAGGGGCAGCGGCTTGGTCGTTCGGTGGCATGAACAGTACTGGAGGCCAGAGGAGGCGCAACAGTGACAACGACAGAGGGTGGAGGAGTGTCCCGGGATACATTGTCTCACTTGGTTCTCTGTCACCCTGAGAAGTCAGGCCCGAGCGTGTTATGAGGCCCGCTGTACAGGTGGGGAAACTGAGGCTGGGAAACAAGCACAATACAGCCTCAGAGAGATCAAGTCACTCGCCCTGGGTCACACAGCAAGCGCAGAAGGTAAAATTCGAACCCAGGTCCGGCGCCTTGGTGGCTATGCCGTCCTCCCTCGTCTTCTTGAGCCCCTAAACGGCGAGGCTCCCCAGCGGGCCGACCACGGGCCAGGGCCTCGGTTTCCCCATCTGCACAACAGGCCGCTCGGCGGCCCCCCGGGTCGCTTCTGGCCCGAGGACTCGGGGCCCACACGGGGGGCGGACAGAGGGGAATTTCGCCACCGAGGTCTGGAGGCGGGCCCGGCCTCAGCCCCGCCACAGGCCCCACGTCTGGAACCCTCCCCGAGTCGGGGACAGGGAGGTGGGCAGGCAGGCCCGAGGGCCCCCTGGGCGGCCTCGACCCCAGGCCGGGCATCTCCCCCCCAGCCCCGGGCTCAGACACTTACCACCGCGCCTGCCACCACCACCGCCGCCGCCGCCGCCGCCGCCGCCACCGGACCCGGAGACTGAGGGGAACCAGCATCGGGCGCGGGAGAGGTGCGTCACTTCCGGCGGCGACGCGGACGGGTGACGTCAGGGTGGGGCGGGGCCGGACACGGAAGGCAGCCCGCGAGCCGCCAGCCGCACTTTCGCCACGAGCGTATCCTCCGCGTACGGGGCGCGAGCACGCGCGTGCGGCCCGTGAAGCCCGGGCGCGTCGGAGGCCCTGCCTCCCCGCCGGGCCCGCTGGGCGACGCGCTTGGCCTCCGCCCCAGCGTCCTCGTACAACTGAGACAACAAGAGCACTTAACTTTAAGAAAGAAATGAGATAGTATTGTGAAGCACTTTGCAGATTGCCTGGCATATGTAGAAAGCGCTTAATAAATGCTCATTTTCCATTCTTTCTGGAGTTGTTTTGTTTAGGGCTACAGCAGGTAATCATCCAGTAAACACTTATTAAGTGCCTTCTATATGCCAGGCACTGTGCGAAGTGCTGGGGATACAATAAGCAGCAAAAAGGGGTCCTCAGGGACCTTACAGGCCAAGGCATTTATTGAAGGGATAAAGAAGAAATAATGACAGGGAAGGAGCTGGCATGAAGAGGGCTTGGGGATGGCTTCCTTTAGCAGGAAGGACTATAGTTGGGACACACACACACACACATATACATTCTTTCACACACACATATACATTGTTTCTAGTCTGGTGAAGACCAAGACCCCCTTTGAAACATTCAAAAACAGTGATTCTATCCTCCTTCTTTCACATCTTCAGTTCTTTCTGACCCTCCACTCCCTTCTTGCCATTTTGTGACCCTCCTTTGGAAACAGATGTTTGCCAATGCCCCCCTGAAACTGAGTGTGCAGAATTGAATAATAATAGTACCCCAAGGGTGCAGTAAGCAGGGCAGAGGACAGACTAATCCACAGATGCCTAAGTGGACAGAAGTTTGTTAATTCAGGTGAAGGCTGCTGCCGGGACAGCTGTAGCTCTCACCCTAGTATCTTGCTCCATCACATGAAGATTGAAACGATGAGGGGGGCAATAAAGTCACACATAACTTGGTATCAAACTGGGCGAGGCTGAGGGATTGGTTGATAGGCGCTTACTCAGGGAAAAAATGTAGCAGTTTTCTTTTTGGTCTGCTTGTAATGTCTTTCTTCCCCATCTGGAAAGATGTTTATCTACAAAGACTTATCAGTGTAGTCTAAATTCTTTCAGAGGTGGTAGCTCTTTTTCATCTTGGGAACTGGAAAATCGCCAAGAAATTAACTTAGATAATTTTAGAAGAGAAGGCTTCCAAGTGAAATACAAAACCAAAGACCAAATCTAGAAGCACAAATATTGATTTTATTTGATTTTATCAGAACAACGCTCATGGAAAGAAACTGTCTTACTCTTAACAAAGGAACAGCCAAGAGGCATCCACAGGATTTGTTACACAGTTATCAACCTATTACCAGACAAAAGAATTAAAGTGATAAACCAAATCACATATGACAAATATTTTATAGAAAGCAACAGACTTAAATTACAGAAATACTGAAAGAGGCGATGTACAAAATGCACAAAATACCTACAAATGTCTTATATAGTGTGGTTTTCATCCTACACATTTGAGTTTGGTTTAACAAACACAGTTTGGCTCAAGTGTAGAAGCAGTTACTGTTGCTATTTTCAAGTTTCTCAAAATGGAAAACTCACTTTTATTTTTAAAATAATTTCCATCTGTACACAGGGACACTTAGATAATGTGTGTGTGTGTGTGTGTGTGTGTGTGGCAAGTCTGGAAGTTGGAACTCCATTGTTGGCATTGATTCTCCTGCTCAATGGTGGTGTGGATGTCAAGTGGTGTGGTGTCCCTGGTTTCTAGGAAGCTTTAGAATCTCTCTGCAAGCAGAGTTGCTTAAGGCAGATTCTTCAGTGTTCCCCTCTCTGCAGTGTGCCTTCCCCTCTAGACCTTAGTAACCAAGCAGGCAGAACACTGCACATGGCTTGACTCTCACAGGTAACAATCTGAAGGGAGCCAAGCATGATACAGCACTTAGGATTTGAGATGAAGCCACAGACCATCCCTCAAGTGCAAAGGTTTTAATTTGCTTAAGACTCAGCTCCAGGAATACAAAACCCAAATGTATTGCTTTAGCAAACACAGCCAGGATGGGATATGTGTGGGCTGCCCCAGAATCAAATGAACAAACCAACAGAGCTGTTTCTTGGCTGGCCCTCATTCAGGTAAGGATGCTTATTCTGAGTGAGCTGTTTGTTGGCAGCTTTGTTAGGTCAAGCAACCCTAGTTTATGGCTGTCTGTGGAATATGAGAACTCTCCAACACCATCTGGGATGGAAACTGGTGATTAAAAGTGCTAGGTAAACACCCATTGTCAAACCCACAAACTATGGCTCATTTCCTGTATAGTCCTCATCATCTAATCTGGCCTCTGTGACCCTGGAGTCAGGCTCTGTGCCCTCCCTGGCGAAGAGTATTGGTTCTCACTGACTTTTTTATCTCATGTCTAAGTGGCAGCACAGCTCACCAACATCTGTCTAAGAGGGTAGACATCTTAACAGTAACAGATCAAAGCTCGGCTGTGGTGCCCCAGATGAAAACAGAAAAAACTGCTGTAGAAGACAGAGCAGGGGTTGCAGGGTTTTTTTCCCCCAGATGAAATTTAGATATCCGGGCAAAGCACCAAAGACCCCATCTCACCATTCTCAGCTATGAGTGAGGAAGAAACCAGTACTTCTCAGGCAGCCAGAGGGTGGCGCACCTGTAAGCAAGGCTGCTGTCATGACCCATGGCACCAAGATGCTTGGAGCCTCTCAACTCACTGCCCCTGGACTGCCAAAGAGAACAAGATAAACAAAGCCAAAACCTCCCTGGGAGGCCAGAGTTCAGAGGCTCAGCTCACTTTATCCAGTAAGAGCCTTGAGAACATCAACCCCTTAGTTCTTAGCTGGTTTAAAGCAAGAAAGAAATGATCTCTGGTCCCTAATCATACCCTTGTGTCCTCTCTCCACCTGAGGAAGCAAAGTAAACACGTTCTGGCCTTGAACGACAGCATCACTTGCCAAATGCAAAAGCTACATGGTACTTCTTTTAACGCTACAACTGACCCAAATGTTTTTCTGTGGGACAACTCATACCAAAATAGTGGGTGCAGAATAAAGAACCCAACAGCATAAAATAACTTTCAAAACTGATGTGGGTGGGGACAGAAGGATGGTAAGACAACTTTCTTTGATACATTCTTTACATAGTTCTGGCCTCCATGTTGTGGCGTCTTCAAAACCAAAAAGCTATTTATTTATATAAGAGGGTCTCCAACTCTAGACACGTGGAACTACAGTTGGATGGGGAATCATGAATAAAATGGTCACTGAGATCTTAAATAAAAACATTCTGTGCCAACTGAGTGTGGTGGAGGAAAAAAGCAAAAGGAAAAAAATGGGCTGGTCTTATGGTGAGAGGAGAAGGATGCTGCAGCAATATCAGTCAAATTCAAGGAAAGTCTCCAGCACACCAGGCTACTCCCTGTTCCTGAAACTCTATGTGAGGTCATGGACACTGGACAATGCAAGCTGTGTGTGGATGGTAGTCTAAATTACTGCAGTGAATATCCACATTGAGAAGCCCATGGATACATCTATTGGAATCTATATGCCATAAGAATAAAATGCCTTCATATACTCAGAAAAAACTTGATAGAACTCCACACTTGTTAAGTTTTTCTGCTTGCTTCTTTGCTCTATAAGGGTTGGGAGGGGAACAGAGATTAAATTTCATCAGGCAGGCAACTCTTGGTAAGCAAGCTCCTTTCACCAGTGCAGGTAGGCTACTCATTTATAACCTGTACTCCCAGAGAGTCCTCTGGAAGCACCAAGATGTTTATGGTCATATAGCCAGTGTCAGAGGCAGGGTTTAAAACCAGGTCTCCCTGATTCCATTACTGGCCCTCTGTCTACTACAGCACATTGCTTTTTATCTGGTACCTAAGCTGTATTCCTAAGTGTCTTTTATTTAGTAGGTGGTTAACAAATGCTTGTAGGATTGAATTGGAGAACATATTTCAACAGCTGGCCAGCAGCCTTGTTGCCTAATCCTCCGCCTCTACTGCCCCACACAAATCTGGAACTGTGAATAAAATCTCACATTTTCTCCATGTAGAAAGCTTCTGGTAGGGAAACATCCTCCAACCATGTAGGTTGGCAACCCCTCTGTAACTTAAGGCCCTGGAGAGATGCCTGGAATTATGAGAGATTAATGACTTACTTGGGTCAGAAGCTAGGCTTGAAGGCCCTTCCTACCTACGTGTCCTTAGGGCCAGGACTCACACGCCACTCCAGCCACATTCTATCTCTATCCCAGCCAAGGAAATGGGCCAAATCCAAAGGAACTGGTCCAAGCATGTTGTCTTTCACAAATGGCACAGATAATGAACATGAAAACTAGGTGGAAAACCAGTACCAGGTTAACAGCACAAAATGCCAACAAAACACATCTTTGTTCCTATGGACACATTGACAATGGCTCTAGTAGAGTTATCATTACTAAAATGCCTTAGTCAAAGTTAACAAAAATAGACCATTTCTGTACATTTACATTCCCTGGATGTAAAGAGACCCAGAACAGCCACAAATGGCATCTGGGTGGCTCAACGTGGAACAAGGTCAGTCGATCCAGAGTGAGGTCCCAGGTCTGGCGGCTTGACATGGGAAATCTGAAGTATTCTATATCACAAGACAGGCAAAGATTTCCAGAGATAACTGTGTAAAATGTTGTTGCCTCCTCTACCGATTCAGCAATGAATTCATATTATTAATCTGTGTTTTGATTTGTTTTTGTGTTTTGTTTTGTTTTGAGAGGGCAAGTTCCTAGAGCCAAGAAGGTCTGAATACTACAAGAGAGTTGTGCATTTTCTTTTTCTTTTTTCTTAAACCTGGATCACAGGCAGCTTCAGAAGCTGCCAGCTCATTAGTTCTCTGAAGAAACGGTTCTTAAGAAGCTTGCACAAGACCCGCCATATCTGTCATTCTTGACCAATGGCAAATCCTGCAAATGTCAACACTCTGCAACTGGGCAACCAGCCCCCAAAGTTCCAAGCCCTTTCCAGTTGAGTGTTATTTCCTAGAGGCAGAGAAAGGAAAGCTAGTGAGGATGCAGAGAGGAGGTCTGTGGAAGGCAGCAGAATCAGTGGGCTGTGGACATCATCTGAAGCTGGTCTTTACAGACCAGCAGAGGGCCCTCACACCCACAACAAAGCAATGAGAAGTGAATTTTCTTCCATTTCACCCTCTCTTTTAGGGAGAAGAAGGAAAGGTGATGTCAGTGAAGACAAAAACTCTTCAGGAGTCTGAGTAAACAAATCTGGAATGTCCACTTTATACATGAGTTGAACTTACTGAAGAGGTCTCTGCCAGCTGTTTGCTCTCCTGCTTCTGGCAAGCCTCTCCAAACAGACAGGACTTGAAGAGACTTACTTACTGCTCTTTGTTTCACAGAGATCTAATCTACAGGAGCAGTTACCCGAAGCATTTTACATTTTTCCAGGTGAGAAGCCAAGCAGAAAGCTAATGAGATAATTATGGGAGGCCAAGCTGAGCAGGAGGAAGAGGAAATAAGATGGAGGTGGGAACAAGAGAACACAGATGACCCCAACTGACTTTCTTTTATTATTCACAGAAAACAAACCCCACTGTCAGTGAGTTGATTTTGAGAATCATCAGGACTATACCGACAGTATGAAAAACCAAAAAACTCATATTATAGGAAATTCATTTTCCCATTCCTTCCCCAGGTTAAAAATGGGGACAATGCCAGTGTAGACCATCTCTGAAACACCAAACTTCAATCTGAAGAATACTTTTTTTTAAAAAAAAAAGTGCGACAATAATACACATTGCCAAAATTTCTGCCATTCCCCCTTCCCCATCCAATGTCCCCTCCCCCCACCCAAGCTCATTAAGGTCAGGTTGTGGGAAACAGGTCAATTCTCTTCCCACCAGCCCAGTCCAAAGTAACTCCATCAGTCTCTGACAATTCAACTTACAATTAGCTCCAGGGATGTGTCAACAGACACTAGGAAAGGCACCATCGGGGGAGGTGGTGGAATGCTGAACCAATTTCTGAAACTTGTGGTTCGTGATGCAGATTGCACTTTTTAGACAAGATGTTCTACTATGGAGCCACCTCATAAACAGAAGGGAATTTCATGAGAGGTTAGTCCTTCCTTAGGCCACTTGGAGCTATAGGGGTAAGACAAGCTGTTAGTTAAGATTCTAGCTTTACCCACAAAGCACACTTTTTTATTCCCTGAAATCTGATCTAAAGCCTGTCTATCCATTGTGTGTATGTGTGTGTTTTTACTATGGTATCATTTTAAACAATTTATTTTAACCAAAAATGTAAACACTAATACCTTTCACCAGCTTTCTTCCTCTACTCATCAACTCATGTAGAAAAAGAAAGTTAAAATCTTCATAAAGACAATGAGTGGCAAAGGTGGGGGAGGGGTACTGGAAGCTCTAACTAGCATTAGAGCTATATTACACTCAATTTAAAAACAAAGGTGCACACCTATTCTGAAAAGAAGACCTCAAACAATTACAACATATGAGACATTTTGTTTTAAATCAGCCAACGCTGGGAAATAACCGTCAGTTAACGTTCTGCTCTTCCCCTCCCATCAAGAGGCAGGGGCCGCTGGTAGTAACACAAGAGTGTGCATGGCTGGCCAACTGGATGTGAAGGGAAACCCCTTCAGCACAAGAGAACAGCACTGTTTTCTAAAGAGCTTGGTCACAGGACGGGGCTTACTGCACTCCATAATTTAAAACAAGCCTGTGAAATGATCCCTTTATCTAAATATTTCACGCTATGACATATCACTGGTTTGTTGGTTTTTTTAATACACAGGTTGTGAGATTTTATTAAAAATGGCAAAACATGGAGGTATTGACAGCAAGGACCCCATTCTGGGTCCTCATCCCCAATCTTCCTCCTTTAGGGGCCAGTGGGAAAAAGAGTGAGGAAGGTATGAATCAATATGTGCCCAGTGTTCCATAGAGAACCATTGTTACCTTAGCAAACCTCTGGTCCCTGGGACAACCAGCTTTGCTATTTCTGGCCAATCAGTAGTCCTGGTGGCATCCTTTTGGTCTTTAGGCTTATTGCAGATTCTAAAGGAAAGAGAAATGTCACAAAACCCACCAGGGGTGATCATCTACAGATTTGTCCATCTTGGTTTCTTTTTCATTTAAGGACGTGTAGAAATCAGAGGACCCAAACCTCTCTTGGATTCTCTGTGTTTTAGCCATAGGGAGGTTTGGTGATTTCCATGGGCAGTAGGTGCAGAGGACATTCACTTTGGCACCCGGATCTCAAGCTCTAGTTTCACGGTTTCCAATCATCACCCACAGAAAGTCTTGGGCTGCCCTTAGCCCTGGCACAGATGCCTATTCCACAGGTGCAGGGTGGTGGCACCCTATTCCATCCCCCAGCAAGAAGTCCAAAGACAGTGGCAGGTCATTGTTTATTTTTTCACATTATCTCGGTGACAGTACTGAGTTGAAGCTGCCCCTCTACAGGGTGCTGACGTTCTCGTTACAGGAGAAGAAAACACCTTTTGCTCATGCTGGTGACCCGGAGCATGCGGCTTCTTCATTTTACAGCTGCCTTGGCCGCCCCACCCCCTGTCCCCAGCTGCTCATCTACAGGAACAATCAGTGTCAGCAGGAAGAAAAGAGGCCACGAGATGTCAAGGTGCATTGGCAGATGGTAGTGGCAGATGAGGGTCAATTGTACGGCTTCGAGTCCTTGCCAATCAGTGGTTCCGTGTCCTCTGGGGCACCTGGACTGGCAGTCATGGCAAAGCTCTGCATGGCCTCCTGCTGATGCTGCTTGGCCTTGTTATAGAGCAGCACACCGATGGTCACCAGAACCGTCCCGATGGCTGACAGGCTGGTGATCTTGTTCCCAAACACAATAATACTCAGCCACACCGACAGTGCATGCTTGACTGTGCTGGCCACACTGAAAGGAAAAGGTAGTAATGGCATCAACAGAGCATGCTCTTCCCTCACTTCCAGGTTACCTGTAATCTGTGGGAGGGCCATGGCAAACCCAGTCATATGACAGGCAGGAGATGACCATAGCCCAATAAGTGGACTTCCTCACCCACTAAGACCCTTGGGATAACAGTTGGAAAAGGCAGTTACCCAGAACTCCTAAAATCCTGGGGGAACAAGCCATTTTAAAGAGGTGGATGTCTAGCTTTTACACACTGTTATTAAGCATCCTTTAAACCAACCACGGACAATCATTAAAAAATCAAAAGGCTTTTCACAATCTGTGTTGTATTGGCGGGGGGTCAGGGGGAGGAAGGCAGGCAGGAAGGAGAGAATAAAGATCTGAAAATAAAACTTAACTTTTTTTAATAAAAAAGGGTTCTTGAATCTTGAAAACAACTTTACCTTAATAACACTTTCCATATCCCCCAACACACATATACACACTCTTTTATAAACCTGTTAACATATCTCAAAGTCAACATCACAGGAGCCCTGTATTATAGATTTAGAGCTGGAAAGGACCTTAGCAGACTTACAAGTTCAATACCTTCATGTTACATTGAGGCTCACAGAGAACGTTAAATCACTTGCTTAGGGTAACACTTAAGTAAGAGTCTGAGGCCACAGCACCATAAGGGTCCATAGAGGAGTCCAGCCATTCAAGGTATGGGGGTGGTTCTGCTATATCTTGATGATGGGAAGAAGAATACACTGGGGTGGGGCGAGGAGGAAGAGAAAGGAAGATTAGGGGAAATTATCTCACATAATCTGGATGCACAAATTCATATCTATACAAACAAAGAGAAGGGGCTGAGGGGGAGTGGCTGATGCCTTTTGAACCTTACTTTCATATGAAGTGGTCAAATAAAAGAAAAATTCTGTCTCTGTCTCTCTCTCACACACACACAAACACACACACACACACACACACGTGCAAAATTGGGTACAGAAATAGATTTCATTCAAGAAAATAGAAGGGAAAGGGGAAAAATAGAGAAGGAGGACTGAGCCAGAGCAAATTAAGGAAGGGATCAGTTCTAAGCAGAACAAACCATAAAAATATTTATAGTTCTTTGAAGTGGCCAAGAACGGGAAGCTGGAGGGATGCCCATTGATCAGGGAATGGCTGAATGTGCTAGAGTATATAAACGTGATACAATACTATCATGTTGAACTCTTTATCAGCATAATGACCCACTAGGATTCCAGAGGACTAATGAAACTTGCCACTCAACTCCTGAGAGACAAAGGACTCAACACGAAGAAAGCAAAAAAATACTGTTTTTTTGGACATAGTCAATGTACAAGTTTGTTTTGATTGACTACATGTTTGTAATGGATTTTATCTTTTTTGTGTTCTCAGTCTCAATTGGGGGCAAGGGAAGGGCTGGATAATAGAGGGAGAAGGTAGATTTTGGCTAATTAAATAAACTATTCAAATTTTTTTTAGAGTCTGAGCTAAGATTTGAACCCAGGTCACCCTTACTCTAAGGCTAGCCCTACGTTCCTTGCAGGCGTGTATTTGTTAGTATTTTATCACAGCTTATCATATGAAGAAATTATTCAAGGCACACCACTGTAAAGTGAAATAACCTCTTTATAATAAGGTGATTATATCCTCTTACATATCTTTTTCAAATCAAATCTAAATCTTGATTTCTGTAGATCAGATTTCATTAAAGATACATCTATATGAAAGCACAGAGAAGCTGAGCAGGGTCACACAGATAGTAATTAATTAGCTGAGTCACAATTCAAATTCAGGTCTTAATAACTCCAAGTCCAACACTCTACATTATTCCCCACTGCCTCTTTTTTGTACATCCTACTGTAATTACACTAAAATTATTTATTTCTACATGCCCACTCCAATCCAGAGTGGTAGGTTGCATATATTTTCAAACTTTTTTCAATGCACTTGTCAATTTTACTGAATTTTTTTCTAAAAAAATTATTTTTATATGGGATGACTCTCTGAGAAGAGGTTGGGGAGGGATACTGGCAGACATTTATTTTGTTAATATAAAAGAGAAAGCAATAAAAATTATTTTTTAAAAACTGCAAATTTTTGAAAATAGGTGGATTGTAAAGATGACATCTGGTCCATCTCTAAGTCTCCAGGCAGGATTAAACTGAAACTATTCCAAACAAATTATCTTCTCTTCTATGTCCTTAAAAGATTTCTACAGAAACCCATTCTACAATCATGAGCTGTACTAAAAATGGCACTTATGGGTAACAGTGAAGTCATTGCAATAATCATAGTGATTGAGATATAATGTTAGAATATTGGAATGTCTGAGCAGTCAACATCCATCACACAAGAACACCTGGTGACTGACATCCTTGCTTATTTCAAGCAAGCAACAGTCATAGCACAGGAACACCTGGTAATTGACACTCTCAGTCATTTCAAGGATCCAACATCTCTTGCACAGGAGCACCTGGTAATTGACACTCTCAGTCATTTCAAGGATCCAACATCGCTTGCACAGGAGCACCTGGTAATTGACACTGTTGCTCATTTTAAGCATTCAACAGCCACAGTACAGGAGCACTTACTGACTGAAAATCTCCCTCATTTCAAGCACCCAACATCTTTTGTACAGAGCAGCTGGTGACTGACATCCTCACTGATTTCAAGCATCCAACAGCTGAGGTACAGGAATGCCTCGTGACTGATGCTATGGATCATTTCAAGTGACTCCCACTCACTCCCACTAATCTCTCCTGCTTACCTGAAAGTCACAGGGGAGATCTTTCCCATCAAGGCGTAGGCTGTGACACTCTGAAGATGGAACAAGACACCATCCATGAGGAGCAGCAAGATGACATCTTGATTGTAATGGAAACTTTTCCCACTCTTTCCAATCACTGGCATATCCTGTATGAGTCAGAAAAAAAAATAAAAAGAAATGCAGCTGCTTCATGCTCTGGGTATAATGAATCTCTCTACATTAGAAAGCCTGATAATATAAAAATCTGGCTTCTTTTGGGAGAGAAGAGTTAAGACATCACTTTGGGGCCATAGTCCTTAATATGAAATTTAAAAAGTACTTATCACAGTATCTGACACACAGTAAGGTGTTATATAAATGCTAATTTCCTTTCCCTTTCCCACCCAATAAATATTTATTGAGGGCCTAATGTGGTCAAGGGACTGTGTTTTTATCTTTCTAATTTTGGTATGAAGTTAGATTATTTTTCCTAAGCTGGCAGGGGAGGAGGTTGGAGAAGAGAAGACATGTTTATTAGTCTGACTGAGCCTTGAAAAAGGAGTTAACCAAATGAAAAAACTTATTTTGTGCCCTGGACCCCTCTGGCAGTCAGTCATGTAAAAGTATGAACTTTTCTCAGAATGTTATTAAACGCATAAAATAAAACGCATAGGATTACAAAGGAAATCAATTATATTGAAACGCAGCTATCAAAATATTAAAGAAAAATGCATGCCCCCAGGTTAAGAATGCTGGCCTCACATGCTTTGAGAAATGCAAAATGCAGAGGCTCTCAGGCCTGATGGAAGATGGAACTTTTAAACAGCTCATAAACAAAGTCAAACAGGAAAAGAGAGAAGGACTAAGGCTCAGAGCCAGGATTGCCTTTGTATGGGCAACTCTGAGATGATGAAACACTCTTTGCAGATGCCTTTGGTGCAGCTGATAGTGTTAGAGGGCAGCTGAGCACCAGAGGCTCCTGGTCACATAGCAAGTCTGGGAAGGGGCAGGACTTTGAACCCAGGGCTTTCTGACTGAGCCAAGGCCAGTTCTCTTTCCACTGCACCTCAGGGCCTCTCCACTCTCTGAAAAATCAACATGCTGGCCCACAGCAAAGGTCTAGATTTGCATGAAGCCACTCTCACCATGAAGAAGATCCAAGCTGGGATGAGCATGACCACAGCAGCGGCACTGGTGTAGAACTGAAGTTCTGGGGCGCTACGCAGAAAAAAATAATAATAAAAGATGTAAAGAAAAACCACATGCACACTTCACAAGCAAAGCAAGTCTGAGCACAAAAACCCTAACTCTCCTCCCCCATCTCTTAGGCATCTTACTCCCCACATACTCTGCAATCCGACTGGCCCCCTTACTGCCCCTCATCTCCTGCCTCTCGGCATTTTCCCTGGCTCTGCTCTATGCCTGGCATGTAATCCTTCCTTGTCTCCACCCTTCTCAGATTCCACCGTCTACTGGAAGCCTTTCTCAATCCCCCTGCATTCTGGTGCCTCCTCTATTGATCATCTCCAGTTTATTTTGTCACTGTCATGGAAGTGAAATGCTGACTATCCCATTAGTCTGGGAGCTCCCTGAGGGCAGGACCTGTCTTTTACTTTTCTTTGTATCTTCAGTACTTAGCACAGAGCCTGGCACATAGTAGGTGCTCCATAATTGCTCATTGACTGACTGAAGCCTGAGATTACCTCCACTTTATCCTGGATGTACATAATCATTTTGATGTCTCCTCATTAAATAGTAAGTTCTTTGAGGGAAGGGCCAGTGGTATTCCCAGTACATGGCACATGGTAGGCGCTTAATAAATGAGGGCTAACTGACTCATTCCTGAAGAAGCGTTTCACAAAATTAAGATTCATGCCTTTAGATAGTGGGTGAAGAGGCTTTCAGAACGTAAAATCACCTTTAGAAAGCATCCTAGACAACTGAAACTATGCTTTTCTGGCATGATGATGAGGGACGACTGAATCACACAAGGTACCTGGGTAGCTGAATCCTCATGTCAAATATTTCATGACTGTTCATGTGCTATAGGCCAAACCCACCAATTCACTACATGCAAGTATTTGATAGCTGGGAATCCTCTGTGTAGCTCCAGTGTTTCAAATGGGTAATGGGACTCCTGGGGGACCCCAGTGAAAACCTGAGGCTGCATGCATTATGAATACTTACGAAAACCTGTATTTATCCCCACTGAGAAGCTTTTTGGAAAACACATTTTGCAAACTAGGAAAAGAAAAAAACCAAAAAATTATTTCACTGTTAAGTTAGAAATAAGTGAAAATTGGAAATAATTCTTAAAAATTCCTAAAGCAACCACTTCACCATAAACTAGGACAGAGATGTTTCTAAGCAATAAGCTGTACTTTTCCTGTGAACTACAAATGGATAAATGCATGACACAGGCTCTTTCCAAACAACAATCTAACATGAATAATCTAGCTTTCTCCCAGTCTTGAGTAAGATGATTCAAAACAAAACATCTCAGGCATAAAAACACAGCATCGTACATCCTGTACTGCCAGTCTCCTTTCTGTTTTATATTTAGCACCCAAAAATACTTTCCCATCTGTACTGTCACAACACCAAGGATGTGGCAAGACAGGGAAGGGCCTGGGGCTGGACTGGGGATATGCTTTGGTTCAGGAAACTCCTGGGTGGGGTGAGGGAACTCCCTTCACTGAGGCAAATCTCTACCTTGTCTGCCCTTTAATGACCAAGAGAGCTGCCTAGAGTCAGGAGGAGTTAGGAGACTTGGGCCAGGGTCACATAACCAGGAATGTCACCGGAGGGACTGCAGCCCAATTTTCAAAGTCAGCTCTCTATTTTGTAGGCCTTGAAGCCTCTCGGTACTGAGATGTACATTGTTATGGGGAGCTCCCCGGGTGCCAACTGCCTCCATCAGCGCAAAGCAGCACCTCTGACAGAGACAGAGAAGTACCTGGGCCGCCAAGAATTGAGAGGCTTGCACAGAGGCGGCCAGGAGGAGCCAGAGGGAGGATCAAAGACTCATCTGTTCAGTCACGTTGCCTCAAAAGGGTCTGCCTGGGCCCACTTCAGCATTTCAAAATGGAACTATCTACCTGAAATGAACATTTTAAGTATAATAGCACATAGCTCCGTCCTGCAGATATGAGCAAATAAAGGGGTTTCGGGTATTTGCTGAAGGTGAATCTGGCAGTAGTCTCTAGTTCAACCTTCCATGACACAAGATCAGACTGATTTATGACCTAATATCTGCAATTTTTGTGGGAGAAAATCCAGCGCAGCTAGGATAATGGAAAAGTTTCCTCTCACCTTTAGCCCCAACTAAAGCTATCGTTGGGACCAACGATATAGCTAGGGAGACATATTTGCTCCTAAGATTTTTCAACCTATCTTTCATTTTTTCAGTCTCTCTCTCTCTCCCTCCCTCCTTTCCTCCATCTCCTCTCTTTGTCTTTCTTTGTCTCTCTCTTTCACTATGGCCTAGGTCTTACCAGTCCATGATGTTAGTGGACAAGGCTGCAGAGAACCCCAGGACATTGAAGCTGATTTCAGTAGCGGTGCAGAGTGCAAGTCCACCCATAACGGGGATAAGGGACAGATTCACCAGCAGTCCTAGAAAGATTGGAGGAAAGGGGAAGAGAGGTAGACCATAAGCAGCTGCCACTAGCTTCTAGTCTCCTAAATGTACTGTTAAGATGGTCTTTCTTATGTGAAATAATATTTGGACCCACAACTTAAAATCTCATATATTTCTCTAACAGATTTATGCACTGATAATTTTCTTCATAATATTCATAATATATTTACATAATTGGTAAGTCATTGTCAATAACTGATCATGGAAAATCTGACCTCATGACTTTAGCCTCTCTGCCAATGCAGGCTGCCACTGTCTCCACAACTTTGGGTCTTAAAGAGGTGCCCACAGTGTTGGGGGCAGGATATGTCTATGCCAACAGGGAGTGGCACAGTGAGTTACAAGCATTAGAAAATTCTGTGGTTATGTGAAGGATGGGCTGCAGAGGAGAGACAGTGCAGAAAGGGAGCCATGGGCAGGCTGCTGTTATAACATCTGGGCTGAGAAGGTGGTAGAGGGCCAAGTGAGCAGAGGGGACATGAGAGAGAGAACATCTCAGAGTGAAGGAGCCTTTGGAGCCTCAGCCAAGTCCCTGCTTCCCCTCTCCCAGAAAAGAGAAGACCCTAGGGTGCCAGCCAAGCCCACTGCTCTACTTCCACCTGGACTGCTGAGCCTCTGTGCTAAGCTCTGGGAAGAGCTACTTAGACAGCAGCCTTTCCACCGAGGGGTCAGCAGGATTTGTGTGGGGCAGAGACACTTTAAATTACACAACTCAGAGCTAGACTTGGGAGGGAGCTCTGCCACCATCCAGTCCCTGCCCCCTCCCCACTAGGGCCCTTCAGCAATTTGAAACTGATCGCTCACCAGTGTATTCTCCTAATATCATCCTGGACATGATGACTGTAAAGATAGGGGCTGAGCTTTTTACCGTTTCAGCAAACGACACAGCCACGTTTTTCAAGCTGACCAGCCCCAAGACCACTGTTGCAAATCTGAAAGTGAAGTTAAGAGCAGCAGGTCAGAGGTCATCAGGGTGGCTCTCTTGCTGCAGTGTGGATCTACTATGGAGAACAGTCCATAAGCATCATAAAATCATACAATAATAGAGAAAGACACATATGCTTTTTTAAAAAGTCTAAGTAAAGGCCTTTCCCGTTCCTTCCTTCAGAGAGGCCTCTTACAAACGGTCTTTCAGTCTGGAAGAGGGAAATTTCTGATCATTAGACACATGTTCATACGAAAGAAATGTCTGCTCTTGGGTAGACCAAAAAAGAAGAGGCATTTTATCTCCCAAAGGTGAACCTGTTTCACTCATCCTATTCTCGACTTTATCTGCCTTCACCTCCATGACATGTGCTTGCACTTACATCCATCCCCCTTGCAGGATGACCAAAGCTTTTCCTCACAACACTCTGGGAGACAGGGCTGTTATTAGTCCCATTTCACAGATGAGGAAACTGAGGCTCAGAGAAGAGTAACGATCTGTCCAAAGTCAGAGAGATACCAACTGCTATGGCCTGGCCTCCTGACCTCCAAGTCTCCCTATCCTCACCAGCCTCTCATCATAAATACTACTAGAGGACTAGACCGGGGGACTCTCAGGTAGTGAAAGTCCTTCTATGGTGGCAGGTCACCTAAAGTCTTACATGGAGGGTCACGCAGTCAATTTGTTAGTGGCAGTACTTGAGCCCTGGTCTTCCTACTTTTCAAGACCAGTTTTCTTCCAAGTGGACCCTGCTGCCTTTATGACAAGTGTTATTAAAATAAGCATTGAACAAATATGAAAAGGCCCTAGAAAAACTGAGCCATTTGTTGGAATATCTACTGGCTTCTGTGACATTAACCATTATGTTATCACTCGGGGAAGCTATTTTATCTTGTGAGTTATCATGAAAAGCTTCTGCTTGCTTCAGGCCTGAAGGAATACAATATAGAACTGGTGAAGCGTGGCAGAGGGCAGTGAGGGCGGGACGAGGGAAGAGATCTCTCTCCCATTAAAAGGCTTACATTAAAAGCAGACAAGGACCTAAGAGTGTTTGTTGGCAGATTCAACTAAGCCAGTGCCAATCTCATGGAGAGGCAGAGACATACTCAAGCATTGGCCAGTTTGGCTGAACTGTCTTCCCCCCTTTTAAAAAAATCTTTGATACAAGGGACACTGGGTAGGGAGAAAGGAGGACCATATTCAGGAATGAAGTGATATGGAGACAAAAACCACAGATAAAAATAAGATTTAAACAGGGAAACATAATCCAATATTCTCTTAGCCACAAAGATTCTTTACCTCATTAGCCCAACAAATATCATTATCATGATGAAATTAGATGGATAAGACAGGCGTGCTTTGTGTTGATATAAACAGCATGGAACAAAAATTTTAATACAGCCAATCAGTGTGGTGGAGAACATTTGCACAGCTCCTAGAAAAGAGAGAAGAGCCAAAATCAAGTCAGGACCTCGACTATCCTAAATGCCAACAGCTCTGGTGAGGGCTGCACCGCTCTTCACCCTTCCCAAGAGAGAGACACGTATAGTCACACCCATACCCACACACATTTGTAGAGTTTTAGGAAAACTATTTCTTTTGCTCTGACACCCTAAGCCAAGGGAACAACTCCTCTCATCCCTACTGTGTACTCCCAGAACTCCATGCAGGTTAAAGCCTCAGCAGCACAGATATCAGACACATTGTACAAAAGGCAGAGAGAGAGAAGGCGCCTGGTGTCTGGCCCCCTTCCCCACCATGAGGTCCCACAAGGTCCCTAAGAACCTTAAGTGAGCTCACCCAGCATGCTGGGCTCGCCTTCCAATAGGGACAAAATGTACTTGTTGAGAAAGAGAGTACAAAAACTGAAGAAGAACCACAAGGTGAGGTAGAGGAGGGCATGCGAGTTCCATATGCCCGAGTCTGACTCGATGACCGTGGTCTCTGTTATGGTGATTTTTAGGACATTCTCATCAGGGGCGCTATCGCTTCTCGCAATGACAATTTTCTCACTCCGATTCCCAATGAGGGAGCTCAAGCTGAACAGGGATTTCCCCTTGGGCTTGTCCTCCGGGGCAGGAGACTTCCCCTTGGGCTTGTCTTCAGGCAGCGTGGTTGGGGCTTTTGTCAAAGAAGGCATGCTGCCAACACAACCAAGGAAATGCTCCTGGTGCCCACGAAGGACAACATGGACCACAGTGCGGGGTCCCACACGGCTGCCTGTGGTCCGTCCTCCAGGGTCAGCACTGCATGGATGCTGGCTTGGTCCTCCAAGATGACTCCTTTAGAAAGAGGGCAGTGGGCTACTTCTGAAGGCCAGCTTCATGTCCTGCCCTAAAAAGAGGAACAAAACAATGTCATCAGGGCTGTGCGCTCACTAAGAGCCAGCACTGTGCCATCTACTAACCTCCAGGAATACCAAAAGGGACAAAAACCATCTCTACCCTCAAGGAGTTCCCAATCCAATGGGGGACAACAGAGACGGAAGGCAGTTGAGGAGGGGCGGGGAAGGGGAAGCCTGAGGAAAGGCCAGTACAAAGTTTTGGAGATGGGTGATGGGGGGATTGGGTGAAAGGAACAGCAATGAGGCCAGGGAAGAAGGATTGAAGAGTGCATGAGGAATTAAATGTAAGAAGATGGAGGGCAGGAGGGGCCGAGGGGTAGGGGGAGAGGCCTTTCTATTGGTTCTGGAGGTGATAAAGAGTCATTAGTTTGTTGAGGAAAGGGTGGAGATATTCTTCAAGGCAACCCTGGTCTGCCAATACTATTATCATCATTTTACAGACAGAGAAACTGAGCCTCAGAGAAATGAAAAGTGAGCAAGCAGTGACACCATAAGAATTCTGGAGATTCAGAGCTGGAAAGGGCCTGGGAGAGCCTCCTGTCTAAGAGCTCCTAGCCTAGAATCTGGTCATTTTTTTTCCCTAAATATTTTGCTAATGGTATTTTAATATATTTGGTTTCCTTTGTTATCCTACTCAGTTTACCCATTTAAAAACAGTATTCTGAGAAGGGGTTCAAAGTCCATCCCAGACTGTCCAAGGGGACCATTCACTCCATCCACTCCAAGCTTCTCATTTTACAGCTAAGGAGACTGAGGCCCTGAGAGGGTGAGTGACTTGCCTAAGGCACAGAAGAACCTAAGAGACTCAAACTCAAATCTTGTGATTTTTACCACTGGGACAAGAGGCAGGAAATAACAGTGGATACTGATGTGTCACTTTGAGATTTGGAAAGCCTTTTACAAATACTCTTCTGTTTGACCCTCTCAGCAACACTGGGAGGTAGGTACTGACATTCTCCTCATTCGAAAAACAAGGAAACTGCCAAAAAAAATAAGTGACTTACCCAGGGCCTAGAGCCTGAGACAGGATTTGAACTCAGGTCTTTGTGACTCCAAGTTTAGCCTGCCACTTAGCGCCTATAAGAGGAAAGGCACAGGGGCAGGGAGCAAAGTAGGGTTGGCGTTTACCCCTTTAGATGCTTTCCAGCTTCCTCTAGGTCTAGGTATTTCTAATTAGTTATGCCAGCAGGGGCAGTAGGGGGAGACCAAGGGCATCCTTGGTATGTATGCACACACATGCACGGTCCCTAGACGGGAAACGTTATAAGGGCCCATGCTGGCCAACCAGTCTAACACAAGATGCCCAATGAGAGAAGGACCCCCAAAGAAGTGGAGCCTACCACCTTCCAAGGGCCCTTTAGCTCTCTTTGTTAAGGAGTTTTACAGGATACGAAGACCAGGCTGGGGAATCCCACATGCCATGGCTGGTTCTGCCCTGTGGGGCCAAGCAGAAGATATGGAATCCAGTTCCAGGTCCGAGGATGGTGGGTAAGACCCAGACCCAGAGGAAGAGGCTGAGGTGGTGGGGTGGGGGTGCAGAATGGATTCTCTGCAGCTGAAAAGCAGAGAAAACCGAGGTGGACAAGGTGGTACCCAAGTGGCTTCATGGCGCTGGGGGTGGCACACATGTGCAGAACTCTGCTTCTAAAACCAGAGTAGGTGTGAGCTTAGCACAACAGCATCCTGTTCTGCATCAGTTAGTTACCTACTAGAAATAGCTCTTGGTCATATATTTTTCCTGATAGTGGCAATTGGGGGGGGAGGGGAGGCAGGGAATAAGCATTTACATAACCTAGCTATGTGCCAGGTACTTTTTATAATGATTATTTCATCTGCTTCAATAATGAGATAGAATAAAATGGACAGGAAGCTTTGGGGTTATCGGTCTCACCCCTTTTCTTGCTGGTAATAGTTAAGATCCCCTCACCGGCTTTGGCACCCCAGCAAGTGGGCTGGACTTGTATCAGAGATACCTCCAAGGCCTCAGTTTTCTCATCTGTAGAATGGGGGAGTCACCTCCAGAATCTGCTCTTATGATCCTCTCTCCACCTTGGAGAGTGGCAACATTCCGAACCAAAAGGGCCCCCACGTTGCAGCGACCTGTCCTGAAAAGCCCTGGCCTTCATGGCCCAACCCTGTCTCCCACCAGCTTTCCAGGAAGCAGCCTGTCAGATGTCTATTTTCCATTATCTTCTTTACCATTCAGCTGACCAGTTGGTATTTTATCTACATCACTGACAGATACCAGAACCTGATAAGAAGGTTAAACAGTTGCCTTAGAATTTGGGACAAAGTTGAGAGTGCTCTGTACCACCAGTCTAAGTGAATGGGAATTATTATGGTCTGCAATCTCTTATGGGAAGGGATTGGCTCAGAAGGGTCCAAGGAATACCTCTAACTCACAGGTTCTTAACTGAACTTATTTTAAAAAAAATAACTAGGATTTCAACATTAAAAAATAGCTATGTTTCAACATAACTGATTTCCCTCAGTAACACCATGTCAGCCAACAGACACTAATTATGCCCTAAAGTCCAGGCACTGTGCTAAGAACTAATTTTTAAAAATGTTATGTATTTAAAATACAATTCTGAGAAGGGTCCATAAGGCTGCCCCCGACTGCCAAAGGGGATCTTAACAGTGGGCTAAAAAGGTTAAGAACCAATGCTCCAACTGAACAATCCAACCCAACACATCCTCAAAGCATTCTGTATCTAAGAGAATATTACAGGCCTAAACCATCTCAAGGACACTGAGACCAAGCCTGGGCCAGAGATATGGAGGACTTTCCCAGGGTGCCCCTGTCTGCTCCTCTGGGGCAGGGATGCATCTGTTAATCTACCTTTCCACAAATCACTACTTAAAGAAACAATCCACAGACATGGTCCTTTTTTGTAATGAGGTTAACGATTGCTTTCTCATGCACCTTATGAAAAATCTGGAGTTTTTGTATACACCGAGGCAGGAGTAGGGAGAGGCAAGCTGTTGTCCAGCCTTCTTGGTATGTAGAAGACAGAAGAAAACCATCATTCACCCCCATGGGTCACACTAAATGGCAATATCCCTTCTTTTCAATAATTTTCAACATAATATTGTCATTAAATCCTATTATATTCCTACCCAAGTAGGAATCGATCCTCCGATTCTAAATGGGACAAATGACTAGAAATCTTTAAACTGCTACCTTTCTACCCATTTGCTCTGTAGTTTTTTAAAATGACCAGACCCTTTCCCGGAGTTCAGGCTCTCCAGACCTTTTCCATCACCTGTGGAAGACATTTTCCCAAAGAAATGAAACTGCAGATTACAGGTTACCTTTCCGCCCATCCCGATGCCCCCCTCCACGTTGTTCAGCTCGTCCCCGGCCCACCCCAGCACTTTCTCTACGTTCTGCACAAATACCCGCGTTGTGCTTATACTGTTCCACTAAATTTCAGGCAGCCAGCTTGGTCCCACATGACCATGGGTGGTGGGCCTCTGGCAGGCCTGTGCAGAGCTCCTCCATGGCCTACCTCTACGTGGGAGCCGAGCTTCTTCTTCCTTCTGGGCTTGCTCTTGATCAAAGTACAGGGTGGCTCACCCAGCCCTGTCCTGACCCCCTGCTGTTCCTCTGAAGGTTTGCAGCCAATTCTGACCCAACCCACTAACACTCACGCCCTGGCACAAATGAATGCTAAAAAGGTCTGCATGCTCCCCGGTGAACCGTGACAAATATCTGTGAGCCAATAAGACACTGTGAGGGAGGAAAAACTCAGTATTTTGCTGGGGGAAAAGGAAGGATTTGCACCTGCCCTTTCCTACTAATGGAATAGATTCCTGTGCCAATATCCACAGGGTGAGCTTTACCCATAACCAGAGTATTAATGGCCTTAAAAACAGAGAAATCCTTAGGGTCCTGAACTTAGGCTGCAGAGAAGTCAAGCCACAATCCTGTATCTCTTTGCCCTGATTCTCTGCCTTTTTGGTGGCCCCAAACCACCATCTTAGGCACTGATTTCATCAGTGAACAAGGGGTGCCCACTCCTGAGGGTAGGGGCCATCTCCTCATACTGAGCTCCCAGTCCCCAGCTCAGGGTTCAGCACCCAGCAGGAAGAGCAGGGCCACTCAGTGACTGTTCGATGGTTTCCCGTCAGGTCATGAGGCCCCCCTGTACTTAGCAAGTACAGGGCTTCACACACTAATGAATTCCCACAAATGAAGGAAAGCTGCCTGAATAGCCAACACTTCAAAACATGGCCCACTCTGGCCCTCTTGGCAAAGGATCCTTCTTTTTAACCATCTCCTCCAATGAAGGTTTTAGGACAAGTTCACAAAGTTCCAAAGTCAATCACAACCTGAATATTCACTTTAAGAATTTTGATCTCAGCTTACGATAAGTAACCAACTGAAAACCACAATGCAGGGAAATGCTGGTAAACCCAAAGGTGTGATGACGTGTGGACAAACCTTCTGATTCTGTCTACACTGTGTTCTCATCATCTGAGTACAGCAAACCCAGGGCTAAGTCCAGATAAGCACCCCCTTATCACAAAAAGACAACTTCAGGGCCAGGCAGATACAGGAGGAGTGTCCCTCCGCCCCACACACACTGGATAGAGCTCTATGGAGGAGAGAATTACCTAATACTGTCTATAGGAGAGACCTGTATAGGCATGGGAGGGAGATAGGGAGGACCATCTATCACAGGCTACGTACACACTACATAAAAGAATTCAAATGACATGGGTATTTGCCCTCACTAAAAAAAAAAAAAATCAAAAGCTCACTCAGAGCCAAAAGGGACTACTGAGTACAATCTCCTTGTCTTCCAGGAGAGGAAACTGAGACCCAGAGAGAGAGGAAATGTAACCTCCCAGAGGGAGGACTGGGACCTAGGATCTTCCCCACTGCTTCCTCAGACCACAGCAGACTTCAGCTGACTAGGAGGCATGTGCTGTTGGCTTTGACACATTGTAAATGGTTAGGTCAGGGGTGGGGAACCTGAGGACCTAGAGAGCCACAGGTGGCCTCGAGGCCGAAGGTTCCTGCCCCACCCCCCCAACCCCCCTACTCCCCCCCCCCCGGGGTTAGGTCACGGTAGGGGCTCTCTAAGCAGGACACAGAATCTGCCAGCAGCTATCAGTCCAACAGAACCCAGGATTGTCTGAACATCACAATATCGAGCTTCAGAAGAGAATCACACAGCATCTATCTTTTCATGTTGATTTCAAAAGACTGCCCCACATTCACCCCAAACTCTACCCCACTTCCATGTACTCTCCCCTCCTACTCTCAGACCTGTAAGCTCCATTCAAGGCCCATTACCCAAGGCCTTGCCTGACACCCCTCCAGTTGAGTGCACCTTCTTCATGTGCCATCTCACCCCAAATTCCTTTACTTGTATTTTATACTCACTTATCTGTGTACAGATCGATTCCCCAACAGAACAGATTTTTGTGTGTTTAATCTCTCTAACCCCAGACAGCTCTCTAAGGTTTATTATGTGACAGATCTCAATTGAAAGAAGTTTACCAAAAGGATGAAATCACAAGATGGTCTGGGAAAATCCTCAGAGTCTAGTCCAGGTACCTGGCGCACAGTAGGTGTTTAGTCAAACCAAGTTCAGATCCATGGAAACACAACCACACAGCCCCTACCACCACAGGAGATTAAAGGATCCCTGGATTATGAAATACTTAAACACGAAGCTGGACAGATCACCATTTTAAAGACTATCGGTGGTTCAATAAATCACGTTAGGCTGTGAACACATTCAATGAGCTTAGGCTGAAGTAGATGGAACATTATCTACTATCATCATCATTTAGAGAGACAGAAAGTCAGACCTTCACACAGTGACTGAACAAGATGTTCCAGTTAGGCTTGCCATGGAAAATTGACCTTTAAAAGAAAAAGCTTAGGGAAGGAAGGGATGACGAGGAGCCAGGGGCTCATGGAATGGAATAAGCAATTATTAAATGCCCAGGATGTACCAGGCACTTTTTATCAATATGATCTCATATGATGCTTACAACACCCTGGGAAGATCAGGAGTTTTATTATTCCCATTTTACAAATGAGAAAACTGAGGCAAACAGGGGTTCAGTGATGGGGTCACATGCCCAAGGCTAGGTTTGTACTCAAGTCTTTCTAATTCCCAGCTCAGTACTCCGTGCTTTTGGGGTAACCCCCTGCCCAGCCTAATCTTCAATGAGTTCAAAATGGTAGGTGGATCAGTAGGACTCCAGGAAGGTACCCAAGCTGAGCAACTCTTTTTATTCAACCCAAGAAACACTGTCCAAATGAAATATCCCAAAGTCAAGTCCGAAAGTCTGTCACTATTTGGAGAAGTAAATACAATCAGGTGTCTAGAGACACCTAGATAAGATCTGAAAGCAGATGAAAACATCGGCCAATTGGGAGAGCAGCAGTGGGGCGGGGTGGAGAGAAAGGAGGCCTGGCAGCCAGCCTGGGCTGGAGTCAAAAGTCCCCCTTTTGATGGTCTGGGGGTCCATTAACCTCTTAATGCCCCCTGAGATGCTCTAGGCCCATCTGATGCTTGGGAGGGGGCGGCGAAGAGAATCTATACTGATTTTCTCATTAGAGAATTCTCTATGCCAGTGCCACAAAGAAACACTTAGCTGAATCAATGAACATTTATTAAGTACCTACTATGTGCCCAGCACTGAGCATACAAAACAAGTCAATAGACTGGTCCTGCCCTCAAGGGGCTTCCAACCTATTAGAAGAGAGAACATGCAAACAGGTATATCAAAGCAAGTTGTATGGAGAAAATAGATAGCAGGAAGACACTGGAATGGAGAGGGGTTAATGGAGGAAAACATGGCAACAATTGAAAATTTCAGCCTACTATTTGTCCCAAGGCTTTCCTTTTCTTTTTTAATGGGAGGAAGAGAAAACAGATTTTTTTTTTGGTTAATTTTTTTTCTTTCAATCACAGTCTTGGGGCTGAAAGGACCATCTGGAGCAGAAGGATTTCAGAAAAAAACCTGGAAAGATTTACATGAACTGATGCTGAGTGAGGGGAACAGAACCAAGAGAACACTGCACACAGTAACAGCCACACTGTGTGAGGAATGACTTTGATAGACTTGGCTTTTCTTAGCAACACAAGGATCTAAGACAACTCCAAAAGACTCGTGATGGCCAATACCATCCACATCCAGAGAGAGAACTGTGGAGTCTGAATGCAGATCAAAGCAGGCTATTTTCTCTTTTTTGTTTATTTTTTGTGTTCTTCTTTCTTGTGGTTTTCCCCTTTTGTTCTGACTTTTTTCACAATATGACTAATGTGAGAACATGTTTAATATGATTGTACATAGCTAACCTTTATCAGATTGTTTGGAGGGAAGAGTGGGGGAAATTTAGAACTCAAAATCTTATAAAAGCAAATGTTGAAAAAATAAATGAAATTCTTGAAGACAAAAAAAGGACCATCTATCTGGAAGAGGGTCCACTGGAAAAAGCATGTATGAAGTTCTGGGTTCTAATGCAATCTCTGCCACTTTTTGCCTTTGTGACCTTAGGCAAGTCATTTGTCCTTCCTATCTCACCTCAGTTTCCCTACCTGTAAAATGAAAGAATTGTAATCGATGACCTCTGAGGCCCCTTTTAGCTCTAAGTCTTCAGCTCTGTGATCTTTAGGTTCACGAGAATTGACAAAAATGTAACTGTGTGCTGCAACTCAGACCACTGATAATGAAAGTTGCAAGTAACAACACCAGGCCAGCCCAAGAAATAGGGTGCCTTCTTCCCTTCTTTGCAAGGCTTAGAGTCTGGAAGACCAGAGCCGGAATCCTGTTTCAGACACTTACTAGCTGTGTAACCTGAACTCAAATCTAGCTTGACACTTATTAGCCACGTCACCTTGGACGAGTCTCTTAACCCATTTGTCTCAGTTTCCTCATCTGTGAATGGGCGATAATATCAGCACCTACCTCCCAGGGGTGTCATGAGGATCACATGAGATAATGGTTGTAAAGCACTCAGCAGAGTAACTGGCACACTGTAAGAGCTTTATAAATGCTAGCTAGCATTATTTGCCTTGTGTGTGTATGTGTGTGTGTGTAGGGAATATGAGTCTTGGCCAGTTTTTCTGATCTGTCCTTCCCCGCTCCTTTTTAAAAAAGAGTTACAAGGCATGGCTGGGGGAGGGGGGGGACACGGGAGCCTTCCAGAGATCAAGGGAATGGAAAAATAACATGCTGATACCAAGCTTAGGCAAATCATCTTCTCTCAGCCTCAGTTTCTTCATCTGTAAAATGAACTGCTTGAAGGGGACTCTACGGTAAAAGGTCAGGAGTGTCAGACACTAGGGAAATGCTTTGACCTCCATCCTAAGGTCCCTCGTAGCTCTAGAACAATGGTCTTCTGACTCTGATTCTCATTCTTCTTTAAAACATGACTAATGTGGAAATATGTTTGACATGATTGTACAGGTACAGCCTCTATCAGATCAGATCGCATGCTGTCTCAGGGAGCAAGGGGGGAAATTTGCTTAATAAATGTTGATTGACTGACAAATCCAAGCAAGTGTTTAGGAATTAACAGGCTCCAGAGGGTTGGTCCAGGAGCCTCACATCTACTGGCTAAACCAAATCACCCCACAAAGGCCCTTCTGCGGCCAGGCTCCCCTTGGTGACATGCCCACAAGGCTAAAGGCAGGGTCTGAGTCAAATACCACGAGAACTGTTCATTCCTACCCCCACAGATTCTGTAAAGAGCCGGTGCTCGGGACGGAGATTCTCGAGCAATGCTCCTCATGGCATGCTGAAGCAACTCTTGGTACTGTGCAAGGCATAGGGTGGGCATGACCACCAAAGGCGCTCGTGTCTCTGTCCCCAAGGAATAACCAGGCAAAGAACAGACCTCACAGAGAAGCTGGAATAAGAAGGGAAAGACCCAGCAGACAAAGGAACGCCAGGAGGCCGGGAGGGCCAGCCTCCCAAGAACAGCTGGGGGGCTTCCTCTCTCCTGAAATGCCACAGAGGCAAAGCCGCAAGCCAATGGGCCTTCACGTCTATCTGCGGGGGCATTTCCTCCCAAGACAGAGAGAGCAGCCATGTGGCATTGCCGATGTGGAGGGGAAGCGCCTGGGCGCAAATCCAGGCTCTGCCTCTTACCAGCCCAGCTGGGTGACCCTTCACCTCCCCAGCCTCGAACTTCTAGCTCAGTCTACAATCCTAATAATAACCAAAGTACTCTCGATAGAGCTTAAGTTTTCACAACACATTTTGCAGATGTTATCCCATTCACATAGTCTATCCCAACAATCCAATATTATGAATTCCATTCTACAGATGAGGAATCTTGGGCTGAGAAACAAAAAGTAGCTAACTGCCCAGGGTCCCTTTCAGCTCATCTGGGAGCAGGAAGCCTTTCACAGGGAATGTCTGCCAGCTTCCAAATGACCTGGATTCACCCAGATTTGGGCTTAAAACTCCATCTATGATCCCAGCCTTTGGCTGTTTCTCAGCAGAAATCACCATCAGCAAGAAATTACATGGTGGTTTTACAACGTGGACACCAGAGGATACTATTTTTATTTGTAATCTAAGAGAGATTCCCTATTGAGCTATGGAGGGGGTAAGAATTCCTCAGAGTTCTGCCAAGTTCCAGGATTTTAAGAACTTTCAAAATGTTTCTCTCTCTCTCCCATTCCCTCTCTCCCTCTTCTGCCTTTTTGTACCTCCTTCTCTTCCTCCTCCTCTCCCCGTTTTTCTCCTTTCTCTCTCTTCATCTCCCTTCTTTCTTTCTCTATTTCCCTCTCACTCTCTTCCCCTTCTCTCTCCTTTTTTCCCCGTTTCTCTCTCCCTCTCTCTCTAGAGCACACACACTCTGAAAGTGACCAAAAGCCCTAGTTCTCACTAAAGGAAATTGAAAAAATACACTATCTCAACCCTACAGACCACCTAAATCTACCTGCTAGGTATGCCCAGTCACTAAAAAGTTAAAAGACTGTAGACAGGTACTTTAGCCCTGACCTTAATCAATCAACCAATTAACATTGATTATGCCCTCATCATGTGCCAGGCACTGTGCTAAGCCCTGGACATACAGTGTCTCCCCTCAAGGAGGGTATATTCTAATGGGGAGACCACAGGTAAACAATTAGGTGTGCACATGGTATCTAGAAGGAGAAATCTCAGAGTGGAAGGCACTGATTTCCTGTAGGAGAAGGATAGACCAGGGCCTGCTAGATATGAGATCAGAGTTGAGACTTGACAGAACAAAGGATGCTTTCACTGTTGGGCTGTGACAGCTAACAGCATATCCCTCTAGGACACCAAAAGGTGAAGGGAGACACATCTGTAAAAAGAGGTTTCTCTGTTTCTCCCAAGGGTGTGCCTGAAGGCCCTCCTCCATTTCTCAGTCTGGCTCTGAGCCTGCCCAGGTGAGACTACCTGCAGAAGTCTCCTGATGTTTTTCTTATCTGACAGAATGGGACCATTCCAAGGTCCATAAGCACTCTTAATGACATCAGAGTTGGGTTTTTTTTTTTTTTAAATCTGTGATTCAGTTTGCTGTGGATGAGTGAGAACAGGAAGCTAGGAGGATGCAGTGGATAGAATTCTGGGCCAGGAGTCAGTGCTGTCTGACTCTCTGTGTGGGAATTTCTTGGCAAAAATATCGAAGTGGTTTGCTATTTTCTTCTCGAGCTCATTTTACAGATGAGGAAACTGAGGCAAGCAGAGTCAAGTGACCAGCCCAGGGTCATAGCTAGGAAAGTGCCTAGGGCTGAATTTGAATTCAGGTCTGGCTGACTCCAAGCCCAGCACTCTATCCACTCTATCCGAGCTATCCCGAGTCAGCGAAATCTGAATTCAAATTCCTACTCATCTCATCAGTAAAATGAGGATAAATGCACCTATTTGCTACAGTTGTTATAAAGTATATGCGGTATTTGTAACATGCCTACCAAGCCTTAAAATGATATTATAACAATAGCTACCATCTGCATAGTTACATTTCATCATGTAATATCATAATGTTATAAGGAAAAGTCTCCCATTTCAGGCGAAAGATAGGTCAGTTATTCAAACTACAGACAATACTGAGAACACAGAAGAGGGAAGCCAGGATCTAGGGCAGCTTCTTCAATTTCCGAGGGAAGATTCTCAGTATTTGGGGTGGGGGTCAGGGGAGCTACTGTAGGGAGTGCTTTCAATGATAATTCTCCGGCTTACAAGAGCAGGGATTCTGAGCTGGCCCCCAGCCTTCTCTAGGAAGGTGGGTCACATCTGGCACAGGCAGGTGAGGGCTGGGCGTGCCCAGGGGAATCCTTCATCTCCCCCCTGCTGTTTTCCGACCTATTCTCAACCATCTCTTGGGTCCTCCTGGCCCATATCCCGGAGACCTCTTGAGAAAGCACCAAAAGAAACTCTTTTTAAAAATCAAAAAGCTCCCAAAGCCCGGGGCACGCTCCACTCTCTTTTTCAGGGGGTCCCTCCTGGGATCCCCCCACTTCTCAAGGCATCTTTGCCTGGACTCCCAGCTCCTCTCACTCCCACGTACACCCCCTTCAGTTTGGCCCCTGTGCTCTGTCCCAAAAGCCCCCACGGGGCGGCCCCCGCCCCCCAACCCCCTCTTTTCTCTGGTGGGGCTTCATCTCCCGGCCCTCCCCGAAGTAAGGTCCAACCCCCTCGTGTCCCAGAAGCCTGGGAGGAGAGGTGTTCCGGGCCAGGTCCCCTCTGGAGCCCCTGGTGCAGCCCAGCCTGGTCAGGGGCCCCCCAGTCGCCCCGGTCAGTCCACCCCAACACGCGTGCCTGGGGAGACCGAGGCAGAAAGGGGCCTGTGCAGCACCCGCTCCAGAGGGACCCCACTTTTGTCTCCTCTTTCTCTTTTTAAAAACATCTTTGTAATAAAAAGGAAAGGGAGGGGAGAGCCAGGGGGAGGAGGGATAAAGCAGGACAGAGGATTTCAAGCTACCTGAAAGAATGAAAGCAGCCCCCCAGCCCTGCCCCCTCAGCCTCCTTCCCCGCTCCCTCCCCCCCAGCCCTGCCCGGTTCCCCTACCTGCGGCTCCCCCCGCGCTCCTGCTGCCCGGGGGCCCGGCCCGGCCCGGCTGCGGCGCTCCGTGGCCCGGCCATGCTGTGCCCGGCTGGGCCGCCTCGGGCACCTGCTCCTGTCCCCACCGGCCCCGGAGCCGGGAGGTGCGGGCCTGCAGAGGCCTAGCCCTGGGAGCAGCAGAGCGCGCGCTCGCCGAGTCAACCGATGGGGGCGGGGGCCGCGTGCGCGCGGCGGGGCGGGGTGGGGTGGGGGGAGGAGAGGGGGCGGAGCGCCGCTGGGGGGGCGCTGGGGAGCAGCTGACGGGAGGGGGAGGAGAGGGGGCAGAGCGCCGCTCGGGGGCGCTGCGGAGCCGCGGGATGGGGGCGGGGGGCGTCCTGCGCCGCAAAGGAAGAGCTGGGTGAGCGCGCCCTTCCCGGGCTCCCCAGGCCGGCGGACGCTGGGGGCCACTTTGGCCCTCGGGGCGTCCTCCTCGCGGCCAGCTCGCATCCTCAGCCCCCTCCCCCTCTCTGGGATAGGGGGGGCGCACGCACGGACAGTCGGCTGCGCGCCCTCGGTCCGCTCGGAGCCTCAGCCGGACGAGACGCGGGCCCAGCGTCTCCCGGGAAGGGCACTAGCTCGAGGCAGCCGCGGCCCTACAGGCGGAGCCCCAGGGGGCGATGCCGCCTCTGCTCCCCAAGACCCGCGTCTGAGCCCGGGGCCCAAGACGGTGATCCCCCCTCGCCCTGAGGTCCAGGGGTCGTGTGTCCCCTCGCTGAGGCCGGACGGGCAGCCGGCCCTCCCTCCAGTCACTTTTAATCCGTCTTTCCCGGGACTTCTCCGAGCTCCTGGTACTTCACCTTTCTTACGCACGCAGGACGGGGCTGGGGATCGGGATGAGATCGCTGATTTCACTGCGAGGGCGAACCCCAGGGTGAGGGAAATCCTCCTCCAGGGCAGGCTGGCACGTCGCCTGCGACCTGCTCTAGAGCACGGCAACAAAGACCGGTCCTTAGCTCTGTCCTTAATCCTTTACAAATACCTCATTTTATCCTTAGAAAACATCCCTGGGAGATAGGGGCTGTTTTTCTCATTTTATAGATGAGGAAACTGAGGCAGCCAGGAACGGTCCGAGGCTGGATTTGAACTTGGGTCTCCTTGACTTCAGACCCAACCGACGGCGGCATCACCCAGCCTGTCACATATTGTTATTGTAACTATGTGTCTTCCTCCCAAGTTACATTTTGTCCTGAGTCCTGAAGAGGCAGGACTTCCACTTACATCATCTTTTTATCTCTTCTGCGAGTCAGAGGCTCCAGTGAACAGAAAGGAAGAGAGAAGGACAAGGAACACAGAACACCCCCTTCCCACCCCCATTCCCCCCAGCCTAAACTGGCATCCGCCAAGGACCAGCTCCAGGCCAGCCTCAACTTTCTGTTACGGCCTCCATTTCCCCTTCTGAGATGTGGGATCGCATTATCTAGCCAAACCCCTCAAGTTAATTTTACTCCTTCCTGATTCTGCCTAGAATCACCAAAAAAAAAAAAAGGCATATTTTTTTTCAGCGCTTCCCCTTCGGTTAGGCAATAGGCCTTGAAAATGAGATTTCCAGCCACACACACACACACACACCTAAAAAAAAAAAAAAAAGAATATCATCCCGGTTTGACATTTAAAGAAAATTGTAGAGAAAAGAAGGAAGGAGCCTCACCACCTCTTAAGGTAGTTCTTAGCAAAGTATGTCTGGGGCCTGGCCCTTTAACTTTCACACAGCGACCCCTGGTGTTTACCTGACCATCCATTCCAGCTGCACCCCCAAAGCATACCTTTATGTTTGGGATAGGAAAAGTGTCACCCTGATCAATATAAATGAAGGAAACCGGTTTTATTTTTTTTAATCACCTAACGAGAGAGAGACAGAGAGAGACAGAGAAAGAGAAAGAGGAGAGGGAGGAGAAAGGGGAGGAAAAATATTAAAACTCAAAGGAAAAATCTACCTTTTTTCCATTTACTTCAAACTTGGTTATGTCCCTACTTAACAAATCTAGATTCAACTTTTTTTTTTTGGACTGGCTCCTTGAGTTCTTCCTTCCTCAGCCATGCAGATGGACAACTGAAACTTAGTCTGTTACAGGGGAGGGGGCAGCACGGAGAAGTTAAGGGCCCTGCCCAGGGTCCTACAAACAGGATGAAAAGACTCAAGTCTGGCTGCTGCCTCCCCAGTTACTGCATTACTGCATTAACTCTGTGAGAACATATTAAGTGAAATTTAGGAAGGCAAAATAGGCTATATAAAAGAGGTCTCCCAATAGCTGATGATTTTTGAACATAATGCCTGCTTCCTTGGATAATATCATAATTCATCTACCCCTTCACTTAATTTCAAGAGCTCAACGGAGGGTTATTTTTAATCCTTCCCTTTCCTTCCCTCCACCCCACCCACTCTCAGTCATACCTCCACAACAAATCTCTCAAAGTCACCCATCCCTTTCTCTCCACTCAGTTGACCATCGGTATTTCAAGGGGCAGCATGTCATCAGGTCACAGTGAATCAGTCATTTATTAAGCACCTACTGTGTGCTAGGCCCCATGCTAAGGGCTAGATAAGAACCCTAGCACAACCAATAGTGAGTGGATAGATTCCTAGGCCTAGAACCAGGAGACCTGTATTCAATTCCTAGACAGTTTCTATGACCTCAAGACCTTGGTTTTCTCACCTGTAAAATGGAGGATGATAAGAATTATCTTCTATCATCATCTCCATCTCTGAAATTGAGGAAACTGGGACAGACAAAGGTGAAGTGGTTTGTCTAGGGTCACACAATGTCTGAGGTTGGATTTGAATTCGGGTCTTCCTGATTCCAGGCCCAATGCTCTGTCTACTAAACACCTATATAGTACCTTAATACATGCTTAACTTCTCTGCTATCTGCTGGGACTGTCATCTGTCATTTTGTTAAACTACCTAGGCATCGTGCCTGGGGCTAATCAACACATTTTTTTTTTTAAAGCTCGTATCTTAAATCCAGATCATGCTCCTCAAGCAACTGTCAGGACTTTTTTTTTTTTTAAACCACACTTCAAGGTAACCTGCCACCAGGAAGTCTCCCAGTTGATCACGGTTGAGACAAGTAAATTCCTTTCAGTTCTTCTGCCCTGGCAAGTTGGGCCCAGAATCATGCTTAAAGCTTCAATAAGTTTCAAGGAGACACTGATTATACAGGTTAGAGCTGGCAACCCTTGACCCACCTACCATTAGGGACATGTTCCCATCATTCACCTCATGGCTGAGTAGAGGGTCCTGGTGTCTTGAAGATGGGGAGCTGGGATGAGGAAGCTCTACCTGGAGATAGTTAGCCTGGAGGAGGGAGTACTCAGGGAGTACACGATGATGCTTTCAAGTGTGTAGCTGAAAGGCAGATAAAAGGCAGTTCGGTGGAGAAGGGTTGTCCTGCCTGGCTTTAGAAGTCCCCAAACTAGGAACAATCAGATGAAATTTACAAAAAAGAAAAAAACAAACAAACGGTGAAAACACCTCATGGCAATTAGGGCTCTCTGAAAGTGGAATGAGCTGCCAGGGAGGAAAGAAAGAGTCCTTAGTTCACAGATTTAATGGAAAAGATTATTGGCAAGATATGGATCGCTTGGCCTCTGAGATAGATGCCTTCTTTGTTCTGTGATTGTGTGGCATGATAAAAATATTGAGCAGCCCAGAACTAAGAGCATACAGATAGATTCCTTGGGCACACCACTGGAGACTTCCTTCCAAGCTCGCACTGAGGATGATTCTTTGGGTCCTTCCTATATCACAGTCTAACTATAGTTAACTATTATCTAATCCGTATCTTTTTGTCTTACCCACAAGCAATTATATGAGGGACTTTGTCAAATGCTTTGCTGATTTCCAAACAATATCATATTCATAATATCTACAAAGTACTTTACAAACGTTGCTTTATATGATCTTCACAACAACCCGGAGATGGGGGGAGTAGGTGTTATTCGCATTTTACAAATGAGGATACTGAGGCAGAATTCGGTTAAACTGAGGTTAGGTGATTAAGTGACTTGCCCTGGTCAGATATTCCATGTCCATAGTATTTCCTTGATTTATTAGAATTGATTTCCTGTTTATTTTAAAAATTTAATATATTTGTTTTCAGTTTTCAACAATCACTTCCATAAGTTTTAAGTTTTCTCCCCCTCCCTCTCCCCTCCTTCCCTGAGACAGTATGGGTTCTCCATATTCATTCTTATTAAACACATTTTCACATTAGTCATGTTGCATAGAAGAATTAAAACGAATGGGAGAAACCATGAGAAAAAACAAAACAAAACACAAGAGAAAATAGTCTGCTTTGTTCTGCGCTCTGATTCCATAGTTCTTTGTCTGGATGTGGATGGCATTTTGCATCAAGTCCTTTGGAAATGTTTTAGGTCCTTGCATTGCCATGAAGGGCTATGATTTCCTGTTTAAGAATTTAAAAAAAGCAAATGAGGTTAATTAGGCATGACTGGCTTTCAATGATCATGCCCTCCTTTCTTAAATACTCAAAAACCATCCCTTTAATGTGTGGCATAGGTCTGGTACAGGTTGCAGGCACTACCTCCTTGCCTTTCTGAAAGAGGGGGTCCTCTCCAGGATATGTCATGGCTCAGCAAGAACACAGGGCTGTTCATACGGTATTCTTGCCCAGAATCTGTTCAGTCAATTAGCTAAAATTTATTAAGCACCAACTATGTGCCAGGAAGCACTGTACTAAGTGTTAGGGATACAAAGGAAGGCGGAAGATAGTCTCTGCCCTCAAGGAGTTCACATTCTAATGAGGAAGACAGAGCATCACTGCCTATGTACAGACAAGATATAACCAGGATGAATGGGGATAGTCCCAGAAGGCCAGACCCGGTCACTGGGACTCTTCTAGGGCAGTTAGAAGTCTATGTGATGATTTCTTCAGTCACTTTGGATACCTTGCTACCCTCAAAGACAAAAACTAAGATAAATGGGATAACAAGAGATTCCAGCAGGGTCTGGAACCTGGAGATACAAGCGCTCCTGTCTCAACTATTCTCAGCTGGCAGATCAAAAGAAGGAGTATTTAATAATCACTTAATCAATAGGGCTTGATTAATCATGGCATTTTGCTAAGGAGTGGAGATGAAAAAAAGGCAATACCTGGGCACTTGCCTTTGGGGAGGCTCATCTTCTAAATAATTAGATACCTACAAGACATATGTAGAGTTGACGAGTGGTAATCAGAGAAGGGAAGAAAGCCCCAGCAATCCCAGGGAAAAAGAGAGGACTGAGAAATAGCTCCTATAGGACACAGGATCTGAGCTGAGTCTTAAAGAAAGTCCAGGAAGTTAAGAGGGAGAGGGGAGGAGAGAGAACATTCCAGGCCTTGGGGACAAGCAGTTCAAACTTATGGAGAGCAGAGGTGGAGCATCTTGAGTGAGAAATAGACAGCAGGATGCAACAGTCCAGCCAGCACCTTCCACTTAGCCAAACTCTTTAATGCTGATTTGAGTCACAGCCCAATTCCCTCCCCAGCACTTGAACCTGAGTTGGTTCTGAGTCTAGTTTGCTTTTGGAAGATATTGAGTTGTTCCAAAAAGTGTCAATGGTTTTCTTTGACTCTCTTAACTTCGGCTTCATTTTCCAAAGAGATAGTCCAGGGAGGAGGTTTTAAAAAAAAAAATGGCAGAAAAGCAGACAAGCACTGGCAAAGGGAGCTCGTATTTTCCTGCTTCACTTGGCAGAGCCGCTACTTAACAAAGAAGGAAAACAAGACACTCCTTTTGCTAAACAACACCAGGAAGGGATCCAAGAAGCCTTTGGAGTCTTAAGGGAGTGTTACCATTTAAGGTGGCCTATGATTAATTAAAGCTATGAACAGTCTGGCTCCAAAACAATGATTTTCCAGAATAGTTCTGGGCTTCCTCAGGGGGAGGGATAAAATAGTCTTGGCTGGTGGAAAATCTGTGTGCAAAGTTTCCGGGGGGGGGGGGCAGGGAGAGTGGGGAGAGAAAGAGAGACAGAAAGACAGAGAGAGACAAGGAGGGAGAGAGGAGAGCTTTCCCAAGCACAGTAGGCACTCAGCAAGAGGTAGCACAAGATACATAAGGCAAGAAACCACAGCACAGGGCAGCAGTGTTGGAAAGGACCTCCGCAGTCATCAAGCCCTAGCCACACTTGACCATTCAAGGGATCATTCAGCCTCCACTTGGAGAAAATGAGGGAGGGGAAAACCCCAGAAGCAGGAATCCTGCTCATTCTCATTTATGGACAATTGGACCTTAGTCTCTTTACCCATTCTGATGTGAGGAAGAAGTAACTGGGAGAATCCAGGAGAAAAAAAATGATAAAAATGCCCCCAGGTGAGCGATGGGAGGTTGACTTGGAGATGTGTGCTGAAGAGTGTCCTTGAAAGAACTTATTATTTAAAGCGTCACTGCCTTGCTTCAGTTCTTCAGAGTGCTAAATCTGTACCCCAAAGTGATCAAAAGCAAGGGAAAAGAATCCTCATGTACAAAAAGACTTGTAGCAACTCTTTTTGTGGTGGGAAAGAAGTGAAAACTGAAGGGATGCCCATCAAGCGGGGTGTGGCCAAAAAAGTTCTGGTTTATGAATTTGAAGGAATGCTAGTACGCTGTAAGAAATGAAGAGGATGGTTTCAGGGAAACCTGGGAAGCATCACATCATTTCTTGTATCACAACAGTATTCCATCACAATCGTATCCTATCTGAGAGACTGTCCATGAAAATCCTTTCCCAATTTTCTGCTTTCTTGGCTACACTGATTTTATTTATACAAGAGAAAGTTAATTTAAAAAAATCAAAATTATCCGTTTTGCACTTCAATGATGCCCTTGTCTTATAATATAGTATAAGGTCTGATACTGCTGAATCTCCTTCCTTTAAATTTTTTTCCCCTTAGTTTCTTTGAAATTCTGGACCTTTTATTCTTCCAAATGAATTGCTATTTTTTCTAATTAAGTAAAATAAATGTTAATAATTTCTGGGTACATTCATCCATTATATTTATAATTATTATATTATATATTATAATATAATAATTATAATTATTTGTTGCATATTTACCTCAACTCTGTTTTTCTTCACTGACTTCTTGACTTATTTACCTTGTCCCTCCTCACTCATCTAATTTTCTTCTACCTGCTACCTTGCCCTCCTATTCCTTAATTTGCCCACCCCAGGTCCCTCTCTTATCTCCTCCCCTCCTAACTCTTAATCTATATACCCTTCTAAAAGTTTCTTCCTTATTCTGTCCCCCTGTCCTTTTATTTCTTTCTAAATTTAGAAGACTTTTATATCCTTCTGGACATTCTTCTACATCCTTCAGATGACAGTAAAGTTCCAGCATCACCCATCCTCTCCTCCCCTACCCCTTGCATCTTTCGTATCCATCCTTCCTTTCATGCTTCATTTGTATGAGATAATTACTCCTTTTCATCTCTCCACACAGTTTTATTTAGAGAATCACCCCATCATACACAGCTCAGCCCAAGCCTTTCTTTCAAGTTACCCAAATAATAATGACAGTCATAATACTTCTAACATTTTCACATATAGGAAGTGAACAGTTTGACCCTACTGAGTCCACTATAATTGGTCTTTAATGATCTTTTATTTTTCTTGGATGTTGTATGTGAAATTTTCCATCAAGTTCTGCTGTTTTTGTCACAAATACCTGAAAGTCTTTCAGTTCATTAAATGTCTTTTTTTTTTCCCATTCAGGATTATACTTAACTTTACTGGGTAAGTTATCCTTGGTCATAACCACAGCTCTTTTGCTCTACAAAAAATATAGTCTTCTAAGACCTACAGCCCTTCAATGTAGTAGCTTCTAGGTCTTGTGTAATCTTTATTGTAGCTCCCTGATACTTGAAGTGTTGTTTTTTTTTTTGCTTGCAATATTTTCTCTTTAACCTGAGAACTTTGAAACTTGCCTATGATATTCCTGTAAGTTTTCCTCCTCAGATCTCTTTCAGGTGGTGAGCAGTAATTTTTTTTTCTATTTGCCTTCTTTTTCAAGAATTTCAGGACAATTTTCCTTAATAATTTCTTGTGACCTTGTATCAAGATTATTTTCTTTAATTGTTAACTTTCAGGGAGTCCAACTATTCTTATAATGTCTCTCTTCAATCTGTTCTCCATATTAATCATTTTTCTGATGAGATGTTTCTTATTCTCTACTATTTTTTCATTCTTTTGCTTTTGTTTTATTATGTCTTGGTGCCTTATAACATCATTAACTTTCCCTTGCCCAATTCTAGTTTTTAAGAAATTAATTTCTTTTTTAACTTTTTGATTCTCTATTTCTAGTTTGTTGATTTTTTTCACAATTTTCTTGCTCTTATTTTTTTTCCTACTTTTTCCTTTATCTCCCTTATTTGATTTTTAAAGTCTTTTTAAAGTTCTTCCAAGAACTCTTTTGGGCCTTCTGATCATTTGATGTTTCTTATTGAAAAAGGAGTGACTTTTTTAACTCCACCGCCTTCCTCTGAATATGAACTCCTATCTTCTCTATGCCCATAGTAGCTCTCTATAGTCAGGTTCTTTCTCCTTTGCTTATTTTGATTTTTGTTTCCAGCAACTATTATTATAATCAAGTTCTAGTCCCGAGGTGTAGGAAATGATGCCTCCAGCCTCAGGTCCTTCTTACTGTCATTTTCTGAGCTCTGTCTAGGGGCCCAAACTTGACCACTCTCCTATACTCTTAAACCACTTTGAGGCCCTCAAACTCGACATCCTGAAAACACTTTTGCTCCCTGAGGTCCCTCTAGTGGCTGCGAACTTCAATCATTCTGTCTTGAAAGTGAAGCTAGGGACTCTGCTGTCCTGCAAGTGCCTACAGCCAGCAGGGTCCCCGTCCCTTGGCTACTGCGCTCCCCAGGTGTACGCTAGCTACTTTTTCCCCAAAGCCACAACCTGGGACTGAATATGGCCAGCACAGCAAATCTCAACAGTAGAAGGTCCTTCAGTCTTCTACCCATCCTTCTGATTCCCACATTGTCCATAAGGTGAAAGTTCCTGAGGCAGATGGTACCCCAAGGGCTTCATGTTTGTTGATTCCAGTTGTAGACCTAGAAGTGTTTGCACTTCACTCAGGTCAAACCTTTAACCCAAGAGGTCTGCTCTTTCCTGAGGTCCTCATAAGTTGTCTTAAGAGGATAACTGCTTTACCCTGACTTTTCTTTATCTTCACTCTGAGGCAATGTTCCATCTTCTTTTGTTAAAGTGTGAAGTTTTCTGACCTACTCCACCATCTTCCCACAATCCGCTCTAGCAGTTTCATTTCTCTGGGAATTTGAAGGGACTCTGGAAATCTCAAAGGGAAAAGAGATTGTTCAGACTCTATAGAGTTCTGGGACTTCTGAACCAAGCTCTTCATCTCCTGCCTTTGCTGTCAGGAGATACTTTATTTCAGCTATAAGGCTATGGGTGGGCAGGGAGCCCATCTCCGTCCACTATGACGTCGGATGACAGATCTCTGAGGGTGGGACCCTTGTCTGGCCAGTGGTCAAGACTGAGGACAGTGGCAGTGACCTCAGGACTAGTGCTAAGTGACCAGATCAGGTCAAGAAGCAAAAAAGATAGAGAAGGGGTGGAGAGATAATCCAAGGGTAGAAGACTCACCGGCTCTGCCATGAGGATGCCCTTATCTTCCTGTTTAAACTCCTGGGTTTCTTCTCCATGAACACCAGTTCATTTCCTCAAGAGAGGGGGAGTTATACAGACCCTGGAGATGAACAGGGGACGTTCCTACATAGGGACCACAGAGCACTGAACAAACTTCCTTACATTTCTGCCTCAGCAAACTCAGCAAAGTGGTGGTGATGAATATATTCTGGTTGTTGACTAAGAAGGTAAAATGCGGAGGCAAGGGTGAGGGCCAGAGCCATAGATTTTCTACTTTTTAATATATTTTAGCAGTATTTCATCATTTTTTCATCTAAACTGAATCAGGTCAGTGGGAAAGGGAATCTATAGAGTGAACTCCCTCTGGTGGCCAGTGGAGATACCACAGCCTCTTAGGAAAGCGATGGATAAAGAACAGGCCTCCAAGAAAGGAAGGCATGGGTTTAAGCCTCTGCTACAATCCAGCTGGTCGCATCAGCTAATCTCCTGGTGAAAGTGGTATATCCAGGAATAACCGGGATGTGAAAACAAAAGGCATAAATATGGTAATTATAAAACCAATGTGGAATCAAAAAAAAAGGTGGATGTGCTAAGGTGCTGACTCCTGAACTAGCTTATATTTATTCCATATACTATATACTAATATATATGTATATGTATACATATATGTATATATGTGTATATACACGCTGTTTCCTGTGACAATGTAGAAAAGATCCTGGATGGTAGGAACTTTCAATTTTGCTTTTGAATTCTCCACCCTATCCCCCCAAGTACTTAGCTCACCACGTGGTATGTAGTAGGTACTTCATAAGTGTTTATTGACTGATTTCCAATGGCCTTTTCCCTAGCAGCATTTAACGCTGTACATCACTCCCTCTTCCTGGATATGGTTTCCTCCATGGGGTTCCAGACACTGTTCTCTCCTGGTTCTCCTCTTACAATTTCCTTCTTCTTTGCTGAATCATGAGCCATGAGTGGTCCCTGAGGTGGGTAGCTCAAGACTCTGTCCCAGGCCTTCTTTTCTCTAGACTCTCTCAGTGATTTAATCAGCTCTGATGAGTTCAACTGTCAGCTCTATAAAGACGATTCCCAAATACAAGTTCAGTCACGTGTCCTAAGCTCCAATCCCACATCCTGGCTGCCTGCTGGACATTAAATAAGTTCCTCAAGTTCAATAAGTCAAAAATGAATCATCTTCTCTCTCAAATCCATCCACTTTTTAATGGTGGCATCCCTATAAGCCATCTTCTATTTTTCTTCTTCCTCGGTCCCCTATCTGATCAGTTACTAAGTCTTATTTTCTCTTCCTTCACAGCATCTTTCAAACACTGAAGTCTTCCAGCTCAAGAGCTCTGATTCACAACCCTCTTTCTTATCTTTTATTACTTTCTGTTTGGAATAGCTAGCCCTGAGAGGCAGGCCTTTATGAACAGAATATGCTGCAGAAGACCCTATGCCATAGGCCTGTGGATTCTCAAAGAGCCATGGAATTCTTAGGGAGCTTAAGAAACCAACTGATTTTGAAATATCAGGAAATGTGAGCAGCCTACACAAGCTTTGAGAGCAAGGACTGTCTTTGCTTTTGTATCTATTCCCAGAGTTTAGAAAAGTGTTACCTGCTATATACCAGGTGCTGGAGAAAGGCTGGGTATACAAAGAAAAGTGAGCACAGCCCCTACCTTCCAGGAGATTACATTCTAACAGGAGTCATAACATGCAAACTATGTATACTCAAGATATATATACATGTATGTGTATATATATGTATGCATGTATATGTGTATATACACACATTATATATATATATATATATATATAAATTTGATGACTGAAATGGAATAGGCAAAAAATGTTCGGATATTGATCAAACATAGCCAAGTGAATCATTCAAGGAAATCAACTACTAATGAAAGCAAAGAATTCCTGTTTTTTTTAAAAAATGGGAAGAGTCACTGGTAAACACTTTAGGAGAAACTATATTTAGACCAACATTTTACACCACATACCACAAAAACCTTCAAATGAATATACAACATAATTAAAAAGTCACATGAAAAAGTAAGCTAAGGTTGAAAGAAATAAATAGCTTCTAGAAATGTGCCTAAGTCTTCATTAAACAGGAATAGAAGTGATAAGAAACAATTCTGACTGCAAAAAGTTAAAATGCTTTTGCATTATGAAAATCAATGCTGCTAGAATTAAAAGATAAAGTAGAATGGGGAAAATATTTGTAGCAAATATCTGATAAAGATCTAAATACAAGACAGAATGTTCACAGATTCATAACAAGAGCCACTGACTGATGGAAAAGTGCTAAAAGGTTATGAACAGCCAGTCTTTAAAAGGAAAGGAAGCTATCAATAATCATATGAAATAATGCTCCAAATTAAGAAAAATGTATATTAAAAACTAGTTTGATTAGCCAAACTAGTCAAACAATTTGATTACTGCTTTATAATATAGTTACAGGTAGCCAATAGAATAGAGGGCAGGGCCTGAAGTCAAGAAGAACCGAGTTCAAATCTTGACAAATCAGACACTTAACTAGCTGTGTGACCAGGGGCAAGTCATGAGATAATTGTGAAGCAGTTAACACAGCATTTGGCATGTAGTAGGTGCTATATAAATGTTAGCTATTATTATTAGCTATTACTTTGGGATCTGACACTACTAGGTCCCCTTCATTCCCTTCTTTAAAAAAAATTTTTTATTGACAGCTTTTTAAAAAATCCCTTAATTTTCCCTATAAACATGCTGTTTCCTCTCCCCTCACTCAGAGAGCCATCCCAAGGAACAAAGATTCTTTCTTGAAAGAAAAAAAAGAGAAAAAACCCTGAAAACTCAATCAGTACATGAAAATATATTAGATATTCCACACTCATAGACTTCCCATTTCTGCAAAGGAGTCAGGTCCTCTTCATACTTTATTATTTTTCTTGAGATTCTTAGGAGGACAAAGTCAGGCTGGTGACCTTGCACAGCCCTTCCTCACTCAAAACAAAGTCAAATACAAGTCATGTCATCATTTCTCTGATGTCATGGTCTTCAAAAACGAAGGCTGAACACAACCTGTAGACCTAGCTGTCTGGATGGGGACTCAGCTAGCTAGGTAACTCAGCTCACCCTCTCCATTCTATCTCCCTCTCCCCTTCCTTTGGGGTTTACTGACTAGATTTCCTTCCTTCCTTCCATCCTTCCTTTTCCTTCCTTTCTTTCCTTCCCCACTTAAACCCAGTGCACTCTGAAGCCCATAGGTTGGACAACAATAGGTCCCTGCCCAAGCTCCACTTAATGGCTGCCTTAGAATGATTCTTGATAATAACAGTTTCTCTTTCCCTCCCAGTTTGATTTATTTTTTTCTTTTTCTCATTAAAAGGGCCATTCCCTGACTTATAAGCCTTAAAGAGGCTCACTTAATGGGCATTAGCTCCCTCTAAGTGAGTATGTGAAAAGGTCCCACCTATAAAGGTCATTGCATACTGGATCATCTCCACTCATCCTGATGAGTATCTGGTCACTAGATCTAGATGGCTCAGGAGGAGAAAGTGAGGCTAGTGACCTTGTACAGCACTCCTTCACTCAAAACAAAGTCAAGTGCAAGTCATGCCATCATTTCTCTGATGTCATGGTCTTCAAAAACAAAGGACAAACACAATATATATTTAGTTAGTTAGAGACATGCTTGACACTAATAAGGTATCAAGGAAAATTTATTGCAGGAGAGTTCAGAGGAATTGAATACCTTGGCCAAAGTAGACTCAAACCCTCCCCCACCTCCCCTTTTAGGAAGGAAGAGCACTGAGTATAGAAGCAAGATGAGATATATACTATTAGTTCAAGACAGATCCTCCCACCAGGAGATGGATTGGTCCATTCTCCATTAGGTCACCATCTTCTCTACATGCCTACTCCATATCTCCTTCATATGTTTCCTCCCCCCAACATATGAATTGTGCCTAATTTTGTGCTATCTCTCCCCACTGGGCAGAGAAGTTAATATGCAAGTAGCTTATTAAGCAAGCACAAAGAAGAAAAGCTTTCTCCCGGTTATTTCTAGTCATATTCCCTGATGGGTTCAACACAATTTTAGATTTGGTCTCCTTTATCAAGAACTTTATAGTTTTCTGAAGATCATTAACTGTCTCTTGATTGGTTGGACCCACATGCAGTCTGCCAGCTTTCTTATTATCTGATTTATTCTCAATGACTTCAGCAACTAAGGATTGTGGAAACTTAACTCTTTGCTGCTGTCGCTCACAATCCCTCCTTTTCTTTCAATATAGGTTATGTCCCCAGTACTTTCTTCAAAACTTTTTAACATCAGTTCACATTCCTTATCTGATGGAGAGTTTCCTGTGGTTCTTTCCATTAAGATCTTAACATTTCCCTCCTTAAAAATTTGTTTTCACATTTTTAATGCTCCCTTACTCTCTTTCTCATGTGAATTCTTCCCTTCATCTATCTCCCCTTTAAGTAGGAAGGTAGAGAGACTGACTGGCACATTGACAAATTAAAAGTCCCCTTCATAAGTACAGAAACAGAGACCCAAAAGAAAAAGGTGAATCAATGAACTGTCCTTTTAGAAGCTTCATCTCATACAGCAATGGGGGGGGGGCATCATCATCTGTTGCAGCTTTCTGGTCTGGATATCCATTCAAGCCATCTTCAGCCGAGTATCTTCTTGACATTTGTATTGCCAAGGCAATATTCACAGCACTGGTGGTGACCACGAATATGCCAGCATAGTTCTCAGTCTCAAAATATCAAAGACTCTCCATATAGAAGGCAGAAAAAAAAATTATTTAAACACCAGAAAGGTAAATCCCAGAACCAGAAAGCAAAATCCGTCATGGTGACCAAGAAGTTAATAAACACGATCACAGCATGGGGCAAAGTCATTCTCAAACCTCCCCTCCCTCAGCCAGGGACTTCTCACTATCAACTGTCACAATGTATCAGTCTCAAACTTCCCCTCCCTTAGCCAGGGCCTTCTCACTCTCAATTGTCACAATGTATCAGTCTCAAACCTCCCCTCCCTCAGCCAGGGCCTTCTCACTCTCAATTGTCACAATGTTTCAGTCTCAGTCCTCCCCTTGTCAGCCAGGGTCTTCTCACCATCAACTATCACAATATGTCAGTTGGCTTGTACTCTTTCCCCTCTGACCTAACCCCACTCACTTCCTCCCTGTTCTGCTCCACCCTTCCTATTCCTCCCCTTCAGCAAGCTTCTCCCACCACATGTGACCCAGGCTTCCAGGCGATCCAAGCAGATCATATGGGCCTATTAATTAAGAGAAAGATCTTTCCATTTTCAATTATTACACCAGCTTTTGTAGAAGTTGTTTTTCCTGTGCCCATTGTGAGAGATGATCTCTGAAGGTCTCTCTCAGGAGTGAAGCCTCTTCAAGGGACTAACTATTTCTTGTCTTGTGGAAACATTTGCAGCCTGTTGACTTTGTAGAAGAAATGTTTCAACATGTTCTGTGCTTTCCCAGCCTTCCCTCCACCCTCCTTGTTTTTAGGCACATAGTAGGGAGGAAGAACACCTCTCCCTGCCTTTTTTTAGGGCTAATGTGTGAAAACTGTCTTTGTTGTCTGCTGCTGGGGTAGATTGCCACGAATAGATTACATACTCAGGGCTTGCACCAATGAGCCCTGAGAAAGAGCGCTAGGGAGGGGGGATTGAGGGCCTATATAATCTGCTGAGCTAAACACAGCTCCACTCTCTTCACTTGGTGCCATCTTTTGGACACTCTGAGGAAGCCCTTTCTCAAGAAAGTCAATAAGTAAACTATTCTTTTTGCTAATATCTCTGAGTCTCTGATTCATCGATCAGTGTCTCTATACTCCACACACCATTCTCCTACAAAATTGAGTCTGACACAATTGATGAATGATCATTCTTAAGCCTTATACCCCTTATCACTCTTACAAAATTAAAATTGGAACTTTGGCCATTCCCCCCACTAAGAAATTAATATCTACAAAAGGGGCAACTAGGTGGTGCAGTGGATACAGCACCAGTGCAGGTATCAGGAGGACCTGAGTTCAAATATCACCTCAGACACTGGACACTCGCTAGCTGTGTGACCTTGGGCAAGTCACTTAACCCCAACTGCCTCATCCTGGTTCATCTCTAGTCATCTTGATGAATGGATGAATGGTCACTGGATTCAGATGGCTCTGGGGAAGAAGTGAGGCTGGTAACCTGCACAGCCCTCCCTCAATCAAAAAAACTCCAACAAAGTCAAGTGCAGGTCATGTCATCATTTCTCTGATGGCATGGTTTTCTTTGGCAACGAAGGACAAATACATACACAGAATACCTACAAAAATGCAATAAGTGATCGATTTTTAACATAATAAGTATCACATAATAAAACGTTTCCAACTTCTGGTCATGCTATACTTCTTTAAAGATAGACTACAAGCCATTTTTCTTTAACATTAACTAACTGAGACAAGAATAATATTAACTAAGTATGCTAACTTCACAAGCCCTCAATCTGTTTTCACGCTATTACTAAGAATTAAAAGAACCTAACTTATTATTGTTGGTCTAAAATAGTAAGCCTAATAGCTTAATCTTGGACTTACATGGTCCCCTGCCAACCTATTATTTAATAGATCTGGTATTATGCTTACAAAACTTTTGATTGTAGGAATTTGCCATTAAGAGTGGGGAAATAGCTGGAGAAAGGGAATATTTCCTTAACTTCATGCCAATTCCAGGCAGAAATTGTGTGGATTGTCAACTGGCACTTAGCCAAGCTTAAAGTTTGCCAGGTATCAGTGGGGAAATTGAGTCAGGAAAATCCTACCTCAGGTTAGGCAGAAAAATTGTTCTCCTAACCTTCCCATGAGATCACCTTTCTGTAGTTCATACCAGCATCTCACAGGCTCACTGGCATTATTGCTCAGTAGCTCAGATAGCCTTTCCTTATATCTCCACCTGGAGTTAAACTTAAAAGAGCAGTCAATTAATAATTCCATAAAATCTTAAAATAGAAAGCTCCAATAATCAGTCTCAGATATGACTATAACTTCACATTGGTTTAGGAACATCTTTAAAGTAAGTCTTAAGTAGTTTGCATGCCTTTCTATACTTGTTTTAGTTCCTGAATAAATAGCAATCAAAATCAAATTTACCATTAAAATCACAAGTTATTGCTCTAATAGATTTACATCTGTTTCCCAAGCTTCTCTATCCTTCTCTAACTATGTCAGCATGGTTTAAAGAGTGAGTTACACATATGATAAGTTTGAACATTAACTTCAACTTATCTTTAGATCATGGAATGAATTCAAATCAAAACAGAAACATTTAACTTTTTCATCAATGCAAAAGTATTACCACAGGTTACCTGCCTCTAAGAAACTTACACTGAAATTCTTTTTCCTAAACTGAAGAAGTCTCTGGTCTAGTTTCAGTAATCAGGATATTGTATTAATACCCAATTGTTCTTACATCATTTTGTAACATGTAAAAACCTTATTCCATACAGCTATATCTTTATGACTGTTAACTTAATTCCTAACCTTAGTCTATAGGATAATGAGTCAACATTGTTGTTTGCACCTTTGTTTCCTTCCTTTTATGTAATTGCTCCTTTGTCATTCAGAAAGAATGTTCTTATTCCAGGGAATTTATCCTTTGCAAAACTATACAAGAGTACCAATTTTACCCAGTTATTGGATTGAAAATAGCTAAATTTCACATGTTTGCATTGTGTTCACTTCTTCTACTACTTGTTTGATTTCAGAAACATGCCATAAAAAGGAAATCAAGGACATGACTAGACAATCAGACTCAGGAATAACATTCACATTCTCTCTCTCTCTCTCTCTCTCTCTCTCTCTCTCTCTCTCTCTCTCTCTCTCTCTCTCTCTCTCTCTCTGTCTCTCCCTCTCTCGCTAATGGCATTGCCCCAGATACTGATTTAATGTAGACAACTATACCCAAATTCACTCAAAATAAGATTAATTATGGTCCCAAGAACCCAAACAGTAAGTTTTATCAACTACAGCTTAGAGTCAAATACAGTAATTTTAGTTGCAATAAGCAATAAAGATTTACCAGGACTCACATACATAAGGTATTCCATTGAACATCTTTCTTTCTCAAGTTCACATTTGTCCTGATGTAAAAGCCAATTGTTAAAAATCCTTTCCTTGTTTAGAAAACACATAACCCAAACAAGTTCCTTCCCTGGGGCTGATGACCTTGTCCACAAAGATGGTTTCCAGGGGCCTTGGCAATTTTATAAAACAAGGGAAATCAGCACAGACCCCAGGGGGTTGATGCTAGTGCCCCTATTTGCTAACCCCCAAACATACAGGAGAATTGTTCTGAATGGGCAAAACCAATCCAAATAAAGTTTTTAACCCAATCTCCTCCTTTACATTCATAGTAATCAATTAATTTTAGGGATTAGCATTAAAAATAGTAACCCCAAATAGCTAATAATCTCAAAAATTTCATAAATGACCCAAAACAATTTTGACTAAAACTTTTCTTTTAAGGCAAAAATAAAACTTTAAACATTGGAATTCATTCAAACTACTTTATATGCTATTTATTCCTAAATTATTGCAGAATTAATGTAGTAGAACATAAATCCTCCAGATTAACATGTACCAATATATCCTTTGATGAAACAGGCATAAATATCACACTTATTTTCTTTCAAGGATTCTCATTTTTTCAATAGAAAATTTATAGCAAAGCAACTTTTCCACAGAATTCATAAGAACTTCCCCTTACTTAACAGCTTCTTAACCCATTCCTCATTTTTCTCTGACAGTACAATTAATAGAAATTGCTTTTAACCACAGGACTGATCATTGTTTATCAAATCACACAATTTAGAAATGTCTTATACATTATTATGTATTAAAACTTGAAACATCTCATTATCCATTTAGGTGTGTGCATTTCCAAATCACCTCGCACAGAGATTAAACTATAACTTTTAGCCCACTGCATACACATTTTCATGACAGACCAGGTGGGAAAGGAGGAAGGGAGAGAAGTTAGAACTCAAAGTTTTAGGAACAAATATTAAAAATTGTTTTCAAATGCAGGTGGGAAATAAGAAATACAGGTAATGGGATAGAGAAATGTATCTTGCTCTACAAGAAAATAGAGAAGATGAGGATAAGGGAAGGGAAGGGTGTTTCAGAAGGGAAGGCAGATTTGGGGAAGGGGTAATTAGAATGCATGGTGTCTTCGGATGGGGGTAGAGGAGAGATGGGGAAAAAATTTGGAACTCAAAATCTTGTGGAAATGAATACTGAAAACTAAAAATAAATATTTTTAGGTTTAAAATTATGTTAACTTAAAATGTGCTTAAGTTAATATTTTAAATGTCTTTAGCCCAGGTAAAAGAGATCTTTTAAATTTTGAACCAATGTTAACTACATGGGCTTGACTTCCCCTCCAAGCAGGGAACTGAACACTTAATAATTAATTGAATTGTAACAATTACCAACTACAATAATGAATATATTTACCCCAGTCAGTATTCATTTTTAAATTGAATAAAACTTTCTATAACTTTGTCTGTCGATTTTCCAGTCAGGTCACAAACTTTCATTTCCTCTGTACTCTTTCAACATATCTAAGTCTTCTGAAATAGTATGGGGGAGGGAGTGGCTGAAAGCACATGGACCCATTGCTCCCCCATCTCCCATTTTTCTTTACACCATTCCTTTTTCTTTTCTACCTTTACTCAGACTATCTTTATTCTTTATGTTCCAAATAAAAATAAAATGCCTAACAATTTTGTCCTACCCTGAAACTTAAAAAGTAGAGGGAGATAAATATCTAACAATGTACATACCAAGAAAGTCACATTTCTTCCCCTCCCTCTCTCTGTAATAACAATAAAAATAATACCCTTTTTCCTTATCTTAAAGTGATCACTTATTAAAAACAGAGAAACCTCTTATTTTTTGCCACTTTAAATACATTGTCTGGTATCAGATATATTGACTTAATTTGAACATAAAGTGCCAACTTTAGCATCAAGACCTAATTAAACCTAAAGAGCACTGAGTACAGAAGCAAGACGAGATATATACCATTAGTTCAAGACAGATTCTCCCACCAGGAGATGGAATTGGTCCATTCTCCATTAGGTCATCATCTTCTCTACATGCCTACTACATACCTCCTTGATATGTTTCCTTCCCCCCAACGTATGAATTGTGCCTAATTTTTTGCTATCTCTCTCCTCTGGGTGGAGAAGTTAATATGCAAGTAGTTTATTAAGCAAGCACAAAGAAGAGAAGTTTTCTCCCGGTTATTTCTAGTCATATTTCCTGATGATAAAACAGGGTTCAAGCCTGTTTTAGATTTGGTCCCTATCAAGAACTTTGTGGTTTTCTGAAGGCCATTAACTGTCTCTTCATTGGTTGGACCCACCTGCGGTCTGCCACTTTTCTTATTATCTGACTTATTCTCCATGACTTCAGCAACTAAGGACTCTGTGGAAACTTAACTCTTTGCTGTTGTCTCTCATACACACACACACACACACACACACACACACACACACACACACACACACACAGGCAGACTAGAAATAATTTCAGAGGACAGGTACAAGCATGAAAGCAGACTGTGAACGGCTTCTAGCCAAAGGTGCAATCTGAGTGGGAGACCTGCAGAAAGCCAAGGAAGGCAGAGGGAATGAGGGAGAGCATCCTAGGCAGGAGGGACGTGGTGAAAACACACAGTCAGGTGGTAGAGAGTCTTGTTTGGGGGTTAGGGCACTAGTGTTCCTGAATCAGAAATATATGTAGGAGTACAAAGAATGAGACTACAGAGATGTGAGTGGTGTAGGTTATGACTGTCTTTGAACCAGAGAATTTCCTATTGGATCCTTAAGGTAATGGGGAGCCACTGCTGGTGAATAAGGAGATATGGCAGTTGATCTGGACTGCCAGCCACCATTTTAAAGTGGACACTTTCTGTTAACATGGAGGCAGAGATGCCCCCAGCCCAGGTGTGAAGTGAAAAAGACCTAAACCACTTTGGAGGGAGTCTTACCCATTCTCCCCCATCCTCCTCACAGCTGATCATTCCTTCTTTGTCTCCCTTGGGGGATCTTTCCCTGCCCCTGCCCCCTGGTGGTGCATCACCCCACACCTCGACTGTTGATAGATGGTGGTGGGGGCCTGCCTCCAGGTTCTCCCCACTCCTGACCATTCCCCATTCGGCCACTAAAGGGATTTTCTGAAAGAACAGGAATGACTGTATCATGCCCCCTACGCACAAACTCAATATAGTGGCTCCCTATTGCCTCCAGGATCAAGTATGAAATACTGGCTTGTAAAGCCCTACCTACCCTGGCCCCTTGCTGCTTTCCCAGTCTTCTTATACCTTGTTCCCCTCCACATTCTCCACCATCCAGAGACATTAGTTTCCCAGTTGTTGCCCACATAACACTCCAGTCACAGTTGGTTCCTTTTCTTTGGTTATCCCCCACGTCTAGAGCACTCCCCCTCCTCATCTCTGCCTCCCAGCTTCCCCAAAGGCCCAGGTCAAGTCCCATCTTCTGCAAGATGCCTTCCCCAGTCATCCTTGATGCCTTTCCTCTGAGATTAGTTCCATTTTATCCTGTGTCTGTCTTCATTGTACATAGCTGTTTGGAAGCTGTCTCCTTCATTAGACTGTGAACCCCTTAAGAGAGTATTTTCAACTTTCTTTGTATTAACATAGTGCATGGCACAGTGGGCACTTGGTGACTTGGCCTGTCAGAAGACAGGAGAAGACATATGAAAAATGTTGACAAGGTAGAATAGGCAGGCCTTGGCAACACAACTGGCATGGGGGTCAGGGGTTGGAGAGGGAGGAATGGGGGAATGACACCCTGGTGAGTCTGGGTGACTGGAACGGTGGTAGTACCCTCAACAGTAAGAGAGGTTAGGAAGATGAGATTCTTTCTTGTGCTGGAGATTTGCTTCACTCTGTCATTCTGTGGGTTCTGCTGCTCCAGAATTTGTTTAGTCATTTTTACCAGTTATTTAGCTGGGTTTGAAAGGAGAGTACTAGCAAGTCTGTGCTATTACTCTGCCATCTTGGCTCTGCACCCCAGAAGATGAGATTCTGAAGGAAAGATGAGTTCTGTTTTGGACACACTGAGTGTCAGATGTTTGAGATGTACACAAGACAATCAGAGATGAGAGACTAGAGGTCAAGAGAGAGCTTAGCAAAGAAATGATAACTGAATCCATGCTTACCAAGTGAAACAGCCTAAAGGGAGGAAAGAAGAGGCCCCAGGTCAGACCCTGGAAGGGAACCCACTGAAGAGCCAGCAAGAGAGGAGTGGTCAGACAAGTAGGAAGAAAGATAGGAAAAAAGCAGTGACACAGGGATCTAGAGAGAAGAGTATCAAGAAGAGGGAGATCCCCAGTGTCAGAGGCTGGAGAGGTCAAGGTTCAAGCTGCTGGATCTGGTGGTTAAGGGATCTCAGGTAACCTGGGGAGAGATGTTTCAACTGAATGATGAGGTCAGAAGTCAGAATGTAGAGTTAAGTAAAAAATGAGGGGAAATGGAGGCACTGATTGAGTCTGGCCTTTTCAAGGAGTTTAGCCACAAAAGGGAGGAGATACCAGATGAGAACCCCTTCACATGAAATGAGGAAATGAGAGTTTCTGAGGATGCCATAGGCAGATTTGAAGACAGCAGGGAACAGCCAGGAGACAGAGACTGAGGATTAGTGAAAGTGGGAGTGAAATGTGGGACAATCTGCTGGAGAAGGGGGGATGAAATGGGATCATTTGTGCCTGTAGTTTGGATTTGGTTTGGGCAGGAGCAGCACCACCTCTTTATGTGAGGAGCTGGAATGGGGAAGGAGATAGTGGAGGAAGATGTATTATGATGAGGGGAGAAGAGGAAGTTCTAATCAAATGACTTTTTTTTCTTTTTCCCAGAAATGAGGCAAAAATCTCAGATGAAAGATCTGGTAAGGCAAGTGGGGGTTGGGGGTGGATAGGAGATTTGAGAAGGGATGAAAGGTTTGGAGAAAGCACTCTGGTTACTGGGATAGTGACTCTAGTAGGGAGATCTAAAAGGACTGTTTCACTGCAGTGCTGGCCCACATAGGCCAGAAGGGCTTTGTAACTTTTCTCCAGCTGTTCCCTGCCTCCAGTCTCATCCTCTCCTATCCTAGAAAACTGAGGAAAACAGAAGCCAAGTCACTTGTCCAGAATCAAAAGCAAAGTAATAGCTAACATGCCAGGCATGGTGCTAAGCGCTTTGCAATTATTTTATCCCCACAACAATGCCAGAAGATAGGTGCTATCTGAATTCTGCAGATGAAGAAATGAAAGCAAACAGGGCTAAACTGCTTGCCTAGGCTCACACATCCAGTGTCTTCAAACTCAAGACTTTCTGACTCCAAGCTCAGCACTTTGTCGCCCATCTATTTTGTGTAATTTGTTGCTCTTGTCATGTTTGTCACATCCAATTGTGCGACCCCATCTGGGTTTTTCTTGGGAGTGGTTTGCCCTTTCCTTTCCCAACTCATTTTACAAATGAGGAAACTGAGGCAAACCGGGAGAAGTGCCTTGCCCAGGGTCACCCAGCTGGGCCTTCTCTGATTCCAAGCCCAGTGCTCTCCTAGCAGCCTGTGGGTAATACAGACTCGTCTCTATTAGCGTCAAGATGTGCTCCTGTATATTATGCACACACACGAGGCCATGGACGCGTGCAAAGGCACACATGCACAGGCACATACGTTGTCTTTCTTCCACAGAACGGATGCTCTGTGCAGGCAGAGACACAGGAGCCGGCTGGCACACAGTAGGGCCTCTAAGCGCACGGGCTCCTCGGGGACACAGCGGGGTGACAACCGGGGCCTCCCGGGGTGGAGGTGGGGCGCCAACCCCCAGAGAACGCCCGGCCCGACATGAGACACAGCGGCCGGGGGGAGAATCGGGAAGTGAGAGCCGGTCGCCCCAGGGGGGCCCCGGTCGTGTCCCAAGGCGGAGCTGAAGCAATGCTGCCCTTGCTCAAGAGTTCTGGGAAGCCGGGGGCAGGAAAAGCTTGGGGGCTGGCGGGCTGGGCAGCTGGGAGAAGGCAGGAGGCGGTGCCGCCGGAAGTGACGCGCCGGAAGTCCGGGGCGGAAACATCCTCTCTCCCTCCCGGCCCGGCCCCCCCCCACCGTGCCTCCACTATGTAGCCGCAAAACCTCCGGCGTCTCCGCCCGCCTTTATTGCAGGGCAGGAGGCAGAGGAGGAGGAAGGAGCGGAGCAGCGGCTGGGCAGCGGCACTCAGCATGGAGTCCGAGGGGAGCAGGTCGGTCAGTCGGTCGGTCGGTCCATCCATCCGTCAGTCTGTTGGTCGGCGCGCGGGGGCGGGGGCGACTGCGGCGCTGCTAAGCAACAGCGGCTCCGCCAGCCTTGCCGCTGATTGGTGGCCTCCAGACGGTCCCATCCTGACGGGGGGGAGCTTTGGAGAGGGGATGTTACCACCGTTCATACCACGATGGGGGGGGACGGAGAAAGAAACGGAGTTTCTCCCTCCTCCTTCACCCCCTCCTCCTATTGGTGGTTTTCGGATGGTTTCATTCTGACCCCGGAGGGGACACTATTACTACTCATCCCCGGAGAAGTATTATCTTCCCCTCCGCCGCGCCACCTATTGGTAGCCTCCGGACGGTCCCATCCTTAACTCTGGAGAGGGGACGTTGTCACTTTTCAACTAATCAGTGCGGAAGGAAGCCCCGCCCCCTCCGCCTATTGGTAGCTTCTAGGAAAGCCCGTCAAAATCCTCCGGACTGTACCATCCATGTGGGCAGAGGGGAGGAGAGTATCTGCCCGGTCCTCGTACACGGTGGCCACTAGGTGGGACTCACAGTGCACATAGCGCTGGACCCAGAATCAGGAAGTCTCGGATTGTAATCTAGTCTCCAATGATGTTTTCTAACTGTGTGACTCCATCAACCCCATCTTGACTCAGTTTCCCGCACGGTAAAATGACATGAATAAAAGGACCCACCTCCCTTGCTAAACTCAGTGCCTGGCATTCAGTAGGTGCTTAATAAATGCGTATTTTTTTCCTTCATTTTGGGTCTGGATTGTTTTTATCTCTGCAGGAGGCAGGGGTCCGGGAGGGGTTGAGACCCAGCCTGGAAGGCCTCCCCTTAGCTCGTGGCACTTGTTTGAGCTAATTGAATGTAAGCCCCCTGAGGACAGGCACCATTTCACTTCTATCTTTCTCTCTGCTATCCTTCTGGCCCCCGATAAAATCCCACCTTTCCCAGTTATCCTTCATTCTGGGGCCTCCCCTCTGGTGATTCCCTCCAACTTGTTCCAGCTATAGTTTCCCAACGTTAGACTGTAAGCACCTTGAGGGCAGGTGCCTGGCACACAGTAAATGCTTAATACAAGTTTATAGGTGTCACATCCAGTATTTAATAAGTGTTTGTCTGTGGATTGGCTCCCCATCTTGGGAAACATCTCACCATACCGTGTGGTTGTCCCCCATTGCATTCTTGGGCAGACTGACACCCCCTAATCTGTACAATATAATACACATTTGTTATGTTCTAGGCACTGTGACTTATAAGCCCTGGATATTCAAAGGCAAATATGCATCCCCTCCTACCCTCAGGGGGCCTACATCCTCTCCTGGAAGTATATTGAAAAAGGATGAGTCTTAAGGCTGGAAATGAGTCAGTGCATCCAAGGAAAAGACTCAGGCCTCTGACCTCCAATTTCTTTCCAGGGAACCCAGATTTTTTTCTTATCCTGTCTGTGTATATGTTTGCCCCAGACTTGCCAGTGCCCAGGCACTATTTAGCCACACAAGGTGTCAGTAGTTTTCCTGTTTTGGTCTTTGGCATTGGGATTTTTCCAGGCCCAGATTTCCCATAGTGACTCATGGGTGTGGGAGGATGTGCCCCTTCTGTGGAGTCCGGACAAAACTGTTCTTGGAAACTGCCCTGTTGGTGCTGGAATTGTACCTGCTTATCCCGGGGGGTGGGGAGCCAAGGCTGGGGCTCCAGATTTATGGGGATTTATATAAGTAAAGATGCAAACATGCGTGCTCCCTCCTTGCTCAAAAAAATATTGTGTAAGCATAAAAATTCCAGACCCCCAAGGCCTCGAGCTCCAGACCACACATGTAAGCCTTAAGGAATCAAAACTGTTGACATGAGTTTTGTTTCTTCAGACAACTACTGTTTTGTCTCTAATTGTCTGCCACCACCCAGTGGTCCCTGGCTCCTCTTGGAGGGGAGTAGGTTCTATAACCCCCAATTTTCCTAATAATCAACAATATCGGTCAATCTGGAGATACAAAAAGAGGCAAAAGACAGTGCTGCTGTCAGGGAGCTTCCAGTCTGATGAGGGAGGCCACAGGCAAGAGTACCTACCTACATACAAGCAGCGATGGGTGGCCATGGAATGAAGAGCAGTGAGGAAGGCTTCCTGAACAAGGTGGGATTTTGGTTGGGACTTCCAGGGAGCCAGGAGGGTCAGTAGACAGAGGGGAAGAGGGAGAGTGTTCCAAGTGGGGGGACAGTCAGAATGAAGATGGAGAGGATCAAGGCTGGAGGACCAGGATGGGTGGCTAGAAATGTGTTTTATGGCTAGATGGTGCTGCAGCGGATAGAGTGCCAGGCCTGGAGTCAGGAGGTCCTGAGTTCAAATTTGGCCTCAGATACTAGCTGTGTGACTGAGCAAGTTACAACCCCATTTGCCTCAGTTTTCTCATCTGTTAAATGAACCAGAGAGGGAAACAACAAACCACTCCAGTGGCTCTGCCAAGAAAACCTTCATTGGGGTCACAAAGAGCTGGACATGGCTGAAGAACTGTCCCCAGATCCCACCTGAGGCACACCGAGGTGGTGGCTGACTAGCTAGATATGCAAGAGCCAGGACTTGAACCCAGAGCTTTCCCCCCATGCCTGCTGCTTTTCTTCTGATTGCATGCCACTATTAAAAAATACTAATGCTGTGGATTTGATTCTGCTTCTTTTTCAGAGAACTCATCTTTCCTCCTCTCACGGAGCCTGGAGATGCCCCATTGCCCAATTTGACTCCAAGGCACCAGGAACTGATCCCTACTCCCTGTGGCCCTGTAAGTACCGAGGCACCTGGGCAGAGTCTGGCCTTGGGGAGAGCCAAGCCCTGGGCCTGATGGCTGCCCCTGAACCTGCAGAGAGAGCTTGACACCCTGGCCCCTTGGCAGCAGGTGCTGGGGCTGCTTCTGTGCCAGGGCCGTGACTCCTCTCTCATCCTAGGTCACGTTTCATTAGCTTGTGTTTTGGGAAGAAACTCTCCCACTGTCTCATGCTCCACCTGGAATCTGTCCCATACTTTTGCCAGAGTTCGTTAGGACTTGCACTAGGATGCAGCTCCCTCAACTCCTTGACCAGGAGTCCTTCTCTGAAGATTCTTTGCAGTCTTGTAAGGCATCGAAGTGGCACTAGGCTGGGAATCAGGAAGACCTGAGTTCCAATCCAGCCTCAGACACTTCCTGACTTTGTGACCCTGAGCAAGTCACCTAATCTCCATCTGCCTCAGTTTCCTTACCTGTAAATTAATAGCACTTACCTCCCAGAGTGGTTGTGAAGATCACATCAGATTGTAGCAGTGCCTGGCACATAGTAGGTGCTCAATAAATGCTTATTCCTTCCTTCCATCCCTTCCACCGCTCCCTTTGTTTGTCCTTCTAGGATGAAGAGGGAAAGGGAATGACCTGTGATTTTATTAGTAGAGTGAGCTCCTAAGTGGGGAAACTCCCTCTCCCAAAGCAAGTCAGCACCTTCTCTGCCACTTCTGGACTTTGAGCCCTGAAGGGTTAGGAGACTTGCCCAGGGTCACCCCACCAGTAAGGGTCAGAAGCAGGACTTGAACCCAGGACTTGCTGGCACTCACCCTGGAATCTTCTGCCTCAGTCCCTCTTGCCCTCCATCCAAGTATTCGATTCCTCAGCATTCCTGACATCTTCCGCCCTTTCTCTACTTGGACTCGGGTTCAGGACATCAGGTTTTGTATGCCAACCTGGTCCATGAAGGCCACTGGGAGAGGAGGCATTTCCAGGAATATGGCACCAGGTGACACCCCTGAGGAAAGAGCTAGACCCTGTGCAGCTGAAACATGCAAAGGGCCCTGGAGCAAGAGGATTTCATTGGACGTAGAGGAGGAAGGAAGATGAAGACCTGGTGGGCTTTTGGCTAAATGCTCCAAGGCAGAGAGCGTGGGAGTCCAAGAACAGCCCATTTTGCTGAGGCCAGAAGAGGACGTCAAAGAGAGCCTGGCTGGAACCAGACCCCGAGGGTCTCGAGGCCTGTCTGTGGGGACAGTGGGGCGGAAGTCAGCGGGCAGCCATCGAGAGATGGAGTCAGAGCTGCACCTTAGGTTTACAGCTACAGTGGGGGACGGTGTGAAGGACTAGGTCATTCCCAGAGCCCAAGAGAGAAAGGGGGAAGGAAGAGGAGGAGAGAGAGGGGACCAGGGTAGGGGGAGGGGTAGACAAGTGAGCAGAGGAGTGGGTGGTGTCAGAGAGGTCCTGGCAGATATATTGGTAGGGGAGGGGGAAGGAGGAGATGAGACCTATGTCACAGGCTTGGAGTTGGGGGAGAGATGTGAGTGTGCTCAATGAACTGATAGGAAAACCATCAGGGTGCTGGCCCTGTTTTCCCAGAGTCCTTCCAAGCCAGTGACAGAAAATCGGGGCAGGTATGTGGGTGTGTGGACTTCTCCAGCCCCAGGCTGATTGGAGACATCCTTTTCTTTCCCCTAGTGTGGCTGTCATGAGAAGTAGCTTGGGATTTCTGGGGCTGGGGCAGATCATCCATCCTTCACTTCTGGTCCTGGAGGGTTGCTTGGGAGCAGGGGTGTCAATGTGAGCTCCTGTGAGTGACATCCCTTGCCCTCCATGGGCCTCAGTTTCCTCTCCTGTAATGAGGGGTTGGCCTAGGCCCTTCGGGTCCCTCCTAGCTCTGAAGCTAAGTGATTCTCTCCTTGCTGTAGGGAGCCCCAGGCAGGCACTTTGTCTCCATCTCCACATCTCAGAGTGTGATTTGGTCAGGGTCACACAGCTACACAGCGGGTCCTCCCAGCTCTCCACTTGTTAGCCCATATTGTCTCTCTGAGCTGTGCCAGATTGGACTCAGAGCAGGAACAACATGGCATGGGCAGCCTGACTTCTCACCTCAGTCCCTGTCCGTTTTGTACAGATGCCCACGGGCACCTTTGTAAGGTTGGTCTTTAATTCAGGCAGGGCCGTCCAGTCCAGGGAAGAAGACTGGGCTGATGATGGTCACCTCTGAGTGACCACTGCCTGAGGCAGGATTTGCGGGTCTGCGTGGCATTTCGATGTCTTTTCAGCTCTCTTCCTGGTGCATTTCTCTCTAGATAATTTCTCATTTTCTTTGGTCACTCAAATTCGGTCTCTTCCCCCTGGTGCATGAAACCCCATTTTTTCTTAGAACCTGGGAAGGTAACCATTAAGGAAGGATCCCTGGGATCTGGGCCTGCCATGCTCCCTGATGCCACCAGGGGGCACGCCAGCCCAAGCCGATGGAGCCTGGGGGCCTAGCACTCCTGGGGCCAGCTGCAGTGAGCTCTTTCCCTGGGTACAAGTGCCCTTGGACATGGGGGGCATGGGAGGCGCACCCTCAGCCTTTGCACCCTGGTCTGGTGCCTCCGAAGGCATTGCTTCACTGGAGGCCTCTGACTTTCCAACATGGACGATGTGGATGTGGTAGGCCAGCCACACAGTCTTTGGAGAGCAGGAGGCCCCTGCCAAGGAGATCCTGCAGAGTCCCAGGGCCAGGCCTTGGTGACCATCTGGTCCAGCAGGTAGTCGCTGGTGAAAGGCCTCCAAGGAGTGAGCAGAGCTGTTGCCTGGAGCAGGGGCTGCCCTCTGGGGCTGGCCAGGAAGAAATCTCCTCCTCCGGTGGCACAGTCTTCTCTTCTCTCACCCAGATGTGCCCAGTTTCTTCAGCTCCTCTTCATGTGATGAGCTCTGGGCATTGGGAATGCCCCCTAGTGCCGAGATCGCTTTGGATCTCCCCTGTCTGTGTGCGTGTCTGAGGCTGTAGAGTGGGAGCTCCTTGAAGGCAGTCACTGTTTCTGTTTGTTTGTTTTTATACTGAGCACCCAGCCCAGCCCGAGGTGCATTTTGGCTTAAAATTTTAGACCAGGCCTGTGATTTCATCGGTGTAGGGATCCCCTTGCGAAGAAAATCCCTTCACCTATGTACGGCAGTACCTGTTCTGCCCGGGGCCCACAGCCAGAATGGTTCAGAGGCAATACTTGAACCCAGGTCCACCTGACTTCAAGACCTGCTCCTTATACGTTTCCTGCTGTCTTTTGCTTTGCTTATGTACTAGATGCTTGATTAATATTTGTGGAAGTGAATGAGTGAATAATATTGTCCCCCTTGGAGCTTGTTCCAGAATCAGCCCAGCGGCTCCTGCTTCTCACAGGTCTCTCTTCAGTACTTAGATTGGATTTGGCCAGTTTTGGAGGGAGGAGTGGGGGTTGTTTAAATGTCCCAGTGTAGAAATTCCCTTCTTCAATGCTGCTATTTTTTAAATTAAATTTTGGTTTTTTTCAGTTGACCAAAATCTCCCTCCCAAAAAAACCAATAAAACCTCTCAGGCAAAACAAATTCCCACAGTGATTTGTCTAAAGAAAATGTTGGTCTTGATCTGTAACCTGGATCTGTTACCTGTCTGCTAGGAGGCTGGGGGCCTGCTTCCTCGTGAGTCCTCTGGCATCTTGGGAAGCCCTGGTGTGGATCAGTTCCTAAGTCTTTCCAGATTGTTTGTCTTTACAATGTTGTCATAGAAAATATTCTCCAGGTTCAGCTCACTTCACTCTGCATCAGTTCATCTGAGTCTTCCCAGGTTTTTCTGGAACCATCCATCTCATCATTGCTTAGAAAACAATAGTGTTCTACCCCATTCATATTCCACAACTTGTTTAGCTGGTCCCCAAAAGATGAGCATCCCCTCAGTTTTCAAATCTTTTGCTGTCATAAAAATAGCTGCTGGAAATATTTTTTATACATATAGGTCCTTCTCCTCTTTCTTTGATCTTTTGAGCATATCGACCTAGTAGTAGAATCTTAAATGAACAGTTTAATAGTTTTTTGAGCATAGTTGCAAATTTTCAGGATGGTTGGAACAATTCACAGCTCCACCAACAATGCTTTAGTGTGCCTGTTTTCTCACAGCCCCTCCAACATCTGTTATTTTCCTTTTCTGTCATCTTAGCCAATCTAGTAGGGATGAGTTGGGACCCCAGAGTTGTTTTAATATCAGTCATTAAACATTTATTAAGTGCCTACTGTGTGCCAGGCACAAAGAAAGGCATAAGACAGTCCTTGTCCCTTAAGGAACTCACAGTCTAATGGGAGAAGACAGAAGTGGGGAGAGGTTACCCAGCACAGGGACATGATAAAGTCCTACAGCCCAGGTGGGAAATAATCCCAGGAGGTGAGAGTTTCAAAGATGAGATCATGAAGTCCAGGAAGGCAGCTTGGTGGGTAATGATAAGGTGAATTCTCTGGGTGCCCTCCTCAAACTGAGGATGTGGTGGTAGCTCCCAGGTGCCCTCTCTTTCCCTGGGCAGAGAGTACCAAGGAAGTATGAGATTCAGAGTCGATTTGTCTTGAGGAAGGAGTTTACGGAGACCATGAAGTCCAGGCAAGTAACAGGGTGGGAAAATGAACATTTCTGTAATTATGAGTGATTCTGGGCATTTTTCCATAGGAATTGTGTGAGCTTTGATTTCTTCCTCAGAAAACTGCCCGTTCTAACCCTTTGACCGTTTATCAGTTGGACAATTTATTCTTATAAATTTGAGTCAGTTTTCTGTATGCCTTAGAAAAGAGATCTTTGTCAGAGAAACTTGTTGCAAAGATTTTCCCCATTTACCTGCTTCTCTTTTAATTTTAGCTTCATTGGTTTTGTTTGAGCAAAGCATTTTTGTTGTTTTTCTTTAAATTTTATGTCATCAGAATTGCCTGTTTTACCTTCTACATCCCTCTATCCCTTGCTTGGTCAGGAACCTTCCCTCCTCCCTAAATCTGACAGGTAGTTCTTCCCTCCCCCCTTCTCCTGTAACCGCTTTTTGCCAAAGTCCTGAGGGCGTTGCCCCAGCCGCCGGGAGCTTCGTGTTTAGCAAACACTCACTTTCTGGTGCTGGTTTGCTTCTGTGTGTCTAGTACCAGATTGTTCTGCTGAGTGACCTCACTGTTCTTACCCGGAGCCAGATCGCTGGTTGACCTTGCCCTGGGAGGTTTGCTCCTCCCAGGCCTGTCTTCCTCCTGCCTTTTCTCCTTCTCGCCATGGAGATTCTTAATCTCCTCTTTCTTTAGATCATTGTGAATGTTTTCCCTAGTGCTGTATAAAGTGATTTTTTGCACTTTGATTGACATGGCACTAAGTAAGGCATCTAGGTAGAATTGTTTCGGCGTTATATTGGCTTGGCCTCCTCACTGGCAATGGTAATATTCCCCTAGTTATTCAGAGCTGTTTTATCATGTGCACAGTAATCCCTTGTAACCCACAGCCTTAGAGCCATGCTTTGTCCTGGAGTGTTTGGGGGAACCTGGGGACCCTGTTCAGAATAATGTGGTTAAATCCATAGAATCAAATGTAAACACTACAAAGGAAACCGATTAGATCAAAATACAATTGTTACACTCTTTTTAAGTCACCTCACAGCCCCTAGGGGAGGGACTTCTGTCTTGTGTGATTTCCTAGGGGAAAAGTCCGACCATGCCGCTCAGTGAAGCCCAGAAGTCTTCTTGGCCCCTGGCTTCCACCTGCCTTTCTAACCATGTAGGTCTGACTTCTCTTCCTGCACTCAAGGGCTGGCCTAAAGCTGACATGACCTCCACCTCCTGCCTCGATCAGTTTGCTCAAGTTATCTGCTGTGCCTACAGTGTGCTCCCAGAACCCTCCAAGGGCCACTGGGCACATGAATCCTTTCCTGATCCCCCAACTGCTGGTGCTGCTCCCTCCACAACTTCTCAATATTTTGCAGAGTTTTGCTTTATGTGTGTTTACCCATAACATGGGCTCCATGAGGGCAGCTCACATAACTGGTCAGTGTCTGAGGTGACTGATCCAGGATCCTAGCTCCAGGGCTGGACAGGTGTGGAAAGAGAGGCCCAGAGATGTTCTGTGATTGCCTGGGGTCCCCCAGCTGGTGTGTGTCTGAAGCAGGCCTAAGGGCCAGCACCCTGCCCACTCTCTTGGCCCTGTGCACTGGTATGTGCCATATCTCTTTGCAGATAAAGCCATGGTCGGAATTGTCCTGTCCAGTCAAAGTGTATTTCTGCATCACGTTGGTGTCTCTTGTGAGCATCATTGGGTTAACCATAAAGACCTTGGTGCAGAAGTCGGATGAGAACTTCACCGTCTCTCTCATTCAGCTCATCGGTGTTGGTAAGTGGGAGCACGCTGAGCTGGGAGGGGTCTCAGGACCGGGTTGAAGCCCTGGGGGGCACGCACTCATTGTGCTCCTCTCATTTATTCCATGTTGTCACATGCCTCCAGGTTTTCCCCTTCTATATTTCACTTGAGTTTTCAGTGAGAATCCTCTGATGAAGATGGTAACAGGCTCTGTCTTCCTGCTCTCCTCATCCCTGGCTCAGGGACCACATTCTTTTCTTAATCTCCTCACTCAATTGTGAACTGCCTGTGGGCAGGGCCTGTATCCCCAGTACTTAGCACAGACGTTTTATAAATGTTTACTGACTGACTGTGCCACCCTGCCCTGACACTGGGAACCACTGTTCCCTCCAGGGCTGGGGATGTGCCAGGCCCTGCCATGGGGCCTCAGGTGGGTGTGTAAGCCAGAGACCTTCTGGGGAAGCTCCCCCAGTGCCCAGGGTCACACAGGAGCCACTTGAGCAATGCTGGTTGGCTCAAAGTGAGGCACATTGCTTCGGGGATGAGGCCATCCCTCCCCAGTATAGCAGGAGCCCTATTTGGTTGATAAATTTGATGACCTCCCACATGCAAGGGACCATACTGGAGTTCCAGTCTCTAAAACCTCAAACATAGGAAGGATGTAGGTTCCTATCTGGGATATGGGCTCCCCACAAAGTATAAAGAAAACACAACTTCTTAGCACTTGAAGGGACCTTGGTAGGATGGTGCAGTGCTCTTGTACTGGGAATGAAGAACCTGGGTCTGACAAGGCAGGCACTGGCCCCAGGTCATCCACAGGGAGCCAGCTGCCAAAGCTGCCCTTCCTTCCTTCCTTCCTTCCTTCCTTCCTTCCTTCCTTCCTTCCTTCCTTCCTTCCTTCCTTCCTTCCTTCCTTCCTTCCTTCCTTCCTTCCTTCCTTCCTTCCTTCCTTCCTTCCTTCCTTCCTTCCTTCCTCACTCCCTCTCTTCCTTCCTTTCTTCCTTCCTTTCTTCCTTCCTCCCTCCCTCCCTTTCTCTCTCCTTCCTTCCATGTTTTCCCCTTTCCTAATGCTTCTGATCTCTCTTGCTCCCTGGGCTCTCTCCCTCGGCCTCTGTGGTTTACCTTTCTCTCACTGCCTTGAGGGCAGACACTGGGGCTTCTCCTGTCCCCCTCTTCACCTGTGCCCCTTGGAATCCTTGGCTTGTTCCAGGACTCTGCTCCGGCCTCTGTGGTTTACCTTTCTCTCATTGCCTTGAGGGCAGACACTGGGGCTTCTCCTGTCCCCCTCTTCACCTGTGCCCCTTGGAATCCTTGGCTTGTTCCAGGACTCTGCTCCAGCCTTGCCCTCTGCAGGAGGCCTTTCCTGGTCCCCTGCCCCCTCAGATCACCTCCAGAATCCTCTCTGTGTATCTTATCCCCTATGTGTTCTGTGCCCTGTTGAGTTCTCAGAGGACAGGATTGACTGAATCATGTCAAGTCAGTAAGCCTTTGTTCCAGGGCTCTTGTGTGCCAGGCCCTGTGCTGTGTGCTGAAGGGAGATGAGATCAAGTGCCACCAAACCCACTGAAAGCAGCAGAGCAGAGGGAGCCCCAGCCTAGCCTAGTGCCAGCAGAGATGGTGCTTCTGCAGATACCTCCTCATTCAGGGAGACTGTGACCTGATGGAGAGAAGCCCTTCATGACCCCCATCTTCAGAATCATTCCAATTAGCTCCCTCTGCCTTAGAGACGACCTTGGCTCTGGCTTCATTATTAACATGAGGCGATCAGCTCTGGGATAAATGCGGGTCTGCCATCTGGTGAGGACATTTGGGCTGGACAGCTGGGCCTGGCATTTAGACATCTGCCTAGGACCATTGCCTTTCTATGAGGCAGGAGGCCATGGGCTTCCTTTCAACACAGCTGAATGGTAAGAAAGGAAGGCTGTTCAGAATCACTGCTTGTCCTCATGAGTCATGGGCATCTTTGTGACTTGGGTGTCTTCCCTGAGGGAAAGGCAAGTGGCAGAGCCTGTGTGCTGTCAGCTGGCTTAGGTCAAGGATGCAGAACACAGGAGCATGAGGCAGCTTCTGTAGGGACAGCTTCAGTAGCAAGGGAAGGGCCTGACATCCTCCTGAGGCGGACAGCTTGGCCTAAGGAGAATGGGACACTCTTCTCCTGGAGTCAAACCTACTGGTATGTTTCCTTCTGGGCAGTGAATGATGGAAGGCCAGCTTGGGCATCCAAGGGCCAACAGAGTCTGCTTAAACCCTGGGGATACACTGGCCACTGAGGGTGGGCAATTCCCTCATCTGTTAGCTTTATCCGCGAAAATAGTTGTGACCTTGGCCTGCCTGCCTGTGGAGCTTGGGCTGTGGCTTGGATTTCTACTGAAATCTTGGAAAAGTTACCAAAAAGGCTTCTTTGCCAACTTCTTTGATGGGAAAGGGACTTGGGGAGCCTAGCCAGGCCAGTGAACCAAAGGTCCGGTGAAGGCTTTCTTTATCCTTCAGTCATAAATGGGGTAAATATGCCTCATGCTGTCTCCCACTGGGAAATCTCAGCTTCTCAAGAACAGGGTGTGTCCCCCACTTGACAGGGAGGAACCAGGAGAAAGGCGCTGCTCTGGAGTTGGTTCTCAGGGCTCTCTGTGCTTTTTGTGGATTATTTACCTAATTACCACATGTCACTCAGGCACCTTTCCTTGACGTCAGGGACAGTCATCATTTTCTTTCCCTTGAAAGATGATACCTGTACCATCAAGATAACCCAGGGAGAGGCCCCTGCAATATGGATGTGCTCCCCTTCCCTCCTGCCACAGTCCATGGGGAATTTGCTGAGTGAGGCAGTCTGGGCTCCCTCTATTATGCCCATGGGCATCCTTCCCTCTAGGACACTCCGGGAGACCTGAACTCTCCACTGCCTGACCCAAGTGGACAATGCTTTCTCTGGGGGCATCCATTGGCCCCCTTCTGTAGCTCCTATGTCAGATGATGCATTTTTGAAGAGCCAGCAGCTGGCCCCAAGGTCCCATGATCCTCTGCCCTGAACCTCACCTGGCCCAGGAAGAGTCCAGGGACACTGGGAAGCCACCAGAGGAGGGCCATGACACTGAGAAACTGGAGCTGGGGTGGGGACAGGGCTAGTGGAGGGTCTGGAGATTATCCTGGGAGAGAGAGGGGAAGAAGACGGGTGTGGGGAAAAATGAGACTGAGGGGTGCAGAATTATAGAGTTTATTAGCCTGCCGAGGCAAAACTCAGACCCAGGCCTCCCTGGTCCACTTACTGCACACAGCTTCCCAGTTCAAGTTAGCACAAGCATGAGCACGAGGCATGGGGAATAGTCCCTGCCCTCCAGAGGAAGCTTCCAGGCTACTAGGAGAATCAACAAGAGAAGTGGGTGTAATCTACATGGCACAGAGGAACTGAACCAGTGAATAAGCATCGATTAAATACCTACTGTGTGCTTTGGGAGTACAAAAAGAAAAATCTTTTTAAACCGCTGGGCAGTGCTGCTCTTAAGGAGCTGCTGCCCTGACAGGGACAATGGGAAGGCTGAGGGGTCAGCCGCAGATCAGTGATCATTGATTAAATGCCCCCGGTGTGCCAGGCACTTGGCCGAGCCTCAGCGGGCAGTGACCGGCCCTCTCCCTTGGCACTAGATCTGACTTCTTCAGCTGCTGGCAGTCTGGTCCAACAATGGCTCCTTTACCTGACGTCTGGGGCTGAGGTGTGTATCAGTGCCCAGGTGTCTGTCTGCCTCTCTGTTGTCTACCTAATTGCTCCTTTGATCAGTCCCGGGCTGGCTTAGCCCTCTCTGCTCTGAGGAATGGTTGGGGACCTGGCCTGGCTGGCCCGCTTTGTTCACATTTCTTTTCCTTATTTCTCTTGAGGTTCTTGACCTTTTCCTCCAGATGAATTTTCTTATTATTTTTTCTAGTCCTATAAAAGAACCCTTTGGTAGTGTGCTTGGTGTAGTGTTGAATAAGTAAATCAGTTTTTACTCTTTATTGTCATTTCTTCTGATAAAATAATATGTTTCTGATAATGAAATGTTTGAAAATGCCGTGGACTTGGGGGTAAGGTGGTATGCAGGGCGGGGGGAATACAAACAGCTGGAGGAGTCACTAAAGGTCTCCTGCAGACCCTTGAGCTGAGCCTTGAAAGGGCTGGTGCTTTCATGCCTGGTATAGGGAATTGCCTATGCAAAGACATGAAGGTGGGAGTTGACGGGTGGGGTCGGGAAGTGATAGGAAGGATGTTTGGAAAGATGAATGGGAGCCAGCTTGTGAAGGGCATTCAGACATGTCCCAACCACAGAATCATGTGCCTGGCAAAGTAGTGAGGTTCCTGGCCCGGGAAGGGAATCCTGGTTGGGGACTTCTGAACTAGATGGGAAGTGAGACTGAGATGACCTCGGAGTCACCCTTAGCTCTGAGACTTTGTGTCTCTGAAGGGAGGTCATCAGCCTCCAGCGCTCTCTACCCTGGAGGTTTTCTATAAGATAAAGGAAGGAGTATAGGTGAAGGTGTCTTGCTGGGGCTGGACCCATGTCTCTTTCTTTATTTGTCTTGGTTAGTGTTCTGCATTTATTATGTGACCAGAGGAATCCTTCAGGAGAATCGCCAGGAGCTAATCGTGTTTATCCTCTCCATCCTGCTGGTGATGCTGCGCTCTCTGGTGAACTTCCTTGTTCTGATGGCAGAGGAGAAGCCTGCGAGGGAAGACCCTGTCATCCTGGTGAGCATGCACACTCCCTTCTGCCTTGTATGGAATCACTCCTATAGCCAAGTCCGATAGCACAGAGGGTGAGGATGACCCAGCCCTATCAGACACAGGCAGGAGGGCCATCATCCTGAGTTCACCAAGCTTTGCTCCTATCAGCCCCTGGGAAGGAGATGGGCAGACCCTCGTCGTGGTGTGGTACCCCTGTGCCTCAGATGCTCTTTTGCTGTTTGCCAGCCTCTCCAGCTAGAGCAGGGGACCAAAGAGCATAGCCACTGACCCCATTCCTGCACTCCAGAGCCTTACCTTCTCCTGGAGGGTGACCCTGATAGTGCCTCCTCCTGTCTCCTGGGAAACCTTGGGAGGGGGACATACCTGTCAGGGACAGAGCCCTGGTGGGAGGACCCTCCTACCTCTCCAGCCCCTCCATATACATCTTCCAAGCAACCCCTAGAGTATGGAACATAGTGCTGAACAGTGGACGAGGTCCAGACTGCTGACCTCCACGCCACCTGTAACCCAGTCTGAGGCATGGCTAATGTGGATGACCATGCAGACTGAGGAATGGACAAAATCTTGAGATGAATTTTTCAGATTTCACCCAATGTCTTGTGAGATTTTAGATGTCCAGAATAACTAGCCAGGCTGACACCTTGCTCATGAGCCTAGAACCACAGAACTTGAGAGACGGGTTGGCCATAGCGGTCATTTAGTTCAGCTCATGCACGGAGGAGTCCCTGTTCCACTAGCCTTGCCTTGAAGACCTCCAAGGATGGGATCTCACCCCTTCTGGAGGCAGCCCATTCTTCTGTGAGATTTCCTCCCCCCAGCCCCACATAGAAAGAGGAGACTGGGTCCCAGCTCCCTACATCTGCCCCATTGAGAAACAGGAGGTTCCAGGGAAAGAGTGCTACCTAGAGGCAGACTGTCTCCTCTCTCAGCCTCAGTTTCTTTGTGTGTAATACGAAGCTAAACTGGATGCCCTCTGAAGGCCCTTCCAGCTTCAGGGCTGGGAACCTAACTGGACACTCACTGTATTTGAAAATGGAAGACCCATCGGCCTTCTCCCCCAGCTGCTGTCATCCTGCAAGGAGGATGGAAGCCCCTCAAGGTCAGGAATGACTTTCTCTGTGTTCCCAGACCCTACACTGGGCTTGGCACAGCAGGCATTGACTGAGTTAAGCCTCTGAAGTGTTTCTAACCCTGAGAGTGCAGTCACGTCATCTCCACTAATGGGGGAAGCTGGGCTCATCATGAGACCAGCCCATGTTCTGCCCAGGACTCCTCCCCAAGACATGGGACCATGACCCAAGTTACAGGTGCTTGTCCCGTGGCTGCTGCCCCGCCCATCAGCTCACTCTGAGCAGCTCCAGTTGGCACCAAGGTTTTACCCCAGCTGACTAATCTTGGACATGTCCTCCCATGGAAAGTACAAGGTCCAGGCACCACCACTTCCTCCTGGCTCAGTTCCCGGAAGGCTAGGCAAGAAGAGCCCCACACTCTTCCCAGGACTCCCCATCTGCCAACTTCCTTGTCTTCTGAGCCAGGCCCCTGCCCTCCTTCCCATTCCACAAAGCTGGCTTGACCCTTTGAAGCTTAACTTTCTGGAGGCCTGCCCTGGCTGGCCAGCCAGCCCCAGGGACCTCTGAGCCAGCCTGGCTCCTGGGAGCCCCTGAGTCAGTCCAGGCCCCAGGACCCCTGAGCCAGCCCAACCCCCAAGAACCCCTGAGCCTACCTGGCTTCAGAGACCTCTGAGCCAGCTTGGCCCCCAAGACACCCTAAGCCAGCCCAACCTCCTCCAATTTCTTTTACCAAGGTCCCTACACCCTACTTGACTCATCATCCTCAGTTGCAGCCAACCAAACCCAGCTTGTACACAGCAATGAGCAAGTATTGTATCAAGAGACAAGTATCGGCTGGTACCTGGCCAGGCTCTGGAGCACAGAAGCAAGCCAATGAATAAAGCAATCCCCCTCCTAAGTGCTGGGGCCCAAGAGAAAAGCAGAGACAGCCCCTGCCCCTAAGGAGCTCCCCTTCTAGAGATAGGCAGCTCAGTAGGAGGTTCAGACCCTGAGTCCCAAAGGGCATGGATGTGCAGAAGTAAATAAGAGGGAATTAGAGGAAGGAAAGGCAGCTGTTTGTTCCTGGTATGGAACATACCTCTGAACTCACCACAAAGAGATTCAGGCCAGGCTTTGTATAGGAGGTCATGCCTGAGCTGAGCTAGGAAGGGTCCTGAGGGGGAGGGGGAGACATGGGGGCCAGGGCTGGAGCTCTAGCCCAGGGCCCACTTGATGAGACACAGCTGTCCCTCCCTTGCTGGGTCCCAGCCCTTCCCTCAGTGCCCATCACACTTCTCTTCCTTTGCCTGGTGAGGGCTCAACTGAGGATAGCCTGCCTTGCAGGGCAAGAAGGGATGTGTCTTGCCCTGAGAGGCTGGGCCACAGGCACCCCATTAGTCAGTAGCTGCCCATCACTTGGCTGGGAGGTGCCTGACCCTGGCTCATTTTCCTGCTCCCTTCACCCAGCGGTCTTAGCCAAATGGTCCTAAGACCAGGAATTCCTGGTGACAGCTGTGGGGCAGCCGTCCACAGGCATGGTGGTGGGATGATGTGATGCCCAGTTTGGGGGGGATGGGGAAGTCATAAGGCCTGGGACCTCCAGCGGGGGACAGTGGTCAGGCAGGGTCTGCTGGCCATGCGGGCAACTGGGCTCCTTTCTCTCCCTGGCCAGGCCCGCTTCATCGTGATCCTGTCGGTCGGTTTTTTTGACGTGATCTGTGCCGTGATCCTCATCCGGACCCAGGGCATGATGGCCTTCCGAGTGGGCGGGGCCCTGGAGAGCCTGCAGGCTCAGTACTTCATGCTCAATCTCTGCTTCTCCATGCTGACCTTTGATCTCCAAGCTCAGGTATAAAGGTCTCTGAAAGCCCACCCGAAGAGGGCCCCAGGGCTGTCCTCCCTGCAGCCCTGCCCCCAAATGGGATCTTGTCCAACTGGTTCCTAAAGGAGCCAAGAGACAGGGGCCTGGCAGGGCTGATAGGATGGCTGGTGGTCACATGGGGATGGAGAGGGAACCCACTGGGGTTCCAATTTGTGTTCCTGGGTGAAGGACTGCCTCCCCAAAAATAACCGGTAGCATTCTCACCACACACAGCAGGTATCGTGGCCATGGTTTATTTAAGACAGATTCACAAAGTACTGACATATATTCCTGATGTCCTAGAGATTTCTGGGGATTTGGGGTTAGGGTCCCAGGAATCCTTTGTCTCCTGACTGTGTAGTCTCCTTCCTGGACAGGCCAGGTTGCTGAGTGCCTCTGTTGTATAAGGCCTGGCATCTCTGCTATCTAGAGGCAGCAGGAACTGAATTTGAGTCACTTCTGACACATCCTGATGGTGTGATCCTGGTCATGGCATTTAGTCCCTGGTGCCCTAGATAGGTGCTGCCCTGTGCCGGCATATGGGAGCTGGGAGTTGTGTTCCATTATCTGTTCTGTGGCTGTGCCCCTGGAGCCCCCAACCTAGATATTCTGCTTAGGCCTTTTTCAGGTCCCTCCTGGACTTGTGGATGGGGTGAGGGAGAAGGAAGGAGGTCTTTGGTGGATGGTAAGTCCCAAGTTGGGGCCAAGTCATTTTAGGGACAGGCATGCATGGCATGCTTGGCCAGTTTAAACAAACAACCTGTCCGAAGGTGTGTGGGACACGTCAAGCTGTGACACTTTTAGCCCTTTCAAGAGCCTGTGGTAGTGCTCTGATGGTTTCCTTGTTGCCAGTTTCCAGCCTAGGTTCTAGGCACCTAGGAGTTCTCACCCAGGGGAGGGAGGGGGAGGGTGGTTTTGGAGGCCCCACTGAGCCCTTCTTAGGGCTAGGCTGACTTCCCCCTGCAGTCGAGGTCAGGTGTGGAAGGGTCCCCTTGGCACCTGACCTCCACCTTGGCATCATCCTAAGACCAACTGACATGGGTGTGTCACTTTAAGGATTGCAATGTCCTTTTCATGTATTAGCTCAGCCTTGTGAAGTAAGCTGTTATCCCTACTTTATAGATGAGGAAACTGAGGTCTTATGGAAGTGAAGAGGCTTGTTCAGGGTCACACAGCTAGGAAATGTCTGAGGTGAATGTGGTTCCAGGTTCTGCCATCCAGCCCTGTCTGCCACAGTGGCCGCCTCTGGTCTGGCTTAGCCTTTCCTTGGGAACCCACAAGCGTGGCATTCTGTGGGCAGAAGAAAAGGAGGGTTTGGGCCCAGCACTCAGTAGTATGTCTCAGGAGAATTCTTGGCATCTGGCCCAGCCTGTGGAACAGATTTAGAGCCAAGGTGAACTCACCATTCCTAGAATCCCCAAGATCTCCCCCGGTTCTTGTGGCCTTCTCATTCTCTTGGCTGCTAACAACCATGTGTGGAGGCATCTAGGCTTGTTTCCATCTGACGCTGGGAGCTGTGGACTGCTCTTTGCATGGTGTGAGTGACCTCAGGAGCATTTATCCTTGGCGACACTACAGGCACACTTTCTCTCTTTCCGGTCACCCTTCTCTCGGCTCTGGCCGGGCCCTCAGCAGGAGAGCTGCCATATGGTGTGTCTGTCCTTGACCCCTTGCCCTCTCTGCCCTCCGAACCTGGCCTCCTCTCCCAGTCTGGACCTGCTGACTTTCAGTCTTGCTGATTTGGTCTCAGATTCCTTCCACAAGCATCAGTGACCACTTACTCTGTGTCCAGCATAGGAGTGAACTGTCTGGTTCCAGAAGGCTGGCACAGAGCTGGCCCAGGGCCACCCCACAGGGGCACCAGGAGAGGCCATGAGGAGTAAGGCATCTGGCCAGCCTGTGGAGAAGAAGGACTAGGTCTGACAGGGGTACCCACACAGACCAGTCCAGCTGGAATCCAAAATGGTGAGGGCAACTGAAAAGAGTCTCCGGCTCTCCTGCCACAACATGTGTTCTCAGCTCAGCGTATGCCAGGCACAGGCAGAGATGGGAGTCATGTTGGGGAGGACACTGGAGGGTCAGTGAGGGGCTAACGTGGGAGCTTCAGAAACATCCGCAACTTGCAAAGAGTGGTCGGAACTCCTAAGAGGGAAAGCGGGATTCTGTATCTGATCCCCTGCCCTGTCAGCTTCTTCCGCCCAGAGGAATTCAGCCTCATGCTGGAGGCATGGGCCATAAGGGCACTGCACCTTGGCACTCCAGAGGATAGGGCCCCACCAGGCTCCCTCACCACTGACTTCTCTGGACTTTCTGAGGGAACCAACAGCAAATGACACCCAGGCTGTTCAAGACTTGGACCAGAGCCTTGACCCCATCACATCTGGCATGGTTGTTTAGATGTCCCATTAAACGAGGCGCAAGATCACAGCTTTTCCCCTGCCGGCTTCCTCCCCTTCCTTCCTTCCTTCTTTCCTTTATGGGAGAGTTGGTGTAAGATTGTAACATGAACGCCTTCAGCCACCTCTTTAGCTCAACCATCAGTAATAGAACAAGACTCTCTTGTACTGCACCATGTTCCCATTGGGTGTTGCTGCAAACAGAGAATCTTGGATTTCCCCATTGCTTATTTTCTGGGGCCACCAAGGACACCAGAAGGTGTCTAACCTTCCCTCCCCCATCTGGCCACTGCTCACTCTGGTGAGCCACTAGTGCCATCTGACCCCTCTTCCAATAAGTGTACTCTTCCCCCACCCCCCACCAGAGGGGGTGTACTTAGTATTGGTTAGTACAGATACTGGCAGGTCAGCAAGAGTTCCCTTGGTGGCCCAGAGACTGCCGCCTTTCTAACTCCTGACAGCTGAGGTCTGAACTGAAAGCACCTGGGTTGTCACCTCCTTGTTGCTCTTGTGTCTTGGAGGGACCAGAAGAGCCAGCCTCCCAGCATGGACTGCTTTCCCATGGGACTCCCCACTTAAAGGCCTTCTCAGGTCGCACCCCACTAGGCAGCCCTTGGGCCCCTTCACCAAAAGAACAAACAAACAGCTATCCAGAGGGTCTGCATCCCCTACTCGGGCACCAGGGCCAGACTTCTGCCAGACAGCAGAAGGTCCCCAGAGCCCCAAGGGTGACGCCTTCAGTCTGGTGATCACTGACAAACATCCCAGGTTTACGTGTGTTTTTCTTTCCAGCTTAAATAGCAAAACACACGCAGAACCTGCCCTGAGCCTTCTGCTCGTCTCCCTCCGCAGCTCTGTCTGTGTGTCCTGATCCTGACGTCTGGCCTGTATGCTTCACTGCAGCACAGTCTCATGCTCATCATCGGTGTCCTCTGGGCCATCCTCAAGGTGACCATCGGCATCTTGGCCGTGAGTATGCAGCTCCCCATCCCCTTGCTGGATGCCTCTGTGCATGGAGCCCCCTCTGCCACCCTTGTTTCCTCCTGTCCCCCTTTGGGTTGGAGGGAAGCAGCCAGTCAGCCTGGTGTTGGGAGAGAGCCTGAAGAAGCCTGTAGCAATTCTTACCCACCAGTGGCATTGGAGGACCCTCTTATTGTTCTCCCTCCAACAGTCCTGCATCTGAGGCCAGAGGGCCAGATCCAAATCTCCACTCTGTTCTTCACCATGTACCACTAGACCAGTCCCTTTGCCTCTTGTGTTAAGGCAAGAAGCTTGACCTCTGTGCCCGTGTTCTGTGGGCTTTGAGAGTCTCCATCTGTATCAGCTACAGCCTCTGTGCATCTCAGTGGATGGGTCTGAGAGCTGCCTCCCCTTGAGGAGGAGCCTCTTGGCACCTAACCATAGGAAGGCATGTTCACTTTCCCTTTTGTCTTGCCTGGTACCAGTGAGTGATCAATTCGTCAGTCAGCTAGCACTTATTAAGTATGTCCTCTATGCCAAGTTCTGTGCTAGACACTGGGGACACCAGTACAAAAGAGGAAGTATCCATAAACCTTGACAATTGAGTTGACTAAGTGATTGACAGGCTGTTTCTCTCTCTGTCTCTCCGTCTCTCTCTTTTCCTTTCTCTCTCACACTCACACATACATACACACAACTTATCAGTAGACTTTACACAAAGCCCTCCAGTCCAGTAAGATCTCCCAGGGCAGTACCTTTGGAAACCATGGCTCCCTCCCACAAAGCATTGGGGGAAGAGTTCACTGACTGGAAGGACATTTCATGACATTCGAAGGGATATTGGAAGTCAGAGTCCCCTCCCCTGCATGTGCAGTGGCATGTCTGAAGGCCTGCCCGACCAAAGCAAATGGAATGAGCTTCCACTGGCTCTTTGGGAGCCTCTCAGCAGAGTTCTCAGTTCTCCTCTAGATGCTTGTTTCTCCTAGGGGATGAAGATGGCCTGGGCCTCTTAGAATGAGACAGCTTATTTACTGTCCATCCAGACATTTACATGACTGGTACCTGTGTGTCTCTCATTTTCCACATATTTGTGCCTCCTCCTCTGTGATGTGCGTATATACATGAATCTTGGCTTGTAGAATCATATGATCATAGATCATGAAGTCCAGCTCCCTCATTTTACCAGTGAAGAAACTGAGGCAGGCAGAGGTGAAGTGACTTGCCCAGTGTTACAGAGCTAGGCAGTATCTGAGGCAGAATTTGAACCCAGGACTTTGTGACTTCAAGGCCAGGGCTCTCTCCATGGCACCACACTGCCTCAGCCCATTACATATGTGGATCTTGTAGAGCAATGAGGCCTGATTCTGTTGGCTTTGTTTTTTTCCCCACAAAGGAAAACTATTCCTTCTCTCCCTACTACCTACTCCCCCCAACTGAGAAAACAAGAAAAACAAAACCTTGTTATAAACTTATGTAATCAAACAAAACATATTCCACATGAGCTGCCCTCTGAGATCATAGCCGCTCGCTCAGGAACTCGCTCCTGGGTCCTCTAGCCTTGCGCGTGGTCGTTGTGTGGTTAGGATTCCTCGGTCTTTCAGAATTACTTGTTTTCACAGTGGTGCTGTTGTTGTGTAAACTGTCTGCCTGGTTCTGCTTCCCTCACACTAGCCGGTCATGAAATCATCCCCCTTGTCGTCTCTTTCAGCACGATAGTGTTCCATCATCTTTTCGTACCGTGACTTGTTCAGCCTTTGCTCACTTGATGGGCACCCCCTCAGATTCTGTGCCACCATGTGAATATTTTTGTACACGTGGGTATGTGTGATTTAATCGCTTTCAGGGCACAGTTCCAAATAGCTTTCTGGAGTGTCTGGACCAGTCCACAGCCCTACCAAGGTACCTTTACCCCCCACCCCCACAGCCCCTTCTATTTTTCCTTTAAAAAAACACAAATTTGCAAGTCTGATGGATGTAAGGTAAAACCTCAGAGTAGTTTTAATTTACATTTTTCTAATTATTAGTGATTTGGAGCACATTTTTTCATATAGTAACTTGAATTTCTTCCTCTTAAAACTGTTTGTTTGTATTCTGTCATCATTTATCAATCTGGGAATGGCTCTTATTCTTAGAAATTCTAATCACTTTCCTGTATGAAACTTAGGAACAGACCTTTATCAGAGAAGCTTGCTGAAAAATTTCCCCCAATTTTCTGTTTTTCTTCTAATTTTAGCTGCATTATATTTGTTCATGCTAAAGTTTTTAATTTTATGTAATCAAAATTGTCCATTTTCCCTTCTGTGATTTTTCCCCATTTTGGTTTTTATCTCATTCCCACAACGTAGAGCTAAAGATAATTTCTTTCTCATTCTTTTAATTTGTTTATGATGTCACTCTTTTTGTCTAAGTCATGTACCCATTAGAGCTTATATTGGTATATGGTATGAAGTGTTGGTCTGTGCCTATCTTCTGCCAAGCTGCTTTCCAGTTTTCCTAACTGTTGACTAATGAGTTCTTGACCCATAAACTAGGATCTTTGGGTTTCACTGGGCTGTGGTGCTTGTTTTCTTCTATATGTTGTGGGCTTGACTAACCCTAACCCTGGCCAACCTCTCTATTTCTTAACCAGACTGTTTTGAGGATTGCTGCTTTGTAGTGGATTTCCAGATCCGGCGCTGCTGGGCCCTCTGCCCTTCCTTGACATTCTTGACCTTTTGTTCCTCCAGATGAATTTTGTTGTTATCTTTTTCTGGCTCTATGGAGTAATCCTTGAGAATCATGGCAATGAATAAATTAATTCATGTTTATGACATTGGCTTGCCCCACCTGTGAGCAATTAGTATTTCTCCAGTTCCTTAGATCTGCGTGTTTTGTGTTTGTGTTTATATCATTCCTGCATGTGTCTGGGCAGGTAGACTCCCAAATAGTTTGTACTTTCTGTAGCCATTTTAAATGGAATTTCTCTTCCTATCTCTTCCTGCTGGATTTTGTTGATAATAAACAAAAATGCTAATAATTTATGTGGGTTTATTTTATATCCTTCAGCTTTGCTGGAACTGTTAGTTATTTCAGTTAATTTTCTAGTTAATTCTCTAGAGTTCTCTAAGTAAGCTTTTATATCGTCTGCAAAAAGCAATAACCTTTGCCTATACTTCCTCCTTCCATTTCTTTTTCTCTAATTGTTATAGCTGACAATTCCAACGCAGTATTGAACAGTAATTATGATAAGGGACATCCTTGCTTTACCCTGACTCTGCTAGAAAGGTATCTAGTTTAACCCCATTATTTGGTTTTAGATAAATGCTGTTTACCATATTACAGGGAAAAAATTCTCTTATTCCTTTGCTTTCTAGTATTTTTGACATGAATATTATCTTATCAAAGCCTTTATCTGCCTCTCTTGATGGAATTACATGATTTGGGGGTTCTAATTAATTTAGTCAGTTATAATTATGGTTTTTCTAATATTGAACCTCCTTTGCATCCCTGCTCCAGACTGGTCATGGAGTATAATCGTTGTGATGTGTTGTCATAGTCTCCTTCCTAATACTCTATTTGAAATTTTTATATCATTATCGTTAGGCATAGTGGCCAGTAGTTTCTTTTCTCTATTTTATTTTGCTATGGTTTAGGTATAAAGACCCACTTTGTTTGTATCATAGAAGTCATTTGGTAGGAACCTTTCTTTTCCTATTTCTTTCCAATAGTTTATGTAATGTTTAGAATTAGCTTTTAAATGTATGATTACTTGTAAATACATCTGATCCTGTGTCTTTTTTTTCATTGGGAATTCATTTGTGGCTTATTCAATTTCTTTTTCTAAGATTGAATTATTCAGATTCTCTATTTCTTATTCTTTCAACCTGAGCATTTTATATTTTTGTAAATATTCATCCATTTCATTTACATTGTGTAATTGGCATATACTTGAACAAAATAGCTCCATAATTTCTTTTTTTCTTCATTGGTTGGGAATTCACCTTTTTCATTTTTTATTCTAGTCATTTGGTTTTCTGCTTCTTTAAAAAAAAATCATGTTAATGGTTTATCTATTTGTTGTCCCCCCAAAAAAGCCAGCTCCTCATTTTATTAATTCATTGTTGTCGTTTTTGCTGTTTCTTTATTCTCTTCTTTGATCTTTAGGATTTCAATTTGTTGTTTAATTAGGATTTTTTAATGTGTTGATTTTTCTAAGTTTTTTTAAATTGTACGCCCCGTTCACTGATCCACTCTTCCATGGGTCAAAGTGTTTAGAGACACATTTTCCAAAAAAACTGATAAATTGTCTCATTGTCATTAGCTTTATTGAAATTATTATTTCAATGATTTGCTCTTTGACCTGCCCATTCTTTAGGATTAAGATATGTTTAGTCTCCAATTAATTTTTTTTAATTAATTAATTTATTTATTTATTTAACTTTTTCCATTCATTTTCACAAAATTTTGGGTTCCAAATTTTTTTCCCCTTTTATCCCCTCCCCCCACCCCCAATTAATTTTTAAGGAGCATTTTGTTAAACATATTTTATTACATTATGGTCCATAAAAAGATGCACTTAATATTTCTCCTTTTTTGCATTTGTGAGGGACAGTTTTTGTGAAGGATCCATGCACAGCTGAGAAATATATGTTTATGTGTGTACATACATACACACACACACATATACACACTCTCTCTTTTTCATTCGCATTGTTAATCTCTAGGGATCTATCATATCTAACTTCTCTAAAATTCTGGTCAGGTTTTGACTTATTTTTTGTTTATTTTTTGGTTAGATTTGTCTAGGTTTGAGAGGGGTTAAATTAAGGCCCCCCCTTTTTTATTGAGGTCCCCATAGTTTTATTGTCAATCTCTCCCTATGACTCATTTAATTTGTCCTTTAAGTATTAGCTGCTGTGCCATTTGTTTAGTATCGATATGTCATTGTCAATGGTGCCTTTCAGCAAAATGTAGTTTCCTTATCTATTTCCGTTCAGTCTTTTGATATTGCATTGTCTGAGATCATAATTGTAACCTCTACCATTCCTACTTCAGTGAAAGCATACTAAATTCTGCTTCAGCCCCTTATTTCTGAAGTGTGTGTTCTTTATCAACAGTGTATTATTGGATGCAGTTGTCTAATCCATTTTGCCCTCCTCTTCCATTTCATGGGTGAGTTCATCCCATTCAAATTCACAGTTATGATTATTAATTGTTTCTTTCCCTCTGTCCTATTATTTTATGCTTTTCCCTCTGTCTTTTTTTCTGTCCCCTCTTTGAGTTTATTTTGCTAAAAATGAATCTCTGCTTAACCTCACTCTTTCTCATCCTCCTCTTTCCCTTCTGTTTAACTGTTGAGTGAATGTATTTCTGTGCCCAGGCGTGGGTGCATTCTTCTTTTCTTTGACCAGTTCGGATGAGAGTGAGGTTCAAGTATCACCCATCCCCCACCTCTTCTTCCCTGCTTGTTATAAGCTTACATGTGTGTGCCCCACTTAAATGAGATGATTTTTCCCCTTCTTCTTCCATTTTCCTACCCCGCCCCCCCAGTATATTCCTCTACCCACTTACCCAGTGGGATAGAGCCTTTCCCAGGGCCTTTGTCTAATGAGTCTCCTTCTGTGACTCCTGAGAGAGTTCTGAAGCAATATGATGTAGGATGGAAATAATGTATCCTTCTTTAGTCCCTAATGATTTCTCACTCGTGTGTACCTTTTTTGCTTCTCATGACTCCTGCGTTTGTATTTCACAGTTTCTATTGGTCTCTGACAGTTTCATCAGGGACACTTGAAAGTCTTCAGTTTCATTTCATGGCCCATTACGCTCAGTTTTTCTTGGTAAGTTACTCTTGGTTGAAAGCCTAGCTCTTTTGCCTTCTGGGATGTCCTATTCCAAGCTTTCCATTCCTTTATGGTGTTGGCTGCAAAATTGTGTGTGATGCTGGCTCCTTGGTGCTTGAGTTCTTTCCTTCTGGCTGCTTGTGGTTCTCTTTTCTTTGACTCTGAATCTTGGCTTTAAGGTTCCTGGGGGTTTTCGTTTAGGGGCTTGTTTCAGAAGGTGGTCAGTTTACTCTTCTTATTTCTGCCTTGTCCTTTGATCCTAAGAGATATGGGCAGTTTTCTTTTAAGGTTTCTTGTAACATGATGTCAGGGATCCTTTTTTGAGCATGGTGTTGAGGTATCCACTGATTCTTAAATTATCTCTCCCTAGTCTGTTTTGCATGGCTGTTGTTTTTGCTCTGAAAGACCTTACATTTTCTCCTCTTCATTCATTCTCTTTTGACTTAGGTTTTTGTTCCTGTTTTGTTTGTTTGTTTTTGAGGCAATCAGAGTGACTTGCTTAGGGTCACACAGCTAGGAGATGTCTGAGGTCAGATTTGAACTCAGCTCCTCCTTACTCTGGGGCTGCTGTTCTATTCACTGCACCATCTACCTGCCCCTCTTTTGACTTAGTTTTAACATTACTTCTTGTCTCATTCAGCTTTTCTTTGGTCAGTTCTAATTTTCAGGGAGTTATTTTCTTGAGGAAGTTTTTGTGATTCTTATTAAAAGCTGTTAACTCTCCAAATCTTTCTTCCATTGTACTCATTTCTTCCTATTTTCTTTCTGTAGCCCTCTCATTTGCTTATTTAAAATCTTTTTCTCCATCTTTCCAGGAATTTTAGTTAGATTTATGCCCAAGGTGCGTTTTTCTTTAAGGCTTTGCTCATAGATATTTTAGAGTCCTCTACTCCTGGGTGTGTATCTTCAGCTTCCTTATCACTATCACAGTTCTTTATAATGGGTTTCTTTTTTGTCTGCTCATTCTTCCAGCCTTTCCCTTGGTTTTGGACTTTATGTAGGAGCTGGGCTCTGCACACATTTCAAGGCAATATGTGAGCTGAGTTTTTGTCCTCTGGGGTCCTTCTGTTGTTTTCTAAGGATTTGAGTATTGTGTTGTTTCAGGATCACAAAGACAGCCCAGGCTGGACACCTGTGAGCTTTCAGTGTTTCCTGACTGGTCCAGTCCAGGGCAGAGTCACTTGCTGCTCCTGGTCTGAACTCAGCAAGTGCCTGACCTGGACTTGGGTATGTACAAGGTTAGATGCTGCCAGACCCGGTCCCTGCTGGCCAGAGTGACAGAACCACAGGCCCCACCCCTTGGTCTGGGCTTCCTACCATGGTTGTTTCCCTGCAGGCTTCAGACTGGACTGGGCACTAGAGCTGAGGGTCAGAAGCACCCTTGCTGTTGGCTTGTTCCATTTCTCGCTGTGTGCCTGGCCCAGGGTCCGAACTAGCTCTCCAGATGGGAATGCCACTCCTAGACTCCAGTCCCCTCTGCAATCTGCCTTTGGTCAGTGACCTGGAACTGAAGCCCACCTTGTATCCCCCCAAAGTTGAGTAAAAGAAACTGGTCATGGGAGTGTGTGTGATGGTGTGTGCCAACCTTCTCTTCTCTGTCTGTTCTCCAGGACCATTATTCAGTCTCTATCTCCTTCTTCCCCCACTTTAGTGATGAGAAAGCTGAGAGTGGGAGGGTGACCTTCCTAGGTACACTGGAGAGTGAGGAGCAGTCAGGATTTGAACACAGGTCCCTCAACCTCCATCCAGTGCCTTGCACATTCAGAGATGGGAGTCTGTGGGAGGGGAGGCTCTCTCCCTCATCCCCCTATTTCCCCCTGGGACTCCCCCAGCGAATGCCTGGATGCCCTGTGACCCTCCCCCTCAGCCTCCTTGACAATCCTGGTCTGAAATGCGACTTGGCCTCTGGGCCAGCACAGAGCCCTTGGGTTTCCTGTCCCCTCCCTGCTTGTAGAGCAGAGCCTGCCCTTTCCCTTTTCCATGTTAACCAGTCCCCTCGGGCAGGGCAGTGACACCCCTTCTCAGAATCATGTTTTTAAATGTACAAAATAAAGCACACAGGAGTATAGAGGAAACCAATTATATTGAAATATACTTATAAAAATATTTTTAAAAAAACCCGTGCTCCTGGAGTTAAGACACCCCTGTTTGGCTGTCCCACTCCCTGCCCCACCCAGAGCCTCACTCCCTCCTCAGATTCTTCAGATTCTTCTGGCCCCAGACACCCCGATGAAATCATGGGTGTGCCTGCTTTTGTTAAGGAGAAATCAGGGCAGTGGGATCGCCCCCAGCTCTTGGAGGATGGTCCTTCTGCCTCCCCTACCCTCCCCACAGTGAGGAGGGGCCATGTCCTTGGGGGCCTAAGGCACTCTTGCAGGGTCTGCTGGCAGTAACACAGGACAGCTGCATCCAGGGTGGCATTGCAACTATCCCCTCCTTTAATCTAGGGACTTTTCACATCACTTGGCCCAATACCCTCATTTTAGAGAAGAGAAAACAGATCCACAGAGGGAAGACTGGGCTCAGATCCCACAGGTGATTTGAACTCAGATCCAGAGACTCTGGGTTGAGTTCCCCTCTACCTGAAAAAGTGCCCCCTGTTCTCGAAGGAGCCATGACCCTGAGGGTCAGGCCAAGCTCTAGAGGGGAGAGAGTCCCCCTCCAGTTTACCAGGCAGCCCTCCCTGACTAGTGATGGACAGAGCTCAGGGTAACCACCAGTTACTAATGAGAATGGAAACATTTGCTTCCCTGTTGGGTGGGTATGATGGGGAGAACCAGGAGGAAGTGACCTTGGTGTCCTCTGAGCTCCCTCCTTTGGATTGGCCGGTCTCAGCTGTGGAGGCATGTAGCAGGATGGGAGGCCAGGGGGGAGGAAGCCAGAGGTCAGAGAGCATCCCCGGCCCTCAAGTACAACTCTGATTTCAGACTGGCCCCCTTCTTTTCTAAGCCCCTGGGGAAGAATCCTGTGATTCTAGGCAGGATCCTAAATTGAGAAGATCCGAGGCCCCTCCAGGATATCCCCAAGGCCCTTCGGGGAACCCATGGGCTTGGCTCCTGTGAGTGGTATCCCCAGGAGTCAGCATGACTGTGGCTGACCCATTGCTGGGTCCTCAGGCCTTAGCAGTTCTGTCTGGTCCTCTGTCCCCCTGCTGGTCAGAACAGAGGTGATCTGCCTTGTGTTTGTCCTTCCTTTGCCATCAGAGAAGTGATGACATGGTTTGCACTTGAGTGTTCTTTGTTCTGAGGGAGGGAGGGCTGTGCAGGTCACCAGCCTCGCTTCACATCCTGAGCCATCTGGGTCCGATGACACCTGGAGATGGCCTTTTCAGGCACTCACTTAGAGGGAGGTAATGCCCATTGAGTGAATAGGCCTCTTTAAGAAGTAGTCAGGGAATGGCCCTTTTAATGAGCAAAAGAAAAAATAACGAAATCAAGCTGGAAGGAAAACAGAAACTGTTTTACGGTTGGACCAGGAGGCATTTAACACAACCCCAGAGGGCCTTTATAGGCCAGGGGCAGCTGCCATGAAAAAATCCCTTCTGGCCATCCCTACAGCGCTGGCCACAGTGACTGTGCGGGATGAATTTGGGATTAGGCCTGTGCTGACCCCAGGGAACCTCCTTTGTGGGCAGTGGGCTCTGTACCTGGGCAAGGGGACTTCCTCTTCCCTGGGTGGGTCTGGGACATGGGAGGCAGGCAGTCAAAGCTGAGCTTGGAGGGGCTTGTAACAGCAGGGTCCAGGCCTGGGTTGTCCCTGCTGACCACCTAGGAGGTTATTCTCTCCCTTTTTACAAGTGGGGAAACCAAGACCCCAAAAGGTATTGAGCTGTAGTCGTAATAATGACAGCTCCCATTTATAAAGTGCTTTCAAGTTTGCAGAGCACTTGACCTGCATCCTCCCATTGGAGCCTCCAAATGCCTGCCACGAGGCAAGCCTCAGAGACAGTTTCACCCCCATTTTCCAGAGGAGGAATCCCAGACTCACCCAGCTAGGAAGTGTATGTGGTAGGATTCAAACCCAGTCCTCTCCAGGATTGCTGCCTCTGCTGTTTCCCCACAGAAAGCGGAGCCTCCTAAGAACATCCTTTCTTCCTGCCATAAGGTTTCCATAAACACCATCAAAAACCCCATTTTATAGAGGAAGAAACTGAGAGCCACATGGAGGCCTAAGGCTGCATACCAAGTCACTTGCACCCGGGTTTTCTAGCTCTGGAGCCTTCTGAGTTTTGGTGGGTCAAGGCAGTGGCTTCCCAGGCACAGACAGAGCGCCCTTGGAGGTGTTGCCTGACCCAGGCCGAGGGGAGGCAGGCTCAGGCCTCCTCCCTCAGGTCCCAGGGGACCTCAAAGGGATATCACTTTCTTTGCAGATTCTGAGGGAACTGAAGGCGCTGGTGTGGATTTTCCTGGTACAGAACATTCCTGAAGTGGCTTACCTCTTCTATCTCCTCTACACGGTGAGGGGGCTCCTGGCAGGGTGGCGGATCCCCTTCCATGTGCTGTTGGAAGGAAGCCTAGTGCCTGAAATGCCACCTGGGGCTCTGTTCTTGTTGCCTAGCCTACGGGCCTTTTTGGGACCAAGCTAGCCCGGCCCCACTGAGGAGCAGGAGAATCTCTGCCTCTCTTTAGTCTTGGCTGGGTCAGGCTGATGCTCACTCCTACCAGCTCAGCACAGCTGTCTCTGGAGCTGCAGGCAGGCAGGGGAGGCCCTTCCATGCTTCATTCCCTGAACTGAGCTGTGATCTTGCTCTGCTCTGCTCTCCCAATTAGCCAAACTGGAGAAGAACCATCATTTTGGCTGGAGCTGACCTTGGCCGAAAGACGTGTTCTCTGGTGTGGGGGATAGGAAAACTGAAGCAGAGAGTTTCACTGACCCTTTTCAGACAGTCTCCCAGGAGAGGGCATGTACCCTGGGCTTCCGGAGAGAGGAGGAGGCAAGGGAGAATAGCCCCAGACCCAGAATGATGCCAAGTGCCAAGGATGATGCCTCGGAAAGGGCGCCAGACTCCAGTCAAAGTGGGGCTGCCAGATGTGGGTAGGGAGGGCTCTAGCGAACCTCTGCCTCCACCCGCTCAGTGAGAAGGTGATGGGCATCCCACAGACAGACCCCAGAGAGTTTATGTGTGCTCTGGTTCTCTTGACTGTGATGTCTGTAGTTCCTCCTGCAAGGCTTTGTGCCACATGAATGGATCTTCTGTCCTACCACTGATTCTGTGGAAGTTCTGAATTGCTTTGGAGGGTTTTTAATGCACTCATAAGGGTTTTCCAGGTAGACCACAGTACCCTCAACACAAATCAGCACTTTGTTTTTCCCCTGGTCTCACTTCATGGTCCCTTGGTCCTTTAGCATTTCAAGGACCATGGTTACCATTAAACAGTGTTGTACCAGCCAGCGCTGACTTCACGCAGGGCTGGTCCCAGAGCAGGCACAGCTCTTAGTGGAAAGGCCTCTCCCATTTTTTCATTCCATATGATTTTTGCTCTTGGTATTGCAGACATATGTGCTGTGGTAAGGAAAAGTCTATTTATTTCTGGGTTTTCTGGCTGTTGTTTTTTAAACAGAAATAGATATTGGATTTTATCAGAAGCCTTTTCAGTCTGTCAGCTTTTGGTTATATTGTTTGTGTTATTAACATGGTTTATGATGTTTATAGTTTTCCTTAGAATGAACCAATGAGCAAGGGCAGGGCTGGGGGCCTGGGGCTTTAGGTCTGCAGACCCCACCCCTTTAGCTTCTTCTCTCCACTTTTCAATCCCTGTCTTGCAGGAACCACCCTGAGCAGAAAGGAGACTCTTGGGCAGCTGTGTCCTCTGCCCTGCATTTGCCCTTTTCCAAGCATCTAACCAGGCTTGGGTAATGATGGTGACCATGTGCAGGTTGAAAAAGGGGGTATTCCTGGTCCCTGAGAGGGCACTGGCTCCCACACTGTTCAGGGAAGCTGGACTCTCTTCAGAGAGTATGTAAATCTTGTTTGGGGTTTATTGATTTATTAAAGGGAAGCAGAGAGCCAGGAAGGAATAAACAGGCCAGTGGCCTACCTAGAGGACCTGAAAGGCTGCTTACAGCCACTGGGTGGACTGGACCCAAGGTTGGCCAAGCTTCAGTCCATCCTAATGTACCCAGAGGGTCTCCAATAACCTCTGGCCAGTTTTCACATTTTGTTCAGAGTGTATTTACTTCTTCAGCTGGAGCCAGGGCTCTGGTGGGCATGATGGGCTGAGCTCTCCTCCCCCTCTGCTGGCTGACCCCATCAGTCCCAGCATGGCTGCAGTCATTCCTCTCGGTGAAAACTGGAAAGGAACAATTTTTTGACTCTGTCCACTTGAACATGAAGAGCCCAGCCTGCTCAAGGCCCTGGAATGACATGGACACAGCCATGTGGCAGAGAGGGATAGGCAGGAAGGATGGCCAAGCAGTCAGACCAAGGCTTCCAGGAGCATCGGGAAGGGAAAGAAGTTTCCAATGGGGGAATGAACAGTGGAGCGTAGAAAGGACTCTAGGACAGCCAGGGGTACAGCACCAAGTCTAGCTTGGCTGCAAAGTCTGGTGACACAGAAAGGGGACTTTGGATTGTTCCCTGATACTTCTTAATGATTCTAGCTAGCACTGCTAGACCAGCTGTTAGCCTTGCGAAGTACATGCACAGGTGCTCATCTAAGCCTGGAAGGCAGGTGCTAGAGTTATTCTCATTTTACCTTGGGCATGAGCCAGGCTTGACCAAGGTCATGGAGCTAGTAAGCATCTGCAGCAGGATTTGAACTCAGGTCTTCCTGACAATCCTCTAGTGCCATATCCACTCTGTTGACTTGCTGCCTCAAGACAGAGAGAGAAAAGTGTGGAGGCTGGTGGGTCATTCAGAGCTTGCCCTGGGGGCTTGAAGGCTTGTGTTCCTGACCTGTCTCTGACATATCCTGACTTGGGCCCCTGGCAGCTCCCCAGGAACATAAGTCCCCTAATGGGGAGGGGGAGTCGAATTCCTCTCCCTGCCCAGGCGAGGCCCAGCCCCTCATGTTACAGATGACGAAACAACCAGAGAAGTGAGGTCTTGCTCAGGATCATACAGGAAGTGAGTTGGTCTAAGTTCTCAGTAATAAAGTAGGTTGGAAGAAGACAGACCAGCAGCGTGCCCTCAGAGAGGATTCTTAGAGGTCACTGAGGTAAGATAGCGAGCTTTTCCTGTTTGGAAGCTCTGTGAGGGAAGTTGTGTTTTGGTGTCTCTTAAAACACAGTGTGGCAGGGCCTGGAGGTGCAGGATCTGGGGGTCAGAAGGAGACAAGTGGGTGCTGGGGGAGTGTCTGGGCCACCCCAAGGCAGGAGGGAAAAGCTGAGGCCCTGAGCACAGCCCAAAAGAGAGTGTGTGTGTGCACGTGTGCATGTGTGTGCTCCCACATGTGCCCAGGCTGGTTCCCTGGCCTGACCTGGGAAAGAGCTGCGGCTGTCCTGCAACCAGATTGCATTGGTTCTGGCCCCTGGCCTGGGGAGCCAGCCCGTCATTTGGGGCAGGTGAGGGCCAAGACAGGCCTGACATGGGCCTGGGTGGGCCCAGCTGCTCCCCAGTGGGGTTCTGAGGGAGGGGAGCTCAGGCCCAGACCCCCTGCAAGCACTAAGTGAGCTGTTCTTGTCTTTGCAGATAAGCAGAGCATGGGGCCAGGGCAGCTCCTACACGGGTGAGGCAGCCGCCATCGTGGGCTCCTGCATCTCCGTGGTCATCAAGTCTGTCCTGCTTTGGGCCATGGTCCATGTGTATCGAAGCTTTGGCCAGGGTCTGAGAGAGAGAAGTGAGTGGGCCCTCACTGCCCCCAGACCTCTGCCCTGTCACTGGGTCCTTAGAGCGTAGGGCTTAGAGGCCTTAGAGGCCACCCCTTCCCCATTTTACAGATGAGGAAATTGAGGCCTATGGATCTTGCCCAGGCCCTTTGATTTCAAACCCAATAGGGAGCCACAGAGGGTCATCCCAAGGGCATGACCATACTTGCAGCCTAGGCAGCCATGCCCTCTCTGCACCTGTGCTGGGCAGCCAGGGATGGAGGCTCACTCCACTTTAACTGGGGAGGAGTACCCCCCTTCCAGCTTTCTCCATGGGCATTGTCTGGTTTGATCTGGACCCTGGATTGAACCAGGTCTCTTCTGTTGTAGTCCAGAAAACTCTCGTTTTCCCTAGTACTGTGTCCTTGTACCCCCACCCCAGCCTAGAGAGCAGAGTAGAGGGAGCCATGAGCGGTGCCTAGTCAAGGGCAGGAGATAAGGCTGGAGAGCATCGGGTGGAGCCTGTGACCTCCACTGACTGCAGAATCCCCATCCCCTCCTCCTGTCTGACTGCTGTCCTTATCTGTCTCTCCCTCCCACTGCCATTCCTTTCACTCCACTACCTCCTACAAATTCTGCAATGCCCGTAGCCTTTCAGAAGAGTTATCTGCTTCCTGCTCCCAGTTCAGAAAGCAGAGTCTCAGGATGCCTCAGTGGAAGGGGATTATCCCAGCATGCCCACCCCCAGATTTTATAGATATTATGGATCCAAGGCCAGGAAAGGATTTTAAGTTCATAGATGTGGAGGTCCTTGAGAGGCCAAGCTCCCAGAGGGGAAATGACTTACCCAAGGTCACCTCTCTGTTCAGTGGTATAGTGCAGACTTGAACCCAGGGTCTCATACTTTCCAAGAACAGGTAGCATGGACACTCTGAAGTCAGCTTCTCCATCCCCCAGCCCAGGACTTTGCCCACTGTACCACTCAGCTCTGAATGGGCTCCCAATATATTTTTTGGGGGGTCAGTTCCCACCCCCCACCAGTGCATTCTGCTCCAAGATCATAGCTGACCCATTGTTTCAGGTGCCCCCCAGAGTTACTAAAGCAACCTTTCCTGAACTCTAGCTTTTCTCTGGGGATGGGGTCCCCACTCTGACCTGCCCCTGTCCCCCAAAGTACAGCTTCACATTTATATCTCCAGTGAATAGCTCCCCCTCCCCCTTGGTCTTGGTGGTAAGATGGCCCTATAGACCAGGCCTGGGATCCCCAGGGGCTAGGGGTCAGAGGTCGGGGGTCAGATCTGTGGCTCAGGAGACCTGGTTGCTGGTGTTAGCAGTCCCACACTCAGCTCTCAGGTCTTCAGTCTGCTTGGCTTGTCAGTTTGCTGGGTCCCAGAAGAGGGATGAGAAGATTAAAAACAGACCCTGAATAGTGAGGCTCCATCTGCATGTTTGCTAAGCCCAGGGCAGGCAGGGGGCTGGCTGGTCTCCACTGGTCCCCACCCACACCTCTCTTCTCTTCTTGCCAGTGTTTTCTTCCTATGGAAGGATTGAGTCCTGAGCAGCCCCCCACAGGGCCTGCAAGCGTCCCCAAGGCCTCCAGGACTGGGATCAGGACAGGGCAGATGCCCCCCTCCCGCTTCTGTCGCTCACTCTCAGCAGTCCTCATCAGCGTGGAGTCCAGCCCCTCATCCTCCCTGCATGTGGCAGTAACATCCATCAACAGCTAGTCTTGTGCCAAAGCCCCATCCAGAAATGCCTTGGAGTAGCCTGGGCGCAGGCTCTGCCCCTACACTGGCGGACCAGGACCAGGGCCGGTGAGCACCTCCTGAGGTGGGTGATGCCTGACCTCCCGCATTGCCCGAGAACCAGGCACTTCTGGAGAGCTGCCACCAAGGACAGCAGAAAGGTTTGGGGGCACCCGGTGCCCATGAGCCCCTGAAAAGGCAGTCAGTTTCCCCACCCTCTTTCATACTTGTTGCCTCGATTTCAAAAAATCTTTCATACTAAAGAAACAAAGTTTTATTATTTTAACAAATGGAGCTTTGGTTATTGGCTTTGTATTTTTCAATAAAGTATGCAGAACTGACAAGTGTGGCATGGGGGCACTCTTCAGCAGAGTTTAGGAGGAATCTGGAGGAGCCTTGGGGGCCACACAGCGGGTCAGGGCCATAAACCCTATTTGGATATCCTATCAGCTGCCCCACGAGAAGGGCCAGTGTCACCCATCTGGGCCCTTCCCCAGCGTAAGAGGAACACTTTGTTCCTACTTTCTTATCCCAAAGATTATGAGAAGAGCCCAGAGCTCCTCCTCCCCAGGGCTGAATTGGCTGTGTTGAAATTTTGGATTTCCTTGGCCTGGGATTCTTGAGATTTTGGTTAGACTCTGTTATCTGCCTGGGAATGGTGTCTAGCTCAGCTGACCAGGGAAGAGTGGCATGTGTATGGAGCCTTCCTCGCCTCCAGCCAGGGTCAAGTTGAGGTCTTGTCCAGCTTCCACCTTCCTGGGTCAGTCCTTCCACAGCCTTGAGGGATCTTCTGGACATACTGTCAATCCTTGAATTTTCTGTGTAGAAAGTGACAGTGAAGGCCAAAGTCAGGTGGACAAGGTTGGCTGATTTACATCACCCACAGAGTGCTGGAGGCATGAGCTTTCAGAGAGTCCATGAGAAGCAAAGGAAAAGGGATGTGAGGGGCTAGACTGTGGCTTGGTGCTGGGAGGGAAGTCCCTGCTGCTTTCACAGGGAGGAGCCTCTGTATCCCCGGTGCTTAGTTTTGGGCCTGGCACACAGTAGGGCTACATAAAGTGGTCTCCTTGTGTCCATTGGCCAGGTCCAACCCTGCAACCTAGTGTTTCTTTAGGGAGAGCACAGCCATGAAGGAGGCAGAATGGATCCGTTTGGACCTCACTGGCCCATCGTGCTAACTGTTGGCTGGATTTATAAGCCTTAAGATAGCCATGTTATTTTTTTCCCCAAAAAAAGTGAGTGAAAAGACTAAAAAGATCACTGGGAATCAGAGTTGGGGCTCACCCTGCCTCCCCTCTGCGTGATATTAGGCCACAAGCCACGTGAGGTCCAGGGCTGGTGTCCAGGTGCTCAAGCGCCTCATTCCCTCCAGGGTCAATGGCCGGCTCACAATGTTACCAGCTTTGAAGGGCTCCTCTTTCTGGGTCCCATTCCTAGAGTACAAGGACTGGATCATGCTCCCCTCAGGGCTGTAACTTTTTTAAAAGGCCTACTTTAAAAAATACCCACAAAGGGAACTCTCGTTTGTTTTTTCTGCATCTTTCTAGGCAGGTGTGATCACAAAAGTACCCGTGAGTCTTGGGTTTTCTGCTCTTGTCCTCAATGCCTGAGAACCAGCTCCTGGCTCTGCCAGGCTCATGCAGTTGGTGCCCGAGGCCACTATACTTTGGGCATCCTTGCACAGATACCCTGCTGGGCCCCCAGGAAGTTCCCACTCAGAGAGGACAAGCCAATTTGTTTCTTAAGAAAAGAGTTTATTGAAAGGATGTGAAAATAGTAATTTATGTTTTCAATAATAATAATTTTCCAAAGTATTAACAGTATGAAACATTAGGAATCTTGAGAGGTTCAAGGAGCACTAAAATCATACTGCGGCCTGTCGCTTTTAGAGTTGGTCAGCACTTGAAAAGTTTAGTCTGAGTTAAGCCCACGGGAAGAACAAGTCAACGAAGGATCTCGAGGACACTCCGTGACCCACGGCAAAGTCAGACAAGTGCACCACCGGGAGGCTGCGCAGCCCAAGCACCCAGGCTTCTAGAGGGCCGCCTTCCGGACTGCCAGCCAGGGGCCAGATGGCCTTCCACAAAGTGAAGTTTTACCACTTTGTTTCAAGCTGTGACTTCTAAGAAGACTGCATTCCCAATCAGCTCCCTTCCCAGTGTTCTCACAAGCTGAGAAGACGCAGGGCAGCTGGTGGGGAACAGAGCTAGGAAGGTCTGCCAATGGGCACATTTTCACATGCACTGGGTCATACCAAGTTCTTGGGTTCAAAAGGTGAAAATACACCTACACATCTGGGCATATGTTACAGGCTGCACTTCCAGGAAGGATCGGGAAGGACTGATCCCTGGGCACACTTTCCCAGGGACTGTGCCTGACTCAGACCTCCTTTACTGTATCAGCCTTCCTGGCTCTATCACCCATTCATATCTAAGTATACAGCTTTTGCTGATCCCTGTTCTTATCTACTGCATTTCAATGGAAAAAAAATACAAAGACAAAAATCAGGAAGGAAGCAGTCATCTCACAAATTAATTCCTCTAGGAAACGTTAAGCATTGGGAGAAAAGCTACGTGGTACTTACATGTGAAAAATGAAACGATAAAGCCATCTCAGTACATTCAGACCCAAGTCTGATGCATCTTGCTTATTCAAAATATAATGCACCCCAAACAATTTACAAAACCTGTCCAAACAGATTAATTTACATCCACATACATAATTTCCAAGTTGATTCTACATGGTTCATTTGAGAGTGTGGTTTTTGCAAAGCTCTTCCATCTTGATTGACAAAGCAGACATGAGGATGAGGGGGCAGGCTACCCAAGGACTGGCCCCAGGGCAGGTCAAGTTGGGAGAATCTTGTTTGTCCCCTATCCCCAGCTCCTCTTGATAACACAAATCATTCCAATCAAATTCATTTCACTGGTAAAGTCAAACAGTGACCTGAAGCCTCTCCCCGCTTCCTGTGATCTGGCGTTCCTCTGGGCTTGGCAGCAGCATGGCCCCAGAGGCCACACGTGCCGCACAGCTCAGCACGGTTCAGTCAGGCTTTATGTCTGCACAAATGCTTTCAGCACAGACCTTCTGTTTCTGAATCGTCATAAGATATATACAGAAATAAGCATTTTACAAGCTGAGCAGAATCTTAAAAAAGTACATATAGATGTAAAGTCTCTTCCTGTGTGCTGAAGGCACCATGGTTGCTAGGTGAGGAATGTGGGCAGTGTCTGATCAGCCTCCCAAGGCAATGCTATCTATCTCTTCCTGCTGCTCTTTGGGGCGGGGGACAAGGGAGCTGAGAACTTACTGGAGAGGTCTCAGGAAGCGGGCTGGCCAGTGTGCTGGGGCCTTGGCCTATGGGTCTGAGTCGTGTTTAGGTTCTGGTTGTTATTATTTTTTAACCAGAGTGTAAGGTAGGAAGGAAAAGAAAACCCCCTCCAGGGCTGGAGAAAGGGGGAAAGGGAGCCATCAGGGCCCTGGAGTGAGTGGCAGCAGCAGACACCCTGGGGCCCAAAGGGAAGTCAAGGCTGCTACTGACTCAGGGGGTGGTGGAAAGAGCCCACCCTGCTCAAGGAAGCTCAACAACAAAAAGAAATCACAGTCTTTCCAAAGGACTATCAAAAATGTCCTTTTAATTTCGATCTTTGCAGAAGCATTTCCCCTGATAGTCGTAGGAAAAATAAAGATAAATTCTATGTACAGAGGGGGAAAAGTATTTTAGAATCATCTGCTGAAGGAAGACATTTGGCTGGGATACATTTATTCAAAACATAAAGAGCAGGTTTTTTTGTTTTATAATCCAAAGGACAGATTAAGTCATACATATCCCCTTGGAATTTTAAATAAACTCATCTATGAAATCTCCATACACGCAGAATTACAAATATGAAGTTATGTAGACTCCTGTAATGTCACATTTTTAATGTTGGTATAGAAAATCACTTTGAATTTGAAACGACAGATGAGCATGTGCACTGTTGGTATCTTTTAGAAATGCCAAATCATTTCTAATTTTGCTTATTTATAAAACACAAAAGGAAACTGAATTCAAAACATTAAACCAAGTTAATGTGGTTGACAAAAAAAAGAAATTTTAAACTCTTCCCTTTGGCCAGTGGATAGGAAATAACATGATATCTGGTCATCAGCAGATCAGACAACTGATATGAGGTACATTACCGTATTCAAAAATATATATATATCATATATGTATGTATATATATATATTTACAGACACAGACACACATAGATTGGTCGAGTTCCGGGGGCTGGGGGTTAAGGTAAGAGAAGAACACATTGAAAGGATTTGCACATAGTTTCCCCTGGGTGTCAGGGGCCTTGAGGGGCGCTGTCAGCCCACTAGAACTCCTCTTCTTCCCCAGTGAAGTGGTTCTGCTTTTTCCGGACGTTCCAATGCAGACACTCGGCCAGGCTCTCAAACCAGTCACTCACAGGGTCCCGGAAACAGATGGAGGGGAGAGGGTAACAAGAGGTAGTGATGCTGATGCTGATACACATACACACACACACACACACACAAAGAAAACAAATGTTTGTTATGCTTCACAGTCTAAGAAAACCAAGCAGGTAACTGACTGGCACACAATGCCTCAGTGATGGTCTGGCGCCTCAGGCAGCTGATGCTCACGCACGGGCAGGCCAGGCCAGGATGCAGATGTCACCTGACTGAGCCAGTCCAACATGATGGAAGTGAGGCTCGGCAGGTCCAGCTGCCCAGCAGGCACCATAGCTGCTCCCCATGTGGTCCAGTGTCTGCAGACCGAGGGCCTGCCTGACCTTGGCCCCTGCCTCTATGGTCTGTGGTTCTGCACTCAGAACCTGTTTCCTTCTCGAGTTGAGGCACTTGCTCCTGGGGGATCTCTACTATCTATGCTGGGTAAGGCTATAGATGAGAAGGTGGACAAGAGGCAGCCTTGGCCTGATGGCATTCATGGGCTGGGAGTCTCTTTAGGAGAATGAAACTCCCTGCGCCCTTCTGCTTCCTGGGCCGCACAGTTAATGCCTCCTTTATAATGAGTGAACAGAAGCCAGGCCCCCCGCACCCCAGGCAGACGGGGTGTAATCATGCTTTACATGTGCCACCACTTGGGGGTAAGGGGAAGCACTGACTTGAGGCAGGAGGAGGGAGGTGTGGCCCAGGGTCAAGTCAGAAAATGCTTTCCAGTTCCTTCAATTTTAAGGATTCTGGGTCCATCTTAGTTCACATGGTCAGCCCTAACCCCAACTCAAAGTGTGGCCAATGGTGGCCACCTAGAAATCCACCTGCAACAATGGGGACTAGACAGGACACAGGGTGGGGATGCTCCCTCTTCTAGGCTCTCAGAGGAAATTACTCACCTATCTCCATGGCAGATTTCTTGTCTCTTCCGCCCATCAAATGAAACCCACGCTGTGTTCCTAGCTTCTGGTGACAGTGTGATCTGTAAAAACCACCAAGGAAAGCCCTGAAAAGCTGGTTCTGAACATTTACTCTGGGAAGAAGGGACTGTGCAAGGCCAGGCCAGAGATGTGGCGAGGGAGGGAAAGGCCCTGAGCCCCGCTTTGAGGGGTCTGGGCCTGACTCCAGACAGAGAGAGTCATGGACAGCTATGGGTGAATGCAGCTATGGGAAGATGGTCCTGCCCCTGCCTCTGTGCTGGGGGCAGGAGGCAGGGGGCCATGCCAGGCCTGGAAAAGAGGCATGTCTAGATGGCACCAGGAAGAGTTCGGTAACTCAACAAAAGTAGGGGAAGGGGAGGTGATGTGAACATGAGGTCACAGGGCTAGGTCAGAGGCTTGAGGACGTGGCCATGATGTCCAGGACATCCTAAAAGGACCACAGAACAGAAGTAGTGGCAACTGGGCTGGAATGGGACATGCAGTGGGGCATCCAGATTGCCTGCAGGCAATCAGGGAAGCCCCTAGGCAAGGAGAGAAGGGCAGGCCGGAACACAAGACATGCCCGCAGAAGCTAAGGAGGAGGAGGCTGCTTCAGCATGGCCCAGATGCTAGCTAAACTTAGAGGGTCTCATGGGGGCTGCGTCTTCCCCCAAGGACTGACCTTGAGCTCCACGCCAGCAGGCACCACAATGGGCCGGAAGGACAGCGAGTGGGGGCAGATAGGTGTGATCATGATGGCAGGGACATTGGGGTGGATCATTGAGGCTCCTGCAGCAGCCGCGTATGCTGTGCTCCCCGTGGGTGTGGACACAATCACTCCTAAGTCAGGAAACAAAATGTTTCAAGGAGGGTCGGTGGGTTGAGGCTTTCCTCTTCCTCCTCTGGAATGATCAGAGAGAAAGGGACCAAAAAGGCCTCAACAGGACTAGGGACATTGCCAGCCCCCTGTTCTTGGTAATCGTAGGCAGGCACAACATAGTTCACACCCTCTAGGCCTTCTACAAAGACGTTTGTTCCGTAAAGTTTGCATTCTGCCAAAGGGCCACACTTGAGGACCCAGAGGGCCGTGTGTGGCCTTGCAGTCGCCGGCTCCCCACCCTTGCCTTGCTGGCGGTTCTTGGAGGAGGTCATATTTTCCATGAGAACAATTCTGCCTCACTCTGGAGTCAACCAACTTAATTCCACCGTATTTGCAGTCTCCACTGCCCTGTCTGGCACAGGACAAAGTGGATGGAGAGCTAAGCCTGAACTGAGAAGACAGGGATTCCAATCTTCTAATTCAACTCCCTAGGAATAACCCAAGCCAAGGAAAGGCTGCCCCTGCCCACCGCAGTCAGATCCAGAGGGCTGTTGGCTCTGCTGCATGGACACAGTCTTGACACAGATCAGGAGGGGTCCCTCCCCCTTGGCAGAGACTTGTGTCCTTCGGAGCTAACAGGACTTACCATCTCCTTGGACTGTAGTTATCAGATGTCCATCTAGATAAACATCAACATTAGAGAGGTATGAGGAGGGACCCCGATCGATCACCACTTCATTTAGAACCTAACAGATAAACACAGTATGTGACCCTCAGAACAACAGTACCTGGGAGGCCCCTGACTCTCCGTCTGTGCTGGCAGGGGGCCCATTGCATTGGCATCACAAAGAATCACCAAAAGTCATGTATTCTAGGCAGGACAAAACCTCCTGTAAGGGGACATTAGCTTTGTAGGGAGGAAGTCAAAAATTTCTAACAAACACAATTTTGAGACACGCTTATTGGGCACAGAATTCTATGCTGGATACAAGTCTAGCTCAGACTGAGAGCCTGCACGGGCCTTGGAGACTAGACTCAGGCTGTTACGATGGTCACAACAGCTTCCTCACTAGTACTCCAGGACACTCCAAGGCCAAGCTGCGGTTGGATCCCCAGGAGGCTACCATGTCATGGCGCTCTGGTGGCTTGCTTAGACTCCCAGGGGGCAGGAGCATTCCCATATAATTCTGCCCCTACTGCCCAAAGAGCAGCTGCTCACTGGAGGGAAGGCTGGGTGCACCACGCACCGAAGAAGGACGAGGGAAGAAAGCACAGTGACCGGACGCACCTGGTAGTGCATCATCTGCTTGCTGCTCTCCTTCTCCAGGCCAGGAGACAGCACTCCGTTCTCGTCGATGCCATTCTGAATCACGGATTTCTTTTCCCGGAACTCCTTGACCACCTTTACCTTAAGCCTGCTTCGTAGGACAATTGCGGCATTTCCTGGGTCAAAGAGAAAACGAGTCATCAACAACAGGAGGCTCAGGAGACGTCACTTACAAACAAGAGCCCTGGTTTTAAATGGGGGTGAGATGCCTCCAGTATGAGGAGGAGACAAGAAACCCCTCCGGGAGAAACCCTGGGGTCCTGACCCATGCGCCTGGTCAGTCTTTACTCTGCCCGCCCCAACACACGGCCACGCTCCACAGGCCAGCCCCAGCCCCAGGAGCCCACCCAGCTCTGCTGACCCAGCTCACCTTCTATCACCTGAGTAACTTGGGACTGAAAGTTTTCAAAATTGAACGGGGTAAGGAAGCCAAGGGATCCCAGGTGGAAGGCCATCACCGGAGGTACGCTGCCCTGTGGGTAAATAGGAAGGAGGGTTATTTCTGCAGATCAGCATGAGCTTCTGATCTCCTCCAAAAGACACCGAATGCCATTTATCTAATGGGGTGTCCGGCTTCCCAGGGTGGAATCTGGGAGCCCATGGGAGGTCATGGAGCTGCAAACAAGGCTGACACCAATTCATTCCAGGCCTTCCAACAGTGAAGGAGCCTAGCTTTCCTGCTGAGGCTTCATGGTAACAGGGGTGGGCTCCCTCTCGGTCACGTCAGCGATCCTCTTCTCTCATTCTGATTTCAGGGGAAGAGGGGCCCTGTCTTCCTGGACTGACAGATGCTGTCACCTGCACTCTTGGCCCTGGGAGCACATTCAGTTCTTACCATCCAGGGACTCCTTCATTTCTGCCTCCATGCTGGCATGTAGGAGAAGAGGGTTGGGTTCGAATCCTCTCTAACCCCTCCCCACCTGCGTGACTTCAGTCTCTCTGGGCTTCAGTTTCTCCATCTCAGGGAGATCACACGTGACAAGAAAGCTCTCTGCATCTCTCACATCTGGTCTTCCTCTCTTCCTTCAGCTTCAAACTCTTCCAAAGGTCTCCCACTCAGTCATAGCGGAGCTCTCCCTGACTCTGCACAATCACTGAGGAATTCCCAGTCTGCCCTTGAGGTGTCTCTGAAGTGCCCCCCCCCCTTCAGGACTCTGTCCTCCTTGGCCTCTAAATGGGGGCATCCCCCGAAGCTCAGGCCTCAGCCCTCTGCTCTTCTCTCCCTGAATTGGGATCACCAGCAATCTCCTCTGCTGTGTATGATGAGGACAGCCCTCCCCAGCCTCCTCAGGCCCACATCTCTGCCTGCCTGGGCATCACCTGAGCGCACCTTGGCTTCCTTATAGCTCCCAGTGGCGCCATCATCCTCTAAGTATTCCTGGCCTCGTTCTTGTTTCTGGCCTCTTCCTTGTCCCCTACATTTAGGTCCTACTGAGAATCTTTCTTCCCAAAGTTACTTAAGGCCACCATCTCTTTGTTTCCATCCCTGTGGTCTCTCCCTCAGGTTAGACCCAAACAACGGTGCCAGAGTAACTTAACTGTCTATAAGAAGCAACACTGAGCCTGAAACTGTCCCATTCAAATGTCTCCATGTTTTTCCCCCATTGCCAACAAGACAGTCTACATTCTAAGCCCCCCACCACTTCATCTCCATTACTTGATGCCTGAGAGATGCTCTCTGCTATAAGCAGCACAGCAGCCCCCTATTCACTCAGCACTCTGCACTGCCATGCCTCTGCTCCTCCCAGTGCTGTTCTGACACCCAAAACACTGACATGGAATGACTCGATTAAAAATTAATATTTCTAAGCTTGTTTTGCTTAAAAAACTGAAATATCAACCAAATTTTCCAAGTTTTGGAGTACAAAACTATGAGATGGAAAGAAATGAAAAGAGAGTCCAGAGACCTTAAGAAATCCTTTTTTTTTTGAGTTCTTCCATGGCCTGAGCCCATTGAATATTTATTTTGGATGTTTGGGATACAGAAACCTTGACTTTTATGTCTTTCCCTGGTGGTAATCATTGTTCTTCCTCATCCAAAGGGATGGGAGAAGATACCTGTTCACCAAGTAAGTAACCTTCAATAGTCTTATTTTTTTCTCCCTTTTTTGGGCATTTTCCCAACCAGTTACTTGACTTTTGGGCTCTTTATCAAGAGTAGGATATATTCTGTAAGATCTCAGTTCCTCGAGGGTGGCACAATCAAGCCTGAACACTCATCTGGAAGCAATCAGAAACTTTTGTGCCCAGAATCTGCAAATAGTAGAATTTCCTCTCCACAACAGCCTCACCTCCAGTTCCACCACACCATCACTTAGGGCTCCAGAGACCTTAAGAAGTATCTACAAGAAACATAATATTCCCTCTCATGTCTCCCCCAAGTTTACCTGGAAAAGGGAAGAAGCGTAAAGCAAGGTCCCATCTCCTCCCAGGCAGATGATGAAGTCTATCTGATTTGAAATGTCGTCGTAATCTGGAAAGCACCAAGAGATGCGCTTGGGAAGATCAGCTTTCCAACAGAGATGCCAGATGCACAATGATGGGTACGTCATAAGAATCACTGATCTGCCTCATCAAGTGAAGGGGGATCCCCATTTCCTGGACTGGGGGCCTCCAAAACCTCAAAGGTAACAGCAATACCCAGGAACATCGAGGCCACTCACCAACTGGGCAAGCTGACCAATGACTGCCAACCCAAGCCTTTCCCCATCATGCTGCCCAGACTGAGCTACTGCTAATCACATTCTTTGACAGGGAAAACCATGGAAAATCAACGAAACCCTCACAATTTTGCAGAAGGATTACCTTCCCTGAAGGTGCAGAATTTCTTCTTCACGGTTCCAAAATGTTCATCATTCACTATGGCAGGGTCTTCTAAAACTTTTTTTTCTACATAAACAATCATGTTGTTTTCCTAAAAGTAACATACACAAGCACATGGATCATCTCAGAAGTGTACCCATGCCCCATCAATCAGGCTCATTATGGAGAAGGCTCAATAATGCTAAAACCAGAGGAAAAAAATTCCACCTTGTTGGCCAGAAGAAATTTTTGCTTGCTGCAAATGTATGTTTTTACCTCTGCTCAGGACTATGTGAGAAGTCTCCCCATTGAGACTTTGGGGGAGGTTTATAAAGTCTCCTACTTGACAGCTATGCTCACATTTACATAGGGAGATGAACAGGAAATTTCCCTGTTGAGCTTACGGAGTGATAAGCCTTTAGGACGGCCACAAAAAGGATTTCTTCATTGCTTCTTTCCCAACTAAAAGCGTTCTCCTCCCCAGCAGATTTGGACTGTGAGTTACTGTTTGGTCTGTGGGCTACAAAGCACTGCCCTTCACCATGACAGAGCCCGACAGCAGACATACCTCCATTAGATACACACAGAGGGCCTTAAAAGGCTGCAAGAGACTGGCATCTCGGATCTTTTTTATTACAAGGACACTCTTGGGAGATTTGTTCCATGTCAACCGCTGGCTTGCTGGATCCTGAATGTGCCTGCACAGAAAAAAGAAATTCAACAATTCATGTGAGGGAAGACAAAGCTTCAAAAAGGAGAAATCTACTAAATACGCAGGAGGAAGAGAATGCCATTCCTTGGACTCGTTGCTACAATGGCAAGTTAGCCAAGACCCCACTTGCATCGCTCCATCTGGACACACAGTGTCTGTACCTGCTTTGTCAAGGTCTCTAATCTTCTTTAAAATGTTCCCCACACCTTGAACAACTAACTCTTGTCCTTTGCCTACAATTCTTTTAGAACTCAGCTGAAAAAATCTATCCCCCTCCCCACCCAACCCCTGAAGTCTTTCCTGATTTAACCAAAAAAAAAAAAAAAAAAAAAGAAGACCAGTATCCACTATCTAACTGTCTAAATCAATAAAACTGACTTTCACTTTCCTGGACATGTTCATGGGAGCTCTCATCTATGGACAAGACACAGAGTTTGTGGTAGAGCAAGAGAACTCATTGATGATTCTCTCAGTCTGTGGCTATGCTAATTCTTGAGTCTAAGATCTGTACTCTCCCTTTTACACAGTGGACTCTCAGAGGGCTGGGATTATGTCCTCATTTGCACAATGAGGGGAATGGACTAGAAGCTCCCCAAGGTCCCTCTGGGCTCTGACATGCTCGGTGCACACAGCAGGTGGACCAGTCTTGTCCCCTGAACAAAAAGCTCAGTGGCTGGAACTGTTGTCCGGACAAAGGACATGTTCCTAGCCCTGATCTGTCCTAATGCGCTCCGTGGCCCACACTCCACAGCGAGGTTATTTTAACTTCACCTCAGTATGTCCAGCTCCCATTCTTATTACCTTGTCAGCTCTTTGGGGACAACACCATGAGCTACACAAACACGGTGCCCCAACCGGCCTCCCAATTACTGCTGACTAAAGATAACTCAGAGGATTTAAACTACAGACTTCCACCTCTGATTTCTCCAGGGCTACTAATAACCATTAAAAACTGAAACTGATTTTCCTTCCTCAGAAGGCAAGCAGTGGGAGGGAAGAGGCATCAACAACTACCAAAGAGCAAAAAATCAACTCACAGCCAATTTCTGTGGAACGGTACAGGGGACAGAGTGAGCAAGTTCTCCCAGAAGGTGAAGCACCAAAAGGACAGGAGAATACCCACCACCAAAAAAGTGGGTACATCCAGAAAGATCCTGCTGGTTTAGGACAATGGCCACCACCATGGAGGGGCCCGGTTCGGACTCCTCACACTGCCTTGTTAAAGACAAAGTTCTCTGATTTATCAGCCTGACGAGAGTAACTCTGCCTGTTCTGGCAGTGCTGATGCAGGGCTCCAACTAAGTCAGACTGATGGTTTCCACAGATGTGCCTGACATTAGAATTCAATGAATGTAAGTTACACATCATACCAGGTAACTACCAGGATACAAATGTGTACATCTTCCAAAAGACTGGCAAGATTATGGAAGCTCACCACCCCCACCACTTTGTATCTAGACTTAGTGATACTACACTACAGAACATCTATCACTGCTGGGTCCCTGTAGCTACGATGGACCTACAATGTCTGCTCTTATGGGAGAAGGGAAGGTCACTCCCGACCAATGCTGAATCACTTCCAATTCCAATTTTCATCCATTGTCAGGCCACTGAAGGCAGGGGGCTTTTGGGGACTCACCCTGAAGCTTCAAAAGTAAGAAAAATCTTTCAAGAACTACAACTGATTCCTACTCTTATCCTTGTTCTAGCAAAATCTGCAAGTTACAAAGTACACACTTATTGATAAATCCCATGCGGCCTGATGCAACAGCCCCTTTATGTGGGGGGCCTCACAGAGACTCCCACTTCTAGGTTTCCCTTTCTCAACTCCATTCAACTGTGTTAAAAAACAATACAAAATACAAAACACACTGTACAAAATGTCTGATAAATATTATCTGAACAAAGACCCCATCAAGTGCGAACTGAGACACATTTGACACTTCAGAAATTCCTGCTCTGAACCATTCTTCACTGATCGGAGCACGCCCAGAGCATCCACTCTGTTAGGAGTACTCACCATTTCCAGGTATTTTTGTTAAATGAGACGTCATTCACAACATTCTTTATGATCTTCATGGCTTTCTTCCAAAATCACAAATAATTCTTGAAATGTTTCTTGTTTATTTTAAATTAGGCTGCTGCCATTGTTAAAAGAATTTTGTTTCTCTTGGCAGGCAAAGAAAGGTTTAAGACAAGCTAACAAAACTGAAAACACACCCAAACTGTCCCAGCTATGCATTTAACTAAAGTTAACTTAATTTCCAAATAATAAAATTTTAATTCCAAAGCACAACACTCAGTCATGTTTTGGAGATTTTTAAAAATATTAAGCCAAAAGAGCCACTTAAAATTAAAACTACCTAAAACCACCGTCACTCATGTTACGTCACTCATAATATAATCCTTTCTGTTAATGACTCATCTCAAAGAAAGTCTTCCAAATTGCTTCTAATCAGCACCATGGGAAAAATCATGGGATTTTTAGCTCTTAAATAAACTAGCCATCAGAGATGAATCTATTCCTGTTTCTTTTTAATCTACCAAACACCACTCAAAAAGCCAAAGCAAACCCTGTCAGTGCTAGCAAACCTTATCTTTTTCTCTGAACAACAACCTAAAACTGCTCTCCTTAACAAGCAGGAGAAGGAAGGTGTCTACCGGCTCCTGGCTCCCAGCTTTTCTGCACACTCAGCCTCAGCAGCACTGAGAGTCCTGCCCCTCCTGCCCTGCCCACCTTCTCCATACTCAGCCAAGTGTGAAAGCCAGTCAGTTGTCTCACAGGTCTGGCTCAGCCCCATAGGAGGGGTTCTTACCACAATCAGGCGGAGTCTGATGGGAGCACAGCCCTTGTCTTAGCCAAGAGGCTCAAAACAGTGTAGGCAAGGCCGAGGTGATTTAAGGGAGCACCCCTCAGGACTGATTTACTTAGAAATTCAACAGAGAATTCCTCACTAAACTGCTGTATTTACATGTTCAAACTCTCAGGATATTTTAGACAGCTAATTTAAGAAGCAATGCACTTGAAATGAGAAAAGCAACACCAGATTTGTTTCATTGTGCACAAAGTGAAAAGTTGTCCCCACTGCAGGGACCCATGGAAATACACGTGGGCAGGTGTGTTTATAGTCAAAGGAAGGAAACCTATGAAGGCCAAAGGTGAGAGATAGCCAGGGGAGAGCTCCTTCGGTACATGCTAGGCGACATTTGCATGGGAAGAGGTCCAGCTGCCCTTTTCAAGAGGCCCTGGGAGGACAAACGTGCCAAGTGGCACCTTATTCCACAGAAATCTGTTATAAGCCCTTGTTCAGAGGTCGGCTGGTCATGACAACTTCAGAATGCAAAGGACCTTAAAGGTCATTCTAGTCCAAACTCTTCAGCCCCTCAAGATCACTGTTTCTAATGCACCTTCACCATTTGGTCTTTTGCTCAAAAGCAGGAATGAGTAGGTCTTTCCTAATGATCTTTGACATTCAAGTTCTTGTGTGTTTGACAACATTTTCTGCGTGTTTACAGAGAAGCTAACTTCTAAAAATCAGCTAGACACAACTGTATCAGCAGCCAAACCCAATCAGCAAGCTGAAACCAATCGGAAAGTTGATTCAACCAATATTTGTTGACCACTTGCCATGTGCAAGCCTCTGTTCCAGGTATTGCTCAACACAAATGGTTAAGAAGGTAAAAGGTCATCTTCACAGAGGAGGAGAGAGGGGAAGAAGTGTTAGTTAAAAATTAATCATGGTGATGATAAATGTCAATTAGTCTCCTTACATAAAAGGGAAAAAACTGAAAAACTGAAATGAAAAGAGCCATTATTGTTGTCCAGCCACGTCCAACTTTTCACACTCCCATTTGGGATTTTCCTGGCAAAGATCCTAGAGTGGTTTTCCATTTCCTTTTCCAATTCGTTTTGCAGATGAGAAAACTGAGGCAAACAGTATGAAGTGACTCGCCCAGGGACACCCAGGGGGTGAATATCTGAAGTCCTCCTGACTCCACGACCAGCGCTCTACCCACTGACTGAGCCAGCCCACTGCCCTTGAAACAACAATTACTTTTTGACTTGGACATGTTAAGAAACACAATTCCTTATACACTGTTACACTCTCCTCAGTTATCTGACAATCCCCTTTAAATGAGGAAGTGATCCCAGTCTTCTCAGAAAGTTAAAAAAGCAAAAACAATGTTGCAGAATATCTTCAAAGAAGAGGGGGAAGGAAGCTTTAAAAAAAGAACTATTAGCAACTTTTAAACTTTTATTGATGTATATACCCAGAATATGGGAACCCTCACATGGAGTCCAGTGTTTATTTCCTACCCTGCCTCAATCCATTTTTCCTGAAACCTAAGAAGCAGGATTAGAGATCTGGGGACTCTCCAGCCACCTTAACACCCCATGAGAAGGTTCCACTTGGTATCCAGGGTGTGTCGACCTCCATATAAGGCATACTACTGACCGTATCACTTATATCCTCACAAAAGAAGACCTGTTTTTCTCTTACTCATTAATGCACATCCATTAAAGCCACTCCACACACTAGACCAAAGATCAAAATCTAGTTCACTTGCTCCTAAACAAATGTCCCCAACGGAAGACACTAGAATCAGACTTCTGGGTGGCTTTTGTCACACTCTAATATGGCAGAGGTTAAACCATTTTAGATGACCCACCCCCCTCCGCCTCTGGACACCAACAGATACAGGGTGAGACCCCCAATCACTGCCTCACAAGATGTTTCAATCACCAATCTCCACACAACTCAAACAATGGTCTCTGCTCTCCATTCACCCTTCCAGGGCTATTTCCCACTCCCTCTGGCTCTCTCTGAGCAGAGTTTAGGAATACAGGCTTTACTGGAACAAGGCTAACCATCACCTTCTTGAGACAGCCCCCTTCCTGCCTCCTCTGGCTGCGTGACCCTGTCTTCTCCACAGTCCCACCTCCCAAGTCTGATTGCTTCTGCTTCACCTCCTGAACGTGGGCGGAGCCATCCCACAAAGGCCTGGCCTCGTGGGGCCTCTTCTCATCTCCCTCTATATCCTATGACTTCAAAGCACACTTCATGTGCTTAATGCACATGACTCCCAAATCCACAAGCCAGGTCTACATTTCTGAATGTCTACAGGACACCATCCTATGGGTGACAGATCCCCATCTTTCCTCTAACACATCATCTTTCCTCTAACACATCATCTTTCCTCTAAACCTGACTCTACTTCCCTTCTCTGTTAATGGTACCATCACAAGCCCTCTAGCCAGCCAGGCCTCCTCCTTGACTGTCCCCTCTTCCTCTTTCTCTATGTTCAATCAGTTGGCACACACTGTCACAGCTGTTGCCACATCTCTTTAGCATTTCTGTTTCCACTCTCATGGCTCTTCTTCAGTCCCTAACAGCTCACTGGGCTCTGTTTCTAGGCCCTCTTCCTCTAATGATGCCAGCACTCCCTTTCTCAAAACTCATTACCTACCAAATAAAAAAGGAACTCCTCAGTTTAGCATTCAAGGCCTTCAAGGATCTGATTCCAACCTCCTTTCTTTGGCTCCAGGTAGACTGGACTATTTTCCCATTAAGTTGAATAAGCTATAATTCCTCCAGATGTCTCCTACCATCTCTCCTTGCTCCTCCATCTCCAGTCACAGGAATATGAAGCCTCACTGAATTCCTGCCTCCCTGCTCCTCCGCCACAGATTTCTCTCAGAAGTCCATCTGATGAGCCTTTTGCATGTCATCTTCTAATTTATCCTGTAGGTTACCTGTGGACATCTCAATCCCCTAACAGGGTAGAACTTCCTTAAGAACAGAGACTGAGTTCCTTTTCCTATGTATGTACCGAACACATACCTTTTAGTGACTAATGTTTATTAAATACATATTAATTTTCAAAATCAAAAAGCTAAGCCCTAAATATTGTCAAGCAAAAAGAAAAGAAAGTCAACTTACATGATAGTCTTGGGGTTCTGCAGCATACAAGCCTTTGGTCCAAAAGTGGTTACTGGGCACGGCCCATGCAAAGAACGGGTCCTCCTTTTGGGGGGAAGGGAAGGAAAAAAGACAACATTTCTGATTAGTACCTTAAAATAAAGATTTGAAGACATAGCTATTTGGGGAAAAAATAAGAAATTATACAAACTTTAAAAGGATACAAAGAGAGACTAAAATATTCATACTCTTTGAAGAGATCCATCCCACTTTTAGGCCCATAGACAACAAAATATTTATAGCAGCACTTTTCGTGGTAGCAAAAAACTGGAAACTAAGTAGCCGCATGTCAAATGGGTAATTTCTCAGCAAACTGTGGTTCATGAAAAGTAATGAGATATTACTGTGCTAGAAGGATGGGATGCATGCAAAGAGTTCTATGATAGCCAATGCAAAATGAAGTAAACAGGGCCAGCAAAAATTATATACAACAAGATGACATCATTGTAAATAGAGAATGACAAAAAGTAGCCCCATTACTTGGGGAGGGAGGGACCAAAGGTGTGGAATAAGGGACTTTTTGAATGTGTTAGTTTTGCAAGTTTTATTCTTTATATCTTTATTCTCATATTCTTTATATCCCTTTATTATAAAGGTAGGGACACAGGGGAAAATGTAGGTGATGTCAAAAAAAATATTGATAAAAATTATTTTTGGAAATTCAAAATTCAATCTGTCCATGAAGAAAGGGATCCCCGTGTCTACTGTGCCCGACAGGAGCAGGCCTGGGTCTGACTGCCACGGGCTGTTACTCCCCAAGGCCCACATGCTGCCATCTTGATAAAGTCACTTCAAGAGTTTGTGACATTTCAGCAAACCAAGAGCATGTCTAGCTCTGGAGAACACCCACCAGATGTACAGCATAGACTCTGCGTTTTACAACTCAAAAAGGAATACAGACAGCCAGGGCCAACTGAGCACACGGAAGCAGCTCTAATCACACTAGGCTTGTGCTAACTTAGAGCAAGCAAAGCCCTGTGTCAGTGACCTCTGCCTACAAGACAGTTTGCTTACTGTGGTGTTAGGGAATCCATGACACAAAGCCCTTCCTTCTCTTGGCCCAGCCTCTGGCTGTTCCCCAGATGAGCTGAGGATGCCACTGAAAGTCTAGGAGTCCTTCCTGATGAAAAATGCTTGAAAGAGAAGTAACAGTCTCAAGCATACAGGGATATTTGAGCAGAGAATACATATTCTGATTAATTGGAAAAATAAAATTTAATTTGAAAAATTCTAGGAATTTGGCTGTCTAGCAAATTAAAGATTCACATGCTTCCCTCAACTCACCTGGGATAAGAGCACAGTGGCTTTTAAGAATTATTGAAAAATTAAATTATTTTATAGATCTTTTTATACACTAAAATACTGGCACAAAGTAAACAGAAGAGTATAAAGCATAATTATAAAAGGATACCAATATATTGAATAGTCCAGCCAAGAAAAATATCTAATTATTCTCTTCTTAGTACAATTCTTTACCAGGTAATTATGTGAAAGTGTCTAAATTTACTCCATTGTTTTATTTCTTTAGGTTTTATTTTATCCTTTTTTAAAGAAAAAAAATTAAATTTTTAATCTGAAAAATGTGACCAACTCCCCACCCTGAAGTCACAGATCTTCTGGCTCTCTCCTGCTCACTCACTGAAGAAGGAAGGATCACATTTATACTAAGAAATCAGATAACCACTACCAAAAGTATCAGCACATTAAGGTTTACATATATAAACATGAAATGTGAAAATAAGTAAAAAATAATAATAGCTCAGTGTTACAAGGCACTGTGAAGTATGCAAGCATTTGATCCTCTTATATACAGATATAGATATACACATATATTCCCCCCTGCAAATACGTGTGTGTGTGTGTGTGTGTGTGTGTATGTATATGTATGTGTGTGTGTGGATATAGGTATGTATGAAAAATACTAAACTTGGGGACCTGGGTATCCTAACTCCAATACTACCTGTGTAATCATGGACAAGTCATTTACTTACTTAAGTCTCAGTTTCATTAACTATAAAATGGGAATAATATTACCTATGTTATAGGTGCAAAAGTTCTCTGCAAACCTTCAAGTCTTATATAAACATGTTAACACAGCTGGGTCCAATTGGTGAGAAGAATAAACCCTCTCCCATGGTCATATTATTCAAATTCATGCTGCCCAGCATCATCTGGCTGGAGTGAATCTCACTCCAATGAAGTGGATTCATTATCCACAACCAAGATTTAGCTGTGCTAATATGAACTTCTGTGTATCTTAGATATCCGAAATGGACAATGAGTTATGAGAACAGGAAGAGACTACCTTTTAGAAAACTGTTAAGTTCTTTTAATAGCCCTAGGCTTCTTCTTGAAACAAAGGCTTATTTCTCTAACACCAATACTCACACTGCAGACAGTCACACACTCTCCTGTTGTCTACAGCACTTCGAGAATGCAAAGAGTGATGGGTTGTGGGGCTTGCCCATAATACACACGTAGAAAGACATGGAGGAGAATCCACAAGACGGGCAGTGAAGAATGAGTTGCAATCTGGGTCCCCAGAGGAAGCCTCAGACTCATGACACGCATGATGACTCTGCAGTATCAGCAGTCCAGCAGAGCTCAAGGAAGGAGAGGCTAAGTGACTTTCTAAGAAGTCCTTGCCAGTCAGTAACAGAACAGGATCAGGAGCCTTTTGGACAAACACACACTCTCACCTTGTTTTATATACATCTGCCCTAGACATTGCAGCACCTAAGCCTTGTGTTACTCCTAGCCAGCCACACGGAACTCAGTAGTTTCAATGTCTAACACTTTGACTGTGTTCTAATTGGAAGTAGAGTTCCAATGATTTGTGCATGGACCAGTGGGGGACATTTGAGTCAAGTTTTAAATATTCCTGGGTTATAATTAGTAAAGCAAAGTTAGCATGTCATGTTTTAAACTAAGTATTTCTTCAAAATTTCCCATTAAATTTTAGAAGCATTTAATTGAAGAGAGAACAAGACACCAACATTAGATACAAAATAAATGAACAGACATTATGTTAAACACAGTTATTTTGGTTTTGCATGTAATACTAAAATTGAATTTCCATAGTCAAATGCCAATTATCTACGTTAATGGAAGGACAGTGGTATGAGTGATGCAAATAAGGAACAATCCAAGTGACATTTTCCAAAAGGGAAGCAATTTCTTATGGCAAATTCGCCTAAATATTTTTCTTAAGTCCATATTAAAACTAATCTGCATTACAGCTGGGAGTAGGAGGGTGCTTCAGGTTGTGAAATTGCAGGGAAGATATTGTCCACAATAAAGATGCTACTGTATAGAGTTTACAAAGTCAGGATCATCAGATACCACGTGTAAGTACAGGAGCATGCACTGGCATGTGTGTGACTTGGCCATATGAGGCAACTGATATTGATACCAAACAAGTCATTACCACAGAGAACTCAAATGCCACTGTTTACTGATGAGCCAGAGTGGACTGCCAGCGTCCCACGTGACAGGATCTGTGAGACGCTACCACTCATACTGACTGGCTCCGAGAGGCGGATTCCCTTCTTTAAATCCCTTTGACATTGCAAACAGTAAGGGACTCCCAGGCCTGTATATGTTCCATTGAGCCAATTCTCTGAAAAAGCCCAAACTCAGCAATTTTTCCTGGTCCCACCAGCCAGACAATGCAAATATCTTAAACAGATAATGAGGAACTGGCTCTCTTCTTGGACAGATACTTTACCTAAATTCTTTCGTGCTCCCCAGGGCAGGTGAGGCAGACAAACTCCGAGATTTGGCTCGACCCCGAATGGGATTCCCATAGTTCCAGTCTTCATCTCCGTGACACGCTGAACAGCGGTAAGAGGCTGAATCTGGACTCAACTCTTTGCTCAGACTGATTTTTTCTTGTTCCATCTCCATAGTGGATAAAAGGGAACTTCCGTCAGGAAGACACTGACGCCTTAAAGAGAAATTAAATGATAAATTCCATGGATGCATGAATCAGGTTCTACTAATCAATTAACCTAGGTTATTGCAATATACCTGTCTTTGATTATCTTTGCTCTTTCTGACCTCCACACCTGTGTGAACAATCCACCTTCAAAGACAGCTTCAAATTCAACAAAATGATCAGAGAAAGGCAACAAAACAGATTTTCTTTTCTCCTCCTCCTTTTTATCTACTCCTGTATTGTTAGCTCAATGCAAACTTGCTTTGGAAATCTTACACAAAATTAAAGACAACTCTGTTTGCTGAGGCATGTCAGGGCTCCGTGATGAAGGTGTGGGCTACAGTACAGCATTCTCATTCAATTAAAGAGTAGTGTAAATCTAGTTATTGCTCACTTTCGTAGATCCAGAATTCCTTACTGCTTATAAGAACATCCATATTCAGATGAACTGAGAATTAAGTTCTAGACATTTAGATCAGAGTAGATGACCTCAGGTCAAATTAAAATCCAGTCAACATCTCTCAAATATTGATCTATATGCAAACCACAAATGTGGTGTCATCATGGTGTCAAAGCGACCCTAGGTTTTTGAAGGCCATGCCAAGGGGGTACAAGTTCTGGCAGCTTTTACCATGCTGAGAAGGCTTTAAGAATGGTCCTGCAAACAGCCCGTTCTCCTAAGACTGGCTCCTTCCCTGCAGCCTACAAGCATCCTCCATCCTAAAAAGCCTCTCTTGGACTCTAAAATAGCAGCACACACCGCTCCCTGTTCTCAACTCTCCTTCCACTCCCAAAGCTAAGGGCAGGATTTAGTTCACATATTTTAAAGGTTTATTGGTTTTTACATTTCTAAATTTGCCGAATTTATATTTCTTTCATTTCTAAATATCCTTTCCTCCTTCCCTCTCTCTCCCTCATCGGAAATCCATCCCTTGAAACAAAGAAAAAGGCAAAACCCAAATCAGCTGCAGAAAGCTAAGCAACCCTGAGCTGAGTCTGCAGGCCTGTCTGGCTCCACCCCAAAAGACCTTCTTCTGTCTTCTTCAGGGCCAGATAAGGCTTTGGTGTTCAGGTGGTTTTCTTGCTGTCCTTTCCATTTCTGCAGTAGCAACATATACTATGGCCCTGGTTCTACTGCCTTCTCCTACAAGCCTTCTCCTGCTTCTGTGTAGTCCTCATGGTTGCGATCTCTTAAAGTGAAGGGGCATTCCATGATATTCCTGTGCTACAATTCATTTATCCCTTTCCCAAAGATGGGCTACTATTTTGTTTCCAGTTATGTGCTGCTACATACATTTTGGTGCAATAGGACTTTTTCTATCTTGAGAAACATGCTTGGCTCCCGCTCTCTCCTCAGCCTCTTGAGAAATTGTCCTGGTCAAGGTCACCCCACCCCCCTCCGCTGCCTCCAGAATCCTCCTTGGCTATCCCCTTCCCCAAGATCTCTGCAGCCTCTCCCGAATGCTTTTTCATGGTCCTCCCAACCTCTTTTTCAAGATCTCTACAATCTCACATCTGTCAGCCTGCTTGACTTTTCCACGCAAATGTCCCAGAAGCATTTCAAACTTAACTTGCCCCCAACATCAGCTGCCCCTCTTCTTAACACCCCTATTCCTAGTGAGGACACCATGACTTTCTGATCACTCCTGTCTGCAGTCTTGGAGTCCCCTTTCATGGCTTCTTCGGCATGTCCTCCTCCCCCAATTTCCATCAGTTGCTGGGTCTTGTGGACTGCATCTCTATAGTCTTTCTGATCCCTGCCTTTTTCTCTACTTCCCCCACAACCACACTGGTTCAGGCTCCCCTTGCCTCTCTGATGGACTAGCCTATGGGCTGGTAAACTACAGCCACAGCTAAGAGTTTTTACATTTTTAAATAAAGTTTTTGTATTTAAAAATATGAAAACCATTCTCAGCTTTCAGGGCTGCAAAAACAGGCTGCAATTGACTTTCTAGCTCCTGGCCCAGCCCAACAGCTTACCAAGTGATCGCTCCTCTCTCCAACACAGTATTCCCCCAGCTGTCAAAGTGACTTTTCTAAAACCCAGATTAACTATGTCATGTTCTTGTCCTAGAAGCTTTAAAGTCTCCCCACTGTCCCTAGAAGGGAATAAAGACAAACCCCTCTGTTGGAAAAGGTCCTTCATGATCTGAAAACAGCTTACTTTTCCAAGTTGAATATAAAGTTCTTCCCCTTATATATCTATTTTTTAAAACATCTAGCCTAATGGCTGTTCCCCATACATGATGTTCCAAATCCCCTGCCTCTTTATATTTTTGTAAGCTCTCTCCCATGCCTGGAATGTTCTCTTTCCTTATCCCTGTCTTTTAGAAATCCAAGCCTAAGCGCCATCTCCTATAAGCGGCCTTTCTAGATTCTCCTTGGGTCATTAGTGCCCCACCCCCAAAGCCAATTACTGTGTATAAATGTTGTATAAAATGTTCCATTTACTCCTCTGTAAACATGTCTCTCCACAGTAGGACAAGGTTAATAAGAAAAGGGACAACCCTACTTTTGTATGGGCAGCCACAGTATTAAGAAGGGAGTGCTCAGCACACAGGAGGTAACTTAAGAAATGTCTGTTGAGTCACTGATGAGCTGAGGTAAGAACAGTCGGTGCAGCACCAACTGACTGGCCACTTGGTGAAGAAGTTTTTGCATACAACAACTCACTGCACCAAGAATACAAAACAGCCCTAAGTCCTATGGAGCTGCCTTCCACTGTGACAAGGACAGAGGTAGAGTGTACTAAATATCAGTTTTCAGATCATCCAAAACCTTTCTGCTGGAACTTATTCCTGTTACAAAAAGCAAAACAAATTCCAGCATTGGCCACGTCAAAAAGAAGTCTCAATCCGTACTGAATCCATCACCTCTCTATGGGCAATATGATTCATCTCTGGAATTGTGACTGGTTACTATTCGCATGTGAGATCCTTCTTCAATGGTCAAGAAGCAAACGCAGTAATCAAGTCTAATCTTGACACTCCTGCTAGAAACAAAATGAGAAGACGGAAGGACAACGCAGTGTAATGGAAGGAATGTTCTTCGGCTCTCTTTGGAAGGGAAAATAAAGCAACAAATTGTCTCATGGGTATTTGGCCATCCTCATCTAGTATTTGTGGGGGGAAAAAACCACCATGAAGTATTTATACACTGACACCTTTTGTAGAAGATAAAAAGGTAGAGAAATTCCATGAAAAACTCAGTAAGAGCTACCAAATTAAAATCAAAATCTTCAATGACTTCCATGCAACATTAGACAAAGACAATAAAAAAGTGGAAAACATGATTCAGGAAAAAGGAATGAGAGAAGGCCAAAACTTACAGACCACACAGAACCTTCAAATCTATTTATCATCAATAATCTGAGAAAAGAATCTCCGAAAAACATCACAAAAAGTGAAATGGAAATTTTAGTAGAAAATGATAGTTCTTGAGTAAATTTTTAAAAATTATCTTTTTTTACCATCACCAAATTTCTTCCAGAATCCTTCCTGCTCCCTCCATTCAGTCACCTCATTACAAATTATTCTTTAAGGTACAACAGCTGTGACTTGAGTGGGGGGGGGTGGGGAGACAGGGAGGAAGTGTCCCCTTCTCTCTCCTCTCCGGGGCCAGGCTGCACTGTTGCAGTCACTGTGTCTACCCTTTTCTTAGTTTTACAAACTCCTCCAGTATCAGACTGTGTAAATCTTTTCATTCTTCTTTACAGTTGCTGAGCTGTTTACAACTCTTGGTGACTTCATTTGGGGTTTTCCTGACAAAGATACTGAACAACTTGCCATTTCCTTCTCCAGCTCATTTTTTTTTTCATATTAAGAAACTGAGGCCACAGGGCTAAATAACTTGCCCAGGGACACACAGTGTCTGGGGCCAGATTTGAACTTGAGAAGATAAGTGCTCCTATCCAGGCCCTGAACACCATCTCCACCTTACTGCCCATGTTTGCCTAGCTGCCATAAAAAGATGTCTGAGTGAAGGGCACTCGAATCTGCCAAGCAGACATCCCTCAAGCTTAGATCTGACTCCCTGAAGGCTATGACACCAGGGATGAGCTTGTCTAAAGATTTGTGTGTTGGCCACTATCACAAAGGAAACACAGAGTCCCAAGCTGAAGAGGAATTCCATACAGATGGTAATATCCTCTAGATCCTGCTGTTTGTAGATGGATCAAACTTCAGAACAATCAAGAGGCTCCTGGGTAAGACATATATACACATACATACATATATACATTTGAAAGAATCTAACTTGACCAACCACACCGGAAAAAACACTGATGAAAAATGTCTATTATCCAGACTATGATAAACAGGTAGGAAAAGAGAATTCATCCATCAGCAGTCATGTCACGACCAAGTGACATGACAAATGGAAAATAAAGTGGGCTCAGAATTAAACGGGGAGAGAAAAGGATGCTGAATTATCTTTGGAAAACTGCAAAATTCTTGCACTAACCAAAGCAAAGGTCCAGCTTCTCAACAGCAACAATCAACTGGGATCACACAGTTCAATCATGAAATAATGCTTCAGAAGAACAGGGAGGAGCATATGGTGAATGTGAATATACTATTAACACAATATAAACAAAGAATTATGAAAGAGAACAAGATTAAAAGATGTAAAAAAAATAAGTGAAAAAAGATTGCAAGAGTGAGGGAGAAGGGCAGTGTGTGTGTGCTTCACTGGTGTCCCCAAGGAGGAGGGGAAGACTTGGTGAGAGCAGCACAGGAAGGGATGGGTTACAATCTGTATTGTTGTAAAGAAGACCACAATGATGAGATCACTGAAGATACATAAATACAAGCTGTGCTTGCCCAGTGAGGACATAAACACAAATGAAGGGCGGGCTTATTCTGACATTTTATTGGGGTGGGAGGAAAGGGAATAAGACATGTGCACCATTAAGTGTGATACAAGGGAGGGGTGACAAGGACAAAGAAAGAAGAGATCACAGCGCTCTGAGAACAGGAAAGGGAGAGAGAACACTGAAGAGACAAAAGCTACCCTACGCACTCAAGAGTACTTCCAGATACATATTTTCTTTTCAACCTTGCTTAAATTACTCTTCTTGAGAATTACAAAAGGTTGTTTCAAGTTAAGGAAATAGCAATATGTGATATCTAATACATATCTTATGGTTCAAGCTAAGATCTTTTGGCCAGTGGTATTAAAGCTCATTCAAGAGTGAGGTTTCTAACAGCTATATAATCTCCTAAATAAGTATCTCAATAATGAACAAGTAGATGGCAGCAACTGTGTCTGAAAGGTTAGCAAACAAGAAGAAAATTATTTAACTCACTGTAACATAAAGCATTTATTACATTGTGCTAATAAGCACAATGTGTACAAAAATAATCCAATAAGACAGTCTCTGCCTCCAAAGAGTATACATTCTCATGTAAGACAATACAAAGTAGGGCTGGAAGCATGGGGAAGGCAAAGAGATTGGCAAGGAAATGAAGAAGTCTAGACAGTGAGAGGAGCTGGGAGAGTGTGGCTGGGCCCCTCCTGAAATGGCAACCCTGCTTTGTGATCAGTCATGTCCAGCTCTTCTCGACCCCATTTGGGGTTTTCTTGGAAAGGATACTGGAATGGTTTGTCATTTCCTTCTCCAGCTCATATTACAAATGAGGAAACGGAGGCAAACAGGATTAAATGACTTGCCCAGAGGCACACAGCTAGGAAGCGTCTGAGGCCAGATTTGAACTCAAGAAGAGGAGTCTTCCTGACTGCAGGCCTAGCACTCTATCCACTGCACCACCTAGCTGCTCAAAACAATCGCTGAGGATTTGAAGCAAACTGCAGAATTGTCTCATTCTTCAGTGGCTCGAACTAAATGTAGAAAATTCCCTACTCAAAGTCTTGCACTCCCAAACCTGAACCCATTGCTTTGTCCTGCCCTTAGGATTTTCAATAAAAAAATACATTTAAAAATGTATTAAGAAGATGGCAGAGCAGAAGCATGGACCTGCTCTAGCTCTTACCCCAATAGTTGTTAAAATACATGTAGAAAATGACTCTTAAAAATGTATTAAGGCCAGCTTTCCAAAAAATTTGAAAAAAAAAAACTACATTAAACTATTTTTAATTAATCTTTACTTGACCAGGAAAAAAAGTTTTCATCTCTCATTTTGGTAATAAGCACTTAGAAATGAGGAAGGAAAATGAATTCTGCTTACAAATGAATATTCAAATTCAAAAATAGAAAGCGCAGAAGACATTTTCTATTTTTCTAAATTTGACAGAAACCCAATCATAGACTTATTCAAAGTGTCTCTTGCCACAAAAAACCAAATAGCTGATAAATGACAGATTACTGCTCAGAGCAGAAATCCAAACTTTCAAAGACACATCCCAGATGTTAAAGAAGGTTACTTTATCAAGTTTACTGTCACAGTGTAACTAACCAACATTTGAACAAAGTGGCATTCTGAACGTATATCATAAAAAGACATTGCTCCCCAAATTTACAGAATCTACTGTTTAAAGGACAAATGCCAGGAAAATGGTGAGGATGCCATTTAATTCACAGTTGTCCTTGGACATATTAGGCCTCCATAACCTTGAAAAGGAGCTGCAGGATTAGCCCTTAAGGAGAATGTACACCAAAGGCCTAACAGACCTTTTCATTTTGTCAAAACGATCTGATAATTCCAGCAATGTTTCCCATACTTTCTAATAAATGCAGCAAGTGATTTGCGGGACTCAGGAGTCACAAATGAATCTGCAGCGAGTGAATCAAAGATATTGTTCATTTTCTCCAATTTTCTAACCCAGATCTCCTATGAGTCTTTACACTTGGCCGGTTTCTCCAAAAACTTTCATTACAAATACATATTTATCATAGTCCTATGAACCATGGCTAATAACACACTCAAACCATATGGTCATTGTACAAGAGAAACAAGTTGTTGCTAAGTGCCCAGCAACAGTGCTACACAAGAAACCCTAGGACAGATTCAATAGTTAACTGGCTTACTACTTACAGTCCACATATATCTGAATATGTTTCCATAGTTTTCAGAATCATTAACTTTCTCCAATTTTGCCAATTGCAAGCTTGACTTTAAACAGGAACACAAGGGTCTGTAAAGTGCCACCAGTATCAAGGTCTGTCAAGTCATGAGCTGCCTCAAAGGAGTCCTTAGGAACGCTCATATGAGGACAGATACTTCAGATCTTGGTGGAGCTTTGCCCAGATGTTATCCTCACAGGCACTTGAGTCATCTGAGCTTTAAAGGTTCTGAAACTTCGTCATCCAGATGGATTATTGTGCTTGTCTCTTCATGAAGTTTTTTTCAATGCCTCTTATGGTTATTAGGATGCTGGTGTATGAATTCTCAAAGGAGAAAAGTAATGCAGTCATGTTAGGTCATCTAAGTGCCCAGTGAGACTAACTTCTTAAAAATATGATAAATGTCATCCCCATGTCAGTACTGTCCATATTAATCAGATCCAAAAATTATTTCATTACAGCTATTTAAAATCAAGAGAAAAATAATTAAGAAATCTTAAGGTTTCAATTTTTTTTCCTTGGGCCTAATGGATTTCTCCGCCCACTCCCACCCTCTATGCCTGGAATACTTACTCTTCCTCCTCACCTCTGCCTCCTGGTTTCAAGACAGTTCAAATCTGATCACCTTGAAGAGGCTTTTCCCAGCCTTTCCCCACCTGTAAGCCCACCTTTTGGGCCTCTCTTCTGGGGTTATTTCCAATTTACACTGTATGTACCTTGTCTGTACAATTTTTTGCATCTTGAATGTGAGGGCAATGGGCATGCTCCTTCCTTTCTTTGAACACCCACAATGCCTGGCACAAAGCACTTAACAAATGCTTAACTGACTAATAATTCCATATACAAACCTCAGCAAAAGATATATGACATTTTATAGTTCATCTATCTCATAAAACCCACAATCCCCATAATCCCCCAATGATTTGGAAACTATCAAAAAGGACCAGGCATACAAACACTTCTTGCTACATGATGACCTAGGCAATTCACTGAATCTCTCTCAGCTTCAGTTTGAAAGGCTATGAAATGGGCAAGTACCTACTGCCCAAGGCTACCTATGATCAGAAACAAAAAAAAGAGGGGAGGGGGCAGGGAGAAAGAGAGAAACATAGAGCTCTTCTTCAAAGCCTCTTCTATCATTTCCTCCTGGATTTTGTTACTGTTAGAGAGAAATGATTTTTTGCAGGTTTAGTTTGTGTTCTGCTCTTTGTAGATACTGTCACAATAAGTTTCTCTAATTCATTTAAACTGGGTGTTCTGTACACATGTCAAATTCAACACACCCCAAACAGAACTCATCACCTACCTAGCCATTCTCCTACTCCGAAGTCCCTATTCTCATCAAAAGTTCCACATTCTTCTTCCAGCCTCTGGTTTGAAGACTCAGCATGTTACTCCCTCCTTTTCTTCCCTCATCTCACATACATATCCAATCAGCTGGTCAACCTTGCCATTTCTACCTCCGACTACATCTCTTGCATCAGATCCTTCCTCCCTATTCTTGCAGCCTCCACTTTAGTTCAGCCCCCTGACTATCTCTTACCTGGACTATTGCAATGGACCTCCCGGCCCTGCCCCCGCAATTTGTATTATTAACAGAGACCTATGTAGTAGTGAACCTTGAGCATAAGTCATCTTGGATAGTCTTAACAGTATGCATGAGGGATAGATTCCTTGCTGGAGAAGGGCCTCTAGGCTGTTTTTTGCAGATGAGGAAATAAAGTCTCAGCTGGGTTAAATGACTAGCCCAAATCACACAACTGATTTCAAAGAAGGCATGAATTCCCATTTTCCTGACTTCCAAGTCTGGCACTTTATCCATCAGGCCACAATGTAATCTCTTGATACATGTGTTCTCTACCTATGCCACAGCTCTGTTATCAGGAAAGGAGGTTACAAGATTCTGAGTAATTATCAATTATTTATAATTTAACTATATGATAGCTAGGTGGTACAGTGGATAGACTGCCTGACTTGGAGTCAGGAAGACCTGAGTTCAAATCTTTCCTCAGACACTTCCTAGCTGAGTGAGGGCCAAGGCAATTAACCCCTCAATCTCAGCTTCCTTATCTGTAAAGTGATAATAGTAAAAGTATTTTGAAACTTGCAAGTGGTATTAAATGCTAGCTAGTGGTAGTGGAGTCTCCCTGGGCTTCTTCACTTCAATATGGAGCTAACTTGAACCTCACTTGTGAACCCTGGCAAGTACTTCCCACACCTTCTTCATGTCCCATTTGTCTGCCATCCAAGAACAAGGTTGACTCCACTGGGCAGGCTCCTCACCAAGTTGGCTCCAGCTAGACTGCCATTACCAACTGGGGGCAGGGAGGGTGATAAGCATGGAAGGAATACACACATGATGAAATGCAAAGTAATGAGAGTACATGGGTTTATATCTCATTAAACAGAAAATATAAAATAGAAATATAGCAGGGAGCTAGACAGTGCAGTAGATAGAGAACCAGGCCTGGAATCAGGAAGATTCATCTTCCTCAGTTCCAACCTGGCCTCTGACACATAACTAGCCGTGTGGCTCTGGGCAAGTTACTTAACACTTCCTGCCTCAGTTTCCTCATCTGTAAAATGGGGATACAGCAGAGAAGGAAATGGTCAGCCCTCCAGTATCTTTGCTAAGAAAAGCCCCAAGTGGGTCATGGAGAGTATGAAATGACTGAACTACAAGAAATGGAAGTATTCCCACAATGATCTGGACTGCTAACGAATCAAGAAAAACGAGGTTATTTTGTAAGCTCCTCCTCTCCCCAAATGCACACTTCACAACCCCTTCTACCCAGTGTGAACACAGCAGTATATCTGTTCTCCATGAGCTACCAACCACGCAGAGGTACAGGGGAACAGAATAAGACCGTTTGCCAAAAGGAGCCAAAAGTCTTGCTCACTCCCAGACCCCTTTGCTGAAGTTCACTGGCTGACCCTGCTGACCTCTGCACCTCAAACCCGCCTGAACTAGCCTTGCGGTCAGCTGCTGCCTCACAACATCCCGCTCCTGTGTCTCACCTGTTGCTGGAAGGACAGTCCATGCTCCACCATAAGCCCTCCCCTTTGTGGTTTTCAAGCATGAATCACCTCTGCCCCATTTGGTCTGTGGGCTCCATGGTACCTTCAGAACTGGGGCTTTGACACGCATGTCTATCTTTCCCTTTTACTAGTTTTGTTTGGACTCAGCCAGATCTACTCCATATCTGAGGCATGGATTTCGGTTGGTTTTCTTACACTGACACCATTATCTCTTCCCTTCCTTTGCTCCAAGTCTCCGACCCCTACTGCCAAGACCAGACTCTCCATTTGCGCTCTTGATTTCCTCCCCTGTCTCTGCTGGGAGGCCGCCCCTTCAATCCATTTCTCCCAGTCATAAAAGAGAGTTGGACTAGAAAGCCTTGGAGATCTCTGCCAGCTCCAAATCGAGGAATCTCATCAATCCTTCCTCAAACATTAAGAGTGGCTTCCTAGTGTTTCTAGGACAACAGAGAAGTCCTTAAACTGGCTCTGAAACCAAGCTCTCCACAATGAGTGCCCTCCTCTCTGCTCAGCACTGACACTGATGCACTTTTCTCCCTGCCCCCAACCTACCTTTCTGGGCCTCAGACATATAGCTCTTCTGGTCAAGCGGGCCTTGCTGTCCCTCTTGCATCTTCAACTTTTAGAAGCCCTGGCTTCCTTCAACAATCAGCTCCACAAGGGAGCTCCCACAGAAGGCCTTCTCCAATCCCTCTAGTTAACAGTGCTTTCATCCATAAATTACTTTATATCTGTTGTTTATATCATCTCCACAGAGAAGGCAGCACAGCATAGGAGAAAGCCAAAGGACTCAATCAAGAAGACCTGGTGTCAAGACCAGTGTGCTGGACTAGCTGTGTGCTCCCCAGCGGCTAAGAGTAGGAACTGCAGACCTACAATGAGCTCACTCCCTCACCAGGAACCTGAATAGGAACTTTACACACACCTAAGTGTAGTAATTGTCTCTCCTGATGAAATGTAAGCTCCTTGAGGTCAGGGCCTATTTCAATTTTTGTCTTTAAAAATCAATTCTGCCTACATCAGATCGTATGCCCTCTTAGGGACGGAGGAAGAAAAAAACTAGAACTCAAAATCTTGTAAAAGCGAATGTTGAAAACTATCTCTGCATGTAATTGGAAAAAATAAAATACTATTAAGTGGGGGAAAAATAAAAATTATTTTTGTCAGTGCATCAGAAGGAATAAGCATCTTTCTAGAGCCTACTATGTTCTAAATACTAAGCATTTTGCAAATATCATCTATTTGCTAATAGGTGACTAATCAATTTTGTTGACTGATTACAGCTGCACCATCTATCTCCTGAGGTCTACTGTTCACTGTGTTTGCAGAAACTATCACATATGCGTGAGAGGACATGGGGGAGGGAGGGAAAAGAAGCACAAATACAGTGAAGAGATGCTTATTATTACGTCATTCCAGCTGGGTCAGAATCACACCGTACTCTCACTTACAGTCCAGTCCCTTGTATAGATTACAAGCTATAGTATTTCTTTTATATCTGTCCTTGAGTCAGGTATGAAGAATGATACTATAAACAAATCAGGGGAGCAAGAAATAGTGTATTTGTCATATTTATGGAGAATGGAGAAATTTTTGACCAAACAAGAGATAGAGAACATTACGAACTGCAAAATGGATAATTTTGATTACATTAAGTTTTTGCACAAACAAAACCAATGTAACCTAGATTAGGAGGGAAGCAGAAAACTGGGAAAGACTTTTTGCAACTAGTGGGTGTGATGAAGGCCTCATTTCTAAAATATATAGAGAACTGAGTCAAATGTACAAGAATACAAGTCATTCCCCAATTGATAAATGATCAAAAGATATGAATAGGGAGTTTTCAGAGGAAGAAATTAAAGCTATATTCATATGAAAAAATGCTCTAAATCACTATTGATTAGAGAGATGCAAATCAAAACAACTCTGAGGTACCACATCACACCTATCAGATTGGCTAACATGACAAAACAGGCAGATGATAAATATTGGAGAAGATATGGGAGAGTTGGAACACTAATTCATTGATGGTGGAGCTGTGAGCTCATCCAACCATTCTGGAGGGCAATTTGGAACTATGCCCAAAGGGCTACAAAAATGTGCATACCTTCTGACCCAGTAATATCACTTCTGGGACTGTATCCCAAAGAGATCATAAAAATGGGAATAGGACCCAAATGTACAAAAATATTTATAGTAGCTCTCCTCATGGTGGTCAAGACCTAGAAATCAAGGGGACACCATCAATTGGGGAATGGCTGAACAAGTTGTGGCATATGAATGTAATGGAATACTACTATGCTATAAGAAATGATGAACAGGAAGACTTCAGAGAGGCCTGGAAGGGCTTGTATGAATCGATGCTGAGTGAAAGGAGCAGAACCAGGAGAACTTCGTACACAGCAACAACCACGAGGAATTTTTCTGGTATACTTAGTCCTTCACAGCAATGCAAGGACCTAAAAAATTCCCAATGAACTCCTGAGGCAAAGTGCCTTCCACATTCAGAGAAAGAACTATGGAACTGTATCGCAGAATGAAGCAGATCATTTTCTCTTGTGTTATATTTTATGGTTTCTCCCATTCATTTTAATTCTTCTATGCAACATGACTAAGGTGAAAATGTATTTAATAAGAACATATGTGTAGAGCCTCTGTAAGATCACACACTGTCTGAGGGAGGGAAGGGGAAGGGAAGGAAAAGAGGGGGAAGGAGGGGGGAAAATCTAAGATATATGGAAGTGACGGTAGAAAACTAAAAACAAATAAAATAATTTAAAAAAAAATAACAGCCTGGGCAGGATGATCCAAGGTCAGAGCCAGGACATCAACATCAGGTTGCCTACTGCCAAGGCCAAGGCCAGGACTCTTCTCAAAATGCCATGCTACCCTGTGCAGGAGGCCCAGATGAATGAAGAAGAACTCATCCACACGGAAATCACCACCACCAAAGAAAACCTTATGCACTTTTTGTCTGTGAATTTTACTGGAAATGATGAGTTTACTTTTGAGAGAACTAAAACAAGTAAAAAGTGTTGTTATTTTTAAAGAATATTCATGTTTACTGCCAAACTATTCCAGAAGCTCTATCAAGTCTTTGCTAGTCAAGACTATAATGGGTATGATGACTGAAAATAAGTTAATTTAAAAAATAATGCCATTAAACACAAAAAGCAGTTTCTTGAACTGAGTTTTTCATGTTCCATTTTAGCAATGGTTAATATGACTAGGATGCAATTGCATTTAATCAAAATTTGTATTTGGCTTAATGATATTTTTTAAAAAAATCAAATCTCTAACTTCCTCCAAATGCATTCAGACTTCCGACAACACAGATTTTGTAATTTACTATTACAAAAACCAGGACTCACACAATTGGTTAAAAAACAAAAACAACCTTATGAACATCTGGCTGTGGGATTCCTAACTGACAAGGTTGCCTTGGAATATTTTGGGGGAGTGAGGAGAATGTATAAGAAATACTTCCCCTCGTCTCTACTCATTTCACTGTTTTCAAATCAGCTTGAGAGTAGGCATTTTTGGGAGGGGCTATCTTAATATGGGATAACACTCATAGTAAATCAACCCAAATTTGCCTTTTACTTTAAGAGGTAAGTTAATGGTGAAAAAAATCTATCTGTACAACAAACAGAAAGAAACTATACTCAATTCAGCAATTTAGCAAACTAATTCAATTTAGCTCTGTGCTACAGTCCCTGAGGGGGATACAAAGTTGAGATGAAGATTCCTGGCTAGTGTCAGAGACAGGTGATATGTCTCACAGACAGACACTCCCAACACAGCTGGATAGAGCACCCACAGAATTCATCCCTATGGAAAGACCATGCAAAGGAACAATGAACTGGACCTCAAATGAAACACAAGAGTACAGTGAGTTTGGGAAACTGTGTGGTTCTTCTAGTGAATCAAAGTATTTCCCTAAAACAAAGACCCACTATTTTAATACCACTATTCTTCTGGTAACATTTTATATATATCCCTGTTTCATGGTATATCGTGGGATGCCTGGACCACAGGAGCCCACGGCAACACATTATAAATGAGCAACTGCATGCAACATAAAAGATACACCAAAGAAGAGGACAACTAGAAAAGAGGATGGGCTAGCTTTGCATCCAGACCAAATGGCAGTCTATGGACCCCACTAGCGTCCACTCTCTAACAGAGGCCCCCCCTAGTCTGGAGTCACAGGAGCCTGGAATGAGAGTCACCAAGGATGGGACAGAGGCGGGATATGAATCACAGAGAGCTGACCCACCTTAGTGGGATCACAGAGCCATCCAAGTAGGGGTAACTGAAACATCAGGAGCACATGAGGGCTGCAAAGGCAGCGAGTATCATCCGACTGCGCCTTATAAGCTGAGCCGCTACCATGTTAACTTCGGGGTCTCAGAGGACCCTGACAGACCGTGCCTGTGCAGAGGCAAAGCAAGTCAAGTAAAATGTCACCAAAAGGGAGAGAATGAGAGATCTGAGAAGCCTGGGAGACAACGAACCTCTCAGGGATTGGGGGGGCACAGTGGGGCCCCAACTGCCCATGGCAGAGAGGAATGACACCGCCTCACTGCCACCACAGCCACTCCTGCTACAACTCAATTCAAACGTTAAGCATCAACTCTGTCATGGTGCCGTATGTTTCTCCAGAAGGTGAAAACAGTCTTATTTCTCAAAGAGAAAAAGAGACAGAACTACATCAGTCTTTTGACCTACAAGCTTAAACTGACCCCACACAGGTGTCACTGACTTAAGAGAATTAAAACAGGCAGCTTAAGGTGAGACAGTGGTTAGCGTACCAGCCCTGGAATCAGGAGGACCCGAGTTCAAATGCGATGTCCGACACTTACAAGCTGTGTGACTCTGCGCAAGTCACCTATCCCTCATTGCCTACAAAATAAATACATAAAATAGGCCTTAAGAAGCAATTATTCCAAACCTTTCACTGTGCAGATGTACTAAAAGAACCTCATATAAGCCTACTTTTATGGGGGGAAATGTTCCTTTTGGGGGTCTCTATATCCTCAAAGTCTAGCGCAGTAGCTTGAATTATGCCCATAACTGTACAGAGTCTTGGATTTAAAGCAAAATTTGGCCCAAGTGCCAAAAAACAACCTAGAGTTCTGGAAAAGCCCTCTTCCAAATCATGACTATCTCCACCTGCTCCTATGACATCCTGAATTTACCCCTATTCTTGATCAAAGATGAGGATTTAAGACAAACGCATTAATTTTCTTTTGATCACTAACACTTCAACAGTATTTTCTACTCTGTAAAATGGGGACTGAACTCTGATATGTACATATACATGAAGAGCTTTTCTCCATTGAAAAACAGAGTACTCTTGTGGCTACCTTTTGGAATCTCTAAACAGATTTTTAGGGGCCAGCCCAAGGACCTGTGATTTACAACTTTAGATCTTAGAATGAATGTATTTTTCCACTGACAGTATATTTATAATGAAATTTTCAGAAACATAATGTTTGTAAACTGTGACTGCACATAGGATCTTGACATATAGGGACGACAAAAAAAAATGTCATTCAACAAATATTTACTGAGCACCTACTATGGGCAACACACAGGAGGGAGGAAATAAAACAAACTCAACAAGGCAGGATCCCCAAGTTTTCAAAAATGCGTCAAGGGTCATGAAGCCAAGGGGCACAAGGAAGAAACTCACTGTGGAGAGCACCAGAGAAAACCATTCTACAGAGATTTGGGGAGACTGGAGAAAAAGATGAACTGGTGAACCAGTTACTATATGCAACCTACCCGGTGCATCAAGAGGATGCCCAAGAATAAGAATATGGTCATCGATAAGTATGTTATACACAACACCATGGAAACAGTGACCTTAAGGACATGTCAGGTTGGCATCTTCAACTCCCACATGCTGCCTAAGCTACAGTGAAACTGTTACTGTGTGTGCTGTACCATCCACCTAACCCTGATTCAGTCTTCTGAGTTCCACCTCTGCATCCCCTCCAAAGACCATGTAAAGAACTACCAGCCAGGATTAGACCTATGAGGTGGGCTCTCCTCTAAATGCATCTAGAAAATGCACAAACTAGAAGGGAAAAATGGCAGTATAGAAGAAGCATTTTTCTGAAGTGGCAGAACCAACCAAAGGCTGGGGTGAAAAGTCAGAAGAAGAGGTCTGTGACGATGGGGTGGGGCCAGCCCAGAGCCCAGAGGCAGCAGTACCAGCAGGGGGCTTTGGAGGCAGGAGAAGCAGAAGCAGCAGATGCCTCTGGAGCTCTCTGCCCAGAGATGGTAAGACAGTCAGAGAACTGGTCAGAAAGAAATGACTGGAGACCCTTGTTCTGGTACTGGGGGCAGAACTGGGCACTGCTTGGTGACTCCACTGCCCATCACTTAGTCACTCACAGGTGCGATGGAACAGCGGCCCTGGTCACAGCTCCACGAATGCTGGTGGCTCCTTCTAGGAAGCGCCAGAGGGCAGGCCACAAGAGCAGGGACCACATCTGTCCTCAGATCACATGACCTGGGAAGCACAGAAAGTTTAGGAGATGTCCAGAACTAGGGCCCAGGTCAGCAGAGTCCAATTTTAATACAGTGAAATGTTTAAAAAAGTTCACAGTAAAGACAGAGGCTTGAAAAATGACCAAGCAACAGCAAAAGAACTGGACCATAAAAGGCTACCGGGCTGACAGGGAAAAGTAAGACACAGACCCAGAAGGAGACGATGGTGTGAAAACAGCTACAAGCAAAGAAGAAAAAAGCAGCCAAGCGTTAGCCAGCCCAATGAGAATTCCTGGAAGAGCTAAAGGAAGACGTTTTTAAAAGGAGCAAAAAAAGTTTGTTGTTGTTGTCTTTCTTTTTAAATTGAATAAGAGCAGTAGAGGAAAAACTTGGAAAATAAACGAGAATGTTGCAAGAAAAGAGAATTAACAATTTGGTAAAAGAAGCACCTAAAAAAACAGAACTGGCCAAATAGTAAAATAGGTATATAAAAGCTCACTGAAGAAAATAATTCCTTTTAAAAACAATTAGAAAATGCACCAGACAAGAGGGAACGATAGATAGATAGATAGATATCTAGAAGAGTGCAGAAGTCTTCTAAATTGAGAAAGAAATAAGAGGGCAAAGGGATAAGGGAGGGACTCTTAGAGGGGTGAGTAAGTTAAGGAACAGGAGGGCAAAGTGGCAGTAGAAGTAAGTGAGGAAGGATAAAGTAAACAGGGCAAGAAAGATAATGGGGAAAAATAGAAAGGAGGTAAATACACAACAAGCAATTGTTGCTTGGGACAGTATGGGAAGGGGATGAGAATTTACCCATACAACAGAAACTGATAGCAGATTAAAAAGTGAATTCATTGATATGCTGCTCTTAGGAAACATCATAAAAATGAGAGACATACACAAAGCTAAAAATAAAGGGCAGGAGTAGAAATTAGTATGTAAAAAAAAGCAGGGGTAGTAATTATAACAAAGTTAAAATAGATTTAACCAAAAGTGAAACATAGAGAAACTACACTGTGTCAGCAATATTATTCAATACGGTTTTAGACCATTTAAAATACCTAGACAGTATAAAATACCTGAGTGTATACCTGCCAAAGACATAGGAACTCTATGAACATAAACATAAACCAATTTTTATACAAATAAACTCAGATCTAAATAAATGAAGTAATATCTATCATTCATGTAGGCAAAGCCAATATAATTTTTAAAATGATATTTTACCTAATTTTTAAAATGATATTTTACCTAATTTACTTATACAATGTCATCCCACTTAAATTACTAAAAAAAATACTTTACTGAGTTAGAAAAAATAGTAACAAAGTTCATTTGGAAGAACAAAAAGTCAGGAAATTCAAAGAAACCAGGGAAAAAAGATGTAAAAGAAGGAGATTCAGCAGTATTGGACCTTAAACTATATTATGAGGTGACAGCATTAAGTTTAAAAAGAATCATTTCAATTATTTTAAATTAAAATTTTCTTGTACAAGTAAAACCTATGTAACCAAGAACAGGAGAAATGCAGAAAATTGGGGGAAAAACTCTCATAGATGTGATTGGGTTGGAATACTATTGTGGTGCAGGGAATGATGAGCTGGTTGATTTAGAAAAACATGGAAACACTTGGCCCTATGAAGGAAGATGCTATCCACCTTCAGAGAAACAAATAAGCTTAGTACAATATTACATATATGTGTATATATGTGTATGTTTATAAATATCTATGCATGTGTACTTAACTGTAGCCTTCTTGAGCATGGTGGGGGAAGGGAGGGAAAACAAAGTAAAAAGTGCACAGCAGAGAACAAAAGAAAACCAACAAGGAAGCAAAGAACAGCTGAGCAACCTGGAAAACAATGTCCAGTGTTTATTACACAGGTTTTCTTAAAATAGAAATGATTTATATTGAATCATTTCTTATGATCTGCTGTGTACATGGCAACATTTTATTCTCTTATTTTGTATTTAAGTTTAAAACAAAAAAAAAAAAATTCATCAAAATCTAAAATGCACCAGATCAATCCCCAAAGAGGAAATCCAGAAAAAGTCACAGTGCATCATCTGTCCATCCCAGTTCTTCACAGATAGAGGGGAGGTCTAAGGACAATGAGGACAAGGTTGGGGGTGGGCAGAGCACTCTAACACCCAAGGACAGCACTCCAGCAAACCAACACAAGAGGAGCTCTCAAACCACATCGGGGTTCCACCCCAGACCCTCACCAGAGCACCACAATGGCGAGAAGCTTTGTTGCCTACTACCCAGTTCTAGATCACAGATGCGGAGTTATGTGAGAAAGGGACCCATGCACAGGGGTAGCATTCCTGGCCAGTGAGTCCCAGGACCATGTACTGAGGAAGCCAGCAGAGCAACAGCTGCGTGGCTCAGACCAGGCTGGCAGAGGAAGAACCAAGGCAGGAATCCAGACCAAAAGAGCCTACAACTGTCCCTCTGAATCAACAGACTTTCCAGCTGGCTGATGAGACAGAGTCCAGTTGTAGTCTACTCTTGTGAAGACCCAAATTCAAGTCAGAGACTTGCTGAGCTTGGACAATGGCGCCAGCCATCCCAAGTCCCCAGCCTGGCCCTGAGATTCTAGAACAATACAATGCTCAATCCCCAAGAAAGCAGCAACAGGACCAGTGTGGCAGAAACCAGCAGACATCGAGTCCACAGTCAGGAAGGAGGCAGGAAGAAGAGGCAAACAAACTACAAACCCAACCATGATGAGCTGTTATGGTAGAAAGACTGCCCAAGATGCAAATGCAAAAGGAAAGAATGACAAGCAATATCTCAGAGAAAAATACAACTCAGGCACAAACTCAACTAGAATTCCTGGAAGAGATGAGTTATTTTTTGAAGTTTAAAAATATTTTGATAAATTAGATAAGAGCACTTGAGGAAAAAATTGGAAAAAAATGAGTTTCTGAAGAAAGAATTAGAAAGGGAATTAATAGCTCAGCACAAAAGGTATAAAACTTCATCCATGCAATAAACTCTCTGAAAATCAGAACAGACTAAACAGAAGCTAATGACTTCATGAGGCAACAAGAAATATTAAAACAAAATCAAAGGTCAGAAAAAATCTAAGAAAACATCATACCAGTAACAACTAATCTAGAAAACCTATACAAAGTGAAAAAAATTTAAGAATCTGTGGACTATTTGAACACTATGACCAAAAAACGAGCCTAGACATAGTTCAAGAATTTTTTTTTAAATCTAACTGCTGAGAGGCAGAGCCAATATGGCAGGTAAAGGCAAGGACTTGCCTAAGTTTTCCCTCAAACTCCTCCTAATATGTTTAAAAAAATGACTAAACAAATTCTAGTGCTGCAGAACCCATGAAATCAAGTGAGAAAAGTAGAGGAAAAATTGGGAAGAGAGATGAGAGTGATGTAAGAAAATCATGAGAAAAGAGTAAAGGAGACACACAAAAAAATACTGAAGAAAACAATATCTTACAAAACAGACTTGACCAAATGGCCAAAGAGGTCCAAAAAGCCAATGAGGAGAAGAATGCCTTATAAAGTAAAGTTGATCAAATGGAAAAGGAAGTTGAAAAGCTCACTAAAAAAATAATTTCTAAAAATTAGAATGGAGCAAATGGAAGCTAATGACTTTATGAGAAATCAAGAAATAAAACAAAGCCAAAAGAATGAAAAAAATACCTCATTGGAAAAACAGCTGACCTGGAAAACAGATCCAAGAGAGAGAATTTAAAAATTATTGGACTATCTGAAAGGGATGATAAAAAAAAAAGCTTAGACATCATCTTTTGAGAAATTATCAAGGAAAACTTCCCTGATATTCTAGAACCAAAGGGGAAAATAGAAATTGAAAGAATCCACTGATCATCTCCTGAAAGAGACCCCTAATGAAAACTACCAGGAATATTACTGTTAAATTCCAGAGTTCCCAGGTCAAGGAAAAAATATTGCAAGCAGCTAGAAAGAAACAATTTAAGCATTATGGAACCACAGTCAGGATAACACAAGATTTAGCAGCTTCTACATTAAAGGATCAGAGGGCTTGGGATATGATATTCTTGAGGGCAAAGGAGCTAGAATTACAACGAAGAAATCACTTACCCAGTAAAACTAAGTATAAATCTTCAGGGGAAAAGGGACATTCAATGAGAGAGGATTTTCAAGCATTCTTGACAAAAAGACCTGAGATGAATAGAATAAATGGGGATAAGGATGAAGGGAAATACAATAACAACAGCAACTGTGAAAAAATAATTTTGAAGAAAGTTTCTCTGAGAAAGGCCTCATTTCTCAAACATATAGGGAACTGAATCAAATTTATAAAAATAAGAGCCATTTTCCAATTGATAAATGGTCAAAAGACATGATCAGTTTTCAGATGAAGTAATCAATGCTTTCTATAGCCATATAAAAAAATAATCTATCTCACTACTGATTGGAGAAATGCAAATTAAAACAACTCTGGTACTACCTGATACCTATTAGATTGGTATCTAATCTAAAAAAGGTAAATGACAAATGTTGGAGGGTATGTGGGAAAAATGAGACATTAATGTACTATTGGTGGAATTGTGAGCTGATCCAACCATTCTGTAGAGCAATTTGGGACTATGCTCAAAGGGCTATAAAATCATGTATTCTTTGACCTAGCAATACCATTACTATGTCTGTATCCCAAAAGGGATAAAAAAAAAAAAGACAAAAAAGGGAAAGGACTTAAATGCACAAAAACATTTATAGCAGTTCTTTTCTGAGGAGATGTGAGTATGATGGAATACTATTGTACTACAAGAAATAATGAGCAGGATACTCTTAGAAAAACCTGGAAAGACTTGCATGAGCTGATGCAAAGTGAAATGTACTATGTACAAAGAAACAGCAATAATGTAAGATAATCAGCTGTGAATGACTTAGCTTTTCTCAACAATACAATGATCCAAGATAACTCTGAAGGACTTATGATGGAAAATTTTATCCATTCCCAGAGAAAGAACTGATGGTGTCTGAATACAAACGGAAGCATACTTTTTTTTTAACTTTATTTTTCTTGAGTTTTTTTGTCTGTGTTTTCTTTCATAACATGACTATTATGGATATGTTTTGCATGATTACAAATGTATAACTTATATCGAATTACTTGCCTTCTCAATAAAGGGTGTGGGGAGGGAGGAAGGGAGAGAATTTGGTACTCAAAGTTTTAAAAAGAAATGTTAAAATTGTTTTTACATATAACAGGGGAAAAATAAAATACTAAATAAATACCGAAAAGAGTTAAAAAAAAAATCTAACTGTCCAGATCTCTGGGTATATGAGGACAAAGTAGAAATAGAAAATTCACTAGTTATCTTCTAAAAGAAATCCTTAAATGAAAACTCCCAGGAGCACTATAGCCAAAAATCCAGAGTTTTCAGGTCAAAGAAAATATACTTCAAGCAGCCAAAAAGAAAAGAATTCAAGTACTGAGGAACCACAGTTGGGATCACACACTACTTAGCAACCACTGCTATAAAGTAGCAGAGAACTTGGAATACAACATTCCAAAAAGGACACAGGCTTATAGACAAGAATAATTTACATAGCAGTCCTGACAAAAAGACCAGAATTGGGGAGAAACTCTGAAGTTCAAGCACAGGAGAGAAAAACAACATAAAAAGGTAAGTAAGAATGAACTCTGATAAAAGACTAAACAAGGATAGAATACTGACATTCACACATGGGGAGATGATACATGAATACCCCGAAACTTATCATCATTGGGATTCATGGAGGGAGTGCAATTACACAAGGCCTGGGAACTGTTCTGTTATATTCTGATGATATCTTTAAGAATGGAACAAGAGGTGAAAAGGATTACATTGGGGGAAGGTGTAGTGGGGTGGGTGGGGAAGGAAGGTTAGGAGAAATCATCTCACATAATCCGGTTGCACAAATTCACATCTATGCAAACATGGAAGGAGTGTGTGTGTGGGGGTGACTGCCACTTCTGAACCCTGTTCTCATCCAAACTCCTCAAAAGAAGGAAGAATGCATGCATACAAAGAGCTAGATACAGAAATACATTGCTCTTAAGAGGAGGGAGAAAGGGAAGAAGGGAGAATTAAAGGGAGGGTAGCTTAAGAAAAGGATTAGACCTACAGAAAACAGACTCCAGGGATGTACAAAAATATCTATAGTTCTTTCTGCGGTGCCAAAGAATGGAATTTGAGAGGATGCCTCTAAATTGGAGCAGTGAACAAGTTCTGGTATAAATGGTATATAAATGTTGTGCTGCACTCACATTAGAGAAAGGACCAACTAGGATTCCAGACTAATGCCACCCAATTTCTAATAGAAAGGTGGTGAATTCAGAATACAGAAAGAGAGAAACTTTTTTTTTGGACATAGCCAACATAGAAATTTGTTCTAATTTACTATACATGTTCATAATTGTTTTCTTGTGTTCTCAATAAGGGGTGGGGGTGAGTAAGAAAGTAAATCTTGGCTAATTAAAACAAAATTTTTTTTTAGAACTATCCACCCATCAAGACTCTGGAACCCTTAAGAGGAGAATAAAATGGCCTAATAAAAGGGTGGGGGGGGTGAGTCCTCAAAAGAGTGTCCTGTATTAAAATAGTTAAAATACACATAATCATAGAGATTTTTAAAATGTTATTACCATTAGTTAGGAGAGTAAAATATAATAATGTTACAGTAATTAAAACCAACTGTATATCCCTAACATAAATTTTTCCAAGACACAATTCGAAGATCTGGTTAAATTTAAACAAATGTTTCAGGAAAAGGCCAACAGAAAACAGTTTTAAGTCATTATGGAAAATTAAATCCAAACGGAAATCTAATTGCTTTTGTAGGAAAAAAAAAACAAAACCCAAGTCCCTGAAACCTTCATTTGTCAGAGAAGGAAAACTGCCCCTGGTATTTTATATTAGCTTTCGGGTACACCCTTTTCCTGCAATCAAAAAGCAAAAGGCAAAAGAGCAGATGACACTGTGTCTCTCGTTGACACTGAGGTGCTGGGTGGCCAGGTGTCACATAGAATTTCATAACCTTAAGAACAATCAAATAACTGTCCAGGGAGAGCCTTTCCAGAGTACAGGGACTGTTCTGACTTGGTAAAAAAGATATAGTTACCAATCTGTCCTCAGGGTCTTCAAGACAGCTTCAAACCTAGAATAACGCATGCAGAATAATTCTGTAGCTTTACCACCAATAATGCATGAGGACTCACAACCTCTAGGTTTCCAACATGATGCCTTGGCACACAGTAGGTACTTAATAAATGTCTACAGAACAAAAACTATTTCCCAAAAAGTGGTCAAAAGATACGACTAGTATTCCAAAGGCTTTCAAATTATTAACAACCATGTGAAAGAATGAGAAGTATTAAAATAACCTAAGACTTCCCTTCACACCCAGCAAAAAGGACAAAACATGGGAAAAGTCAATGTTGGAAGAATTGCAGAAAGATAAGAATACCAACACACTGTTGGTAAGTTGTGAACTTCCACAAACATTCTGGAAAACAATTTGGAATTATGCAAAGAGAGTGACTAAAAAGTCCGTAACTTTTAAGTCATAAATTCCATTGCTAAGTACAGACAAGGGAGGTCACTTAAAAAAAAAAAGGTTCCACCCATATCCAGCTAAATGTTTACCGCAGCCCTTTTTGTATTTGCAAAGAACTGGAAACAAAGTGGATGCCCATTAACTGGAGAATGGCTAAACAAATCATGGTACAAGAATATAATATCCCTGAGCTGTAAGAAAAACAAACCAAGACAGACAAACATGGGCTTACATCAATTCATGTAAAATGAAGTAAGCAAGGTCAGGAAAACAACATAGGAAGAGATGACAACAATGTAAATTCAAAGAACCACCACCACAAAACAAGCAAAGCTCTAGGAACAGACTTGGTCCCAAAGAAGAGATCTGAGAAGACACCTCCACCTCTCCTCTTGTGCTACAAGTGTGGAACACTGTCTGTATTTGCAGACTTTTCTTTTCTATGTGCTGACCATTTTTGCTGAATTTTTTCTCTCCTTCCTGTTTTTCTCTATGAATAAAATTCTTTGTTATAAGAGATGGTTCTCTAGGAAGAGAAAGGAGGGGATACTGTTGGAAACCTAGGCAATGTAAAAATAAAAGATTTCAATAACAACCAATTTAAAGGTAAATGTCCATTTCTTACTCTACTACTTGCCAACAACCTGGCAGAGATTAAAAAGAAACTAGAACTAGCAAAAATATCATATACAAATAATTGTTTTTGCATATGTATGATATGTATGTTAGAGCAAGCACCTACAATGCTTTGGGTAGCATTTTAAAACTTGCTACCCATTACTCCTACTATTACTGAGAATGAGTCTGAAAATATTCTCCTGAAAACCTAAAAAGGGTGTGGGCATTAATTCCCCCATTCCCAGCACAAGTCTCTCCTGACTAAATTCTTTGGTCATTTTGAACTAAACACAACATTCAGAACTGAAAGGGACCAACTTCCTTATTTTAGAGATGAGGAAAATGAGGCCCAGAGAGGCTGGCCAAATGACTTTCCCAGGGTTACAGAGTCAGTAAATGTCTGAGGAGCGATTTGAACCCAAGTATTTCTGTCTTTCTCCTAAAATCCATCCCTGTTCCAAACTTTCCTCCTACTGCTAAAGGCACTACAATCTTTCTAATCTCCCAGGTTCTAAACCTCATTATCACAGGCCTTTCTTCATGCCAATCCAGTCTCTACCCAGCTACCAAAGGGATTTCCCTAACGCCTAGTTCTGCCTCATCAACACTGTCTCCCCTCCCCCAATTCAACAAACCACAGTGTTTCCTTCTTACCTCAAATAAAATTTGCTTTGGTACTTAAAGTTCTTCACAAAGTGACCTGTCCAATCTACTGACCCATTACATTCCACCACGCTCCCTCTGGTCCAGCCACAGTGGCTTCTGCTCCTATTCCTCACAAGTCCACTGTCTAGGCCTTAGAGCTAGCAGTCCAGCAGGCCTAAGCACCCAGCCTCCCAGAATCCACTGTCTCCTTTAAGACTCCACAAAGCTGACAGCCCTGCGTCCTCCTCCAAAATCCCTTTGGACTTGATTCACCTTGCCCTGTATACACACAAGTCTGCAGGTCAGAGTTGTCTCTTAATTAGACTGTAGATGCACTCCTTGGACAAAAGTTGTTTGACTTTACTTCCACCTCCCTTGGCCCTGTCAGTGCTCAATACACACTTGTTCACTGAAAAAAAATGTTTATTTAAATGGCTCTGGGTAAAAGAGGTCCTGACTCATTCATATCATACAGAACAAAGAAAAGATGGCCAAACAAGAAATATTCGATGACTTCATAATGGCCAGTGTTTTTATTAGTGTCAGGCTTCTTTGGGGGTATCACTGATGCCAAACTTGCAGGGGTAGACTCGGATTCTGAAGTGATGTAAAGGCCTGCCCAAAGAGAATGCTTGGGCAGATCCTATCAAGCTGGAAAGACTGGTGTACAGCCAGGTGACATCTATGGACCAGCCTACTTAATTTTAGAGACAGGATCAGCACCAGATTGGCTAGGGGCTGATGGATTTTTCTGCCACCATGACTTCTGAAAACCAGTTGGAATGGCAACTTGCACCACTGGAGGGAAAATCTGCACCAACAAAGTGGCTGGAACTAGAAGAGCTAAAGTGTAAGCCACCAAGAAGTAGAAACCCATCCCCAGCTACCATCCCAGGGTTAGCAACGGTCTGCTCACAGTTTTCCAAAATCTGCCTCCGGGGTATGTTTTACACATAGTAAAAAAAATTTCCAAAGCTGTGGAACTAAAACTACACTGGGGCCAGCGTCCAAGAAAATCTTATTCCATCCATCCTCCCAACACATGATAGCCAATAAGGCCAGACCTCAGCTACTATCCTCCTGCACAGCCTCACTCATGGATCATTTATGGGTCATTCACAGTCCACTGCTGGCGTTGGTGCACAGAGGCCCAAACACAGACCCACCAATTTCTCAGGGTGGTTGTGAGGCTCCAATGAGAGTCAAGTTGGTAAAAGCTAAGCCTGGTATTCAAAAGTGTTTGTTCCCTCCTTTCCTTCTCAACCCCTTTACTGAGTAGGGGGTGTCAGCAAAGGAGCTGAACTATTTAATATAGAGGGTACACGTCTGGAGGGACACCCAGAGGGAAGAGGGAGACCCAGACAGAGGGACGGAAGGACAGGGTCCACACACCCCAACTTATCGCAGTGGGGTGGACACACTCACATTCATGTACTAGAGAGGCAGGCACATATACTCACCTAAAGAGGGGCGGGCACACACACACTCACCCAGAGAAGTAGGCACATGCATTTACACACTTACATAATCACCCACAGAGGGGCAGGCACACACGCTAATCCAGAGAAGTGGGCACACGCACTTACACACTTACATACTCACCCACAGAGGGGCGGGCACACACACTCACCCAGAGAAGTGGGCACACGCACTTACACACTTACATGCTCACTCCCCCACAGAGGGGTGGGCACATGCACACTCACCCAAAGAAGTGGGCGCACGCACTTACACACTTACATACTTCCCCATGGAGGGGCCGGCACACACACTCACCCAGAGAAGTGGGCACACGCACTTACACACTTACATGCTCACTCCCCCACAGAGGGGTGGGCACATGCACACTCACCCAAAGAAGTGGGCGCACGCACTTACACACTTACATACTGCCCCACAGAGGGGTGGGCACACACACACTCACCCAGAAGTGGGCACACGCACTTACACACTTACATACTCCCCCACAGAGGGGCGGGCACACACACTCACCCAGAGAAGTGAGCACACGCACTTACACACTTACATACTCCCCCACGGAGGGGCCGGCACACACACTCACCCAGAGAAGTGGGCACACGCACTTACACACTTACATGCTCACTCCCCCACAGAGGGGTGGGCACATGCACACTCACCCAAAGAAGTGGGCGCACGCACTTACACACTTACATACTGCCCCACAGAGGGGCGGGCACACACACACTCACCCAGAGAAGTGGGCACACGCACTTACACACTTACATACTCCCCCACGGAGGGGCCGGCACACACACTCACCCAGAGAAGTGGGCACACGCACTTACACACTTACATACTCCCCCACGGAGGGGTGGGCACACACACATTCACCCAGAGAAGTGGGCACACGCACTTACACACTTACATGCTCCCCCACAGAAGAGCGGGCAAAAAACACTCACCCAGAGAAGTGGGCACACGCACTTACACACTTACATGCTCCCCCACAGAGGGGTGGGCACACACACACTCACCCAGAGAAGTGGGCACACGCACTTACACACTTACATGCTCCCCCACAGAGGGGTGGGCACACACACACTCACCCAGAGAAGTGGGCACACGCACTTACACACTTACATGCTCCCCCAAGGAGGGGCGGGCACACGCACTCACACACTCACCCCTCCTCCTCTGGGCAAGACTAGGGAGGGGGAGGGAGCTGCTGGCTCGGCCCCACCCCCATGACCCCATGGGCCCGCCCCGTGACCCCGCAGGCCCGCCCTCCGTCCGCCCTTCCTCACCGCTCAGCCGCAGCCGCCGACGCCTCTACATTCCCGGGGCCCCCTGGCCGCTCCCTGGGCTCGTCCCGGGGCTCGGCGGTAGCCCCGCGCCGGCCCCGCTCGCCGCCGCTCGCCGTCGCTACCTCCAGGTCTGCGCCGCGGCCGGTGGCTGCCCCATGGCCGCCCGGAACAGCAGCGACAGCAGCCGGAGCGGCAGCGACGGCGGCGGCGCCTGCGGCCGGGCTCTTAGTGCGCAGGCGCCGCGGCGGCCCTGCGCAGACGCAGAAGCAGCGCCTCGTGTCGCGTGCGCCCCTCCGCGCGAGCCGCCTCCTCCTTCCCATTCTGTCAGCGCGCGCACGCGCACGCGCGCGCACATGCACACACGTATTTGTGTCTCTTGCGCACCGCCCGGTCCGCTTCAAACTCCCAGAGCTGAAGCCGCTGCAATCCCCGAGCCTACGCAGTCTTAACCCTGGGTGACTGGGACGGGGCAGGACCCGAGATTTCATCATCCGGGTCGGCTAGGGTCAGTCCCGCCTCTCGGTCTATGTTCCTCCCCCTGAGAAGCCACCCGCATTTATTAGGCGCCTACTGTGTACCGCGAGGTCGCCATTGAAGAGACAAAAACGAAACTTGGGGGGCTGTCAGAATCTGCTGCCGGAAAGCGGGTCCACATCCCCGTACCCTCAGGACAGGAAAGCGGTTACACTACTTTCATTTTACCTTCGGGTCCCTAAAACGTCTGATCCTAGCTGCCCAACTTTGGTTATTACCCCTGCGATCCACGTAGTAAATTTATTCAAGTTATTGTTCAAGCCTGTCTGACTCTTTGTGACCCCATTTGGGGTTTTCCTGGCAGAGATACTAGAGTGAATTGAAGAAACTGAGGCCAACAGGGTGAAGTGACTTGCCCAAGGTTATACAGCTAGGAAGTGTCTGAGTCCAAATTTGAATGGGGAAGATAAGTCTTCCTGACTCCAAGGCCAGCAATCATCACCATTTTGTAGATGGAGAAAGAGAGGCACAGGTCAAGTGATTGATTTATCCAGGGTTGAACAGCTGTTAAGTGTCTGAGGCAGGATTTGAACTCAAGTTCAAGACTCATTCAGGTGGAGGGGGAGATACTCCCTGCAATTAATCCTTGGACCACATTCAGTTTGCTCTGTTACCCTCAGAATATGCCTCATCTCAACAGATCCAGGCAAAAAGTCCCCAATTTCCTTTGCAAGCACTCAAGGTAACAGTGTATCAGTTACAAGATAACTGTTTCAGATTCCAGGCAGAATGCAAAAACCACAAAGGACTCAAGTTTCTCATAAACAATCAAACCACCTTTTCCAGTTTAACCAGCCGCCTAGGCATCGTATTATACAAGCCTCTCTTTCCAGTGTAAGCATTTCAACTCTATTCATAGTTTTCTAGACGCTACCCTTTCATGATAACTCATAATAGTAGCAAAGGGCAAAGTCCTGAAAGTTTGTTTTCTCTCCTCAATATCTGAATCTTCAGTTGCTGGTGGATAATCCAGAAGGGTGACTCACAGGAACAGTGACCACTTTTCTCTCTTTTAAGGGAATGGATCCCAATACCAATCAACTTATCTCCAGTGTTTGGACCAAATCACTATTCTTCAAGAGGGGGAAGGGTTGTAGATGAGTTGATAGTTACCCAGAATCCTAATCTCCACAGGGTTCCAAAGAGCACATATCCTACTAGGCTCTAAGTGGGTGGATGCATGGGTCCCTGGAAGGAAACCAAAGAGACCCAAGGTCATGAGTACCTCCCCACTAGACTGTGAACTATTCTTTTGTCTGAATCTCCACCCAAGTCAACTGGATTAGCTTCAGTAATAATTATAATACAGCATTTATCACTGAATTTACTATTGCCTCATTCCCTATACCCGCTCATACCCACCATATGCCTCTCCATTGTCCTATGAATGATGCTTATTTTTACTTTTTCAAAGACCTGGCATTAAACCATGTAATACTATAAACATGAAACAGAATGTTGCTACTACAAAGAACAAGCTACGAAAAGACACCTCCCCCATTCCTTTGAGGGGTGTGAAAGTACACAAGTGTGGAACATTGCACATGCTGTCATTTTTTTAATGAATTGATTAGTTTTGTTGGGGGTGGGGGGTTCTTCCTCTTTTTTAAAAACAATTCTTTGTTCTAAAGAAGATAGGGAGAAAGTTACTGGGCCTAACATATCTTTCCAGCCTCACTGGACTTTACTCCCTCTCCCTAGCTTACACACACACACACACACACACACACACACACACACACACACACACACACACACACACTCATGCTTACGCCCAAGCCTTTTCACAGACCGACTCCACTCCTGCCCCCCCTCTCCTGGAATACATTCCTTCCTCATTTCTGTCTCTTAGAATTCCTCTCTTCCTTCTGCAAAGAGTTTTCTGCATCCCTCAGCTGTTAGTGCCTTCCCCCTCAAACTATTGAGGGTATTTGAAGGTATTTCTTTTTGTGTATTTGAATGTATATCTCATTTCCTACCTGACTACACTCATTATGAGACTTACCTCTGGTTGGATGTTGGAGCCATAAACTCCTCCACTGCACGTAACTTGTAATAATAACAGTAACTAACATCTATGTAGCAACTCCTATAAGTCAGGCACTATGCTAAGCATTTTATAAGCATTATTCATTCAATCTTTATAACAACCCTGGGAGGTCCCATTATTACAGCTGAGGAAACTGAGGCAAACAGGTTTAGGGACTTGCTATTGAGTGTCTGAGGTCAGATTTGATCTCAGGAAGATGAGTTTTCCTGATTCTAGATCTGGCGCTATATCACAGCAGATGTTACACTTAGAGGCTGTTTTGGCTTTTCATCCTTCAGTCTCAAAGATTATTATTGTTGAATTTGTCCTTCAGGACCATGACATCAAGGAGATGATGATTTAAGTGAGGCAGGGCTGTGAAGGTCACCAACTTCACTTTCTCCTCCAGAGCCATCTGGGTCCAGTGGCCAGATATTCATCAGGACGACTGGAGAATGCCCAGGATGCAATGGGAGACCTTGGCCCTTTTAGGCTAAAGTCTTTTCAGGTTCTCACCTTGAGTAGGCAATGTCCATTCAGTGAACAGGCCTCTTTAACAAATGAGTCAAGGAATGTGAAAAAATGTTTACTATGAATGTATATGTACAACCTCTATCAAACTGAATATCCTGTTGGGAAGGGGGAGAAAATCTGGAACTAAAAAGCTTGTGGAACTGAATGTGGTAAACTAAAAATAAGTATATTTTTTTAAAGTAAAAAGAAACAAATGAGGATGGCCCACTAAAAAAAAAAAAAGCTCAAACTGGGAGGAGAATGCCTTCAGGGTTGCTGATCAAAAAGAGAAACAGTTACTATTGACGTTCATTCTGAGCCAGAGAGGGCCCAAAAATTAGCCATCAAGTGGTGCTTGGGCTTAGATCCCTTCCTCAGTGTATGTAAGATCCATCTTCCCTCCACGAAGGTGCTCAGATTCAATCTGGCCCCCTGTCATTAGTAATACGAATGTTCAGATTCCTTAAGAGTCTGGCCGATATGGTGGATTTTCAATAAACTTTATTTTTCTTTGGCTGAAAGAAAGCTTGGGTTGAATTCATTCAGGCAGGACTCTTGTGTCACTATTTTGGGGTCCCAGCACCCCTAAACTTCAACGGGGGCAGAAGATGCTAGATTTTATCTATCCTTTCTCCCTTCAAGTCACACAATACCCCCATGCTACATGTAGGTGACAACTATTACTGCAAAGGTACAAAGTCAACACCATTCCTCCTTTCTTTTCTCCTTCTCCTCTTTTCCCCTTTGAGCCATTTAGTCAATCCACTCCAACCAGCAAGCAACAGGCTCTCGCTAGAAACTAGGCATACAAAAACACAAGACCTCCTGTTAGAGGTAGTCCTGGAGAGATACTTTGAAGGGAGCTGAAATTCCAAGTCAGACAATGAAAAGGGAGGGAATTACAAACCCAAGGGCAGCGTGGGCAAAGGTAGGGAGACCAGAGACAAAAGGTTACAGGGAGCTGAGCTGCAGGTCAGTCAATTCAATTGGGCTAAAATAGAGCGACAGGATGGGCAGAGGGAATGGAAATAAGTGTTCTCCTGTGTTATCCTTTCATGTTTCTCGACCTCCATTTTTATCACTTGTGATTCATTATGTAACTCTGGCAGGTGATGCAGTTTTAATTTGCTTTGGAAACTCATTATCTATCTTCCCACCACCTCCCTCCACTCATGCACCCCCATAAATGCACACACCTTAACTTCCCCGACTCTGATGGCCTTCTGTCCCTGCAACACAACCATTACCATTTAGGTAGCCAAAGCTGGAACACTGGGTAATCCTTCACTTACCCTGCATCTTGTCATAAGACTTATCCCCACTCAGCCCATCCTCTCTTAGAGGTTAAAGAGAAATGCCCCTTCCTCCCTTTAAAGCTGAAGGAATGCCCTAGAAAAATCCTAGAAACCTCTCTTCCCACTCTCCCACTCCTCCCTGCTCAAATCCTCAGCCAGCTGACAATCATTGACAGTTTCTGACTGTTTGATGGTCTCCCAGTCTCTGCTGATGTCTAGAGATATCTATCGTCCCGTCTCAAAGGGAATCACCAATCATTCCCTTATGGGGATGCCATCTTCCTATCCCCTTCCTTTAGGACACTGTAGCACCAGCAGACCTGCTTAGCCCACCCACTTCTAAGGAAGCTTCCTGTAAAGGCTCCTGGACACAATCCAACCAAACCAGTTGGATGGGTGATAAACCAAACCTGGATTATAGGGTCATGAACTTTAGAGCCACTGACCAAAGCTGAGACTAGGTGTTCTGCTGGTCCTGAGAGCCATGTCACTGGCCCTCAGGTATTAGGAATAGGGGAGCCTCACCCAAACTCCATTTTAAGCTCATAAACCATTTCTCAAACCTGGGACTGCTCAGCCAGGCAACTGTACTGATACCCTGACAAACATGAAGCCATGATTCAAAGAACTTTCTGGAGAATGTGGATCAGTGAGAGGGCCTCCTCTATCTTACTAGATCCTTAAATTGCCAACCACCTGGGATCATGACCCCCCAGCTGCCTCCTCATGACACAGGTGCTGTGATCCTAGACTCAAAGGTCTTAGGGTCCCAACAGCAATGTAAAATCACCTTTCCTCTTAGAACTAGGAGGGCTTACCAAGGCTGTGACTAGGGCCCCTGGTAACCACACCTTCTCAAGCAGAATTCTTTCTCCTCTCTGAAGAGGGAAAAGGTCAAGACCTGAACCACATACCTCAGCCACAGAGAGCTTCCATTCTACCCTTTACATTCATAAGTCACAGTCTAGGGCCAGGACTTTGGGTCCTATGTACCCCAGTGGTAGGGAACTGTTCCCCTATTATGATCAAGGCAAGACTTATACCCACTAGCAAAAGAGAACATGAAATAAATCATGAAAGTTAGGTTAGAGTTTGAAAAACTTTGAATGAGTTTGGATTTTATCTTCTGGGCCTGATTGCCCTGAAATTTCTTGAGAAGGGTGTGGCAAGATTGTTGTTGTTTCTATGATATTGGGAGGGTGATGTCTGGACCTGCAAGTGAATTGGACTTCAGTGACGCAGGGCTGTACAAAGGCGTTAGCCTCACCCTATCCTTCCGAATCGCCAGAATCCAGTGGCAAGACATAAATCAGGATGACTGGCGATTTTCCTGGGTGAAGTGGGAGACCTTGGCCTTTTTAAGCTAAGATCTTTCCCAGGTTTCAGTTTATCATAAGGCAACACCCACTCAATGATTAAAGGTTAGGTAAGAATTGAAGCAAAAGTTAGCTTAGCTTGCCTTTATAAAGAATCAGTCTCTAAGGAGAAGACCCTCAGAGTTTCTGGCCAGAACGGAAACAATTGCTATTTATACTCCCTCTGAGCCATCAAAACTCAAATCAGGCCTATGCTTTAGGAGGATTGCTTTGACATCATAGTATAGAAATGACTTGGAAAGAGACTTGAGGAAGGGAAACTAGCCAGGAGGTTACTACAATGATCCAGGCTTAGAGGTGGGTGATGAAGCCTGTACTAGGGTGATGTGGTATGAGCAAAAAGAAAAGAGAAATGCAAGTTTGGCAACTTATTTGTTATGGGAGGATGTGGCTGAAAGGGAGACTCAGAGATGACTATGAGGCTGCAAACATGGGAGGCTGGAACGTTTGATGCCCTCTACAGACATAGGGAAGTTGGGAAGAAGACAATGAGTTCCATGTTGAATTTAAGATATCTATGGGACATCCAGGGAGAGGATATCTACTTGGTGTTTTGTGATGCAGGGCTGGAGCTCAGGAGAGAGGATATGAATGAAAATGCACTTATTAAACAATGACTATATGTCAACCACTGATTTGGGAGTCATCTGCATGGAGATGATAATTTAATTAATTAGCAAGATTATTGAGAGAGAGAGAGAGAGAGAGAGAGAGAGAGAGAGAGAGAGAGAGAGAATTCTAGGCTCAGGCGGAATTTCAGATATATAGAGATAGAGATAGATGGATGGATATATATAAAATCTGGCACATAGTAGGTACTACTCAAATGCTAAATATGATGATGATGATGAAGAAGAAAAGGAGAATAATGAGAGAGCCCTAGAAAATACCCACACATGTAGAGAGTAGGTCATGAGGGATGTTTCCACAAAGGAAATCCAAGAGCAGTTAGAACCAAAGAGAGAGCAGTGTCCAGAAAAGCCAGGGAGAAGAGAATATCCAAGAGAAGGAGATGGTCTTCCAACAGAGCCTACATAATTGTTGGGTATATTAGAGCAGGGGATTCCTTTGAGGTATGGACTGGACTAGGTGCCCACTGAGATCCTTTCAACAGCAAAATTCTGTGATTCTGTGATTATGCCAACAGTGTTGACCACAGTGAATATGTCCCCTACTCTCCTCTGACACCAGCCCCACCCTGGCCCAGGTCCTCATCACTCACTTTGGGACTATCCCAATAGCTGCTTGTGGCTCTATCTTCCTCAAGTTTCTCTCCCACTCCAATCCAACATCTATTCAGCCACCAAAATGATATCACCTTCCACTCCTTCATAAAGTCAACTCTAATGACTTTCTCTTATCTCAAGTATCAAGTACAAAACACTCTTGGCATGAAAGCCCTTGACCCCTCCTACCTTTCCAGTCTTCTTACACCTTATTCCCTACACATACTCTTTGATTCAGTGACACTGGGCTCCTGACTGTTCCACAAACAATGCGGTCCATCTTTCCCTTCCAGTATTTTCTCTAAGGGTATACAATCTCTGGAATGATCCCGGTCCTCATCTCTGCCTCCTGGCTTCCTTCAAGTCTCAGCTAAAGTCCTAACTTCTACAATCTTTCTAGCTTTCTATTAGTTTCCCAATTCTTCTTAATTCTAGTGCCTTCCTTCTGTTGATTATTTTATTTATCATGACTTAATTTGTTAATATATAGTTATTTACATGGTTTTTTTTCTCTCCCATTCCAGTAAGTAAGTAAGTTCTTGTAGGGCATGGGTTGTCTTTTGCCTTCCTTTGTTGTATCCCCAGTGCCTGGCACATAGTAAGAACTTAATGAATGATTATTGACTGACTGACTGACAAGAGATAAAGGATATGGGCTAGGGAAAAGTCAAATGATTAAGGGAGTATTGGAATTAAACACTGACTGTGCGTAAGACACTTGTTCCAAGCACTAATGCTATAAGGAGAGGCACAGTCCATTGAATTCTTCACTATCAATTAATTGACCTCTCTGGCTTCCTTTAAGCCCCAGCTAAAATCCCACCACTTGCAAGAAGTCTCCCCCAACCCCTCTTCATTCCAGGGCCTTCTCTCTCCTCCCAACTCATACCACATCACCCTAGTTCATTATTTCCTATTTATCCTGTATAGAACTTGTCTGCATGTTGCCTCCCCCATTAGATGATAAGCTCCTTGAGAGCAAGCACTGTCTTTTGACTCTTTTTCAATCCCCGGCATTTAGCACAGTGCCCAGCACATAGTAAGCATTTAATTAATGTTTACTGAAATGAATAAGTGCCGGTGGGGTAGGGTGGGTTGGAGTAGTGGGAGATCAGGAAAGGCAGAGTAAAGGGATTGTAGCTGAGTTGAACTTTGTGTGTGTGTGTGTGTGTGTGTGTGTGTGTGTGTGTGTGTGTGTGTGTGTTCATCCTTTGTTGCCAAAGAAGACCATGCCATCAGAGAAATAATGACATGACTTGCACTTGAGTTTCTTTTGAGTGAGGGAGGGCTGTGCAGATCACCAGCCTCACTTTTCCTCCAGAGCCATCTGAACTTTAAAGGCTACAGAGGAATCCATGGAATAGTATATTTAAACACAACTGATGTGGAGAGCTGAGAGCAACCCCAGAGGACCAACCCCATCCAGATCTTTGAAGACTTAACCTCAGGCCTTTGAAGCCCAGACCGGGGAAGTGACTTAAAGTCATACAGGGCCAGGATGAAGATGAAAGGTGAGGGTGCTCTCTCTCTCTCTCTCTCTCTCTCTCTCTCTCTCTCTCTCTCTCTCTCTCTCTCTCTCTCTCTCTCTCTCTCTCTCTCTCCCCTTTCTTTCTGTCTCTGTTTCTCTGTCTCTCCTTTCTCTCTGTGTCTTGGTCTCACTTTCTCTCTCTCTCTCTGTGTATGTCTCAATCTCTCTGTCTCTCCTCCCTCTCTGTCCTCTCTCTGTCTCTCTTTCTTAATCTTTTCTCTCTCTTTCATCTGTCTCTGTCTTTCTCTTTCTTCTTTCTCATCCCTCTCTGTTTCTCTGTCTCTCCTCTCTCTCTCTTTCCTCTCTCTCCCTTTCTCTCTCTTCTCTTTGTCTCTGTTTCTCCCCCATCTGTTCATTTCTCTTTGTTTCCCCTTCCATCCTCTTCCTCTCTTCTCCTTTATCCTTTGCCTCTGCTCTCTCCTCTCTCCATCCCCTAGTCCCTTCTCACAGGTGTCTCTTCCTCCAGGCTGGGCTCTGAAGAGCAGAGGGTGTGTGAGCTCCTCCCAGTGGGTCCCAAGCCACTCCTCTAATGGTCTTCAGGAAGGAAAAGGTGGGAAAGCCTCAGAGCTGCTTGCTTACCTGCTTTCCTGAGGGCTGGAAGCCTGATTTGCTCCCACCTTGTGTCCCAGGGTCTTCCACCACGGCATCCCTCAAGCTGCAGAGCTAGCTGACACCTAGGGAAGGGCTGGACAGCCTCATGAAGGAATGTCAATGTTCCTTCCCCTTTTGGCCTTTCCTGTCCCCCTCCCCCAGCGTTCACTCACTCATTCTCCCTCCTCCTTTCTGACCAAACTGCTCTCTTTAAAGCCTCTAGCATTTCTAATTCAACAAATGTTTATTAAGTATCTACTATGTGCAAAAGCCTGATGATGGATGCTAGGGATGTACGAAATAGGCCTTTCCTTCAAAGGGGTTCCAATCTAATGGTAGTGGTGAAACACTGAGTATACTCCTGCTACTTTTGGATTGTCCCTTCTTAGGTTCTCCCAAATGATCCATGATCTCCTCAGGCCCCCTGGGACAGGAAATGCTTTTCTGAAGTTGTTTCTCCAGTACCTAGCATGGCGCCTTGGCCTTGCAGGGAGGATGGAATGGGCCTGGACCTATGGAGAACTCTCAGGGAGGAAACTCCCTCTACCAATACATGTGTTCTACAACGTGTAGTCTTTAGAGAATTAATGATCTGAGGCCCTGAGAGTCTTGCTTAGGGTCACATAGTGAGTAGGTACCAGATTGCAATCACAGATCCAGAAAAATGATATTTTTTTGAGCCTTAAAAATTATCTTGTAGAAATGCCAGTGTTTCTGAGTTCTAGCATCTGTGAAGCCACATTTTTGCAACTGTACCGATTCTTAGAGAAGATAATGACCATTCAGGCCATCTTGAGCCTGAGAGCACTATGGGGAAATGGCCAGCTGGCTGACCAGGAGCCTGGGACACCTGGGACAGAACAGGGATAAGGTAGTCCCACAAAGTGCATTTTCTTGTCAGGGAGATGATGAGAGACAAGTTCCTGCTTTGTTTTAGCTTTTGTTAATACTTATATGGCTTTTGCGTTTTGAACATTTTTTTTTGTGACTGAGGAAATAAATAGCTATCCTATTTTGTTCAGCCTTGCCTGATTCTTCATGAACCCTCTTAGGGTTTTCTTAGCTAAGATACTAGAGTGGTTTGCCATTTCCTTCTCCAGCTCATTTTATAGATGAGAAACTGAAGCAAACAGGGTTAAGTGACTTTCCCAGGGTCACACAGCTAGTAAGTGTTTGAGGCCAGATTTGAACTCATGAAAATGAGTCTTCCTGACTCCAGATCCAGTGCTCTGTTTACTGTGTCATTTATCTGCCCTGTGTCTGACACCTATTTTGTACCTTTTTCTAAGAAGAGAGCCTGTGAATTCCTTCTGATGGAACCTTAAACATGAGTCATCCCTAAAATTTATTTTAGAGATTTACCCAGGAGCTCTGCTCCAGGGTGGAAGACATAGTGAATCAGTTGGAGAGAAGCCTGACTCTCTTGTTGGCACCCAGTTAAGAATCAATCAATCATAAACGGTCAAAGGATATGAACAAGCAACTTTCAGATGAAGAAATTAAAGCTATGTGTAGTCATATGAAAAAATGCTCTAAATCACTATTGATTAGAGGCAAGTTAAAGCAACTCTGAGGTACTACTTCACACCTATCAGATTGGTTAATGTGACAAAAAAAGGAAAATGATAAATGTTAGAGAAGGTGAAGGAAAATTGGGACACTGATGCATGGTTGATGGAGTTGTGAACTGATCCAGCCATTCTGGAGAGCAATGCTGAACTATGTCCAAAGAGTTATAAAACTGTGCATACCCTTTGATCCAGCAATACCATTTCTAGGTCTGCATCCTAAAGAGATCACAAAAAAAAAAAAAAAAAAAAAAAAAGGGAAAAGGACCCACATGTACAAAAATATTTATAGCATCTTTTCATAGTGGCAAAGAATTGGAAGTTGAGGGGATGCCCATCAAGTAAGAAATGACTGAATAAGTTGTGGTATATTAATGAAATGGAATACTATTGTACTATAAGAAATGATGAGCAGGCAGATTTCAGAAAGACCTGCAAAGATTTATACAAACTGATGCTGAGTGAAGTGAGCAGAACCGGAGAACGTTGTACACACTAACAGCAACATTGTTCCATGACTGACTTTGATAAACTCAGCTCTTCTCAGCAATGCGATGATCTAAGACAATTCCAAAAGACTCATGATGGAAAATGCTACCCACATCCAGAGAAAGAACTGTGAAGTCTGAATGCAGATCAAAGATGCTCTCTTTTTTTCTTTCTTGTGGTTTTTCCCTTTTGTTCTGATTCCTTTTTCACAGCATGATTCATGTGGAAATACATTTAACATGATTGTACGCTTACATCTGATATCATATTACTTACCGTCTTGGAGAGGAGTGAGGGAAGGGAGAGAGAAAAGTCTTATAAAAATGAATGTTAAAAACTAAAAAAAGAAAAGAAAGAAAAAGAAGAAGAATTGATCAACAAGCATTAATTAAGCTCTCATTATATATACTGGTATACAAAGACAAAAAATGAACCAGTCCCTTGACCTCAGGGAGCTGATATTCTATGTAAAGAGACAAGATGACAACTCCTGGCTAATTCTCCAGATGAACTGGAAGGGTTTGATTTGTCCCTTGATGCCCCTTAAGGGATAGACTTCAGTGATGGCCTCCAATATTATTTGATTAGCTCTTAGAGGAGCCACCCTTGGCCTGACCAGTACAAACTCTAGAGAACTCAACACATTTAAAACCAGAATCCTTGCTTTGACCCTGTCCACACCAAAGGTAGTTGCATCAATGGCATGCTACATATAGATCCCAGCTACAGCCACCACGTACATACCAAATATACCACGGATTCTCTTAACCAGCCACCATGCCGTCTCACCCCCACTTTCTTCCAGTGCTAGTGCTATAATCAGATCAATTCTGTCACTGTTCCTGAAAGGGTGTGCCAAGCTACCCAACCTGAGGAAGGCTCCATCATCTTCCCTAAAATTTTCCAAGCCAGAATATCACTCATTTTACCTCCACTCTTATTAGGTGCCTTCTATGTGCCGGGTCCTAAGCAAGCAAGTTTTGTGATTATCTTCTGATAAAAGGTAAATGAATCGAGAGGGAATTTTACTGGCTCAACAAATGGAAGCAGTCAAAATAATTGTGGGCTACCCTGGACAAGTAGACAAACGTTTCACACGCTCTGTGGACAAAGTCATTCCTGAACATCTGTCACTTAACCTAGGTTTGCCTCAGTTTCCTCAAATGTAAAATGGGAGTAATAACCTCACACACTTCCTAGGGTTGTTGTGAGGACCAAATGAGATAATAATTTTCAAACCCTTAGCATAGTGCCTAGCACATAGCACTATATGTTAGCTTTTATTTTATGGAGTTTATGCTCCACTGGTATCTGCCCCCTTGCAATAGGAAAAAGATGTCCTAGGCCACATGATCTTAGCTGCAATCAGTATCAGATGGAATTATCTCATTTTTCACTTGGCAGTTTTACTCCTCCACAATGATTCCTCTTTTCTCCCCACCCCTCCCATGAGCTTTTTGTGGTTTTTTCTTTCCATATTAGATTACAAGCTTCTTGACAGCAGGGATTGTTTTTCTTGGGGGGGGGGGGTTAGTATTTGTATCTGGAGCACATAGTAGGCACTCAATAAATGTTTATTGATTTGATCTCTGACTTACAGGTAAAGAAGAGTGGTTTCTTGGGCAAGACAGTGCCTACCTGGAGGGGTGGGGTGGGATGAGAGGTGTTTAGCCCAAAAGAAATTCCAAATGCAAGAGTTCTGAGAGTTGACCCTAATGTAAGGGGAGTTTGTGGGTCCTCCTTCAGTTTAAGGACTCATCAAGACATGAGAGCAGAATACCTATACTTCCTCTATTACGGTAATTTATTTGAACAGTGAAGGTCTGATAGAAAGGGGGTTACCTCTCCAGAATCCCCAAAGAAAAGTCTAAACCACAGGATGACCCTACAAGTCACCAAGGAATAATGTCAATGTCTATGTTAATGAGAAGATTCCGTAGATAATCAGGATGTCCCATGGGTAATCCCAAATTCAGTTTCCTTCCAAGGAAGGTCTATAGGTTGATGATAAACTGAAAGAACTCTGGGACATTGGTTGGAAAAGTTGAATTAGCTAGAGAGGCGATTACATTGATTACCTATTGCTATTATGAGTAATTTACATGGTTTTTTTGTATACTTGTTTATTGACTCCATAGAGTCCTTTGAATCTTCTGCATTTGCTGGGTGGGTGGAGGAGGAACTGGGGATGTGAAATAACTGTCCTTTTCTAGATATTCATTGGTTACCTTTAGTACTTGTATAGAAGTCAAAGACTTTGTAACTCACATTTAAAAAAACCCAGACAAGGAAGATATACACACACACACATATACATACACACATGCATACATATATGCATATATGTGTATATATGCATTTATACATACACATGCAAATGCATACATACATATATTTTCCAGAGTAAACCTTACTTGGTTTACTTGGTGGGGACATAAGCCAATTGATTGTTGATCTTAAGGAGCTGGTGGAACCTGCCCCATGTTAGCCCAAAGGTGGGGGATGGGGAAATATTCCAGGATAATGCCATCCGAGGAGCAGGGGATGAAGATGGAGCCTGTCTTCAGGAGAACAGGATAATAATAATTAGCACAATTACAATTATAACAAATAATTGCAGGTCTGGGAGTCACAGAGGTGACATGAGCAAAGATACAGAGAGGTCCAGAGGAGAACAGGGGATGGAGAAGAGTCCACTTTAGCTGGAGCATAGGTGAAGGTGAACTGCATGAGGTAAAGTTGGATCGGTGGGTTCTACCAGACTATGAATACTAGGACCAGGAGTTTATGCTCCATTCAGTAGGTAACAGGGTGTTAATAAAAGCTTATTGAGTGGAAGAATGATGTAATAAGAGAAGTGCCTCCGGAACCACAGTGGGCCTGTGTGACCATATAAGGAAGGCAGGGCCCTCTTCCCACCTCCACTCCCACCCCTATATGTCTGGTGCTCAAGGTCCCAAGAGAACTGGGGTGTGGAAGGTAAGGACCTTGGGTTCCACCTCCTTTCAAGAGTGACTCAGGCGTGTTGCAAGGAAACTGGCACCCCAAACCCCAGCTCTGACAAAGAGCTCTTCCCCTTAGACTTCACTGTTCTCCTTGCCCACCTACCCACTTACTAAAATCCATCCATGCACAAATGAAGGCTTAGAGAAAGGCCTCCATCTACTTCTGCAGTAAAGACTAGGGTACGGGACCTCATCCATCCTGTGAGCTCTGCTTCCATGGCCACAAGTCTAGGACACCAGCACTCTCTGGGGATCAGTCCTGGCCTTGTGTGTCCCTCTCCCTCACTATCTGTCCAGTTCAGGTCACATTGACTCAAGGCCTCCCTTCATCCTTGGGCTGAGCATGGGGGAGGGTGATTAGGTTTGGCTAGAGCCCAAACCCCCAGCCTCCTACAGGTCCTAGTCCCTCTTTTGAGTCCAGAGGGGGAATGAGGGAGAAAAGTACACAGCTATCATCCACATTACTATCAGCTGAAAGGCACGTGGGTAACCTGCGCTCTCTGAAAACACTGAAGAAACACTTGGCATAACAATAATACTTATTACAACAATCACAGTACATATATAACAACAACAAATAATTTCAGGCCTGCCTACAGGCCTGGGAGTCAGGAGACCGGGGTTGAAGCTGTGACTCTCCCACTTAATGAGTCAAGTGACTTGTGGAGTAAGTCATTCCCTTTTTGAAATTTAGGTCCATGCTTATAAAATGGGGTAATAATAGCTGCCATTTAAATAGCATTTAAAGATTGTGAAAACACTTTCCAAACATTATCTCATTTGCCCTCCTAGCATCCTTGCGAAGGAGGAAGTGGAGAGATATTATCTTTGTTTTGCAGATTTAGAAAGGTCTCCAAACCGATATTCCAAAACAAAGATCTCACACAACATTTCACTTGACTGCTCAAAAGTCTTCAGTGACTCCTTTCTTCCTCTAAGAGAAACTATAAGTGCTCTGGCTTGGTGTGTGAAACACTGCAGCATGGCTCCCACACACCTTTTAAGACCCAAACTCTGGGTCCATTTCCCTAGGTATATGGCACAAGGGTCACAAGGGCGGTAGCGCTTAACTACATGGTGTCATCTGCTTTGAGTGTATTGCTAGACACAAAGGTATGAAAGACGAAGGCTATGTTTAGTCAGGAAATTTTAAAGACATAATCAATTTGGATTACCCAACAAATGGAAAAGGCTGCTCCCACCCGGCAGGTAGCAATGTCCATGTGTGCACCAGATGTCCCTTCTCCAAGGAGCAGTTCCCTGGAATTTCCCACGAGGAAATGACTCCAATGATCTCCAGGCATTGCACCTGGAATGCAATCCCTCCTCACCTCTAACCTGTAGAATACATAACTTCCTGCTTCCTGCCTGATTCCTGGACAAGAGTCATTGCTCTCCTCTCTTTTTTTAAAATTGTAAATAGCATTTTATTTTTTTCAAATTACATGTAAAGACAATTTTCAAAATTCATTTTTAAATAAGATTTTGAGTTCCAAATTTTTCTACCTCTGTCTATTCCCTCCCTTCTCCCCCAGATGGCAAGCAATCTGATACAGGTTATACATATGCAATCATGTAAAACATATTTCCACATTAGTCATGTTATGAAAGAAGAAACAGAATGAAGAAAACATCCAACACCCCAAAGGAAAAGAGCATGTTTTGGTCTGCATTCTGACTTCAACAGTTCTCCATTTTCCATCACGAGTCTTTTGGAATTGTCTTGGATCATTGAATTGCTGAGTGGAGCTGAGTTTATCAAAGTCAGTCATGGAACAATGTTGCTGTTACTGTGTACAATGTTCTCCTAATTCTGCTCCTTTCACTCAGCATCAGTTCATGTAAGTCTTTGCAGGTTTTTCTGAAATCTGCCTGCTCCTCATTTCTTATAGCACAATAATATCCCATTATATTCATATATCATAACTTGTTCAGCCATTTCCCATTTGATGAGCAGCTCCTCAATTTCCAGTTCTTTGACACCAGAAAAACAACAGTTATAAATATTTTTATATATGTAAGTCCTTTCCCCTTTTTTATGACTTCTTTGGCATATAGACCTAGAGATGATATTGTTGGATTAAAGGGTATGCACACTTTTATAGCCCTAATAGTTACACATTGCTCTCCAGGATAGTTGGATCAGTTCACAACTCCACCAACAATGCATTGGTATCTTAATTTTCCCACACCTTCTCCAACATTTATCACTTTCTCTTTTTGTCATATGAGCCAATCTGATAGGTGTGAAGTGGTATTTCAGAGTTGTTTTAATTTGCATTTCTGTAATCAATAATGATTTAGAATTGCTCTCCTCTCTTGAAATAACTTGATATCTACTTGGTATTTCCTTATTTAAATGTGCACTCTATCCCCTCTTCCCCTCAATAGAACATAAGCTCTGTGAAAGCAACAACTTATTTTTCCCTTTGTATCTCTGGTGCCTAGCACAGTGCATAATGTCACCTGTGTAAGATCTCATAGTAGGTTATGAAGGTGGGATCTGAACCTAGAACTCTTCCAGCTCTGGGTCCTGTCACTCTCACAGCTCTGCTGTAAGGTTCAAATAAAATCATATCCATGATGATGGAAGTGGTTTCTCTGTCAAGGTTTGTGTTCTCTGCTCTCCAGCGTTTATCAGATACTGACTACAGACTTTTTTCATTCATTTCTTTCTTCCATTCATTGAAATGAGAGCACATATATTAAGGGCTTTGCAAACATTAAAACACTCCATAAATGTCAGGTATTATTATTGTCACAGAGATTTAAGAGGACTTGGTTGTCTGGGGCTGGCTGCGGGCTGAAGCCAAGCCTTACTCTGGATCTATAAAAGGCAGTGGCTGGAACCTTTGTGGAGAGAGCCAGAAGCTAGAAACCAAAGAGTGGACCTTGGACCTGGACTCTCTGTGTGTGTATGTGTGTGTGTGTGTGTGTGTGTGTGTGTGTGTGTGTGTGTGTGTGTGTGGAGGGGAGATGGGAGAGATGATAATAGCAATTCTGGGGTCATCCCTCAGTTCCTAGACCCATCTGTAGAAAGAAATTATAATAACCTCTTATCATGAAAGATTTCAGTCTAGTGATGGGAATTACTGAACTCCAGTCTTCTGGAGGAGAATCAAGGCAAGATGTTCTGAAGCCCTCCAATGTGGTCCCAGGGCAGCAAGGCTTGGGACAGAGAAGCCAAGCCCTAGGCCTGGCCTTCTGCTTGTTATTCTGAAGGATCAAGCCTCCAGGGAAATGAGTTGCTTTTCTAGCAACCTCAAATAGGTTTCCTTATGGCAACAGACCCAAGACTGCCTTCTCTATTCGATCTCCAGAGCTAGTCACAGCACCTGGAAGGCACTGATTCCTGCTCATGGGTGGCCTGATTTCTCTTAGCAATTTTGTTCTTCTTCTCCTGATAACCACTTATATGTTTTTCTACTATGGAGTGGTTCCTGGTGCTATACATTTTCTCCGTCACATTAGATGTAAATTGTTCCTGTCTTTTGGTGACTGTGCCAGAGAATCCACCCAGAGTACTGGAGAACTTCCTGTATGTTTCTTGATGTTCCATGGGGTAGTACTGGAGTCATTGTCTATTTGTTAACCGTTTTTCTCCCCCCACCCCCATCTTCCCCTCCAACCTCCTTTTCTGATTCTACATTCCCTATACAATAACAATAATCTCTATAAGTGTCAATTTTAAAAATATGCTGAAGACCTCTAGACACATATCCCTGTTGCCCTTTGGGTGACCTGAAGTCCTTTAGAGATTGTGGCAGTCCATCCATGACCCATACACAGTTGTATCACACCAAGCAAAGAATTCTGACCCATCAGTCAGTCATTCAACATTTATTAAGATTATCTTTCCCTTTAACGCCTTGCAATCACAAGGTCTATATGGTGGCATCTTTCAAAGAACCTGGTATGATTTTCACATGCTGGAGGGAGATTTTCACAGGCTGAAGGGAAGTTTTATGCTACCAAATTAAATACTTTAAAAAAAAAAAAACAATTTGCAGAATGGAACCTTGTGTTCTTGGTGCCTTTTCATCCACCGTGAGCCTAAAAAGCTATGGACTGCAGGAGAGAATTATTCTGGGATCTTGCTGGGTGCATAATAATGAATACATCCCATTTTATAGATAAAGAAACTCAGACAGAGAGGTGAATTGACCCACTCTGTATCGCAAAGCAGAGAAATACCAAAGGCACCAAGAAAACGCCACACAGGGCCACCCAAGAGGCATGCCTAGCTGAAGAACAACCGTCTAGATGTTATCGTGGGATAGGATTGGCATCCTTAGAACTACTCCATACAGATTGGAGAGATACTCCAAACAGACAATGAACTCTGACCAGAACTGGGGGAGGAGAATGGGAGGAAGACCTCCGGCTCTCTCTCACCCAAAGCTGCCACAAGGACAGGAGCACAGCCGTGGGAGGTGGTGGAGGCAGGGTAATCACTCTTCTGGGCCAACTGTTTATCTTCCCAGTAGGCTGCCAATGTATCACACATGAATAGGGATTTGCTTCTGTGTTGCTTCTTTGAATTTTTTCTTTCCTGTTCTTGGATGAAGAAATATTTGATAAGGCTGCAGCCTTGCGCACTTAGAAAGGACAGAAGAGTGGCTCCCCCATGAATGTGGGAGCCAGAGGTTGTGACAGATTTTTGTGCCCCTGATAGTAAAGTATAGTCTGCTGCAGGGGTGGGGAGCTGGGGCCCACTCAGACTGCCGTCTAGGTCCTCCAGTACAGCCCTTTGACTGAATCCAAATTTCACGGAACAAATCCTCTTAATAAAAGAATTTGTTTCTTAACTTTGGACTTGGTCAAAAGGCCACACCCAAGGATTTACAGGTCACAAGTGGCCTGGGGCCTCAGGTTTCTCAGCCCAGGTCTGCTCCATCTAATTCAGAATGGGATTAAAGGCAGACAAGAGCGAGTGACAGAATCTCACTCTTCGGTTTAGCCTCATTTGGAAGGCAATCAATCAGTCAACATTTATTATGCTCCAAGGGGCAGCTAGGTGGCAAAGTGGATAGACTGAGGGGCCTGGAGTCAGGAAGACCTGATTTGAAATTCAGTCTCAGATGATTGCTAGCTGTGTGACCCTCGGCAAGTCACGGCTGCCTGTTTGCCTCAGTTTCCTCTTCTGTAAAATGAGCTGGAGAAGGAAATGAAAAACTCCTCCAGTGTCTTTGGCAAGAAAAATCCCCAATGGGGTCACAGAGCTGGATACAACTGAAAACAACTGAACAGCAACATTCTGTACCAGGCTCTGAGCTAAATGCCTGGGAGACAAAGGAAGGCAAGAGAGCATGTTCTTTTTAACCTTTTAATGCCTAGAATGCTCTCCCTCCTCTCTGACTACTGGCCTCCCTGGCTTCTTTGAAATCCTAGCTTTTCCAGGAAGCTTTCCCCAGACCCTCTTCATGCCGGTCTTTTCCCTCAGTGAATTATTTCCTATTTATCCTGTGCAGAGTTCGCTTTATTTATATTTGTTTTCATGTTGTCTCCTTTATAAGCTCCTTAAGGGAAGGAACTTTCTTTCACCTCTTTTCAGATTTCTAGTGCTTAGTACAGTGGCCCGCACATAGTAGGTGCTCAGTAAATGTTTGATTGGTGATTGCCTGAAGGTGCTGTGCTCAAAAGTGGTGACAAGAGAGATGTGGTACAGGATTTCACTGCTCTAACTTTGTTTCCTTCCTGCGGGAGACATGAATGAGGTGGTTCCTGCCCCCTTGGGGCTTCCATTGTACTTGTCCACAGACGGCTGGAGGAAGAAAGTTGAGCCCTCTTCTCTGTCCTCTCTGCCCTGAGAGTCTGAGCCTGCCTTTGGGCTCATGGCATTGACGACATTGTGCGGGTCCTTCACCAGGATAGGACCTGGAGTAGAACCATAGTAGCCTGCCTCTTCTGTCTTCCCCCTACCCCTCCTCCTCCAACTCTACTCTGTGGGAAGTGGTTCTCAGCCTCTGTACTTCCCCCTGCAGGTTGCTCAAGGCTGGATTGTGTAAGAAACTTCCCCACGCCAATCAAACCAGCCTTGGGTAAAAGGAGAAATAGATCGACCCTGATGTAAGACTCTGGGTCCCAGTGTTCTTATCTAAAAGGGAGGGGATCGAATTAGATGACCCCTAGCAGCTCTTCCCCCTTTAAACCTGTAACCCTATGATAAGGTGTCAACTAATCAATTAATATTTATTAAGCACCTACTGTGTGCACTCTGCTAAGCACTGGGGATTATGTAGGAGAAGCAAATATATACAAAACAAGCTATATGCAAGATAAATAAAAGATAACAACCGCAGGGCACAGGAACAAAGAGAGCTATAATTAGCAAAATACAACTGGGGTTGTCCCCCATGGTGAGGACACTCAGCAAGGTGGCCTCGCTCCCTCTCCACTGTGGTCACCCATTCCCATTCTTGGCCTCAGTGCTTTCTGCCAGTCTTTGTCCTACACAGCCCAAGGACCTCCAGGGTTCTCCGGTCCTGTTGGCCCACTCTCTCCCCTCAGTGCTTTTTGAGGGCACAGGCAAGAACCAGACCGTCTAGGATGGGCCATCTTCTCACCTAGGGTAATTGTTTCCCACTCACATCTCTGGTCTCACCGACCTGTTTTGCCAAATCTAAACATTGGGAAATGCTCCCTGAGATATAACATAAGTCATGTTCCTCTGAGTTCCAACAGCTCTTGTTTTCGTAGCAGATTCAAAGATTTGGGTTGAAGAGATGCATAGGCTCCAGGACCAGCTTAACCAGTTGTGTTTCTCTAGGCAAGTCTTAACCTTATTGAATGCTTTGGGCTTATAATAGTTGAAGGAAGGTTTGGCGCCAGAAGGCAGAACCCAGAGTGGATGGGAAAATGTGTAAAGAGCCTGAAGTTCAGGCATTGAATCTGAGAAAACTTCCTAGCAACGAGTTTGTTTTAAAGTGGTGTAGACTATGACCTTGGGTTTCCCCCTCCTTGGGAATCTTCTAGCAGAGGCTAGACCACTGTTTGTCAGGTACATTATATGCAATTCCTTTCAGAGAACAGTTGTTTAGATGGCAGCTGAGGTCCCTTGCCACTCTCCTACTCTGTGACCTGGGTTTCCGGGGAAGTAAAGAAATCTGGACTGGGTGCAGTCAGGAGAGTTGGGCTGCTTTAATCTGAAATTGAGCAAGACTTTTTTGGGTTGGTTTTATCCTGAATGTTTTTCCCCACTTAGGGTGCCTAAAAGGCAATGTTCCGTAATGGATAGAATGCTTCAGAATCAGAAAGGCCTGGGTTCAAATTCTACCTTCAATATATAGGAGCACTGGGCCTGGAGTCAGGAAGATCTGAGTTCAAATCCAGCTTCAGATACTTCCTAGCTGTGTGACCCTGGGCAAGTCATTTAACCCTCATCTGCAAAATGAACTGGAGAAGGAAATGGAAAATCACTCCAGTATCTCTGACAAGAAAACCCCAGATGGGGTCACAGAGAGTCGGACAAGACTGAAACAACTGAACAATGAGAAGAATATAATGCTAGCCAATATTATTATTACCATTCCTTTTCCCAGTGTCACACAGCTCGTAAGTGTCTGAGGCAGGACTTGAACCCAGGTCATGAAGAACTGGGTAAAAGTGAAATGACTTAACAACACCATATGCAGTAGCTTAATTGAGGCGGGTAGGTCTATACTGCTTATGAGAAGAGAGCTAGTTATTTCCCTCCAGCGGGTAGTAGTATTCTCTTAAACTTAAGTCTAGTTACTTCCTTAAGGCTCTGACCTTTGGATGTGGCTTGGTTTTCCTTTCAAGCTGGTAGTTGGAAGGAAAGAATATGAAGGGGAAATGCCCAAGACAGCATAGTTGATTCAAGTTCCTGCTTCTCCCAGCCTCCCAACCACAAAAGTGCTAAACTTATTTATCCAGAGGCATTCAGATCTATGTATTAAAATATGACTCAATCAACAATTCTCTTCTATTTAGCTCTGAGCCCCCACACCAGGAAAGATCTTAATAGTAGTAAAATCTCTCTGTGTGCGCTTCACCACCTATTGTTTTCCACATTTGCACCTTAGAAATGAAACACACACAGATCATTGATGCGGTGAACCATTTTGTCTTGGAAAAAATAGCAGCAAAACAGACTCAAAGGAAGCAGAGAAATGAGGGGACAGAGAGAGTGAGACAGTAGGGGTGAGGCTGGGGATGGGAAGGTTCTGTTCTCAGCAATGGCAAATTGTCCAGATCTGCTTCATGTGCCTCTTACATAGCTTGGTCATGGCTCTTGCTTCCATGTCTCTGCTTTTGCTTTCTTGCCAGGAATCCTGCCTGCTTGCCTCCCAAAACCGCAGAACACTTGTCTCCTCTTCTCCAGATGCCAGGGATCCAAGGTACTCCCATGCCCATGTGGTGTGTTTATCTCCAGCTCCACGTTTTCCTTTCTGGCTTCTCCTTCCTTTCCTCCTCCCCTTCTCTTAGGAATTGGAGGGTCTAGGTCATCAGTCACAGATCCCAATAGCTTTCCAGGGGCTCGAAGAGAGGAATATTGAGGAATTTCCTACCTGCTAATGGCCATTGGTTTCCAACTTGTGTAAAGCATTATATGAATGTTTCTGATCTTCTCTGATAATTTCATTGAAATGTCAGGGAAAGAAGGAAGGAAGAAAAAAAGGGAAGAGAATAAGGATTTATATAATGCTTACTGTGCTAAGTGCTTTACAATGATTATTATGCAATATTATAATAAACAATTATTATTTATCCTCACAACAACCCTTATTATCTCCATCTTACAGTTGAGGAAACTGAGGCAAACAGGGTTTTTTTTTTTTTTAAGTGACTTGTCCAGGGTTACAATAGCTGGTGTCAACCCTAAAACACAAAACCAGAGTTTGTTCTAAGAAAGAGATAACCGATTAGGTCAGATCCATGTTTTTATTTCTCTCACAAGCTGGTGACATGCATTGCATGGGAGTTATAGTCCAGAACTGAGTTCTCCTAAGGGGGCCACTACAGAACTGGCTCATCTTGAGGGTTGGGAATATAGAGTTATATACCCTTTGAAGAGTGGGTGTTCCCAAGAGATGCCAGTCAATTCTGATTGGTTCACACACTGGGAGGTGGGCTATATTAAAAAGAGAGCCTCAGGGAAGTGATTTAGGTTACTTAATCTTGGTCAAAGAGTCATTAACTTCCATATCACCTATCTTGACAATTAGGAGGACTCGATAGTCTCCCTTACCTGTCTGGGAAACTCAATAAGCAGGAATAGATCCATTTAGATTATATCTTAATGTCCTCTGGAAGAAGAAACTAAATTTACTAAGAAAGGGGGATGGGAGAAGCTTTAAGTCTCCAAGATAATGATTACTAAGTAAAATCACTTTTCACACTGGTAAGTTTCTGAGGCTGGATTTGGACTCAGAGGTCTTCCTGACTCCCAGGCTAGCCTTCCATCCACTGAGTCATCCAGCTGCCTGAGCTGTTATATTGAATAAGTAACTCAGTCTTACTTTATAGCACAGTAATATTCCATCACAATCATAGACCACAACTTGTTTAGTCATTCCTCCATTGATAGACTCAAATTCCTCAATTTCCAATTCTTTGCCATCACAAAGAGAGCTGCCATAAATATTTTAGAGCATACAGTTTCCTTTCCTTTTTTCTTGATCACCCTGGGTCAAAAGGTATACACAGTTTTTACAGCTTTTTGGGCATAGTTTCAGATTATTCTTCAAAATGGTTGGATCAGTTCATAGTTCTACCAATAGTGTGCTAATGTCCCAATTTTTCTACACCCTGTACAACATTTGCTATTTCTGTCATTTTAGCCAGTCCTAAAGGTGTGAGATAAGATTTCAAAGTTGTTTTAATATGCATTTCTCTAATTAGTAACAATTTAGAGCATTTTTATATGACTATATATAGTTTTGATTTCTTTGTCTGTTCATATCCTTTGACCATTTATTAATTGGGGAATGACTCATATACATTTGATAAAAGATCTCATTTGAGATATGAGACCTTTATCAAAAAAACTATAAAATTTCCCCCTCCCCCAATTTTCTGCTTTCTTTCTAATCTTGGCTTCATTGGTTTTATTTGTACAAAACCTTTTTAATTTGATGTAATCAAAAGTATCCATTTCACATCTTACAATGCTCTCATTTTTTCATAAATTCTTCTATTTATAAGTCTGATATGTAACATATTCTTCTGATTTTCTTAAGATATCTCCCTTTATATCTAGGTTATGTATCCATTTTGACCTTACCTTGGTAAATGGTGTAAGATATTGGTCTATATCCAGTTTCCACCAGATTGCTTTCCAATTTTCTCAACAATTTTTACCAAATAGTGAATTCTTATCCTGAAATCTTAAATCTTTACTTTTATCAAACACAAGGTTACTATGAAAATTTACTACGTTGTATTGTATATCTACTCTGTCCCACTGATCCACCTTTCTATTTCTTAGCTCTGTACCAGATAATTTTGAAAATTGCTACCTTGTAATACAGTTTGAGATCTGGTACTGCTAAATCTCCTACCTTTACGTTTAAAAAAAAAATTAATTCCTTTGAAATTCTTGACTTCTTGGTCTTCCAGATGAATTATAGTGGGCACTTAAGAAAGTTTATTGGCTGACTGAATCTCTTAATTGCCAGATTAGATGGTCTTTTCTCTTGATCTCTGATCACTCTTTCCTTCTGGATACTTTGTATTTTCTAGATTTTTGGGGATACTAGGAATCCCACCTGTCTGACCACCCCTCCTTTATCTTTGCTAGGTTCTCCTCTGTAACACTCCCCCTCACTGTGACTCTTTCTAGGCTCTGTCCTAAGCTCTTTCTCTCACCATGTTCTCTCTTTGTGACTTCCTCATCTCCCATGGGTTTAATTATTATCTTCTCCCTGCAGAAGACTCTTAGATGAATATAACTAGCCCCCGGCTCTCTCTTAAGCTCCAGTGCCACATTAGAAACTGTGGATTGGATATTTTGAAGTGAATGTTCGACAAGCTTTTCAAATTCACTATGTCTAAAACGGAATTAATTGTTTTTCACTCCCGCAAACTCACTGGTCTACCAAACTTCCCTTTTTCTGAATTGGCCTGTGGTCTGTTGGAGAAGCCAATTTGTCCTGTCTCCACTTAGCCTTCATCAGCGCTAGAAGATGAAGGACACTTAACTTGGGGAGACTGCTTCTGGGACACTCAGCAGGGGGTCATGGGGGTAGACCTTAAAATGTAGGAGATTTGATTCATGGGTTCATAGACTGTTGACCACCTAGGAATCATCTAGGCCAAGACCTACATCTTCCAGGGAGTCTGAGACCCCCGTCAGAATGTTGACTGGCTGAACTTTGGCCGTGGATGTGTCCAGTCCGAGTCCTGCTGCCCACCCTTGGTAGCCTAGAGAGTCTCCAGGGGCTAGAATCCTGTGTTTCTGACCTATTGCCTAACCTTAATCTTGGGCAAAATTCCTTCCTCTTTCTGTTTGTTTGTTTATCATGGCTCTTGAGGCTGCTGGGTAACTGACCCAGGGAGGAACATTCATGGTCTGGACAGAAAGGGGAAAGAGGAGGTTTGGGAAGACAAGAATTGGCCCAGAGTAAGAGTTGTTCCTCCCAGATCCTGCCCCACTCAAGGATGGTTTGAGTTCTACAGTCTGAGCTGCAGTAAAGACCAGGTATCTATTCTATGGAGAGGTGACAAGAGAAGCACCAGACTGTCTAAGGAGGCACAAAGCAGGTGACATCAGAAAAACCTTCTATGCTGGTCAGCAGTAGGGTCAGCCTGTGGGAGGCCATGCCTCACTTCCAATTTCAACGAGGAGATAGGGATTCCCAAGTCTCACCAAAAAAAAAAAAAAGAAAAGAAAAAAAAAGAAAAAAGGAGCTTTCCTCAGATACTTGCTAGCTATATGACACTGAACAAGTCCCTTAACTTCTTTAAAGCTCAGTTTCCTCATCTGTAAAATGGGGAAGATCATAGCATATGCTTCAGAGAGTTGTGAGGCTCAAGTGTGATACTCACAATATACTTTACAAACTTTAGTTCTATGAATGGGAGCAATTATTATCCTTCCCCAGCCCTCTGTATACTCCTCTATGAGCAGGGAGCAGTGTGGTGTAATTGAAAGAACCCTGGACTTGGAGTTAGGAGACCTGGATTTTTTAAAAAATTGATAGCTGTGTATCCATTAGCCCATCAACAAATGCCTTCTCTAAATAAAAAATAAAATAAAAACAAGCAAAAAAACCCAAATGTCTTCTCCTCTCTTGTCCTCAGTTTCCCCTTCTGTAAGATGAGGGATCCCAAGATGATGGCAGATTTAAAGCAAGAAGGGACTGTAGGGGCCATTCAATTCCATTTACAGATGAGGAAAATGCAACCGAGAGAACTTAATTGAATTTTCTGAGGTCATGTAGATGGCAGAATTGAAAAATTTGAATTCAGGTTCTCAGAGATTAAATTCCAGTACTGATCTCTAAGGCCCTTTCCAATCCTAGCAGTCTATAAAAATGTAACATTTATTTTGTACCTACTGTGTGCACAGCATAATTTTCTGCTATTTTTCATCTCTATGAGTTGAATCTCACTGTGGCTCAGACTAAGCTGTTCCAAGCCTGTGCTGCTCTCTGGTGGCCAACATGGGAAGAGCATCGCATGGCTAACTGGGCAGTGACTGGTCTGGGACTGCAGTAGGGACGGGGCATGGGGATTGATTGTCTCCCCTTACTACCCACCCTTAGTTTTTCAAAGGAACCAATTGAGGCCAACAGAAAGCAAGATTGCATTATGAGATTATTACTTTAGGTTAATTGGAAAAGGAGAAAGAGGATTCTGTGGAACCAGGGTCAACTGTTTCTGAGTGGGAGAGTTAGGAATGCAAAGAAATTGGAGCTCCAGCCCACAGGGTCCCTTTGTTGTCCCTCAGGCTGGGGGTTCCTTCTTGGCTAGGTCAACTTTGACATCTCTCTCTCTTTCTCTGTCTCTCTTTTTTTCCTGTTAGGCAATTAAGGTCAAGTGACTTGCCCAGGGTCATACAGCTAGTAAGTGTCAAGTGTCTGAGGCCAGATTTGAACTCAGGTCCTCCCCACTCCAGGACTGGTGCCTTATCCGCTGCATCACCTAGCTGCCCCCTCCCTTTTTCTCCTCTGACACTGCGTGCCACCCCTGGCCCAGACGTTCCTTCACCTCACATCTGGATTATTGCACTAGCTGTGGGAGGGGTGGGTCTGCCTGCCTCAAATCTCCTCCCACTCTAATCCAAACTTCATTCAGTCCCTAAAATGACTTTCCTAAAGAGATCATGTCACCCCACTACTCAGTCACCTTCACTGACTCCCCCTCACCTCCAGGATGCTTCTCAGGTAAGATTCTCCACCTTCCAACTCGAGGCATTTTCATTGATTGTCCCCATGGCTGGAAGGCTATCCTGCATCTCTGCTTCCTTCAGATCCAAGCTAAAGCCTCCCCTTTCCTAGTCCTCTTTAATTCTGCCCCTCTGAAACCTCCCTCAATTTATCCTGTCTTAGCTTGTCTCCTATATTCCATACCTCAGTCTACACTTTGTATCTACTCATCGGCATGTTGTTGCCCCAGTAGTGTCAGATTCTTGAGAGCAGGGACTGTATTTTTGCCTTCTTCTGTATTCATATTGCTTAACACATAATTTTACCTGGCACATAGGAGTTTAATAAATGCTTCTTGACTTGATTATAGGGACAGAGAGAGTCTGGCCTGGGGGAGGGCGGACTGAAAGAGCTCTGGCATTGTAGGGATACTCCCCTTACCTGTGATCCATTTCCTTGGGACACCCGGGCCTTCATGTAATTTCTTTTTGGAAGATGGAGTTGGGGGTCCCTCTGTACTTCCCTGTTGGGCAGGAAAATAGACTTGAGAGCTGGACCTTGAGTCAGAATGTTGCTGGTCAGTCCTGTCCAACTCTCCATGACTCCATTTGGGGTTTTCTTGGCAGAGATACTGGAGTGGTTTGCCATTTCCTTCTCATTTCATTTTACAAATGAGGAAACTGAGGCAAATAGGGTAAATGACTTGTCTAGGGACACACAGCTAGGAAATGTCTGGGGTCACATTTGAACTCAGGTCTTCCTGACCTCAAGCCCAGCACTCTATCCACTGAGCCACTTAGCTGCCATGGAGTAAGTGTGACTTGAGCTCAAATCCAATTTTAGAGATTTAGCTGTGTGACTTTGGGCAAGTCACTTCATCCTGTTTGCCTCAGTTTCCTCATCTGTAAAATAAGCTGGAGAAGGAAATGGCAAATCCCTCCAGCATCTTTGCCAAGAAAGTCCCAGATGAGGTCACAGAGGGTCAGACAAGACTGAAACAAATGAACACAAACAATAATGCTAGCTATTATTACTTTCTCCAATGTCTGAGGCAGGATTGGAACCCAGGTTTTTCTGACTCCAAGTTCAACCCTCTCACCACTGCGCCATCTAGCTGCCACCAACCTGCCATGCACCATGGGAGAAAATCAATTCTAATAAAATGATCAATAATTAGTTAATAGTAATACTAATAATTAATACTGATACCCTGATCTGCTTTAGATTCAAATCCATCAGAAATGATTTTAAGTTAGTATGAATCTCTTTCCAAACTACTTCTCTTTATGAGAGAAATGTCCAAACTGGTCTGGTCCCCTATACCTTCCAAGAGAACCTGGCCCCAGTTGAATTTTAGGTAACATTTTTAGGAGTCTTGAACAAGGAAAAGATCTCTTAAATTACTGTCTGGATTATTCTTAAACTGAGTGACCAGGTCACTATCCCATTCCCCCTGTACCATTCCCTTCACCCTTCGGATTATCTGAAGGAACCCTATCCCTTTAATAGATCAATTTTTTCTCAAACAAAAGATTTCTTTTCTCTGTGGGTCCCAGATCAACCAGTTCAGGTGGGTGGGAGTTAACTTTGTCACCTTTGATCCATTCACCTAATGAGGAGCTTTTCTGTCCTGGACTTTTCCAGGGGGCTTTTCTTAGGAATTACAGAAAGAGATTTAGAAGGAAAAAAGTTACTTCTTCATATTTTCAGTTTTACTAAAAATGAAGTTTTAAATATGCTTCCCCAATTGGTTGAGGGAGTTCCTTACACCAATGAAATCACAGAGCCAGTCTTACTAAAAAAAATATGTGATTGACTCTGGAGAGAGATGAATCCCAGGTCCTGCTGAGCTGAATGGGCCAGGGCAGACACATAAGTAACTGATGCTGTTATGATGCAAGTTAGTCAGGACTGGGAATCTGTCGGAGCAGAGCTTCCATCTACCATTCTGTGCTCAGCAACCACATTCCCGATCCCTTCTCGATGTTCCCCTGCCTCAGACCATGGCTTCATCTCTATCTTCCTGGGGCCAGCCTTCTTTGCATATGAACCATAGGAAGAACAGAGACCTGCTCCCTCATTTTACACAAGTGACAACAGGGACTCAGAGCCATCAATGGATTTGCTCATGGTCACACAACTGGTAAATATCTGAAAGGTGATCTGAACCCAGGTCTTCCCGACCCTAGCTTAGGTGCATTTAGCATTCCATGGTCCAGGCCTGGCTCAGTCTCCTCTGGTTTGTTTATAATAATGTCAACTTATAAAAATAGTAGTAATTAATAGCATTTATATAGTCTTAAGTTTTGCTATTACTGATAATAGCATTTATGTAGTTTTGTTTCACTATGAATGATAATAGCACTTATATAGCCTTAAGTTTTGTTATTAATATAATAATACCATTTATATAGTCCTAAGTTTTGCTATTAATTGTAACAATAGCACTTATATAGTTTTAGGTTTTGCTAAATTTTTTTAAACTTTCCCCCCAAATTCTCTCTCTCCCTTCCTCACCTCCCCCTCCTTCAGAAGATAAGCAATTGGATATAGATCACATGTACAGTCATGTAAAACATTTTCATCACATAAGAGTTTTAAGGTTTGCTAAGTGCTTTATATATTTAATCTCATTTTGCTCTCACAACCCTAGGAAACAGATGCTATTACCTCCATATTTTTTTACAGACAAGGAAACTGAGGCAAGACAGAGGTTAAGCCACTTGCCCAGGGGTTACACAGCTCATAAGTGAGGCTAGATTTGAACTCTGATCTTTTCTGACTTCAGGTCCAGCCCTCTATTACACTCCCCTGGAACATCCCCCATCTCCTTTGCCTTACCTAGGCTGGCCCAAGTATACACAATGTCTGTTGCCAGACTCATACTCAAAGCCCTCTTAGGTCTTGGGTTCCACTGAGAATCTTGCTGTTTCAAGAGACCAGAGGCTAGTGGTTCTGAAGCATGGTATATAGTGGATAAAATGCTCCTCTTCATGTGGTAAGTAGGATTTCTGTGATTCACTCATAAGGTTGTTGAGACAAGCAAATGAAAAAAGGTGCTTGGACGAAAGGCAGACTGTGGCAGATCAAGTCACCAAGTATCCAGTAAGTACCTACTATGTGCTGGGCACTATGTCCAGTCCTAGAGACACACAAGAAAGCGAGAACATGGTCTGTGGCCATATTCCAGTCCTCTCCATGGGGTGGCAGGGAGAATACAGCCCAGAGTACAGGTCCAGACTAGGAAGGTGTGGGATCAGGTGCCCAGGCATCTGCCCCAGGGCTGGCACATGTTGGGACTAGATGCAGCTAATGGCAATGGAGTCAGGAAGGGGAAGAGAGGTCAAGAGCAAATTTGGGGAAACGCTTGGACAGCAGAGGAGACCCCCTGGGCTGGAGCCTCCAGCTGTGCATCCTGAGCTCTGAGGATGCCCAGTAGCCTGCTCCCCGGGGATCCTGCTGCCAGTGGTGGACTGCCAAGGGGCGGTCTCAGGCAGCCCACCACCTTCATCTGCTCTGGCAAGAACCCAATTTGCTCCTTTGTGCATTTTGTGTTATTTAAAACCCATCAGTTCAAATGCGCCTCCTGTTCTCCCCTGGGTGCAGGGCCCAGCAGTTACAGAAGCAGCCCAGCCATTAACCAAAAGATTCATAAATAATTAAAGATGGAAAAAAAAAAAAATCCCAAACACACTTCTTTGTTCTAAATTAAGACCTCCAAAAAAAAAACAAACAAAAAAAAAGGAAGAGGGGAGAGAAGGGAGAAAGTTGGCATGAAGGCATCTAGGGTCAGGGAGCTGCTGTGCAGGATACCTGCCTGTTGGGAGTGGAGGAGATGCCACAACGGCTCACTTCCCCACTCATCGAAGGGGTAAACACCTCCAAGGTGGATGGAGCAGTGGTGAGAACACTCTCTCACTATGGGACCTCTCTTTGAGTCCCAGTCTATGGATGTGTAAAATGAATGATGGATCTCATGACTGACCCCCTATTTCTAGGAAATCAGTTTGTACCCAGGCAAAATGAGTAGGGTCGGGCCAAACTAACCTGTTTCCTTACTGATAAGAGGACTGAATCAGATACCAAGTCCCTTTCAGCCCCACATCTCCCATGAATGCCATGATTAAGTAAGTAGGAAAATAGCTTCTTTTCTCTGTGTTCTGGTCAATTAAGAAGACTGGGGGGAACTGGGTTGACCATTTTAGGGACAGTCTAAAGATCTTGCAAAGATTCCAGTAAGATGGCCACTTTCTGTTGCCAGTGGGGAGTAGATTGGAAGCCTGACTCACCAACTTCCTATTCATGGGACTTTTAAGGCTTAGACACTTAATTAGAAGATAAGAGATTTGGCTAGATCAGGGGGTCTTAATCTGGAGTCTGTGAACTCTAAAAACATATTTTGAAGACAATCGGTTTCCTTTGTAATTCTATGTTCTTTATTTTATACACCTAAAGGGTCTGGGACACAAAACAGATGAAGAACCCCTTGATTATATGATCTCTGGGGTGTCTGAGTTAAAATCCTTTTGTCATATAGAGTGTTAGTGGCACTAAGACTTGAAGTGGGTCCTTGGAACCACTCTTCCATCCACCTCTTCAATCCCAAATGCTTTCTCTGTGCTTTTCAAATGAGAGGAGAAATGCAAGAAAGCAGTTCACAGAACCATCCTCGGAGGCCACCCAAGGCAACCAAAGACTTTCCAATATGACAGCTGGCACTGCTTTGAGACCAGAGACCTACAGGGAAGGGGAATTCACAATCTTTGGAGGCAACACTGGGACAGGTCTCATCATTAGCAGGTTTTTCCTGACAGCAAGGCCAGATCTGCCCCTCTGCCACTTGCCCTCCTGGTTCTGATCTCAGGGGCAAGCAACAGTCATCTTGTCCCCGATAATTAGGGAAAGTGAGATAAAAACTAGAGATCCAACTTGGACTGGCTTATCTTATTCCAAATTTTTTTCTCCAAGTCATGGTTTTCTAATCTTTTCTTAGAGTACCTGGTAAATGCAAAGAAATCAGGAGAGAGGAAGTTCTGGATCATCCATAGCTAGTAGGTGAGGCTCTGATCCAGCTCAGGCACTGGCCCTTGGACCCCTGTTCCCATCCATACACATGCTGAACGGCAAATGATAGACAAGACTGGCCACCCATCAATGGAGCCAAACGTTCTGTATTCTTTCTGGTGCTTGGACTTCTACCTGAACTCACAGACTTGTAGATGTAGACAGAACTGGAAAGTGACCCAGAGGTCATGGGTTCCAACCCCATCAGAAGGAAATGAGGCTGAGAATAGGTCATTTACCCCAGATCACATTGGTAATAAAATGGCAGAAATGGGGTTGATCTGTTAATGATGAGGTGATTCTTAGCCTCGAATTACAGATTAAGAAATTTTATTCGAACATTTACTTAGAACCTACTATGTATGAGGCTGTATGGTTAAGTGAGCTTGAGTAGTTACAGGAGACTAGGTAGACCAGGCCTCTCTAGGTCTCTTTTGCAGCCAAGTGTAGGGTCTCTTTCTTCACTTCACAACATTTGCACTAACATCATCCTTTCCCCCTAAATCCACCCATTTTTCCAAGTGGTGTGACTGCTGAGGGCCCCAGCTATTCCTTCCAGGCCCACAACTCCTCTTGGGTATTCAGCCCAACTAGATCTGCTGCCCCAGCTTGCTGTTTGTACCTCCCCAGCACCTCTGGAGAGATGCCCACAGGCCTAGCTCAGGTCAATGGTACTTTTTCCTTGGACTACTGCAAAAGCCTTGACTAGCTGCTTTCCCTCACCTCCCCTCTCCACTTGGCTGTCAAAATGACTTTCCTAAAGCACAGGATCTGACTGCGTCATGTTCCTCAATAAATTTCAGCAGCTCCCAATTACTTCCAGCATAATTCAAAGTCCTGCAAAACCCATCACCTTTTCAGTCTTACCCTCCACAGGCCTTGAACACAAGGCTCCATCTCTCCATGTCTTGCTTGCTATCATGGGGGGAGGGAGGGTTACTGCTCTACCACCTCACCTTTCTTTCGAGACCCCACTCATCCCATCTTATCTGGGAGACCTTTCCCCTATTCCGCTAGCTGCTAGCACCTGTCTCCTCTTAGAGTAACTCACATTTGCTTTCAGTCTTTTCTTCCTTTCCTTAGCTCTTGGCATCGAGGGAAGCACTAATGGACTTGAATTACCTCATCCCCCAAGCTAGGCCTCCCTCAAGGACTGGACAAAAAAAGGGCATTTCCCAAACTTTTTCCAAAGCAGAGGACCCCATATTAAAAGGCAGAAAGCATCTGAGAGGTGAGGAGAAAACAAAGGCTCAGCTTCCTGAGTGACCTAAGGGCACACTGCGAGTGGCAGACCCAGCATTTGAACCCAGATCCTTAGACTCTATCCTTTACCACTGTACTCAAGTCCTGGGGGCTTCACATCTCCCAGATAATCCTAGCTTTCCAGAAGTGGTACAGGTTTGGCTTTCCTCGTAAGGTGGGTAAGGCACATGCCTCAGCTTTACAGATGACGCAGAGGCACCAGAGTCTCACTGCTATGGTCGAGCAGGAAGGGCTTGTTCCTGGTTCCAGCTGTTACTCTGCTACAGATGTGACCTTCAGCTGAGCTTCTCGACAACCTAGAAGGTTCCTCTCATAGCTGGACTTCCTCCTGAAGACATAGCCAACTGCATACACTGACCACAGAATTAGATAAAGCCTAATTCAACAATTGGTATCCAAATGAGTAAATGTTTATGAGGCAGCAGACATCTTTAGAGAGTTTGTGTGAGCTCAGGTGCAGCCTAATGCCGAAGACCACAAAGAGCTGCTCAGGCTGTCAATTCCTGTTCCCCATCTCCTCCCACAAAAGGGCCATATCTGACCAGGGCCCTGCAGGCCGCTGCCCCCCACCAAGCTCAAAATTTCCAAGTTATAGCATGGTGGGTTACCTCAGCCTCCTTGGGAGGAAGGCTCTTTTCTGGGGTGGGGCCTCCTCCACGAAAATAGTCCTTAGGTTCTGGTTTCTCTGCTGTGTTTCTCCAACTCCATCTGGCATGTAAATGTTTCCTCAGATGACCTGCAATTCCAGGAGAATCTCCTGCTGACATACCCGTTAGTGGTACTTAGAAAATGAATGGGCCCCTTGCAGGCAGACCTAGCTGCAGCCAGCTTGCCAGTCGGCAGTAATCCAGCTGTGGACACGTGGACGCTGGCCCCTATTGAGTGTATCTCTCATTTCCAGATCAATTATTTAAGTCCCAACATGAGCCACAAGAAGACTTAGCAAAGTCACTTTGTCTGATCTGTTTGGCTGGCAAGCAGCTTATTGCCCCTTCCCTGTCTTCCTTTCTTTGCAGAACTATTAGCTAAATCAGAAGAAACCTGCCCTCAGGATCGGGCAAACCCCGAGTTCCATTTCTAGCTAATGAGCGGAAGCAAAGAGGGTCAGGATCCTATGAGGGCACAAGTGGAGAGTGCTCAGCTGACCTGCAGGGAGCCCAGGGGTGGTGTGGCCCAGACTTCTCCTGTCCTGGGGGCTCCCACCTCCTACCTCAGCAACCTCTTGACTAGCCTTCCCTTTCTCAGGGCTATGCACAGATAGACAATAGTGCCCAGCTGTCAACCCCCAACAACTTCAGGCTATGGGATGGGGAGGGTGGCAGACACAAAAAAAACCAGTCACATCCCAAACCCCCTCATGTCAAACTGCTTTATTACATCTTAAATAACAGTACATTTTAATATAGTATCTATCTTGCATCCAGCTTCCTTGCAGTACACTGACTTTAAAATTAAATACAAAAGGTGAAAAGGGGCACAGGGTGTGGAGAGCTCTACTGGGGATTTCATGGAGAGAATGGGGCCGGGGGCTGGGGAGAAAGAGAGGTTTCTTTTTTTTCTTTTTGCCAAGTCCAGGCCTAACGCACGATTACAGCACATTTTTGTACAGAATGTTGCAGAAAAAACAGAATGGAGAGAAGCCACTACAGCTGCTAAGGAGGAGCACTTCTGGATACATGAGAAGGAAGGAGAGTTAACAGAACAATCTACTGTCCAGACGCTGCTGCGTAATATTTTATTTGAAAAGAAAACCAGGAGAGCCTGGTCATTACAAAAAGGACCATTCGCTGCCAAGGACCCGTTCTTACAAGAGGGTGGGGCTGTGAAGGACTAAGTGATAGAGGACGGTCCCCAGGAACCTCCGCCAGCAACTGTCCAGATGGGCCGAAAAAATGAGGGTGGGAGTGGGCTGGCGGGAGGGAGTTCTGGCTACTCCAGAGCGTGCACAGAGTCTGCTCTGGACCCCTCGGGGGCTTATGCACAGAGTAGCAACAAGAAGTAAGTAGAGCGGCAATGGTTACAACTTTAAACAGGTTATTTCGGAAAAGAAAAAAAACACCTAAGGACTTAGTCCTATATGCATTTTTTTGTTTTGTTTTTTGTTTTAGCATTTCTACAGCATGCGATTCTAAGAGTAAACCCACCCAATATGGCAAACAATCAAAAATTTGTTTTAACTTAGAAAGTTCAAGATCATTATTTTCAAAACATTGATTTGTACATCATTTCATACACAAAGAATTGACTGACTATCCAAGCACAGGACAGGCATCTCTCTTGAAAATCGAGGTTCCTGATAGTTGGGGGTGCTGGGTAGTGTTAGGGTATATGAACTGCCCTCCAACTGCACAAAGAAACCCAAAGTAGATAAGAACTTAATTGTTGGGGAGAGAGGAGCAGAAGGGGAAAGAAACGGGGCGACGGATTGGAGTGAACTACTCACAAAAGGGGAAAGGTTCTTGAAACAAGCATTCAATACCATTAACAGCATGTGTGTGCTTGGTTACCTTACTTCTCTATATGCCATATTTTTGTGCAGCAACAATTATCTGAGACACCAGACAAAAAATAATAAAAAAAGTAGGGACTAAATTTACATCATTAACAATCCCAGAGAGGCTGGGCAGGACCCTCTTGTTTTGCTTCATTATTGACCATAAAGTAATCTATTTAAAAAAGGAAATAAGAATGTTTTCAAAACCCTGCTACAAACATGACTTTAAATTTTGAAACCGTTATGAGATAAAACAAGGTCCTCAACTTGTGGTGTTCACAAAACAGGATCACTGGTCTAAAACTTAAATAAAAGACAGTGAAAAATCAGCTGTGGGCCTGTTTCATAATTACTCAGGCTTACCTTCTGGTGAACATTTTTATTATAGTATTTCCTTTTTATGTCGTTCAAGACAAAAAAAAAAAAAAAAAGGAAAACAATGACAATGGTCCCAAAGGAATGCACAATTTGTTTGTTTACAACCACAGAGATTCTTCTGGTAGAGGGAATTGTGCTCTTTGTTTCAGCAATAGGTGAAGGGAAAAAGATCTTGCCCTTTTGAAGTTCTGAGAGGGAGATGTGGGGGTGTCCGAGTTAGTATGGTTGGGTTGGATATGCTATCATGGTAAATCTTCCAAGGTTGGAATGGTCTTCCAGTCATGGTGGAGTCCATCTGTCATCTTAAAAAAAAAAGTTTGGAGAAGCATTAAAAACCTGAGACTGATTCTACAAGCCACAATTTTTAATGCCAACATGGAAGGAAAAAAAATCTTACTGGGGGTTAAAAAAACAAGCCCCAAACCCAACTACATGCGTCTGTCTATCCCTCTCTATACTTCTGGTCTACTGCTATGTTATTTTCAAGCAACCTCATAATTACATGGTCAAATCACCAGTTATAATTGAAAAACAAACAAACTAGGAAAATGAGCTTATGTCCTGTGCGACTGAAGTCAGTGAAGCTGTAATACCTATAGGTGTTAGTTCCATATCTTGAGGAAACTATCCCAGGATCCTGTGGCCACCGCCATGCCATCATCGGTCACCCCCAGGCAGCTGACACGATTATCATGCCCAGCCAAAACACCTAGGAAGCAAACAGAGCTTCAGTAATAAATAGGAACCCTTAAGCTCACACCCACACAGACCTACTAGCTTATACATATGACATTCTATACTCATCGCAGTAAAATACCATCCCCTTAGAAAACAGACAGATAGAAACAAACACTCAAAGTACACAGTACATACATTGGTGAGGGTCTAGCTGATCCAAGAGTCACTTATGGCTTTGATACAGAGACATTCCTACCTGGTGAATTATACATTTCATTGATCATTTTCACATGATCAATCCTCAAACTGTCTAAACTTTTTCTCACATCTACTACCACAGGCTCATCTTGGGGGTAGAAAAAGAAAAGAGGGCTCTGGAATGTACATAAAGCAGAAACTGGATGGAAGGACCTTAAGTAACAATCTAGTTCAAGAGTAACTGTCTCCTCCACTTACAAAAAACCTGCACCTGCAACGAGTGGGAGGAAGAATTCTGGAATAACAGAAAGCTGCCCTTGAGGTCACTGACATCATGGTGATGGCTGGACCCAGGAAAGCGCTACAAATAGACTGCTAGGAAGGAAATCATGATTCAGAGTAAAAAAGGTATTAAAAAACAACTCATAAACAACCCTTGGATTATCAGGCCTCACAGGAAGTTACATAAACAAATGCAGGTTCCAAACATACCTTATCTGAAACTACCTAAAAGTAGAGCCAAGAATCCACCTATTTGTACTCCAACAATATGTACTGGGATCCATCAGTTCCAGTTCAGTTAAATCTAGAGACCAGCAGGGTGTTGGGTAGGGAAGCACCAGGCTCCTCATCTCCAAGGTGAGTCACTGGCAGACGCTGCTGAGAGCCGTACGTGTTTTCCAGCAGCCTCAGAGAGCGGCCTCTGGGCTCAGGCCTATGGTTCTCTCTCAAGCCTCCTACAGGCCCAGAAACACTGTCTGTGGCTCAGCCAGTGGGGACTGAGGATGGATGACTTCTTAAACACCCCTTATGTCCTGGGGAGCTTGACACCACTGCTGGGGAAATGGGCCTGAGGAGTGACTTAGATGTGGGGAACCTCATAGTGGTCTGGCCTTAGGATTCTCCTTCCAACCTGGTAACAAGCTCACATTCTGGATATAAAATGTTCTGGTAATTCAAGGAAACACGAAATAGGACACCTTACATTGGGAGCTCAGCTTCACATCGTCATCTCTTAGAAGGTGGTGTGTAGATTCAACCAGGTATTATTACCAATGAAAAGATGGAATTTTAACAGAAGCTGACACGGAAGAAAGGAGGGCTATTTTCTCTCCAATTCTGAGAAGACAGCTGGGGAGGACAGGAGAGGAGCCATTTCTAGAAACATGTGCTGGGCCAGTCAGTGTCCACTCTTAGCAGTGAGGGAGTACAAGGGAGGGTTACCACTGTTCCCCTACCAAGAAATTATACTAAAGAAACTTGTTCTAAGACGTTTTCATAGTAACCCTGCAAAGATTTACTCTGATCTGGTTTGCCTCTAACCTGACAAGAGATGGAAGTAGTGCTCTGGGCACATCTTCCTTTTGTCAAGAATGGCCGCAGGCCCAGGTAACTGTCTGCTGCTGTTACCCCAGTGATACTTTTAGGCCAACACAACGCAGTCTTGTCTAACGTTGTAGAGCCTTGTGGTACAGAATATGTGGCTTACATGGTCACACTGTGGCAATCACCAAGTGGGACTGATAAGAACGAGAGCCCCAGGGAGAAGCTGACTGTCTCCAGGGCACCTGTGAAGCCCACCTGCTCTGTCGGCTTTGAGTGCATCCCAGACATTGCAGTTGAAGTCATCGTATCCAGCTAGCAGGAGGCGGCCGCTCTTGGAGAAGGACACTGACGTGATCCCGCAGATGATGTTGTCATGGGAATACACCATCAACTCCTGGTCAGCTCGGAGGTCAAAGAGCCTACAGGTGGCATCATCTGAACCTGTGGCAAATGCATTGCCATTTGGAAAGAACTAGAGAGACAAACGAAAACCTGATTAGGTGGTGTGTCCATCTCGAGATGATGTAAATAAACGCACAAAGAGGACCTCTAACTCTGCTTCATGCTGGGGCTGTGTGAAAAGATGTCCAGTGGTTGTAGGACTGAAATATTCTCCTGTAGCCCCATGCCTCATGCTTCCCAACAATGAACAAGACTTCGGAAAGGGGCTCAGTGAAGCTGCCAGGCAGCTTACTGTAGAGTATGACCCCATAACTGGAGAGGTTCTTATTTAAATGGGACACGCCCCCCTCATAAAATGGAACACACTGGGATAAACTTTTTTTCCCCCTGAAGCAGGTAAGAAGTAACAACAGAGTCTTCTCAGTGGAAAGGCTCTTATGAATAGATTACCAAAATACATTGTTGAATCTGGTTCCCTGGAGAAAAAAATACAACAAATGGCTATTTCTACACTAAAATATTAAATTTTTCCATACAGTTATGGCAAGAGACACAATAAAATCCCTTTCATATAGCCATCACTAAATCAGATGGCTTTGGAAATGCCAGATAAAATGCTATTTTAGCAATTATTGGTGAAAGTGTCTAAAATGGGAGTTGTTTTCCATGACCAAAAAAGTAAAAAGTAATTTCTTAATCTCTAGTTTATTTCCCTCTGCAGCTCTCTAGGTAGCAACAGCTGAGTTTCAAATCAAGCTGCACATTTTACTAAGAGCAAATATGGTTAAAAGCTTTAGTGAAAAACTGGAACACAGTAATAACAAATATAGAAAATGTGGCCACTGACAGAGGGTAAAACTAAAAAGAAGATGGAAGCGTGCCATGTTCTTACAGCCGATGAAGGAGTTTTCAAAAACTAGATTTCTTATTCTGAACCCTTAAACAAAAACCATTACGTTGTGTACAGGCAACCACCCTGCTTGTACATCATGTCAGCAAATCTAGTCTCTTACAGTAAAAAACAGATGACCTAATACAGAAAACATTTCAAAGACAAATCAATGACGTTCCCTAAGACTTCTAAGAACTAATCCTAATTGCTGACAGAGATGGCTATGGATGACCTCATGAACACAAAGTGCAAAATTTCCCCAAACCTAAGCCCATACGTACACAAATGGCATTGATGTCAGATTCGTGGCCGGTGAAAGTTTGCCGACACATTCCTTCTCGAACGTCCCACAGTTTGGCTGAAGCATCACAAGCCCCAGAAACAAACAATCTGGTGTCAGGGGCAAGAGAAAGACTCATGACATCCCCAGTGTGCCCAGTGAAGGTGGTTGTCTGTTGACCAGTTTCTATGTCCCACAAAGCACTGCAAGGGGAGAAGAGAACAGGGTAGATGTTAGTCTCCACCACAAGGAGATCACTTAGTACAGCTTGAGCAGATTGTACTTAAAATCTTTACTTTTTTATTTTTTGAAAATATGCTGTTGGGCACTAACAGAGCCACAGCCACAGCTCCAATGAGAACCCACGAGGTCCTCTGGCCTCAAGAAGCCACCTATTCTACTTCTGGCAGGCTCTGATGATAGGCTCCCATTGAGGCCTGTAGGAGGGAGGGGGGAGGGCGTGCAGGCCTAAGTCTAAGCCCTTTTCCACATTGTTTTTCAGTTGTGTCTGACTCCTCATGCCCTTATTTGGGTTTTTGGTTGTTTTTTGCAGAGAAACTAGAGTAGTTTTCTTTTCTAGCTCATTTTGCAGAACAAGAAACTGAGGCCAACAGGGTGCAGTGACTTGAGCTGGTCAGATTCAAATGCCAGCATCTGAGTCTTCTAGGCCTAGCTCTGTACGTGCTATGGCGCCCCCTAGCATCCCATTCCATAAGAAGTTCCTTCAAATACTGAATGAAGTTCTCATGCCCAGTCTTTCAATCCCAGACCAAACTTTTGTGGCTTTTCTCTTTGGGATGTTGAGTCACTAACGACCTTCCTAGATCCCAGTACCCAGAACAGACTGCTCCTGCAGTCTGGCCGAGCTTTGGGGGGGGGGGGGGGGGGGCGCGGGCTGCTTGGTGCGCGGATGGCTTGTCGGCAACATGCAGAGGTCAATAACCATCCCAGTCTTTTTTGGTGGCCATCTCTCCTACTCCTCACTTGTGTAATTAATTTTTTAGACCCAAGTATAAGCCTTAAGATAAAATTTAACAGGAATCATTACAATTAGATTCAGCCCAAAGTTCTGCTTCATCAAGATCGTTAGATCTCAAATCTGTCACCCAGTGAGCTAGCTCACTTTGGTCATTGGCAAATTTGGTAAAGATGTCACACACAACTTCCTCCACTTTGTTGATAAAACTACCTAGTAATACAGGTCCACGGTACTCTAGCATCACTGTCTCTTCAGGGATCTCGATGAACCATAAAAGAAATTTGGCCACCCAGATGGTTCTGATGTCCTCTAGCAGTACGACTGCCCAGTCTACACCTCCATCTTTTCCACACGAGGAGTATTAGATAACTTCATTAAAATCTAGGTAAGCAAGACCACAGTAATTCCTGAATCTAACAGTGTAGTAATTCCACTTAAACTGGGATATTTGTCCTCCAATTTTATGGTAACTTTCTTATTTTCTGAAATCTATGCAATAGGGATGAGACTGTTTGACCTCAAGAGGTAGAACCAAGAAAGATAGAGGGGAGTTATAAAGAGCAACGTTCAGCCTTGAGGTCAGTGAACAATCAGAACTCTCAGGAACTGGAATGGACAGTCTTGGGAAATAGTAGAGGGATAACTGAAGGTCTTTGAAAAGTAGCTGGATGGCCACCTGTCATTTCTATGACAGGGGCAGATTCATTTTGGGGCATGAGTTAGACCAGAAGGCCATCAAGGTCCCTTCCAACTCTAACTGAAGTTTTATGGCTCTATGAGATATAGTGAATCATGGGTAAGCAAGCACCTGCTTCAGTCCTTGCAGCCCCTAGGCTAATGGTCATCTGAGCCAGTCAACTTCTTTTCAAAGGCACATAGGTGTTTTCAAAGGCACACCAGTGCCTTACTCACACTGGGACATTCTCCTTGAGACAGAAAAGAGAAGAAAAACAATGGAGCAGCTCTGACATTTCACAGCCAAAAATCTCAGCAGAGGTCCTATCCCCTTCCTGTCTTACAGTAAGGTGTCACCCTGTGTGCAGGTGACAGTTCAGTGTTGTAGTGAAGAGAAAGGGATTTGAGTCAGGAAGACCTAAGCTCAAATCCTGCCTCAGACACTTAATAGTCTTAGTAGAGTGATCCTAGGTGGGATGTTTAACCTCACTTTCCTCATCTGTAAAATGGGGAGAGTAATTAATAGCACCTACCTCATAGGGTTGTTTACGGGAATCAAATGAGTTAAGCTAACTCTAATTACTATGATGATGAGGATTATTACATGCCTTTTAAAAAACTCTAACAGTTAGTGGTTCTCTGCGCACACGTAATGGCTTCTTCGGAAAGCCATCTTTCCTCCTCAAAATCACTTCCCTTTGTGCCTTCAGTTGTCTTGCAAGCCCCAGGAGAATCTGGGTTCATGGGCCCTTGTCTCCCTTTCCTTTGGCCATCTGCACATGCAGATCTGTTCTCCCCAAATGCAGGGTGTGTGCCAGATTATGTCCACTGTCACTCCCTGCTCATCCCCCAAGGCTTCCACCCCAGCAGCCAGTTTCTTTCTGATGGTGAGAATCAGAAAAAAAATTTAGACTAAGAAGATTTTCTACCTTTCAAAAGTTGAAATCATTACTAAGGTTAAGTCAGAAAGTTACCAGCTGCTCTTCTTTTGGCAAAAAGGGCAATGGAAGCCCCCATGAAGCCAATGCCTTGCCTCTGTGCTGGGCTGGGGAACTGTTTCCCAAACTTCTCCTCTATTTGTCCAAGTGGTTCCAAGGTTACTCTGATGGCCCCCATTGATCTTCACCCATCTTCTCCTGTCCATGTTGGAGCTCTAAGACTTTGTCCCATGAGCACACCTTCTTAGTATAGAATGTCACCCACTACCCCCAGACTCTCTTAATTATTCTGTTTCTTTTGAAAAAAGCACACCCACTCAGTCTCCCCTACTCTCAATAATATCCATGATAACAAGATGATGCTAAATTTATCCCCTTGCATTAGGACCTACAGTTAATTTTGCATGTCACCTAAAATTGATGAGTGTGTGTATAAACACCAGAGGTCAACATTTTGCTAGGGGACGCTTTCTTGGATTTGGTCTCCTGTGAACTCTGGGACACCTGCTGCTTTCTTCTTCCCGCATGGCAGATCTACGTAGGCAGATCTCCCCCTTTGTGATTATTTTCGGGTTAAAGCCCTTTTAATTGGATCTGCAGGGTGCCAGGCTGAGACTGTCTCACCAGCCCTGCACAAGAGCCTGTCATCTCTGTCTTTTATGATGTAATCCAGAAATCCAAATCCAATTCTCTGAAGCCTGAGAACATCTTTTTAGCCAGATGTTCACTTTCCAAATCAGCTTTTCTCCACGATAGTCTTTGCTTCCAATAGGTGGCAGAGAAGAAAAGTCTGCCCAAGCCTTTACAGCCTCCAGTGTCTTGTGCAAGACCGGATAACCTTCAGCCATGCTTTCTAGGCTGCTCTTGGCACCATCACTTTCAGCTCATGTCAAATACCAGAAATGGGGAGTCGTCTGGTTTTGAATAGAATTCCCACCCCCACCCCGGAGAAGCCAACCTATACTTCTGATGGGTTAACAAAAGGCTGCCTTGGCACTCCCTACACTCCTGACCACCCCTCTGCTCTGCTCTTCTCCTCTCCTCGGACCCTCTGTGGGTGACAGTCCTTTTTGAGCTCCAATGGTCCCCCTTCCCTTTCCGCTCTACTGGACAGTCTTCCACCCTTACCTCCCAACTTGTTCCTCTGCCTCTTTAGGTTCTTGTATATAGTATATATACTTATACTCTCTTCTAGTTTCAGGGTCAAACTGTTGCACTACCTTTGATAACCTGAAGCCCCTTTATCATCTCTCCTACGGAGAACCGTGAAACCCCCCTCCCCCTGCACTTTGAAAACAGGAAGAAACAGTTACTTGGCTGTAGCCGAAAGATGAATACCACATGTTTGATCTGAGCCATGGAAACTTCTACCTACTGTTCACAGTGAGATTGAGATCACCCTGGAGATCTCTCCAACTGCTCATGTTTTTGTTTTTTTTTTTACAACAACCTCCTAACACAGTATCTTCATACCCTTTTATCCACGGTTAACAACTTGGTGGTCACTGCTGAATGTTCTCTGGGAACCATTAACAATCCCATAGGAGCTGGTTTTAATTTCAGTTTCTATAAAACAAGTTTTCTTAGACTGAGTTCTTTCGTTTGCTTCCCCCAAAGGATTTACTGAAGCTTTCTGTTTCTACATCAGTTACTTCCGGATAAACCTTTCCTACCTGGCCCTCCCTGAAGTTGGCAATGAGCCCAATATTCTACTCCTCTGACTACAAACTTGCCCCCTGCCCCCTTCCCTCACTAAGATGAGGAAGGCATGTATGATCATTTGTTCTCTGATCATCTGTTCTCTGCAATCAAGATTGGGCATTGCTTTTCTGCCTTAAGAGAAACCAAAAGTAACATACAGTTTTAAAAAAATACTGTAGCAAAAATTAGTTTTCACAAAATCTCATCTTAAATAATTTTAGTGATTTCCTAAGTTGTACTTTGGTAAAGAAAAATAAGTAAATTCAAAAAGGTCACTTCATTTTAAGGGCAAAGAAATTTCTGTCAACCTTAATTTTGCTATTCTAATTGTGTTATTTGGTACAACAAGTAAAAGGGGGAAAAAAATGGCCCCTTCTCAAGCAGGCTTCAGTAGCTCCACAAGGCTGATCATGCAGTTTAGAATGTGGGGCATTCTTATCCAGCCTCATCTCAAGCTGGGCCTAGTGACACTAAGTTCTTGAGCTCTTGGGGTATCCTGATAATGGGAGCAAGATTAAGCCAGCCAAGCAGTTTCTTGAATTTATTTTATCTCTTAGCCCTTGAGGACTCCACCTATTTATTGGAGTGACTCATGTGTGAAAATAAAGGAGATTTTGCACTGACCAACAGTTTACATGTTTCAAGTTTCATTACTATTTATACATGTTGAACTGTAGATAGTTTTCAAAATCAGAAAAAAAAAACCGAATGCAGAAAAACTGATTTGCAACTGTTCAGTACTGAACACTTTCATGCCCATTTTCATTTACGTCTCTATAGCCCTAAAGAGAGAGGAGAAGTGCCTTGTGAGGGCCTGTCACTCACCAAGTGGTGTCTCCAGAGCTGGTGACAATTTGATTATCATCCAGGAAGCGGCAGCATGACAAGTAACCTGGAAAACAGAGCACAAAGGCTGAGAGTCAGAGGAGAACCCACATCTCTGGGAACAGGCCAGGTGTTCCAAAGGGTTAGGAAGATTTTTTACTTGACTGTTCCATTCTATAGTTCAGAGTCTTGAGGTCATTATTATACTACCATATCCAGGATTTCTAGATTAAAAAAAAAATCCCCAAGGTAGTTAAAAAACTCCATCCCCCCACCCCCAACAAACACACAACACAGTATTTATTCCTGGGGCAGAAGCTAGGTTTGATCTAGGCTAATGGTGATCTGCAGAGCTAAGGTAAGATGGGTAGGATTACCCAAGGTCTGCTGAGTACCAGGATAAAATAAAATTTAAATTAGATAAAATCTATTCAAGAAAAAAATCAATATATTATGTATATAAATATTTTGGAATGTGGTATACTCACATCTTCCTTTGATTCTAACCACACAAAACACAGTGAACACTTTCAGAAACACACCCTGGACCAGTAGGACACAGAGCCTGGTGCCCAGGCTTGTGGATTCTCCCACTTCCTCCACACCATTTCTTCTCTCTGTCCCCTTTCTCCACTCATGTGGCCCCTTTCCTACTGTAGCCAGGCTCTCAGCACTGGGCCACTGCCCTGCCACCGTAGCCCCCCTGCCATCTCTCTGCCCCCAGCCTTTCCCCCTTCTCTAAACACTCTCCATGCTGCTTCCAGTGTGATGTTCCTAAAGCTCAGCCTGGGCCAGCTCACTCCTTTGCTTCCTAAGCTCCACTGGCTCAGCCTTTAAGTCCAAACGCAAACTTTTCTATTGATTTTTAAATCCTATCCCAACCTAGTTTTGACCCCCAGGTTTGCAATACATTAGACCCCTTCATGCCCAGCTTGCTGTCCTAATGCTTCCTGCCTTCTTTCCATGCTTTTACCTGGAATATACATCCTCCTAATCCCAGCCTCTGCATCCTGTGTGTGTGCACTTCTTTAAGCTCCTAAAGAACAAGGACTATTGTATCTCCAGAGCCTTGCACTTAGTAGGCTCTTAATAAATGTGTCAGCTTACTGTAAGAACCAACTAATTATGACTGTGATACTACTCAGGGAAAATAATTTTGAAGGAAGGGAAAAATGCTAAATTCTCATATGAATGACTAGTTTCCAATGAGCAATAATTCCTAAATCTTAGAGCTGTCATTTTTTGAAGCATGTGTGATCACAACCCTTCTGAGAATGGTTTCTTTGATCCCGTCCACACGCCATGCTCCAGATCGCTCACTTCCGTCAAAGTCCTACACAGACTCTTTTGCTCTTCACCCAGTTTTTTAGGTTTATTATGAAATGAGGAAAAATGAAATTTTAAAATTACTGAATTTAAATGGAACATCCCAGTTGTAGGTCACAGTACACAGTGCATGTTACTCATGGGTCCCTTCTTACTTTCAGTGACTTTTTCTGGAGAGGCTTGCTTTAGGACTGCTTTAGGGATCAAATCCTGCCTTGGACATGTCTGCTTTGGTTTCAACTGAATCACTGTGAATGGTGGTGGGAAGGCTAACGCAGATGGGAATTTGCTTAGAAAAAGGAATGCAAGGGTTACCCCAGGGTCGAATTTGGAGCTGGAACTTGACTGAACATCTTCCTCAATCATGTGGAGGCAAGAAGCCCCCATCCAAACTGAAGGCCTACAGACATCTCTAGTAAAAAGTCAAGTCAATAAAGTGAAGATCCCAAGAACCTCAGTGAAACCAGGTGAGGAGGCAGGGGCAGGAGAATTTATGTCAAAATATCCTTGTGGGAAAAAGGAGGTCAAGCCGTCCTGATGATAAGCTGGGCCAGAGCCCATGGGACGAAAGGCAACTTGTAGGCAGTGCTCAAGCCCCCCCACTGGAATGTTCCAGGCAGGTCAGGAGGGTGGCCTCTACAAGGCAGGCTCTTAGAAAGCAGCTGTCAAGGGGACTCTACAAGACAAGTTCATTGAGTAGACCTTGGAAGGAACCCCAAAATATCCCACAACAAGAAGACAACTCCTCAGTAACAGGTTCCTGAAAGAATCAGCCACTTTAGGAAGGTGAACTAACTGTGGAGTCAGCGTGAGTTTAAACCCTTATCCTGACACTGCCTGGCTGTGTAACTGTGACACCTCACTTGGCCTTTCTGAGAGCTGCTGTCCCTCCACCTGCAAGATCATCCATATGAAGAGAAGTGTACTGAAAATAATACTCATCTTATTTGGTCCTCACCACAATCCTAGGAGAGAGATTCTATTATTATCCCCTTTTACAGATGAACAAACTGAGGCAGCACTTGAACTCAGCCCCTCCTGATCCTCTCACTATCCCCTCCATGCCTCACACCTGTGCCAAGCTTCTGGGAATCACCTTGACACAGGCTTCACAAAGAAACCCTAGTTTGATCTGAGGCCCAGGGCCGCTCCTCGCCAGGACCGCCTCCAGCCCTCTGGCCGGATTTGAATAATGGAAACGATGTGGTTCTCAACAAGAAAAGAACAGCCTGAAGGGGCACCTGCATTGAGTAATTTCCGCAGGGCCTTGGACACTTATTTGTGGACCGAAATTGAGCTACGGAGACGTTTCTTTAACTCACAGGAAACAGGGATTTTCCAGGGAAGGCTTAACAACAATCTGAAAATCGAACAAGCTTTAAAATGTTCAAGTTATGAAGACTGGCCCAGTCTGGCTCCCCTCCTCCTCCCCCTCCCTCTAAGGGCTCTACCTCGGGGTCTCCACGGCCTGCACCGAACTTTGGCCAGACATACCTGACTTACTGCCTCAGTAACGTCTGAGCCATTCCACCCAACTAACCTGAACCACAGACCAACACTTTGTGTGTTTACTGAAACTGTCAAGGACCCTAGATAAGACGGAAACAGAAACCAAAGTTAACTAGGAAAAGTCTTTCTCCGAGGAAAGTGACATGTCATGAGGCACGTGTAAAACAAATTCCTCCAGAAATTCTACAACAAATTACTACTAATTTCACTCCTTCAGTGTCAACACATGGATATGGGCTGTTTATTACAAATATTAAACATGATTAAATAATTATGAAACATGATTAAATTATTAATGATGGTATCAAAAAACGTGAATGTCCACCAGCTTGCAGGTAGAAAAAGGCACATGAATGTCAAATATGTGAGTGGAAAAGAATACTGTTTTAACAGCTCACTGTTTCCCAAGGCCCCCCAGGTAGATGCCCCCAACTAAAATGACACAAAGTTATAGGAGCAGAGGTATTCAGTGGGTCAAAGTGCACAGATGGCACTGAGAGGACTGGCAGGTCCTTATGGTACCCAATGGGACCATTGCTCAATTCCCGCTTTTCCTTGTAACTGAACACACTATCAGGAAACCAATGGTAAAAGCAATGTCCAAAGAGTGAAAGGCACCAGAGACAGACATAGCAATGAGATGATTATCCAGCCCCAGGGTGGGATAAAAATAAAGACCCCTCACCTGTGTGTCCAGCCAGCTCTCGACTCACACGCACATTTCCCTCACGAGTTTTCAGATTGTAAATGGAGCAGATGTTGTCAAGCCCACCACATGCCACGTAGTTGCCAGAAGGTGCATATGCACAGGTCATGACCCAAGATGAACGCAGAGGAATGGCATGGACCTTAAATCAACAGGGATAGATTTTAAGTCTCCTTTTCAGCTTTCACTTGATAGTAAGAGGCAGTAGAAAAGAAATGTGTGTGTGTATATCACAAGGATCACCTGCACACACAGCCAAACTAAGCAATGATTTGATTCACATTTGACATTAGTGGAGAAGCCAACGTAGATCTAGAGGCCTACAAAAAACCAAAGTAAAGCACAACAGAGTACCAAGAGGAGTACCCCTGACTATGACCCTATGGACCCAACAGCATTGTTTTTTTGGTGAACCATGTTGATGTACCAAATCATATCACAAGAACAATGAATGTTACCAAAATGAGTAATGAAGTGGCACTGAATTTTGGTTGCAAATTTAATGTTTTGTTACAAAATACTGCATTTGTACTTCCAAGAGCTCTTATAAAAGTTGGATTAGATAAAAGCTTTCTTTAAAACTTCTGGTGGTATTATATGTCCATTTCATGACACCTTAAAAGAACCAGAAATTTCAACTTTGTATTAAATTTTGGAAGAAGATATGGTCCTTGCACCCAGCATTTTTCAAGAATAAAAACTATCCTTATTTAAATATTAAATTGTGATTTTTTTTCTGGTCCTTATGCTCTTCTGCCTGCTTTCTAAAGCCAGCCCCAAACCGCTTTCCATTTCAGCTCTGGGAAGGGGTGCTGGTCACTCTGTGATATGCTCCTGCAGGGGCTGCCCATGTGGCTAAAAGCAATCTTAAAAAATCTCACCACCTTCAACTCTTTTCAAAGATAAGATTTAATTTGCACAGAATGTATGTTCAGGAATAAACATTCAGTCTATTTTGCACTACAGAGACTTAACCTGCCACATTGTCTTGGTCTCTCTCACCTTGTTTGTGGTGTAGCTATCCCAAATGATGAGTTTGCCATCTTGGGAGGCACTAACTAGAAGCCTGGAGGAAAAACACAAGGTAAATACACATGAGTACCACAGTAACCAAGAAAGGGCAGTTCGTTCTTAACCTCAGGAAAAAAAAATTCAACTAGAACATTCTAAGCATCTATTATAACATCTGAATCATAGGAACCTTTATGAATTAGATCAGCCACCCTGCCGAAGGACAGAGAGATCTTCACAAGTCTTATCATACACTTTGTAATTCGGACCCAATATACAATGTAACTGGTTCTTTTTCTTTTAAAAGTTCTTATTGACATCTTTTGATTGTCACAGTTGCTGCCATTTCTCCAGATCACATACTTCCCCCTCCTTCTTCCAGGATTATTTTCTATGACACAAATTTTTTTGGAGGGGAGAGATACAGAAGTCATCATATTTCAGTCAGAATGGGAAAAGCTTTGAATATTTCTAATGTTTTTGTGCACTTGGGAAAAAGTCTTGTTGTTGTGAAAGATAATGTAAAACATTCGAAATAAATACTTTAAAAGACAGAAACAGTTTTTCTTTAAGAACTCTGTACTAGTCTCCAGGAAGATGAAGGCAAATGGCAATACTGTTGGTGGACCTATGAGATGGTCCAGATATTTTGGAAAGCAGTTTAGAATCACACACAAAAAGAGTTAAAACATTTCCAGTCTAAGGACAGAGGTGCCACTTCTAGGCACAGAAGATCAAAGCCTAAAAGAAAGGTTTTCATACATCTATATCTATGTCTTCAAATATTCATAGCATCACTTTCTGTGTCAGCAAACTGGAAACAGAATAAACGTCTATCCCCCTGGGGAATGGCTGAACATGTGGTACATGATGAAAACCTGGGATTCAGAGAAGCCTGGGGAGGCTTCTGCAAGCTGGGGCAGAGTCCAGAAGAATCACACACATGGAGCGCAGAGGGCCTCAAGGTCACTGGGGTCAGAGCGGGAAATCTGAGACCCAGCTTACTGGCAGAGAGCAGGAGAGGCAGGTAGGATTCAAACCCCGGTCCTCTGACCACAGACCCAGGGCTCCTCTAGAAAACACACACAGCAGTTACAATGCAGATGGAAAGAACAGGAAGCTGAACCCCAACCTGTAGTTTTAACAACCAAGCCTGGCTATGGAGAAACCCCAAGAAAACATGCCTCCCTCTCTTTCATCACCAAAGAGAAGAAGTATGGGTTAAGAGAAATATTGAATAACCTCTCAGACACGGCTAATAGATTGATCACTTCTGCTAACTTGCCTTTTTCTTCTTTCTAAAACTCTGTTACAAACAATGGCTTGCTGGGGAGAGGAGGAAATCAGTCTATCACCAGAAAGGAATGTGACGTGAAGACAACACAGCCCTAGAAGTTGCACCTTTAGATATACAAATAAGAACCCAAGGACAATCAATTCTTACCAGGGTGTTTTTTCCCACAGAGTTTTGAGGGAAAAGTACTTTGTAAATAACCAGGTACATATGAATTACTGCTGCTCAGAAACGCTGGGCTCAGACATCTACTGAGAACCAGTAAACTAGATATCAACTGCAATTCATTAAAAGTTCTGAGACCTATATACATACTTCCAAGGCCACAGGCAATAGAAAACCCCTAGTGCTTAATTCTCTGTCCCACTCTGACGCAGTTAAAGATTAGATACAAAAGGAGGGAGCTTTCAGGCTTCCAAATTTCTCTGAACAAGAAGATCTTTCTGAGAACAATTTTAATCATGCTTTTTTCCTCCCTCTGGGTAATTGTGCTAATTACCAATGTGACTGTTTTGATGAACAGTTCAGTTACACAAGTTTAGGATTTATATGCTGAAGATCTGTAGCATCCTTGTTGAGCAATGAATTTTGAGCTGAAATTGTAATTTGTTAAAAAAAAATTTAATATATTGGACAAGACCTTTGAACAAAAACATACATCTAGTTCAGAAGAAATCACTGCTACTTCATCATTCTTTCAGTAAATATGTGGTTTTTTAAAGAAATAATGAAAAGGTTTTGATGTCAGGTTTATCCAGAGTGCTCACCTGAAGATGACAAGATTTTATCATTTAAGTTTTTAATTTACAATGAAGTCAAAAGAGCCATTTGTCTACCTGTATGCTGACTGCTGGATGCTGCGATTAGGAGCAGGAGAAAAATCTGTTACGATTAACCTTAAAATAAACCTACAATTTATTATAGTGTACAAATTTTAGATTATTTCTCAAAGTTGTTTGGTAGGTATTTCAATTCTACAACACCTGGAAAATCAGTTCTTAAGGTAAACCCTGGATAAGAGAAAGTCACCTATGCATTATTCCTGTAACAAGAAAAAACAAGGCTCTAGTTTGCAAAGTTATATTATAGACTTTAAGCTATTATTAGCTCATAGAATGACATAACTTTAGAGCCAGGATTTCAGTAGTTATCTAGTCTGACCTCTAACCCCAAAGAAGTCCACACTATACAATACAGTTGTATTAGAGCTAGCCTTGGCTTGAGGAACTGCTAGGACAGAGAAAACTCCTATTTTGGAGACCCCTAACTTTTAGGAAGCTGATCTTTCTCCAATTTCTACTTCCTGCTCTTGGCTATGCTGTTCAGTCCCTGTCACCTCTCCCCCAAATTATTACAATGGTAGCATACTTGGTGTCTCTGCCTCCAGCCCAGCCCCCTCCATTGTCCACTCAGTTGCCAGGACATTTCCCTGTGTAGGCCTCCCCTACTCAATCATTGTCTGTGGGAGCAAATATAAACTCTACCTAGCACCTAAAGCCCTTCCACCACACCCTCATCATCCTTATCTTCCTTCCTCTCCCACCTGCCCTCTTGCATCCAGATGACCACGCTGGCCTTCTCGCTTTTCCTATTTCTGCCTCAGAATAATCATCGTGACATCATAATCAACATTTATACAGTGCTCATAAGTATTTTAGCTCCATAACAAGCCTTTGAGCTAGGTGCTGCTATTATCCTCATTTTATAGCTGAGGAAATTGAGGCTAACTTAAGTTAAGTAACTTATCCAGGGTTACCCACAGTGAGTGTCTGAGGCCAGATTTAAACTCAGGTCTTCTGGCCTCTGTGCACTGTGGCATCCTGTGCTAGTGCCTGCACACACTTCAAGCACCCCTTTTCACTGCCTGGCCTTTGCCTCCTCGGTATCCATTCTCCTGCACACAGGACCCCCTCTCCGCCCCTCCTCCAGGCTACGTAAGTGTCGTCTGATGACCCCTCTTCTTCTTCCAGTCCATCCCTTTGAGGTTCCTGTAAAGGACCCTTATCTCCAGTTCCTCCAACTTATCTTTATGGAGGGTGAGGCCCTTCCCCTATTAGGTATCATATTAATAGGACAAAATACATTATCTCCACTAAATAAATTTTAATGGAATTTTGCTTAGCTCAGGCACAAAAATTTCAAACATATTTCTATGTACACGTATAATACTGTCATTCTGCTCTTTTAAAATTAATCTTATGGCTAATAAAATTCCACACTACCTTACTTATGAGCACAATGCTGAGAATTAAGATGACCTAAAGAGAGAAAATCAGCTCATTTTCATTAGATCAGAAAGGTTACCTGTAGTATTGTCTACTAATTAGAAATATCCTTAATAACTACTGACTAACTGAAGAGGGGAGAAGATCCTAATCTCTTTATCCTTCTTGAAGGTGAGGGAAGACAATCCTGCTAATCTCCAACCAAGAAACTATGTTTGAGAAGTATGTAAGAACATAGCCTTTTGGAGCCTCAGTTTCCTCATCTGTAAAATAACAAGCCTGGATGAATTCCATGTCTACATTCATGATCCTATATGCTATAACCAATTTTAATGGGCGGTACCAAAAACAGTCACACCTCACAGATCCAGAACTCAATTATCTGGCAGTTCTATTAGGAGCTTAGTAGGCAAATAAAAAAAAGGCTTGTCAGCCAAAACTGAAGTCTAAATTCTTGTCCTTACTAACTGAAGAATTTCCTTACAGCCTACTTATTCTTAATTCACACGTAATTCTAAAAAAGCCTGGTTATTAGACAATGAATAATAACCAGTACTTTCTTTCTCCATGGGCATGACCACGCCCATTCTCTGAAGAGTATGTGATTTGCCTATGATCATGGTAACCAAGGCAGAAATTGAATCCAGTTCTCCTTGACTGAAGTCCACTCTCCTTCCCAATGACTCCTAGACAAGCACCCAATTTTGGGTGCCAGTGCTGCTGCTTCAGTCAGGCCTGTGTCTTTATCACAGCCTTGCTTTGTGCATGGTCTAAGAGACGAATTCTTCAAGGTCCAGCTCCAATACCATCTACTCCATGAATCCTCCCTTCCCTGACTGCTCTTAACCACAATGACCTCTCCTTTCTCAGAACAGCATATACTATTACACAATGTTTGGTTACCATACACATTTTCTACCCTGGATCAGAAGGTTCCTGAGGAAAGAGGCTGTGTTTATTTTATTCTCCCCCATCCTCCTTAACCCATCAACCATCCAGAGAAATAAAAATGAGAAACTACGTGAGTGATACATTGCCACAAGAACAAGTAAGAGTTAACATACCAATACAGCAAAGAGAGGGAAAAAAATTAAAAAGTCAGACACAAGTACCTGGGGAAAAAAATGTCACCTGGGTCTGTTTAAGAAGGACCAAAGCCCCATGACATCACTGTGTTTACTGGCTCCTATGCACACCATTTTAGCTCATGTGCTCTTAACCTAGGGGCCATGGATAAATGTCAAGGGGCCTGTGAACTTGGATGGAGAAAATGTTTTTACATGTTTATTTCAGTATCACTGGTTTCCTTTGTAACTCTATTTTATGTACTTTCATTAATACTGAGCTGTGGTCCAGAGGCTTCATCAGACAACCAAAAGGTTCCATGACACAAAAAAAGGTTAAAAAGCCCTAGTTTAACTTCTAAGCTGCCATTTCTAACCTGCCTTGGGTTTGGGTAAACTGCTAAACCATGAAGCAGCCTGACAATTTTTGGTGGACGACCCTATTTCCATTCCATTTACTCAAGATTTTGAAACGACTTGAGAAGGTATACTTTAAGGGAATGTACTGAATTTAGGTCTATAGGCTGAGCTTTTTTGCCTTGATTTCAGAGCATTATTATAACAGTAGACGTAAAAGTGACTACACTGCAGGTCTAATGAATTCTAAATGACTTCCCTAAGAACATTTAGCATCAGACAAATCCCACGGACAAAAATGAACATCAACAGATTAAGATGTTGTTCTGGGAAGATAAGATTCTACACTTCGGAGAGGAATCTTTCTCAGATCTGTGACCCCTGTCCTCATGTTAATGCCTCCACTGAGCAGACCTTACCTTTTTCTTAGTGAGTATCATGGTGAATCTCGATTTAACTTTAACTGACACTACCGGTACTATTCTAGGGCTCCAGAAGAGTTCACTCCTGGAGAGTGACAAATCACAAAATAACATTGCATTATAGATGAGAAGTTCAGGCAAACTCCTGAGCGGCAATGTTACAAGAAGTCATGGGGCATCAGGATGTACCTCCGAGCTGACCATTAAGAATGCTGATCCTGAGAATACCAATGCGGATGGACCGCAGGGGCTGAAAACCATTTGGAAATAACAGCAGACTGAAGACCAGCTTTAATGATGTGAATGTAATCAGATCAATTCCTGACACCTCCACTGAGTCCCCTCTTCACTTTGACTTTCCAACCCCTTGTCATTATTAGGAGAGCAATTAGAATGCGGGACGACAAAATATGCTGTATAAATGAAGCAAATACCACATGTTGAGATTACCAAAGAAAAGATTTTCCGCAGCTCAACAAGGGGCCAGATGACTGTAGAACACAAACACCGACAGTGCAGTGTTTAGAGAACAGTGTAAATCTCAGAGTCACTTCACTGGGAAAGGTAGGAGAGATGGAACTTCAAGAAGCCTCAAAGATGAAAGGAAGCAGGGAGAAGACCAAGAATTTATTAAGTTCCTACTATGTGCCCAGCACTGTGCCACCAGCTTTACAAATCTTGTTTGATTGCTACAAAACCCTGGGAGGCAGGTGCTGTTATGACCTTCATTTTATAATTGAGGAAACTGAGGCAGACAGATTAAATGACTTGCCCAGGATCACACAGCTAACCTCTGAGGCTCAATTTGAACTCAGATTCTTTTGACTCCAAGCCTAACACTTTATTCACTGCACTAACAAGCTGCTGAGACCTGACAGATTTGGGTGGTATAGACAAGAACCTGAAGGAAAAGATGTGAGGATAGAAGGTTAATCAACGGGTCAATGAGGGATAAATACAAGATTAAAAAAAAAAAACAGATAAATGTGGCCTTCAAAGGAGAAAGGGTAATATGTATGTAATGTAACGTATTAATGAGATTTCTTTCTGATGAGAAGAAAAGGAGAACATGAACATGGAAGCTGGGAGACAATTCCAGGCTTAGACAGCTAGTGAATAGTTCTGGAGGGAGGAAATGGAATGACAAACAAGAAGGCCAGTGCCACTGGATCTTAAGAGTATGTGGAAGTGGGTAAGGTATAAAAATACTGGAAAGGTAGGAAGCAACCAGGTCATAAAGACCTTTAAAAACCAAAGAGAGGGTTTTATTTTCTGGTCCTGGGGGAAAGGGAGGATCACTGGAGCTGAGTGACTAAGCAGGATGAAATGATCAGACCTGCACTGGAAGGAAGTTAGATTAAAGAGCCAAGGGAGAGAACTGAGGCACCGGTGATGGCCGTGACAAAAGCCAAGTGGGTAGCTGAGAGATGCTGGGCAGGTAGACCCGATGGGATATGGAACCCCACTGGAGGTGGTGGGGTTGGGAGTGGGGAGGCCATTAGACAGGGAGTGAAGAGTTGAGGACAACAAGCATAGTTCTGATCACAGCCACACATACCTGGAATCAGTGCCCCAATGCATTGCATAAATTTTAGCCAAGTGCCCCCTCAGCGTTCTTCTGGTGCGCATTTGGATCCGACCCACTGGATCAATGTTGGCTGTGATCTACGAAAGAAAAAGGTTCTAAATCATAACTGGGAGAGTCATAAGCTGTTTTCTGAATTCCAGATAGTATTCTATTTAACATATTAATAAAAGGATTTGTTTCTTAGAACTTGAGCTCAGTCAAAAGGCTGTACCCAAGGACCGAGAAGGCCACATGTGGTCTGGAGGTGATCCAGTCTGTTAATGAGTCCACTCTGATTAGTCTTTCTCCTCAACTAGACTGTAAACTTCTAGAAGACAAGCACCTCACGCAACTGGTGCTTGTCCTCATACAAGGGGCTCCGTGAGCAGAGAAAATGCTGACCCAATACGTGCTGGCTCTCTATCAAGCCCTAGCTCAGCAATCTTTTTACAAAGTTTACTATCAATTAGAAAAAAATGTAAAGTGTGCAGTTGATAATTATGATTAGTCTTTAAAATGTAGATCTGTTATCTCTTCCTACAGTTCAACTTCATTTAAAGGAATTCCTGAAAAGCAGTAAGACAATTTAAAATCCATCAGCCACGCTCTGGGGAATCATGAATATATTTTTTCCTTCATATTTTGGACGAGTTCCTTTGGGCCTCAGACAGAAGTTTAAAGACTCAGATTTAAAAAGTTCTACTAAGATGGCTACAACTTTTCATGACTATTTCTATGACAGTGGATTACTTTTTAGAAATTATTTTTATAGGAATGAAAAATCTGTTAAATCGTTTTAAGTTTTACATTCTACAGTAAAACTTTATAAATTTATATTAACTGGCAGGAAGGTTAAGGCTGAGAGAGAATATTTAATTTTCTAGTTTTATTATAGATACACCTCCCCCTACACAACAGACCCCTCTGTAACAAGGGAAAAACATTTCAGCAAAGCTGAACACAGTAACAATATCAGAAAAAATAGAATTTCGTGAAGAAATTCTAGTCTTACTGCTTTCAAGTATATGAAATAACTTTAACTGAGCTTCTCAACAGAATATTTAAGGGACTTACATTTAAGAACTAGCTAGGAATCATTTACAGTTAGGTTGCTAATTATGTACACACATCAATGGTATTTCTAAAACATGTAGAATTTTGTTCCTGAAGTGGTTTAAACAGTTTCAAGAGATGCACCGCTTGGGACATAATAGGCACTGAAGGCTTCAGTCAGCAAGCATTTCCACAGTTTCTACACTGTGCTAGAGACTAGGGATACAAATACAAAATGCTTGTTCCATGTTCTGCTTCAAGTTCTGTTCACATGCTACATTTGTACCTAAATGTCTTTTTCATGATGAATAATGATAAATTTCAGTTCAAAAATGAATTAGCAAAAGTTCAAAGTTAGTAAGATTTAAATTTTTTAGTTACAAGACTATCTTTATATATTCCAAGTTTTAAGTGAGAAAATGATCAACATTTCAACTACTACCCAACTCTGACTAGTCCAGACTATCAGTTAGCCAAAGCCAAAGCATTACTACATTTCCAGTAAGGTACTAAACAATTTAGTCTGTCAGTCTAAATTCGGTACAATTTGTAATCCCGCTTTTAGAGATAACACTTGACAGCTTGCTGTTTCCATGTAACAATCATTCAACAAAATGTCTGGGTAACAAATTGTGTTTTCTCTCTGAACTCCGTCAAAAGAGCTTAGCTTAGCAATCAAGAAACATATAAAGTCATGCTCCAGATACCGGAAAAAAAGCTAATGAATACCATGCTGGAGCCTGTTTATTGAGGAGTATGTTTCAATGATGTATAAACTATTAGAATAATGATTTTTAAAGGAGGTGCCATCTTTCATTTAACATGAACAAGGCAGCCTCTTTGAAATACCACCTCAAGGACATGGCCTGAGCATCGACATTAAAACAAAAACATTTTTTATCCATAATCCTCTCTTTGAAAACCAAGCTCTCACTCAATTATCAGATTCTCACACAAAAAAATGACATCCCGGAAAAAGTATTTTTGGATAAACCTACTAGTAACAGGCCCAAAACGTCACCAGTGCCATCTGAAAGACATATTTCAACCCCTGAGTACAAAAGCAGCTGACTCTAAAAGTTCTGTATAGATAAAAGAACTGTTAAGTTCTAGAACAACCTACAAACCATGGGAATTAACTTTCCATTCTTACCTGAGACAAAGTTGCATCTGCACATGCTTTTCTAGCATCCTGAAAGGGAGAAAAGGGCAGGGAGGGGTGGGGGAGGAAAGAGGAGAGAAGAAAATGCACAAGTTTAACAGAAATGCCAGGTCCTCAAGCAAACTTCAGAAAGGCCCCTATAGTCTTCATCACAATAAAAGCCGCTCTCTAGCACAGGTCCCAACTTTTAAGTTCCTGTAATGCTGTAGCTGCTTATACAACAACCAGGCCTGGCAGACACCAGGTTATATAGGGTCCTTGTACCTTTTTAAAAGCACATTCCCATTTACATCCACCAGACTCTCAAGACCATACCATGAGGTCTGTAGGGTCAGCCTGTTTTACAGGTGAGCAAACTGAGTAACAGAGAGGCACACACAGTTAGTGAATGGCAGAATATCTGAGCTTGAAGATTTTTTTCACGGAACTGTATTTTCTAAAAGGACAATAGATTTAATTCCCTAGTTTTGTGAACTATCTGTGAACTGGTACCTATCACCCTGACCACTGCAGTGAGGTCTTCTCCCCTGTTGGTCCCTGTGGGTGGGGAGCTCCCCTGTTCTCAGGTGACACAAAGTCCATCCATCCCTGACCTCTGGAGAAGCCTTTCTGGCTTGGGAGGAGCACCCAGGACTTGCACATCCCTGGTCTAATCTGAACTCTCCATTCAGCTACATGCTCCAGTGCTCCTGCTTTGGGAATCCTCAGCGCGAGTGTTCTCGGTCCAGCCCTTGAGCCAGCCAGTTCTTCATTTCCTACTTGACTGCACCTTGTTGGGCTTTTCTGCCCGCTACTTTCCCTACACTGTCTCCCATCTCCCAACCCCCTTCTCAGCTTTCTTCTCCCATCAAACTGTAAGTCCTGTTGAGGGGAAGCCCTGTTGTCTTTCTTTTCCATGTCTGTCAGTATTTACCACAGTACTTGGCACATAGTAGGTAGGCATTTGATGAATGATTCCTGACTGGAACTCAAAATCACTTACATAACAAAACAATGCACCAAAGTAGGAATTGTGTATTTTAAGATACAAGTTTTCTGTAATAATTTTATCAGCAGTGAGACTATCCTGCTAAATAATTCTGTTTGATAATTGCTCCAAATATGCTCTAGCTGACATTTTGTACCTTTTAAAACTGAGTTGAGCTCTGAAAGGAACCCAGTATTTTGATAAAATAAGAAATGGAGAATAGGAGAGTTTATTTAATATGTGAAGTGTCTGCAAACTAAAAGGACTATAAGGGAGATACTTGAAACAAACTGTGATGATTCTACGCAGGGCAACTCCAGGATTAAAAAAATTAAAACAACCAGTTTATATATACAAAATGAGATTGCTTCAAATACCTTCACTTCAAACAACGAATCTAAGCTAATATTTTACTAATTTTTTGAAGGTCTACAGTATACAATTCTCAGAACAGATACCACAAACCTAAAAATGCAGAAGTAGAATTTTTATTGGAGCCAGGCTTTGATAATTGTTTAAAAGAATTTAAAATTAATGAAGTCAGGAAGAAATAATATCCATTCTAAAGCTGTTTACACAAGCTAGTACTGTACTTCCATAACTGGATAATATGTAGATAAATGGAGTATTCCTATATATGGAATATACCAGCTAAGAAAGATCTCGTCACTGGTATTTTATCCACAGACCTGGATCAGAAGTTGTCTTTGAAGCACTACTGATTATACTGGTTTAGAATTTAAATTACAGCAAAATGAAAACATTTATACCATTAAGTTGCATGGTTACCACTTCCTTTCATTTCTTGACTGCTCCCTCCTACCCCAAAAACTGCCAGGCTGACCCATTTGAGCCATCTTTTAGAGATGCACGCTGGACTCTGCTCGACTCTACTGAGGACAGAAACAAACCCCACGAGTTCAGAGCAGTTCATCTTGTGCTTTCAATTACGTCCCTTTCCATTTTGGCAGGCACTCAGATTGTATCATCTCAGTATACAACTTATACTTTTTCAAGTTTTCATAACTTACCAGGTTCTCTTTATTATATGAAGTTTTAAATTAATTTCACACATACTACTGTGGTAAGAAAACAAGATGGGAGTAGTGATGGCTTTCCTATTAACTCATTGTAAATCTGGGCAAACAATCTCTGTAGGCCTCCACTGGATGTTCTGGATAACGAAGGCATAGAATGATGGTGATTTCTAGAATCCTTTTTAAAGAGGGAGATGTCATTTTAGTGTTCTAAATGGCTCTCATGACCTTTTTTAACTTAATTCACTAAAAAGGCTGATGCTTATTTGATGTCAGTCTTCTGGGGAATCTAAAGATCATTTTTTATAGTTTAGAATGTACTTGGAATGGACATGTACTTGTCATGCTGGGAATTTTTATCTGGTTTAAATGTCAGACATACATGAACTGCAACTTCTCCCATTATCTCCCCCCCAGTCCCCTGGTCAAAAAAGGGAAGAAATGCAAAATTTTCGGCTGCAGCTTTTACAACGGGACGTTTGTTAGGTCTTTACAACATCTGTGTCTTTTATGAAACTTGATTTTTAAAATCTAATTTTCTATTTTCTTTGGCTGATGTAAATATAACATGAAAAGGACAGAGGGAAAGTCAAACTGTATTCTATCACTACTAGGTAAGGCTTGAGATTGTGATTTGATGCAATACTTAATTGGAAAACTTGACATTAAAGTCAGGTCAATGTTTAAGATGGTCCTGCACACACCCAAAATTCTGATTTCCATGCTTTTCATCCTAAGTTTTGAGATAACTCCCTGCTAATTTTACCATAAAGGGGTGGGTGGCTGGCAGCTGAATATTTATGACAACGGGGAAAAGACCTTTACACAAAGCTAATGAAATTACTAGGAAGTAGCACCATTACAGTTCTGGGTAAGATTCTAGACTGCCAATATACCGGGTGGTGCTTTGCACAGAGCTGAAATGTAGCTTAATTTGTCAGGTCAGGGAAAATCTTAGTGTTTTTAAAACCACATTTTTGTCAAGGGCTGAATGGATTTGTGTGCCAACAAGCAAAGGAATTTTTTGGCCATTTGAAAAACAGATTTTAAACCAAAGACACAACAATATATATTCTGAACATTAATCTGCACATGTAAGATAAGAAATGAATAGTTTGAAAAGTAAATATAGAACCGGGAGTATATGTGAGAAGAGGCTTCACCACTACAGGCTACAGCATATAAATGCATCTGTTTTGTTTTCCTTACTTTACTGAGCTACATTCTGATATAGCTTCATTTTGAGGTTTTAATATATACATGTTATCAGAAGCAAAGAAATTATTAAAAGTCTCACTTTATGCAATGATCAAAGTGGACAACTGACCATTTTTCCTCCTTGGCCCTCTACTGTACCTGCCCCCTTGCAGAGTCTCTGCACTGGAATGCAGCAGTACAAGCATATCAGATGACGGAAGAGGACCCAGCTGAAGTGTGAAGGGAGTTTATAAAAGTCACCCTGTCTCAGCACACAGAGCGAACCAAAGTGACTTGTCAAGCAAAAAGGAGCAGACTGGGATTGGAACCCAGCTCTTTTAACTCCAAATCTTGCATGCTTTCCATTATACCATGGATCATTCCTCCTACCTCCAGTTTTATTTTGATAATGTAGCTTTTATTACAAATGTATGTAAAGGGATGTTCAGTTGATCTACACGAACCACACGTGACTCAGGTAAATTCAAGAGACCTGAGGGCTAGTAAGCATGTTCAGTTTCAGCATCATTCAGGAAATAAAATCTGTTCACATGCCCTGTTGCTACTTCTTCCTCCTCCTATTGTCTGTTGGTTATACCATTAAGATAATAGCATCTACTTGTGGTGAAAATATGCCTACAAATACACGACAGGAGTGAGACGTGAAGGAAGCCCCAAGTTACATTTTAGGCCTACTGCCTTCTTTTAACTAAGCTTAACATTTTTTTTTACATCACAGACACATCATATGAATACGACTACTTTAAAAAGGGGTAATTTTTCATTAAGGGTATTAAAAACTATTGTTTGTTTGTTTTAAAAGAAAATATAATATCTGTGCATCTCTCACTAAAGATAGGTCCTTGAAAAGAAATGTGAAAATTAATTTATCTGACCCTCAATTGGAAATGACTCCTAATTCCACAGCTTTAATATTCCTAATCTCTGGCAATCTCTTTAAGTAGTAAATTCCTATACGTGGAAATTCTTTAATAAAGACTCTCTGATTTATCTATTGTTTAGATTTGAAAACCTCTCTATCAAGTGTTTTTAAAGCTGCATGGCTTGTAAAAATCAAACAGATTTGAAAATGCTGCACCCAACTCAGAAAAACGTTTCCATTTTGTCCCTTCTACCGCCAGGAGAGCCCTCAGACAGGTGGTTTGCTGTTGGTCAGTGGTACCTGACTCTTCGTGACTCCGGAGTTCTCTCAGCAGACTCTGGAGTGGTTTGCCATTTCTGTCTTCAGCTCACTGTGCAGATGAGGGAATTGAGGCAAGGAAGGTGAAGGGACTCGCCCAGAGTCACACAGCTGATAAGTGTCTGAGGTTGGATTTGAACCCAGGAAGATCAGAGTTCAAATCTGAGCTCAGATACTATGTGATCTTGGCAAATCACTTAACTCCTGTCTAAAAGTGGAGAAGGAAATAGCGAACCACTCCACCATCCTTTTCAAGAACACCCAATGGACATTTGGTCCAGGGGTCACAAAGGGTCAGACATCAACAACTGGGGGAAGCATGAGGCACCGTGGATAGAGTGAACTCATTTTCCTGAGTTCAGACACTTGTTAGTTGTGCGACCCTGAGCAAGTCGCCTGTTTGCCTCAGTTCTTCTTCTGTGAAATGAGCTGAAGAAGGAAATGGCAAATCATTCCAGTATCTCTGCCAAGAAAATCCCAAACGGGGCAAATGATCTCACAGGAAAAAGGCAAGAAAAAGCTTCTACGGTGGAGGGGAAGAATTGTCTCAAAGAGGGAATGAAATACACATGCAATGAGGGCGCAGAGTAATGGGTGTGTGTGTGTGTCTCTCTGTGTGTGTGTGTGTCCGCGTGTGATGATCAGCTTTGATTAGCTCTTCTTAGCAATACAATGAGCCAAGACAATTCCAAAAGGCTCAAAATAGAAAAATAAACTGAAATAGAAATATATCCAGAGACAGAACTTTAGAGTCTGAATGCAGATCGAAGCATATGGGGTCCATAAAGAATTGGCTGGTAGTAATACAGAATAAAAAAGCTGAGATTAAGACTAAACACACAAGGAAGTTCTTTTAAATGTTAAAGAAATAAGATCTATGTTTACTCAGGATATCCAATTCATGAGAAGAGAGACTCTAACTTCTCAGGCAATTATCGCCCATCCCTCCTTTCTTTTTCTATGCAAACAACCACAAAACGTTCCTGGAAAGGATAAAACCTGCACTAACATCTGAATGAAGAACAAGTCTGGCAGATGTTTAGTTACGTACTCTAATTTGGTTTTTCAGTTGTTCGGCCTCCTGCCGTAACTGGTCAAGCTCACTCATTTTCTGATCTTAAAGATTTGCTTTGCAGACACCTCCAAGACTCACAGATCTGAAAAAGAAACATGGACACAAAGGATTAATGAATATAAATACTGAGTGGTTTAAAAAAGGACAAGCAAATGTTCTGACAAGACTAGGCACAATTCAACACTTTTACAGTTTTGGCTTCATAACCAGCTTGTGTATGTGTGCACAAACACATGCTATACCACTGCTCATGAACACGTTCTAAAACAGTAACTTAGTTAATATTCCTATAGATTAAAAAATGTGGTTATGACTACACATGCTTTATTTTCAAACTTACTTTTATTTTATTTAGGAATATTTTCTGGATTTGTATTGTAACTTGTAGCAGTAGGTTGACAGGCTTCAAAATGTTCCTGATTTCACTGGTATGAACACTTATTTGTAACCTCAAGCCTTTACCAGACTGTTCATCGGTTGCTGTGGCCAAAAATGAATTGCCTTTGTGGCCAACCTTTGTAATGAGTTTCTCCTGCCTGTAGCTAAACTAGTGTTCAGATGATAGCTTGTTGCCAAACTCAGACGTGAAACCTCTCCAGTTTGGAAGAATCTGCTGGAGCTTACAATCCCAGGGAACAATTACTGAAAACCCAGAGATGGTGAGACATCAGAGGAGCATTTTAAAAGAGGATAATGGATTAAATAGATAACAAACAGTGAACTCAAGAAAAGCATTTACATGGAGTGATGTGGAAGTAATCCAATTCTGTTAAGTGTGCATTTAAATAAAACCCAAAGTAACAGGTAAACTATTTAGGATGGATGTTCACTGGATAACCTACAAAACACATATAGAGTTAGACACTCATATACGTACTTGTCTCCCCACTGGAACATTCAGCTCCTTGTTTAAAAAGCATGACTGTCTCATGCTTTTTTCTTGTATCCTAAAACTACACCTGGCACACAGTAGGCATTGACTTAGGATAACCCTTTTTCATGTCTTGAAATCTTGCACAATAGGTGGGAATTAAAACTCAGAGTTGTCATGGGAAATTTGGTGGAATACCATTACTTATTTGGAAAACTCCACTTTTTAGGATATCACCAACATATACGAAGACAGCACTCAATTTTGGAATCAAGAAGGATTAAAAAAAGGGAGAGGTGACCTCCCAGCAACCAAAACAGACATGGGATGAGACTAGATGTTCCGTAGACCTTCCGGCTCCAATCACACATCCTGGGTCAAGTCCAATCTTCTACCCCTTTCACACAGGTGAACCTCTCAGCCTCTCTACTTAAATTCTTATTAACTTCATTGCCTGGCATATAACAGGCTCTAAACCAAACCTCCTTATTCTAATTCTAGCATCTGAGGTCCTCCACAATCTGGCTCTCCTTATATTTCCAGCCCAGTTCTCCTTCATATAATACACTGCAGCTGAACTGGATGATTAACCATTTCCTAGTTTCATTCTCATCCATGAATTTGCACATGTCCCTCTTCCCAGGGTAGAACCAAGAACAGTGGGCCCAGGTATGAAGCCTGGCTCTGAAGACCTCCACAAGCTTTGGTTTTCCTATCTGTAATACGAAAGGGATGGACTAGATGACTTCTAATCTGAGGTCCCTTTCAATTCCAACCCTATAACTCCATGAGATCCTTCCCATTCTTAGTCCAGATATCACTTAACTTCCTGAAGCCTTCCAGTTAGAAGCCATCCCTCTTCTCCCCCACTCTTGCCTCTTTTTGACTTCTATGTACCATCATTTCCTGCCTCCTACACGTTATTTTTTTTCCCCTAGTTTGTAAGCTTCTCAAGGGCAAGACCAGTCTTTATTATATTCTCAGGGTCTAGGATTTCTAAATATGAGAATTTTAAAGTTCTTTTTTGGGTGCAGGACTGTGGGAAGGGAATGAGGACACTTCATGAGTTCCCAGGTCTTTCAAAGCCAGATAAAGAAGCCTGACAATGTGTTCTTTTTCCCCTTACCATGCCCAGTTTATTTTATAACATCCAAATGACTGTTAGTATTTCTTCCATCAAGAAGAATTCTTAAAAAAAGGGAGAATGCAACATCTAGCTTTCAGCATTTTCTATCTTCTCAGTTTAATCAAAGATACAAGTGAAGTGATTTAGTAAGTTACCAGGGAACAATTAAGTTCTTAAGTCACACAGCCTAAATATTTCATTCCTTGCAATCAGAGTACTTTATATTGTACAGAAGGACCTGTTTCTGAGGCTAACACTTTTCATTATCCCCTCTCGTCCACAGAGCTATCCACTCCCTTAGCTTCCAGGCCACCATGCTCTCTCAGTTGTCCCAACTTTTCTAACAACTCTGCTGTCTCTGCCTGACTTATTAATGGCTACTTGTAAGAAAAACGTTAACAACGCACCCCATGACCACAACATTCGGTGAGCCAGTAAACCAAATGCAAGCTGGCAAATTTGGCCTCATCAGTATCCCGGAGACTTAAGTAGATTAAAACTCACAATCAGAATATGGCCCTACATAGGTACTCTATATACAAAAGAAAAACTCAGAGGTAAAAGGGAAGGCGGTGAGATGGTGAAGTAGCACTGTCTATTGAGAAGACAACCTGTGAAAAGAAATTTTAAACAAGAATAGAAAACACATGGGTAAAGATCAACGGAGACAGAAACAGAAGGAATATTGTTATTAGAATTGACCTGGACAGAAAGAGGAAACTGAATAGGTCTTACAACATGTGATAAGGAAGAAGAGCAAAGATGGGCATATGGATGACATATGACATATGCTCTACATTTTGGAAGACTGCAGAAGAGGGAGCTGGGCCACCTTTGAGAAATCAGTTTTCTGAATGAACCCAAGCTTCTCTCTGAATAAAAGGTATTATTTTAAAATGATAAGTCTCCTGGTGACATGATAACTGAAAATCAAGGAATATTAATTTCCAAAAAAGTAAATTTGAGGCAGAACCCCCAGAGAGGCACATGGATGAACAAGGAACAGTCAGCTGCAACAAAAGACAAAGTACAGAAGAGAAGCATTGCAGAGGATGGCATCAATGAAACAGGACTGGAAAAGGTGAGCCACTCTCATAGTGAGGATAAACTGGTGTCCACCCTGTATTAATAGACCCGGAGGAAAGTTCTCTTGGATGTGGGTGGAATCTCATTTGACCTCTTGGAACCTCATTTCCCTTATATGGACAATATGAACGATACCTGCAGTGTGTTTCTGGGTGAAACAGGAGACTGGTGAAAATGTTTTGGAAATCGATATATTAAACAATTATAAAAATGACTTATCTGCTCAAATTATTTACAATAGGATATACTTGCAATGGTAAAAAAAGCGAACTTAGATGCCTAGTAAGAGAATGGCTGAATAGATTATAACTTTTCAATGAGACAAATCAATACAGAAAAACAGTAAATACAAAGCTTACACGAAAGTGTTGAAGGACCTGCTGGGAATGTGGCTGTAAGCGACTCTGAAATCGAAGCTGAACTACCCGTGTACTAACCACAACAACCTCTCCCAAAATAAAATCAGAGGTAGTGGACATTCGGAGGACCTGGAGGCTACATGGGGGTGAGGCTGGGGGAGAGAAGAAAAGAAAGCAGCGCTATTTCTGCAGTATGGTTTTTCCAATAACATACTAAGGGTTTTATGTAAGACTTAATTATTTGTTTTTGCTAATTGTTACCAAAGTTTATAATACAAAAATTCTACAGTACCAATGCTGAACCTTACATAGCAATGCAAAAAAACTCATGTAAAAATTATGTTTCAGGAAAGGATAATGAGTTTGGGCTTTCATGTACAGCGAGTGGCCAAGTCCTGTCACTTCTGCCCCATACAATTCTCTCCAATTCCTGCAGCCTACATCCCAGTACAGGTCCTCGTCATGACACATTTGGATTATTCCAGAGCTTCCTCTCATTCCCCTCCAATCTATTCCTACACCATTGTGGGATTCACCTTCCCCATGCATGTACCTGGCTGCATCTATCTTATGTAGAAGAGGATTCCACACAAAACTTTCAGTAGCTCTACTTCTCACCAAATAAAGTAAAAGTCATTATTATGAATAACTCATGAGCTCTAAAGGTTTCGGCAAAGCACTTTTTCAAAACAACCACTTGGGCAGGTCGTGCAAGTATTACTACGCACATTTTATAGATAAGAAACAAACTCTGAAAGGTCACCTCAAACAAGCCAACATGAGGTACAGCCTGCATTTACGGAGAGCCAAGCCCTGGGATACAAAGAGAAGCACAAAGTTTCTGCCTTCAAGAAGCCCTTAGTCCAGTAGGAAGGACAACAAGGTACCAACAAGGTATCTACAGGATAAACTGCAGGTGACCCTAGAAAGAAGGCGCTCATGACCAGTAACAGGGACAGACAGAGGAGGCCTGCAGAAGTTCAGCTTCTAGAAGTGGAGATGACGGCAAATTCCATGCACTGAGCCAGCCAGGAAAAGAAAGTGCCTGGAGTCAGATAGAGCCTCTTGTGCAAGACAAGATTAAGAGAGTAAGGTGTAAGAAGACTGGAAAGGTAGAAAAAGGTCTGCGCTATGAAGAGCTTTAAAGGTCACCCAAAGGATTTGTATCTAAAAGGAACTACTTTAATTTAGTAAATAAGGTGGGGCAAAGGGGACATTATTTGTCTATGGTCACACAGCCAGGAAGGTCTAGGTAATACAACATTGCCTTTCTCACTGCCTCAAACTAATATTCAAGATGCTACATAATCCATTCCCATCTTAAATTTCCAATCTCATCTTACACTATCACTGGACAAACTGCATGCCCTGTAGTCCCCTTGTAGATGCCATGTTTCCTCAATTCCACTTTTGCTCACATCTCCTGATGCCTAGAAGCCCTCTCCCTTTACCCTTCCCAAGCCTGTGCTCATTGAAACTGTTCTGTAAAACCCAGCTCTGATGCCCTTCTTCATGATCCTCCTAGTCAATCGAGGGTTAATCAATTCTAACCCATTCTTCCTCGTTCAAAGTGTAAGGAAGTACTTCTTATGCACTTACTTTTATTTTTGTAACAGAGCTGGGTATATGTCACAACCTCCTACCAGACAGTAAGCTTCCTAAGAGCTGGGACTTAGGTTTTATTCAACCTTTGTATCTCCCTCAGTACCAGAGTACTAGATGACCATAAAGTCCAAAGTGCTTACACACAAAATCATGCATCTGTATGTGTACAATAAATATGAATTGAATAAGAGTGTGGTTGTTCATGAAAAAAGCATGGAAAGGTGGCTACTGCTGGTATATTCTATTTAAGAAGGTATCTTTACAATTAAAGGCACCATGATTCTAAATATGACCTCTTAAGAGTTTTTACCCCTAGCTTACTGCATATTATGAAATACCCACTGTTCTTTACAATCATCTATTTGCACTTTATAAATTTAAACAACACGTGTTTAACAGGATTTTTCACAGGGTCTATCTTATGAAAGCTCCATTTCAGGAGCTAGTTGTCTCTTTCTGCCCAAAGTCTGGAGACCAGAAACAACGTTCTGCTTGCATAACTAGAGCGCTAATAACAGCTAACCACATGTGGGCATCTAATAAATGCAATGTGACATCACAGCTCATCAATGGAGCCTCAAAAATTTCTTCTTACAAACACCAACTTCCCCACCACTGCAGAGTAGTTTTTAAGTCACAAAAAAAGAACATTACACTGAGTTGAGACTAGGTCCTTTTTCTTCTCTCAGTAAATGGGGGTGTTGAAGAAGACTCCATTGTCAGTCTTTGGGTTTTGTTTTTTTTTTTGACATTCAGAACTATGTATGAGCTCACTTTGCTTTGTGCTAAAGGACATACCTTCAAATTAAAAAAACACCAAACCAGGACTGTGCTTTCCATGGTCACAGTGCTTACGATAGAGGTTAAAGCATAAAATGCAATGGTTTTATCTTCAGGAATGATGGTGTTGGGAATAATTTTAATCAGGATTATTTTAAGGTCAGGGATAATCTTTTAAAAAGACTTATGTGTGCCTGGATGGTTAGCCGAGTTGATCACAGTAAAGTTGTAATGAGGCCAAGGTCACAGCTTTGATCACTCTCCTAAGGCAGATAATTTTGGGGGCTACAGACCTGTACCTCTAAGTCTGGCCAGACTTGTTTCTGCACCGAGGCAAGGGTACTCCTAGAGCACCATGAATGCTAGGGTAGTCTGGCACTACCCCAAAAATTAATGTAATGTCAATATGATATTGAAAGGCAGGTTTTCACATTCATATGAAGGGCACTATATAGTCATAAAATGGAATTCAGTAAGAAATTGGCCATGATCACATACAATTCCCATAAGCTATCACTCACGTGCCATGCTCAGTCAGGTGCCCAAATCCACACCATCTTTGGCTTTCATGCTCGCCTTTCCACTCATGCAGTAACCACCTTTCCTCACCTTTTGCCTAGACTATTACAGTATTGGCCTTTCCGATCTACCAGCTACCAAACTGTTTTTCTTAACACACAATTTTCAAGCGTAATTTGGGAACACTAAGTCTGGCTTCACTACTTACCTCTCTGGGCCTCAATTTTTTCATCTCTAGATAAAATAAGGGAGTTTGAACTAGATGACCGTTAAAGGTCCCATTCATATCCAGAACAATAATTCTATAAACCATGTCATTCCCCAACTCAAAACCATTCAGTGGTTTCCTACTGTCTCTGGGATAAAATAGGAAATCCCTAAATCGGCATTTAAAGCCTTCCTACAATCTGGTTCCCATGTACCTTTCAGTGTTGCTTGATAACACTTTCTCCCTTACTATACTCTCTACTCCAGCTGACTCAGTTTGTTCGTGGTCCACTCTAAAATACATTTTCTCTTGAGCCTTAGCTCTTCCACATCTGGAAAGCCCTGGGTGCTCTCTCCTCGGCTGTCCTCTAGAATTCCTAGGGCCCTTCAAGGCACACCTGGGCTGCCACTCTTCTATTCTGTCCCTTTTACGGTACTTTGAATTATGTGTGTGTGTGTGTGCATGTGCGCACTGGATTTCTCCATTAGAATATAAACTTTTTGAAGACGGAATATTCTTTCTTTGCATTCTCCTTGCCTGACATGCAGGAGGCATGTAAGCCTTAACAAATGTCTGTTGTATTAAATTCAAAGGGTTTGCTTCTTACTACATAACCATCTTGAAGGAATTTATACTGTAACGAGAGAAAGACTATCATCCATCAAGATTTCTTTTTACTGTGATGTTTAAAAAACTGCATCAATCTACACTTCCAACTAGGTTCACTATAGAAAACTGGCAAGATTGGCATTTTTTATTCCTATAAACAAAATGATTTAGCTTAGATGAATAGTTTCATATAGGAAAACAATTATTTTGAAATTTAGAAACACAGCTAAATTATTTAAGCATAGGTATTCAATAGAAATTTATGAGACTTTCCCAATGCCCCCGAACAAGCAACCCAACCTCCAAACCTCTCAAGCCTTCAGGTGAAGATAACATTACACCACAAAACACAACTAAGAGTTAGTCCACCTTGCCCCTAGGAGTAAAGTGGGCAATCATACAGTCCTAGATTTTACTCACTTTTAGTCTGTTCTATTTCTTGTCACCACCCCTCATCCTCCAAAGCCTCAGGAAACTCGTACGATCACGTTTATGTAGATGTAGACTTCTTTCTTCCAGCTCCAATGTCATTGTTAAGCTCTGAGAGTGATGAATCAGCGCCCTTAGATGTTCAAATCCACTAAGACAAATTCTGCTGAGAGTCTTAAATAGTCTACTCTCCTTTCTGACCCATATTTATCATCATGTTTTATTTATCCTTGCTTGCAAGATAGTTTTCATTAGAAACTTCATTCAGTAGTCCATCAGCAAGCCATGGGAATGAAGGGTTTGGCCTCTCATTAGGCTGTGGTGATCCTCGTCCAGACAATCCAGAATAAGAAAGTGCCTTGAGGACTGTGTCTGTGAGCTCTAGACAGGACCAAGGGGATCGCCTGACGGAGCACAATCAGAGTGAGCACCCAGGCTTGCACCCCACTCTGGCTCTGTGCAACCTCCTTATTTTCAGGATCTATAAAATGGAGTTAGTGGGACTGGATAATTTCCAAGGCTCCTTCCAGACTCAAGTACTATGATCCTATTTTTTCCTCAGTCACTTCATAGGAAATTCAAACTCTTCTGTAGCTTATGTATTGTCCTAACAAGCAATATTAACTCTCTCAAAACCACCCCTCTCTCTCCACCAGTAGTCATGACCACCATAATTAGCATCTCTCACTTCATCTCCTGAAACAACTTCCTAACTGGTTTTTTAATTCACCCATTTCAAATCCATTGTCCACCTTGCTGCTAAAGTGATTTCTAAAAATGCAGGTCTAACCACGTCACACCCTCTATTCCATATTCTCTAATGGCTCCTGGTTGCCCCTGGGACTGAATATAATTCCTGGGTTTGGCGTAGAATGCCCTTCAACAATCTAGCCTCATCCTATGCTCCTCTTCACACACATAAGAATCTATCCCCTCTGGCCTTCATCCTGTTCCCTCCCATCTCTATGCCTCTGAACTGGTTATTTCTCATGCCTGGAATGCACTGTCACCTCCCCTCTGCCTCAATATTCCTAGTTTCCTTTAAGACTCCACTCAAGCACCTTCTTCTACAAGAAGTGTGTTCTGATCTCACCAGCTGCTAAGGGCTTTCCCTTCAGACCATCTTGTCCCCATTTTATACCTATATGTCTATCTACCACCTACCATCCTTCCTTGCTAGAGGTGTCTGTAGCTCTGAACCAAATGCCTGGCATGCGAGTAGGCATTGAATAAATGCCAGCTGAGTGATATTCCCAGGAGATTTTCTAGTTCTATTCACAAAACATGGTGTGTCCCAATTCTACATTATGAATTACTAGAATGATTTAAAAATCAGGCAGCAAGCATGTGCCTGCCGAAACAGACACAGGAACTATGATGAACATAAACATAAGACACTTTTTATACAAACAAAACTCAGACCTAAATAAATGAAATAATAAAATGACAATTTTATCTAGCTAATCTTATTTATTCAATGTCATCCCAATTAGATTACTAAAACATTATTTTAATGAGTTAGAAAAATAACAAAGTTCATCTGGAAGAAGAAAAAGGCAGGAACTTCAAAGAAACCAGAGAAAAAAATGTAAGGGAAGGACATCCAGCAGTATGAGAACTTAAACTATATTATGAGGTGAGAGCATTGTTGAAGTGGAGAAAAGAATAATTTCAATTATTTTAAATTAAAATTTCCTTGTATAAATAAAACCTATGTAGTCAAGAACAGAAGGAATGCAGAAAATTGGGGGGAAAACTTTCATAGATAATTTCTCAGATGGGATGTGATTGGGTTGGAATATTGCTGTGGTGTAGGAAATGGTGAGCTGGTTGATTTAGAAAGATTTGGACTTATGAAGGAAGATGCTACCCACCCTCAGAGAAACAGGTGAGAGGAGGAAGTAAACACAGTAAGGTTAGAGGGCAGGTGATAGTACAGTATGAGTGTATATATGTACGTTTATAGCTATCTATGTATGTATCTGAGTATACATATATGTACGTGTGTGTATATATATATATATATTTGTGTATATATTCATGCTTCGTTGTAGCTGTTTTTAGGGAAGGGGGAAAAATTAAAGTAAAAAATGCACAGCAGAGAACAAAAGAAAAGCTGAGCAGGCTTTGAAAACAATGTGGAGCATTTATTATGGAGGTTTTCTTGAAATGGAAATTTATTGTTTTACACTGAATTCTCTCTTATGGTCTGCTGTGTACATGGTACTGTTTTTTTTCTTTTCTCATTTTTGCATTTAAGTTTAAAATTAAATTTTTTTTTTACGAAAACACAAAATTGAAAGATAAAAATAAAGCAAAAATGTATGGAAGCTAATCAAAATGATGACAACTAAAATAAAAGCCAAAAGGACAGAAACAGAACACAAAGAAACATAAATTAATATTTACAATGAGCCAAAATAATATAAAACCGATTAATTTCCTCAGTTTTCTATATGATTATTTTTTATATAAAAATTACATAAATAACATTTATTAGCAAATAAATAGTGATTTTCTCAAAGCAGGAACATTTTAAAATGATATTATCATTTAGATAAACTTACCTTTCAAATAATTCGGCAGGAATTTTCTATACCTACAAGATAGAGTACACTCTAGGAATGAACTGTCCTCTTCTACTGATTCTCACCTGCCTATTCCTTACTGTAAAAGATACATTCTGAGAACACTAATCAGAGCTGAAGACACAGTCAGATCAGGCAATGGGACTTTTTTTTGGTGCTCATTTAACCGGCTAATTTAAAGTTGGAACAGAGTGTTTCGGCCACTCTGCTGTTACGCTCTAATGCAGGGGTTCGTACCTTTTTTATGTTATGGACCCCTTCAGCAGCCTGGCAAGGCTCAGGGACCGCTTCTCAGAATATTTTTAAATGCATAAAATTAGAAAGGAAATTATATGAAAATATTTATATATTATATAAGGTTTATATTTATTTACATGATTATGCATAATATATGCATATGTATTATAACAAAATATATTTATAAAAAGTTTTTCTTAAACCAACAACAAAAATAAGTATACCAGACTTAAGAACTTTTGATCTAACCAATAAAATCAGGCCAGACCCATACACGTAACATTCTCTGGATATACTTTTTTCCTATTAACTAATGAATTTTTCTGTTCAAGAGAATGCTCTTATTCTTAAAAACAACAATAATCTTTTTACATGCTTAAGAGTAAGTCAGAAAACTTACCAAATACCAGACTACTTAATTCAGTAAAAGAGGATGAAACTCCCAAATAAACATTTAATAATATTTATAAGATCACATATTTACATATCACATATTTTAATAATACTAAAGATATTTTAAAATAGTGTATCTTAAGACCTAGTATGTCACTATTTCTGAACAGTCTTGTGCATCATTTAAGAAGTTTCTGTGTTAACATACACCACTTATTCTATAATTATTTTGGCCCTGATGTGAGCCTACAGTTTACTTTAGTTCAATACATATATTTCAAAGGTTTGTGTGCTTTTCAAAAATCAGAAAACACATACACCTACACAAATGAAATCTAGTAAGTTACTTGATGGACACCATTAGTAGAAAAGTTATCCTGTGAATTTTGCTAGCTTAGATATGGGCCTATAAAACGGCCCATGTACACGTAAAACAAAATCTTCACAAATAATCAGCAATCATCTGAAAGTTTAGGTAGTAAGTGCCGGCAGCATGAAGGCAAATGCAGAAACGATCCTGCTTTAGAGCAAGTCAGACTTGGATCAGCATACTAGCTACAAGCCTGTAGCTCTACCACAGGCCTTCAGGTAAGTTACACATCAACACCCTCACCGTCAGTTACCTCAGTCTCTCCTGAACCCAGCAGCAGGCCTTTTCTTACCAAGAAAGAACTCAACAGCGTCTTCCCCGGCTCACGTGAAACGGACGCCAGCACACTGACTGCACTAACTGGTCTCGGCCCCAACTCTAAATCCTCTTAATCTTGTTGATCAAGAAAAAAAAAATCCTGTCATTAATTCTTACTTTGAAAGACATCCGGATGTAGCCTGGTGGGGCAGATTGTACTTCAGTGACCCCAACTTCTAATTTGGCTTTCTTAAAAAGCAGAAGTTCAGTCCAGGTTAGAAATCTAGTATTGTTACTTATTGCTTTAAATGGGCAATACTTAAAGAAAAACAAAATTATATTTAAACAATGGCTCTTCTATTAGAAAACGGAAGCAATACAGCATACAACGGAAAGAACAGACGAGTCTAAAGACTGAAGTTCTACATGCGCTCTGACAATTGCTAGTCTTGTGATACAGAGGCAAGTCACTTTCCCTGCGTCCAAGTTTTAAACTTCCACGATTCAATCCAACTGATAAATCTGAGATCTTTAGACTCTTTCCATGTAATCTGGAAATTACCAGGTAATTCTAAATGGGGAACCTGCGGCATTCAAAGGGCCACACTTGAGGATCTAAAGAGTCACAGGTTACCCACCACTGTATCTAAACTGTTTCTTCCCAATTTCTTAAAATCTGCTGGGTAATCTTTCTGAATCTCTGATACCAGCTACAAGTGCAGGCAGGAAGAAATGAGGGCACTCCATCCTGGCTTCCTGCTCTAACGGCGCACACTGAGTGAGTGCTGGTGTATTTTTGGCCAGGGGCTGCGTTAGGTCCACTCCTGCAAAGTTTTGCTCTTACTTCTGCAGTCTGAGGCGCTTCTGGTAGAGGAATGGAAAGAAATGAAAAAGGGACACAGTGATCTCCTACCTGCCTGGCTGCGGAGGCTGCCATCTGCCTGTAAAGAAACTACAAGTCTATGCTTCCCTCAGCGGCATGGGCACTGGGCCCCCTAGCCTGCCCTGCCCTGTCGATGTTAACCCGGGACAGACAGCAGCGGAAGTAAGCTTCCCAACGTCTCATCCAGATTCCAATCTGTCTACACTGCCGTGGCTATTCCCAGATCCTCTCGGCCCTCAAACTCACCTTCTCTACCCCATGTCCTCACCTTGGTGGGTCATCAGCTATCCTACTCCAGTTTACCGTATTACCCAGGATCCAGCTCCTCCCTCTCTCCCAGCAGGCTCCTTTCATCTGCTTCTCAACCCACTAATTCTCATCTCATTTACCTTCAATCTCCTACCTTCTTACTATACACCTCTCCTTATTTCCTCCAGGCCCCTGTCCAAGTTCTCCTCATCTCAAAGGGCAGATACCCCTAACTTCTTTACTCATTCAACCTGAATAGCTGCTCACTCCTTGCTGGTTGATTCATTCTATTACCATGCTGTACAGGAAGAACACCATCCCTCTGTAATGTGTCTCCCATGAATGGCTCAATTCAGACTTCATGGAGCAAAATAGCACGTGTATTGCAGCATGAACCTAAACTCCCCTCCTCTGGGAAGGCTTTCTGTGATTTCATCAAGCATGGGCTCACACTCCTCTGTAACGCAGGAGATAAATGCCAGCAGGTTTGCTTGAGGTGCTGTCCAGGCGTTGCAGAGAAGCCCGAGGTGGAATCTGACCTGAAGTTCAGAACTCTTTCCTACTACCCAAGTCAGCACTCTCTCCACTAGGCCATTCCGCATTTCCGGTGTTTATCTACCCTTATTAATGTAAACTCATTCGTCCTTCTGAAGCAGAGGACGTTGTACTTGACGATGCTCCTCAGGTAACGGGGGAGGGGGGAGGTTTAGTTACTGTTCTGACAAGGTCATTTCACTGACTATCTCTGTTCTCTGTCTTCTGTCCAACAAAAAAAATAAGCCCAGTGTTGGGGCCCCATGAACAACAGCTTTAAGTGTGAGGACTCACAGAGTACAGACACAGGAGTCCATGTCCCCTGAGGCACTCAACCTGAGAGAAAGGAGATGGGTAAGAGGAAGAGAAGATGATCCAAAGAGATGGTACACTGTGATACATTAATCATTCTTGGATTAATATAATTTTAATAACATTGAGTCCTCCTTTATCCTTCCCAAGCATTTATACATTCAATTCTTTAAAGTTTTTTTAATTAATATCTTTTTTCTGCATATAACCTTTACTTCCAAATACAAGTCTCCTCAACGAACTATCTCTTATAACAAGGAATAAAAGATGTATGGAAATGAAAGCAGTTCAGCCAAACTAACCAACATGTGACTGAGTCTGATGGTACATGTGATGCTCCACATTCATTCGCTGACTCCACCCTGGGAAAGGAGGGGGATGTTTCTTATTGGATATCACAATCACACTGTTCAGTTCTGTTTTTCTAGTGTTTCCATTTATACTTCTGCAGCCCACTGGGGCAGTTAGGTAGTATGGTGGACAGAGCATCGGCCCTGTTGGAGGAAGACCTGAGTTGAAATCCATGTGACCCTGGGCATGTCACTTAACCTCTGTTTGCTGCAGTTTTCCCATTTGTAAAATGAGGGTAATAAGCGTCCCTATGGGATGATAATCGTAAAACACAGCACAGTGCCTGGCACACAGAACGAGTTAGATAAATGTTAGCTATTGTTACTCTTATATTGTTTACCTGGTTCTGTTTACTCCACTTAGTTCATAATATTCACAAATATTACTGAATTTTTCATATTCATAATTTATGTAACTGTGATGTAACAAGTCTATCCATGTACCACAATGTTTATCCTTTCCTCAGTCAGCATGTTATGCTGTATTCAATCTTGTGCTCTATTATTTTTTATATCTGATATTGCTTTGCATTTAATCAGCCATTTGAGTATAGTTTTCTCATAGTATAAGCAGTTGCATGTAAGGACTTTTTAATGTTAACTAGTCTCAAGATTTATTTTGGAGGTAAGTTGTCACTTTTAAAATGTCAAAATAGGAGTAGTCAAGACTTTAAGGTTGAAAGGAATGTATTCCTTAAAAATGGCCATGATAGAGGCAGGAGAAACTAATGTAAAAAGTTCAGAAGAAGACAGACTAGTGAGTTCTAATGGCTTTCATAGTGGAGATAAAATCAACGACTTCTTTCAGTATGCTGCTATGAATTTAAGAGGTTGGAGATTCCTGTTTTAAAGACCATTCTATCCAAGAAATTTCACATGAAGGGCCATTTTAGCTTTAAATCCTGTGGAATCTCATAATATATTTATGGATAGAATTTAAAGTTGGGGAGAAGACACAGCATCTGGAGTTAGAAATCTGCTGGTCCAGCTTCCTTTCTTTGGGGGGGTGGTGGAAGAAACAGTTCCTTTGAGGCTAACAACTAGTTAGCAGTGGAGCCAGGGACTAATGAGTTCAGTTTTGCACATACTAAGTTTAAGATGTCTACTGGGCATCCAGTTTGAGACATCTCCAACTGCCTTTCAGATATCTCAAACTGGATGTCTAATAGACATCTTAAACCCAACATGGACAGCTAGGTGGTGCAGTGGATAGAGCATCAGTGCAGGAGTCAGGACGACCTAAGTTCAAATCTCACCTCAGACACTTGACACTCACTAGCTGTGTGACCTTGGGCAAGTCACTTAATCCTAACTGCCTCATCCTGATGAATATCTGGTCACTGGATTCAGATGACTCTGGAGGAGAAGTGAGGCTGGTGACCTGCACAGCTCTCCCTCGCTCAAAACAAAGTCAAGTGCAAGTCATGTCATTATTTCTCTGATGGCATGGTCTTCTTTGGCAAGGAAGGATAAACACACACACATTAAGTGTTGGAAAATGAATTGTATTTCATTTCTCTCTCTTTTACAGATGCCACTGGAAAGGAATTTTTAAGATTTTCTGCAATTCACAAAAGACAGAAGCTCCTGTCTTTGGGCAAAGTCAAATTAGAAAAGTAGGCCTAACAACCTCAATAAGACACTGGGAAAACTCATATCTGGAGAATTTAATTATACCTCAGCTGACTACCGGGGAAAGTCAAAGCAAATTAAAGTTATATTTTCTGCTCATTTTCTAGAACATTCTAGGAACTGATTTAAGATGCTAAGTCCATTCCCTTTCCACTTACTACCACCCACTTTGCTTTAAGTCATACAGCTGTTGTCACATATATGGGAAGATGCTCTAAGTAACTTACTGTGCCAGGAGGAGAGGAGCTTTCTGAGCTCTTCAACCTCCACCAGATGTCAGAGATTTGTAGAAATATACAAACTTTTTATACCTTTATTCCTACTTCTACATATTTACTTAAGAGGATTGTCCTGAGCTTAGACTGAGAGAGAAACACTAGAAGAGAGTAAGACTGAATTCCTTTCTTCAAAAAGTTGGCACTTCATACAATGATCTAAGACAATTCCAAAACACTCATGATGGAAAATGCTGTCCACATGCAGAGAAAGAGCTATGAAGTCTGAATGCAGATCAAAGAGTATGATTTTCATTTTATTGTCTTTTTCTCATGACTTTTTCTTTTGTTCTCATGTTTCACAACACGAGTAATGTGGAAATGTTTAATATGATTGTACATGTATAACCTATGTCAGATGCTTGCCATCTTGGGAAGGGGGACAAGAGGAAGAAAAAATCTGGAACTCAAAATCATGTAAAAGTGAATGCTGAAAATTATCTTTACATATAATTGGAAAAAATAAAATACTATTAAGTGAGGAAAAAAAGTTGGCACTTTATTTGGTAAAAACTAGCACAAAGGAAAAGGGACACCACAGGCTGACTGTGGTAGAGTAATCTCTACTTTGGCCATACACGCACACTTCACTTCTTGATATTTTTACCTTCTCATTGGATATCCTTGACTGTATTAAAAAAAAAAGCTTATTAAATTCTTTTGTTTTTACATTACCTACATTTTCCTTTGGGGCAGCTAGCTGGTGCAGTGGATAGAGCACCACTGCAGGAGTCAGGATGACCTAAGTTCAAATCTCACCTCAGACACTTGGCACTCATTAGCTCTGTGACCTTGGGCAAGTCACTCAACCCCAACTGCCTCATTCTGGGTCATCTCTAGTCATCCTGATGAATATCTTGTCACTGGATTCAGATGGCTCTGGAGGAGAAGTGAGGCTGGTGACTTGTACAGCCCTCCTTCACTCAAAAACAAAGTCAACTTCAAGTTGTGTCATTATTTCTCTGATGGCATGGTCTTCTTTGGCAATGAAGGACAAATACACCTACATTTTCCTATTGGGCAGTCACATGACATAGAAAGGATGCTGGCCCTGGAGAGAGAAGGCCCTTAATTGAAATCTCATCTCAGACACTTCTAAGCTGTGTGACCCTGGCCAAGTCACTTCACCCTATTTGCCTCAGTTTCTTCATCTGTCAAATGAGCTAGAGAAGGAGATGGCAAACCACTCCAACATCTTTGCCAAGACAATCCCAAATGGGGTCACAGATAGTCAAACATGACTGATACAACTGAACAACATATTTTCCCAACAACCTACACTCCCCCATAGAGACGCAATTCTATTTAAAATTTCTTCAAGAAGCAGCCTGTCGTTCCTCTGTGCAGGCTGTGCACAAGTGGTACGTGGCTGGCATCTCTTCTGACACCCACTGGCCATGGGTGAGTTCACTAACCCTCTCAGTTCTCAAACAGTGAAATCAACGCAACTAGAGAAAGGAGTCAGGAGAACACTGAAGATCTCCATGGGCTGCATGTTGGACTTGTTTACAGAATGTAATGTGATCTATGTTTTACTGCATTTTTACTTACTTTGTTAACTATTTCCCAATGACATTTTACTCTGTTTTAGGAGCACTCCAGTGTGCGGGCAGGGCAGTACGTTTGACAGAAGGAGCTGAAGTGCATTAAGAGGGAGTTTTCTACACACTGATGCCACAACAGGTTCCATTCCCTTCCTCTCTCTCTCACTTTGGTAAACGGACTCCACAAGAGTTTATGCATTTTGTGGTTATTTTGAATGGACCTCCATTCCTATTTCCTCCTGGATTTTATTACTACGTTATAGAAATACTGTTGATTTTTGTGGACTCAGTTTATAAAATTGTTACTTTAATGAAGTTATGTATCGTCTCAGTTTCTTTGCTGATTTTCTAAGTAAACAGTCATGTTATGAGAAAAGAGGGATAGTTTTTGAAGAAAGGCTTTTCTCAAGTTCAGAGAAACAATTTGAGAATAATTTCCACAGTATAAATACTAGTTCTTCAAAATTGTGGAACAATTTAAAAAATCTATACAGAGTAGAATTTTTTTTCTTTGCTCATAGATTATGTAAGATTTCTTAACTAATGGTGTTTTGCTAATTTAGGCACTGTAAGAGTTTCCTGATGAGATAAACAAAATTTTGTAGACAATCCATTAACCTTTGGAATTCTTGAAATTCAAATGGTTGTTAGAAAATTTTTAAAGAACCAGTTTTTAATTTTATTGGTTCCAAAATATTATTTGCTTACAACTTATGTATTTTATTTCCAATTACTGACATTTCCTCTTCTGTGATTATTTATTTTGGGTTTGTTAGTTTTCTCATTTTAAAAACTGGGTATCCACTCATTAATCATCTTTTTTATTTTGCTAGTGTTTGTAGGGATACAATCCACAAACTTATTTTGTTAACTGTATTTCAACAGAATTGATTTCTTTTGTAATTCTATGTAATTTATTTAATGTATTTAAAAACACTATTCTGAGGAAGTTTGACAGATGGCCAAAGGAGTCTCTGATGCAAAAAGTTTTTTTTAAGAACTCCTACTCTAAGGATTGCTTTAGCTGAATTCCAGAAATTCCAATATGTTTTCTCATCATCGTTTCTGTTACTGGACTTACTGAGGAGCAGGTTGTTAACTGTCCACTTTCACTTGTGCTCCCTGTATTAATTACTATTTCATTGTGCTATGGTCTGTAAAGGAAGTATTTAATATTTCTGCTTTTTTCTTAAAAAAAAAAAGACAAAACAAAGAACCCCAATTAATTGTAAATTCTTCATGCCTTAGTATGCGGTATATGACAAAACAACATATTTATAGAGAAACTGTTCTGTTGTAGCAAAGAAATGGAAACAAAGTAAATCATCACTGACCGGGGGAATGGCTAAACTGTGGTACCTAAACAACAGAGTAACATTGTGCCATATGAATTAAAGAATAAGGAAGGTGACTACTGAGACTGACCTCAAAGAGTTATGAAAAGGCACCTCCCTAATCACTTCTTTGGAAAGGTGAAGGACTGTGCTTGTGGAACACTGCGTATGATGCCAGACTTTTTTCTAAGGGGTGCTGCATGTTAATTTTACTGAAGTTTTTACCCCATTTTTAATTCATTATAGAAATGGCTTTCTGGGAGGGGGAGGGGAGATGAATACCCTGAGAAATGTAGGTGACACAAGAATTTCATTATTATCTTACATATGAGTCTCTTCTCTTCTTTCTCTTGAGGTGTCTGTGTTTACTGAGGACTGTTCAGTTCACTATAAAAAAGGAAATCAGAAACAAAAAACCCAAAGAATTAAAGGGAAGAAAAGCTCAGAAACACTAAGCAGTAGCCCAGGAGGACATCATGTAAAACACTCCACCACTGCACTGAAGAGAGAGAGATGCACTCACTGATCCTTCTTCCAGCCTGGTTCGTACAGCCATCATTTGGAAAAGCCACTCTGTGGAGAAATAGGGCCAGTCTTGCCCACTGATTGCAAAAAAGTCCAGTTTGCTGAAGAAGCAAGATACCACAAGAGGAAGAAGGAGGCATCTGCTGGGCAAGGTAAACTACGACCCCCTTCACCATCACTTCCCCTCTGAGTCAGCCCTTTACCTCCTGATCTGTATCTGGTCACTGGACCCAGAGGGTCCCAGAGATGAAAGTGAGGATGGTGACCCTCCCTTAAATCCAACTCACTTGCAAGTCCTGGCATCACCTCCCTTATGTCATCTTCTTCAAAAATGAAGCAAGCAACCCCTCAGAGCCCAGTGGAGATAGCCCAGGACTCTGTGATTACCCGTGCTTCTAAGGTCTGAGTTTTTGTAACCATCACTGAACTGAACAATCACTGAAGAAATGGTCCACCATCAGCTGCTGACCAACTGTGACCAAGGGGAAGGCAGCACTTCTCCAAACCATTGGTCCTTTGGAGATGAAATCTGGTAACAGTTTGCAGGCACTGAAGCCCTGCTTCCTCAGAATCAACAGCTACTGAAGACCAAGACAGGAAAATACTCACCACCAATGTCCTGGTGCTCAACAAAGGGTTAAAATCAGAAACAGGTATGATATCAGTGGAAATGGCATAAAAGAAGCTACATCACCACCTGCTTTGTCACTGCACCCTAAAGACCATGAGATTTTTTCATCTGACCTGCAGCTAAAACCTTCTATACATCTGGGATTCAGGAAGAAAGCACTAATAGAGAATAGGAACTGACTTAGTATTAGCAGTTCATGGTAAAGAAACCCTGAGATTGATATTTATACCATTAAGCCACACACAATCCCTATTATTATCTGTGGCAAAAGAGGCCAGCTTGCCTTTACATATATCCTCAGGCTGCCTTTTATGTAATTTGCCAGCAGGAGAAGTAGCAGAGATAGCAATGATAACACAAGGCCCATATTTAAGAGGTACCTTCGATATTTAAAATGCTTCTAGATCTATTTTAAAAAAGAACAATCCTACCTTTGAGGTCATGTTAGTATATTTTGAATGCCTCAGCTATAAGAAAACATGTTGAGAAGGAAAAGGTCTAAGTTTAAAAAGCTATATATAGAAAAGTTTGAAGAGACAAAAGTCTAAAAATCACCTAAAAAAATTCTGAAATCCTAAGCAAGCAAGCAAAACCATTAATCCAATGTTTGATGTTTATTATAGCTAGCAGATTTTATATATGTCGATTTATGATATGGTTGAGGTGCATTCTTCATTTGATATACGTGCATGTTAAAGAATCCTGAAGGCTGCCATCTCACCAGTGTGTACAAGATATGTGTCCTTTCTATAGGACTTAGAGCACGTTTTCTATTTTAAATAATATAAAGACATAGCTTTGCTTTTATGACATATGCAACATTTATTTAAAACAATGATTTTAACAAAATAAAAACTGCCTTTTATTTTTCAAAAAATGTTTTGGCATGAAAAATTAGGGAGAGCTTCTCTATGATCAAATACTGTGATATAAACTATGTTACAGGAGTTCAGAGAAGAGAGGGCATCACTGCGGGTCAGAGGTATCCGAGAGTGGAAGGTGCTACATCACTTATAAAGTCAAAATCATGATTCATGTAAGCAGTTAACCTGCAAGAGACCTTGCTTATAATCACACTTTAAATAAAGGTGCTAAGTAGCCAGAGCTTTAAACCACAATGAGCTTTAAGACCACTTTATGATTTTCTAGTTGAACAGTAACTCGATGCCTCCTTCAGAGTCAACAGAGCACAATATCCTGAGAGTGAATTACTATTCAATAAGAAATTGTCTCAGAGACGTAAAGTGATCTGAACCCCGCGCTCAAATGGAAGCATAAAGCAGTATCATAACAATGAAAATATTTTACCTTAAAAAAACACTAGTTAGTTAACAATGATATTAAAGTTACCTGAAATCAGAAGTGCTTCTGGTCTGGTCTGCAATACATGTAAACTTATCTGCAATAAAGAAAAAAGAAAGATCTGCATTTCACTTAGGGGGATACATTATTTTTAATCTTACCTTCATCTAAATGTCAAGAACAGAACAGACTTAAGACATGTAATTTCTTGCCCATCTCTCCCTACAACCGTTTCGTGCTTCACAATAAATATTATGGGAAATACACAACATCGGCCCGATACTTTCTTTGGAAAAACTGTTGTGATGCCCTTAGATTCTATTTTCATCCAGCAGTTAGAAAGTCACTGCTTTAGAGAAAAGAAAATACTACAAAAAAAATGCTTCATGGAATGTCTTGTTAATTGAAAATAAAGATACAGTACATTTACACAAGTTTCTATACAGTAAGGGATTGGAAATCTTTCAATTCCTGAATGAAATTAAATGGGATCTTCTTAGGGATCTAAATCTTAACCTTTTCTCCCAACTCCAAGTTCATGACAACAATCTATAAAATAAAACATAAAAAATGGCACTTAATGTGCCTAGCTTTATCAAAGTATAGGGAGGACTCATTTAGCAAAATAATTCATCACAGAATTTCTTTTATCTAGGAAATCTTCCTCAACCTATTTAACATGCCAATTTATATGTAACTTTTCTGGAGCCTCTTATATAAAGTGATCTATATTTACCAACATCTAACCTTTTCAAGTTAAAAGCATAACTGCATACAGAAACCAAAATATTTTCCTGCAGGAGAGATCTTATCATATATCATCACTGAAAGTAATTCTTCAAATTAAAGAGTATTTCACTGATCTTAACAGTATTCAACAGCAAAATCAGAATAGTGGATTTTCCTGTCTGTTCTTCTACTAACCTTCATTCTTACCCCCCACCAAAACCCCATTAGAGCACAAACCCTACAAATAAAAATGAAAACCATTTCACAAAGCTGAATTTTCACATAACATACTCATTTAAACATCATTATATTATTGAGCAAGTGATAAGAAGTTATTAAAAAAACCAGCTACTGATGTACAAAGGGAAGAAAAGCTCCAGGCATATCAGAAAAGTTACATGTTTTATGTTTGGATTTCCAGGTGTACCCTTTAGAAATAATACACCTGCTAACAAGCTAGGACAATGTGGACCAATCTGAAAAGACATTTGGGGCTATTTCCTGGGTAAAAGATTGATCGTGTGCACATGCACAAAAGGAAGACAGGGATAAATGACTGCTGAACTACAACTCCCACAATTACAATTGTGAATTCTCTACAGATTACGGAGACTTAATTTAGAAATGTTCTACTGACATATAAGTAAGAAAAGGCTTTTTTGGTTACAGTGGGAATGGGTGAAGGTCTGGGAAATTGCAGATATATATAAATTGAACGAAAAATGCTACTAGACCATTCAAAAATTCCATGGAAATGTAAAAAAGTTAAAATAAGTAAAAAAGAAAAGTAATCACAGGATAGTTTTTAAAACTTAAAAATTATTTCACTTTGAGTAGCAGTCAAATCTCAACTATAAATATACTCCAACTCTTAATAAGTTTGCAAGAAAAACTGGATTTTAAAAGGAATGAAACCTCCTAATAATGGTCAGATGAATGTTTTAAGTATATAAACACATGGAAAAACAAGTAAGAAGATACTGCTATTGCCCAGGCAAGCAGTGGTGACAACCTGAACAAAGGGAGTGGCTGAGAGAAGACACACAGAGTTAAGGAGAAAGAATCAAGAAGACTGGGCCCCTGACTGGCTCTAGGGCTTCAGATGGGGATGGTGCTGAGTTTGTGTAACGCCAAGAAAACAAATCCTGTTATGGAAGATAAAAGCCCCAGGGTAACACACTGGTAAGACTCCTGGGATGCTGCAAGTAGAAACGCCTTGCTGAAGGAGTACAAAGGCTGTCGGCGCCCTTGACATTTCTGGGCCCTGGCATAAGTTCGTATGGCCTCCTTCCAGTTGTGACTCTGATTACATTGGCAGTGACACATTGAGGACTGCAACAGAAGTATAGATGAGGGGGCTTAAATCTGAGCGTTTACTGCAGTAATAATAAACAAAAGGGGCAGAGTATTATTAAAAATATTAGAAGTAAATCTGGCAAAAAGATCATACATTGGAAGTGATGGAGAGTGAAGAACCAAGGACAACTCCAAGGTTTTGACCCTGAATATCTAGGAGAGTGATGATGTGATCTGGGGAAGTGGGAGGGCAGAGGAGAAGACAGAGATCTCTGGAGGATAAACTAAGCTCAGTCCAGCTGAGGAGTGCAGTAGAGAGATGCAGCTTGAAATGAAGACTGGGCCATAAATTGAACCTGATACTCCTACCTCCATGTCACAAAAAGAGATACGCTTGCAGGATCCCAGAATGCATTTCTGCATCAAATACCTCCAGAAGTCCCATATAACATTAGACGTCCTCTTTTGAACATTATGTCCTGATTACTGTTGTTCTGCGATCCGGTCAAATTTAACAGCAATGCCATCATTATTGATGTTTTCATTTTTACGTTAGCTGAGATCTACATCAGCATGTGCTAAAAACAAAATTCTTGTTTCCTTTGTCACTTTACCTTTTTCCCCTCAGCAGTGAAGGGTTATTTTGATGCTCCATTCCAATTATTTTATCAGGACCATTTGGTAAGGAACAGTAATGTCTTAAAATTGTTTATCTGATTGACAGGCGTGGGTACAATCTCCCATAATATTGGTAGTCTTCATTATTAAAGTCTGTATTTTTTAGAAAAATGACTATCAATTTCAAAGAAAAGTTAAAGTTTTAGTTTCATTTGGTTGATAAAAATGTCCATTATGATTAAATATTCAATAAATGTTAACCTTGGAAAAAATAATTAAATTCTTTGAGTATGTACCCTAATGAAATGAGCTGCACAGACCTAGAAAGTGATTCAGCTACAGTCATTAAACAGACTAGGTTTTATACTGAAATCTTACTACTCTATAGAAAACATTTTTATGAAGAAAAGGCAGGTAGCATGCTTTAAAACACACACATCTGCAATAGGCACACATTTAAAATCATCAGTGCTGTATTTTTCATACAATAATTCTAAATGGAAGGCATTGAGAACCACAAGCTTACACCCCTACCCCCCAACCAAGACTTGACTTAGAGCAATTTTATTTTCAAAACAAATTTAACATTGCAAAATAGGGGTGAACTCCTGAAGAAACTACAAAAGTCCTCACACTGAACTAGCAGTCCATTCAGCTCCCCTCCCCATCTGTCACCTAGACAAGAACAGCACTGGACTTGGGATTTAGCAGGGAATGAGTTTGAATACAGGCTCCTCTGAGATTCAGTTTCCTCCTCTACAAAAGGGAGATGACCATTCTGGTAGTACTTAACGTCATCACTTCATTGAGAGGATCACATGAAATCATGTTCGGGACCCGGGCAAAATCTTCATTAGTGGAGTGTTTCTATAACAGAAGCTCAACTAACACAGTCAGAGGGTCCCACAAAAGGAAAACAAAACCAAAACTCACATCTTTAGATAAATATTCTAACCTCCTGGAATCTTTCTGGATCTAGACTCAACCAATTTACTCTCTCCTTGCTTTTCATTGTCTGCAAACCTGTAAACATGTAATTTGCTCTTAAATATGATAAAAAGTAAAGATTTGCTCTTTATTAAAATTAAAAAATATATTCACTGAAGTTCTATAGTATTCTAGTATAACTTTGTCCTCAAAAGCTTTATTATAATGAAATGCTACTCACACTAACACTGTCTGCGCATAGATGTCCTAAACTGTAACCAAAGTAGTTAAAGAATTACTTTTAGGGGGGCAGGATGGGATGGAGAGAAATATACTTAGTCTTTCACAATATGACTGTTATGGAAGTGTTTTGCATAACTACAAATGTATAACTTTAATTGAATTGTTTGCCTTCTCAGTAGAGATGGGTGGGGAGGGAGGAAGGGAAAGTACTTGGAACTTAAAAGTTTTAAATAAGAAGGTTAAAAATTGTTTTTACATGTAACTGGAAAATAAGATATACAGGCAATGGGGTACAGAAAACTATCTTGCCCTACAACAAAACAGAGGGGATGGGGATAAGACAAGGGAGGGCAGATTGAGGGAAATGGTAATCAAAATGCATGCTGTCTTGGGGAGGGCAAAGGGGAGAGATGGGGAGAAATTTTGGTACTCAAAATCTTGTGGAAGTGTGTGTTGAAAATGCGATAAATAATAATAATAAATAAAGTTTTATAAATAAATATTTAAAAAAAGAATGAGAAAAAGTTGTTAGGAATATTTAAAAATATTAAAAAAAGGATTTACTTTTATAGGGAGTACAAACCAAAATGTTAAAAGCAACCAAGACAAGGGAAGTAGAGAGCATCTGAAGGTTTCAATTTTAGAGAAAAATATAATCTTGTGAAAGCAATGTTGAAATTATAGACAAAATTCCTTTAAACCGTACCATGCCTTCGGATACTACAGGTTACCTCCTTGAGAAAGACTTTGCTGCCAGGGCCCTGTCTCCAACAATATTTGTACTCCATTTCAAACCTTAGGGTCTCCAAACTACAAGATGATTTTTAAAGGCTAAGTTAGTAATGAGAACATTAATAGACAGCATGCCATCTCAAAAGATTTTGGTTTTCAGTCACTTTAAGAACTTTGGTAGGTGCTAATAAGACCACTGTTCCCCCCTGAACTCAATAATTTCCCCTACTAAGAATAAACAAATAGGTTGCGGAGACCTTTTTACAAAGGATTACAGAAATATATTGAATATCTTGTTATAAAAGAACTTTTTCTAGGTTTTCTATCATGAGAAAATGACAAAAAATGCAACAAAGCAGATTTAGGAAAGCAATAAAATTATAGTAGGTGATAATCTGATGATCTTTCATTCAAAATGTAAAATGATAACTCCATGAGGCAAGATACTTACTGGATAACTTCTAGTATTAAAATAGGAAATGAAAGCTGAAAAGCATCCATTTTTATGTCCTAATCTTAGCTAATTAAGTCAAGGCTCCATTTTCTCTATTCAGTTTTGCTTTGTCTTAAACAGCACCTATTCTGGACTTACATTTGGAACTCTATTACCTTGTAAAATCCTCAACAAGGTCTTCAGAGTGGCTTGACTACTTCAAATACTTTTATTAACTCCCACATCAGACCTACCTACTTTTGAATTTAAATACAAAAAACCACAACTATAAAGCCAAATTATATATATATATATATATTTACCCTATTAACATAGATAATCTAAGGAGTAGCAACTTTCACCAACAATTCCAACAACTCCGTGATGTTTCTGCCATGATACTTTCATTTTACCCTTTTAAACATTAAAGCTGTAAGCCCTTTACAGAAGACAGACTATCACCTTGATTACTTAGCATCCATGTTCTTGAGAGAAGAGGTATTTTAAAAATTGCTTATGTTTTTACAACTTCAGACTAAGGTGGGTGACAATTCTAAAAACTAAAATCTATAGTAGATACATGGGGAAAAATGTTCTAAAACGATTAGATCAGATGTTAATCTTTACTAGGTAAGCCAAAATTTTAAATCAAAGGACAAAATCTTTTTTTTTCTAAAATTAATCTTATAAGCATAAATTAAAACACTGAATGCAACTAATTTTTTTCAAACTTTAAACTTGTCACAAACATGATGTAATAGATGCATAAACTGATGAGGGCCAACAATTGTCACTGTCACATGAATTAAAACCCCACACCCCTTTCCTGAGATTGTTTTTAAGTTTATTCTGGCTAGACTCCAAGAACTGGTCTCTGAATTTTATCAAGATCAACTGCACCCTGATCCCAGGGATATGTCAAACTTTCAATTATTGCACGAGTCACAACACAGGTAAATTCAATTTCAACTTGAATGGTGCTACAATTGAGTTCATCTGGTCAACTTTTTTTTCCCTTTAATTTTTAGGCACCTTAGGTGAACAGTTAGTGGACAAGGAGTTGGACCTGGGAGTCAAGAAGAGAAAAATTCAAATCCCGATGCACACACTAGCTATATGATCTGAAGCAAGTCACTTAACCTGGATGCCTCAGTTTCTTTATCTGTAAAATGAGGCTAATAATAGCACCTACCCCCCAGGGTTATGAGGCTCAATTGAGAAAAATATTTTTAAAATATAAAAGCCATTTTTGTAAAACTTAAAAGTATTATACAAATTCTAGCTATGTTTTTGAATTAAAATTTCCAGGTCACATCCTTAACACATGTAAAAACCATCTTGCCTTGTTGGGAGAAAGAGGCAAAACTTGAAAAACTCACTTTAAACTGATAATTGTTTTTTGTCTCACATTTCTTGATGTACTTGACCACCCCTTTCCAAGAGTGGTCACTTTTAAAAGTAAATTAAAAATGTTCCTTATAACTGAATGTATCAAAAAGGTGTAGAGATATACAGAATCTCCCACTTGTGCAAAGGAAATCAAGACAGGGGTCTTTTCATCTCTTTTCTATGGCTGACCTCAGGCATTCTAATCTGACAGAGTTCACAGGTTTGGTCATTTCACTATTGTCATCATTCTTTCCATTGATGTTGTTATAATGATTGCATAATTTTCCTGGTTTTACTCATTTCACCTTATACCAGTTGATATAAATATTTCCATGCTTCTCTGGAGTTGGTTATTATTTCTTACATGTAGTACAGTAATACTGTTCCATTTATATACTAAAATTTATTTATCCTGTCCACATTTTTTGGATGTCTACTGTGTTTCCAGTTCTTTGCTACTAAAAACACAACACTGATTTAAATGTTTTGTTGTCTATGGAGCCTTTCTTTCTGTCACTGTCCTGCTAACAATCTCGGGGTTGAAGGGTGTCACTATTTAAATTTCTCCTTTCACATAGTTTCGGACTGCTTTCCAGAAGGGCTGAACAATTAAATTCACAGATCCACCACCAACAACCCTTCCAACACTGACTATCCCTGTCTTTTGTCATCACTGCTAATTTGCTGGTTATGAAGTAGAACCCTAGGGTTGCTTTGATTTTCATTTGTCATTAGTGATTTAGATCAATCTTTCATAGTTATTAACAATTAGCAAGAAATTCTTTGGAGAACATCTCCCTCCCCCATATATGCATGTTGGGTATCAGGCTTTACTGGAGTTTTTTGATATAAATGTTTTTTCCATTTGCCTTTCCCACTTCTGATCCAAGTTTTGTCCATTTTGTTTATGTAAAAGTCAGTTTCATATGATCAAGATATGATTTTCAATTAAATAAACATTTAGCAATGTTTAATATCATGTGCCAGGCACACTAGTGATAAAAAAGGAAAAGACAGCTCCTGCCCCCAAGGAGCTTACAATCTAGTAGGGGAGACAACATGCAGACAACTATGTACAGAACAATAGGAAACAATAGCCAGAGGGTGGTACTGGCATTAAGAGATGTTGGGAAAGGCTTCCTGTAGAAGGTGAGATTTTTAGTTGGGGCATAAAGGAAGCCAAGGGCAGAGAAGGAATGGCGTTATAGGCCTGGGGACCATCTAGAGAGAATGCCTAGAATGGAGAGACAGGCCAGTGTCGCTGGACTGCAGAGGACATGCTGTGGTGTACGGTGTAAGAAGCCTGGAAAGGGAGGAGGCAGACAAGTTATGAAGGGCTCTGAATGCCACACAGAGCATTGCGTGTTTGTTCTGCAGGTATTCAATAGAAAGTCACTAAAATTTACTCAGTAGGGGGTGACATGGTCAGACCTGGCCTTTAGGAAAATCACTTTGGTGGCTGAATGGAACATGGATTGGAGTGGGCAGGGGCCTGAGCCGGCAGGTCTCCCAGGAGCTATTGCAGCAATCCAGGAACAAGGCGATATGGGCCTAGCACTACGATGGAAGCAGTGTTAGAGGAAAGGAGGGGGTTTATTTGAGAGATGCAAATGATAGGCCTTGGCAACAACTTGGGTTTGAACGGTGAGAGATGGTGAGGAATCCAGGATGGCTCCTGGGGTGTGAGCTTGAGGCACCCTAAACACTCTCCACAGTAACAGGGGAGGTAAAAAGGTTGAAGGGTTTAGGAGGAAAGAGAATGATCTGGATCCTTTGCCTTAATATTCACACACACCCTCCCCCCAGCTGGAACAGGCATAAGATCTGCCTCTCTAATTGTTTTTATGACCTGAAATTTAACATCCAAGTCATACATCCACCTGATTTACTGTTTATCAGTCTAATCCTAACTTCCAGGACTGTGTTTTAGTCCCCAGCAGGTTTTTATCAAGTGACGAGTTCTTTCCTAAGTAATCTGTGGTTTCAGATTTATAAAACACTGGTTTATTGGAGTCAGTTACTTCTGATTCTTCTCCGTCTAGCTTGTTCCATTGAGCATCTTTTCTGTCTTTTAAGCAGCACCAAATGGTTTTGATGGCTTGCTTTACAATGCAGTTCTGACATCTGGAAGTACTATTTTCCAGTAATTTCTACCTTTTAAAAAATATTTTCCTTAAAATTCTAGATGCTTTGTTCCTCCAAATGAATTATTTTTATTTTATTTACCTCTCTCTACAGTGTCTTTTTTGGTAATCTAAAATATATATAAAAAAAATTACAAAAAGTAGGCACAGCATTAAATCCGAAAACTAACTTATGTGATTTAATTTAGTGGCATGGCCCAGACATGGACACAGCTAATTAAGATATTTTTTAGGGAATAATTATCTGATATAGGTATTGAGTGTGCTTTGATATTTTATGCATTGTACAGTTCTTTTGAATGAAAACTATTTTCACTGCCACCTAGATTTTATTGTAACATGGAAGAGATGCTGCTGGTTTTTGTGGGTGCCTCACTTAGTTTCTTCACTGACTCCCTAAGATTTTCTAAGCGAGTTACTTAGATCGATGCCAGGCTCAGAGTTTTGTCTCCTTTTTGCCTATTATCATGCTTTACATGTTTTACACTTGCTTTACTACTACTGCTACTATCAAATAACAGCAGTAAAGGAGGTGTCCTTAGTTGCCTTTTTACTGGTAAAGCTTCTCGTATTTTTCCCATATAGAATGCTAGCTTTTGGTTTTAGAAATGTTAAAATTAAAAGACATCTTTTTATGTCTGTATTTTGTAGGTGTTTTTTGCATTTAGTGAGATAATAATATGGTTTGGGATTTTTAAAAATATGATTATATTGTTTCTCCTAATGTCAAATTACTTTCACAAATCCAACTTGGTTAAACATTTAAAAAATTATATTGACTATGTATAATATAATTATATTATATATTTATATAGAATTATATATAATATGTTAATCATATTGATCTATAGTCTCTTTCTTTGCTTTATTTTCCCCTGGTTTATATATAAGAGCTATATTTACCTCATGAGAGCCAGGGTATGCTAAAGAATGCTTATTCAATTTCTGAGAATCATTTGTGTAGTACTGTTCTACTGTTCTTAACAAGTATGAAAGGATTGTTCCGTAAATCCATCTGGACCAGGAGCCCCATTTCTTTTCATTTCTTAGTTTAGTATTTTGGGGGGCTGTCTATCTAAGTATCCATCTCTCATTTTATTTCTTCTGGCTTTGTGATATAACATCTTGTACAGGACAGACTGGTAGTATTCATGATCGAAAGCCCAGAATGGAAATACTGTGCAGAAATCAATGGCTCTCTACTAGGTTGCTCTTGTTCAATTCTCTTCCAATGCCTATGTCTAAACTTACACCTAAATTTGCTTGAGTACAGATGAATTATTTTATATCAAATGGGACAAAAAAAAAATTTCCTAGAACTTTCATTTAATCATAGCTCAAGAGCTAGAAGGGACCTTACAGGTCATCTACAAACATGCAAACTGAGGTCCAGATAAATTAGTAATACTTATGTGCCTACTAAATACTAAGTGACAGATACTGTGCAATACAAAGAAGATAAAAACAGTCTCTGCCCTGAAAAAGCCTTGATTTCCTGGAGGGAGAGTGTATCTAAGCCAGTACAGGTCTCTTCTATTGAGGTTTCCAGGATCCTCTCCTGACTTCCTTGCTGTCCTTTGCTGGACCCTCTTCCAGACCATGCTGCCTAATCCTAGGGGCCCTGTAGGGTCCCTGTGGCCCTTTCTCTTCTCACTCTATACTACTTCACTTGGTGATGACTCTCAAATCTATCTTTCCAGTCTAACTCTCTCTGTTGACCTCTAACTGCCTTTCAGACATCTGGAACTGGAAGGCCAAGAGACATGTTTGAAGCTCAATATATCCACACCAGATCTCACTATATTTTCCCCTGCACCTGCCTGGACTCCTACCTTTCCTATTACTGTAGAAGGCAACACTATCTTCCTAGTCCCTCAGGCTGGCAACATGGGAATATTCCCTCTCTACCCCCCATATCCAAACTGTTGCCAAGGCCTGTCAAGTTCATCTCTGCAGCATCTCTCCTGACATCGACTTCATTCTGGTGCAGGCCACTATCTGCTAGATTATTGCAGCAGCGGCTGGGGGCGCCTGCCTGTCTCAAGTCACTCTCCAGTCCAGTTCACCTTCCACTCAGCTATCAAAGTGCCACAATAGAAGATGATAAATGTTGGAGAGGATGTGGGAGAGCTGGAACACTAATTCATTGCTGGTAGAGCTGTGAGCTAATCCAACCATTCTGGAGGGCAGTTTAGAACTGTGCCCAAAGGGCTACAAAAAAATGCATACCCTTTGACCCAGGAATTTCGCTTCTAGGACTGCATCCCCAAGAGATCATAAAAATGTGAAAGGGTCCCACATGTACAAAAATATTTATAGCAGCTCTCTTGGTGGTGGCCAAAAACTGGAAATCAAGGGGATCCCCATCAACTGGGGAATGGCTGAATAAATTACAGTATATGAATGTAATGGAATACTATTCCGCTATAAGGAATGATGAACAGGAAGACTTCAGACAGGCCTGGAAAGACGTATATGATCTGATGCTGAGTGAAAGGAGCAGAACCAGGAGAACTTTGTACACAGCAACAACCACAGTGTGTGAGTTTTTTCTGGTAGACTTGGAACTTCATTGCAATGCAAGGACTTAAGAAAATTCCCAATGGTCTTTTAAGGCAAAATGCCTTCCACATTCAGAGAAAGAATTATAGAATTCACATGCAGAATGTAGCAGATCATTTTTTTTTGTATTAATTTTGGTTTGTTATATGATTTCTCCCATTCATTGCAATTCTTCTATACAGCACGACTATGGTATTTAATAGGAATGTATATGTAGAACCTATATAAAATTGTATGCTGTCTCGAGGAGGGAGGGGGTGGAGAGAGGGGAAAAAAAAATCTAAATTCTATGGTAGTGATTGTAGAACACTGAAAATATTAAAATTAATATTAAAAAATAAAAGGAAACAAAGGCTTTCACAGACTCTAGTCCATTTTAAAAGTACACCTTCAGGTATAACTGGATATAAGATAAAGAATATAGGATCTGTATTCTTCACTATTTGATTATAAAAATGCATTTGACTTGATAACACAAAATGCAACCTCTTTAAAGGCTTTACTCTGTCAAGGTGCCTCTCATAAACATTAAGACATCCAAGATCTCCTAACTGAAGGAACCACTGAATTAACTGTGTTTAATGTTCCACTGAGCAGCAGCATCATGGAAGCATAAAACAAGGCTATGTGTATGCATGCGTGTGTCACACACCAGTGACATCCAGCATAAAAGCATTATATCTAGCAATGTAAGGCAACAAAGACCCCTGCAATGAGGTCCATGAGTACTCAAGCCAATCGGCTTAGCCATTGTTTTTAGAACAACAAACCAAAGTAGATGAATAACAAACACTGCTCAGATGATGACCCGTGACTGCACAAGAAATCCTCTGAACTAGTCTATAAACACGTGTATTCATGTTGTGCAAGTGAAGAAGCAAGTCCCAGAACTGAGTAAAAAGTGGACTGTGTTCGGACACTATGCAGCACTTCCAATAATCTCAAGCCACCCTCCCACAAAATTTCATTAAAAAACCAAATCCAAACAAAACGTCTACATTCTCCTCAACAATGCCATCTGGCTGCCAATCATGGAATCACACTGTTTCTAATGAGTAGCAATTGTAGCTGACCCAAAAGACGATGAAAATGCTGAGTCTAAGCTGGCTGCGTAATATGAATAATAATAATAAATAACAAAAGTGGACATTTACATAGTGCTATAAGTTCTACAAAGCACTTGCCAAATGCTATCTCGTTTGATCCTCACAGCAACCCTGGGAGGTAGATGCTGTTATTACCCCCACTTGACAGATAAGGAAACTGGGGTCATTACAAGTGAAGTGACTTGCCCAGGGTCACAGAGCTAACATGTGTCTGAGGGCTGATGTGAACTCTGGTTTTCCTGACTCCAGGTCTAGTCCTCTATCCACTGCCCCACATTTCTAACACTGCATAAATGTTGGAGGTATGTGCTAAGTGGCACAAAAAACACCAAAAACACATATGATTAAAAATTGACAAGTCATGGGGAAAGAGCAAAGGGTAAAAGATGGACAGACTTACAATTCTAAACCCACCAGTAAATAAATGCTCTCTGGAGAATTTAAGACACAGAATACAAACAGCACAGATGAGAGGGTCTGCATGTGATGCAACACACGCCGTACTAATAAGATCGTTCAATCTAAGTGTTCAAATATCTCTTTATGAAGGTTCAGAAAGCTTTTTCCAAGGAAGAACATGAATTCTCCTCTCTTCCACCTAGGAGGATACTAACTGTGCAATGGCAACTGGAAAGAGCAACCTTCCATCTCCCTTCCCAAACTATACTAGTTGTGATACTGGAGAGTATTTCCAATTCAGCAGGTCCAAACACTTTTCAAGGTATCTGTCAGTGGCTGCCCCTTTTGGGAAATTAACATTTGTTTGGTATGGAGATGTAGAAAAGCACTAATAAATGTATGTGGCACACGGAGTTCAATACGTTCAGAAATCATTCTTATGATATGTATATAAGGATCTGAAAGGAACCCAGCAAAAACAAATTACAACAACACCCTATCAGAAAGGGCACAACAACTGCACCACATCTCACTACAAGTGGAGATTTAAGCAGCTGCTAAATAACTCTGTTCTGCTTCTAATATATGTGCCCTCAATTCATATTTTTGCTCTCTCCTTAAAAATGCTTACAATCCAATGCTCAGAATCACTATGGATTAGAGAAATGCAAATAAAAAACAAATCTGACAGTACCACATCACATCTAACATGACAAAACAGGAAAATGATAAATACTGGAAAAGATTTGGGAAAATTGTAACATGAATACATTGTTGGTAGAGTTGTGAACTGATCCCACCATTCTGGGGGGCAATTTGGAATTATGCCCAAAGGGCTATAAAACTGCAGAGATCTGTATTCCACAGACATCATAAAAACAGGAAAAGCACCCATATGCACAAAAATATTTATAGCACCTCTTTTTGTGGTGGCAAAGAATTGGAAATTGAGGGGAATGTTCGTCAATTGGGGAATGGCTGAACAAGTTTGTGGTAGATGACTGTAATGGAATACTATTGTGCAATAAGAAATGATGAGCAGGCAGACTTGAGGAAAACCTAGAAAGACTTATATGAACTGATGCTGAGTGAAATGAGCGGAACGAGGAGAACACTGTACACAGTAACAACCACACTGTATAACGACTGACTTTGATAGCCTTATCTCTTCTCAGCAATTTAAGGATCCATGATAATTCCAAAAGATTCAAGATAGAAAATGCAGAGAGAGTACTCTGGAGTCTGACTGAGAGGGAAGCAGACTGTCTGCTCTTCTTATCTTTTGCTGTTTTGTTTTGTTTCTTCTTTCTCATGGTTCCTTCCATTAGTTTGAATTCTCCTTACAACATGACTAACGTGAAAATATGCTGACATGAATGTATAAGTAGAGCATTTATCAGATTGCACACTGTCTTGGGGAGGAGGGAGGAAAGGGAGAAGAAAATTTAACTCAAAATCTTATGGAAGTGAATGATGAAAACAAAATAAATTATAAAAAAAATTCCCAAACCAAACCAAAACAAAAAAGTTCCTATCAGTGTATATGCTCAGTAATGTTTCCTTTTATTTATCTTGCTGTTTGAAGGTGCCCCTTTCCATTTCATTTTAATTATTAAGAAAAAAAGGGAAAGAAATAGCTTTAAGGCGTAAAATCTCTTTAAAAATTTCTTTTTCATTCGATTATACTGTTGAGCTAAAATATAAAGATTTTGCTAAGAATGAGATTACGGTTTTCTTGCCATTTTGGTTCCAGATGAAGCAAGCCTATGCATACATTCATAGTAGCAGAATAAAAAATAGTGGTATTTAACCCATGCCATTAAGAATAAAAACAAAGAAAAGTGAATGGTGAAGCATAATTAACATCTGTTTACCTGATAACAAATCTTCTTGACTTTGTTTCCACTAACATTTTTTAAGAACAAAAAAAACCCCAACACAACAGCTATTAAAGTTTATCTAATTTACCAAGGTTGACAGATGGTGCATCTCAATTTTTCTTATACTCTTGTAACGTTTAACTAAAAATAGATGGACCATTACTTAAAATTCATTAATTTTAAAACCTCAATTTAAAACCTTAGTCAAATACACCGAAAATGCAGCGTATTTAATTTTAGGTCACTTCTCTCCCACAGTGTACCTCAATCCCAATCCCCTATCCCCTAACCCTCCTGTACTCCAGTCTGACCTCAGTTTCATCTTCTTTCCTCCGGGAACTTGTCCCAACAAATATCATTTCATCTCTATGTCATCTTCAGTCTCTCACTACCTACAGATATCTCGGCACGTCTAGAAAATATCTCAGGTTGGCTTCCACCCTCTCTTGACCCAGCCCATCCCCTAAATGCCCGTATCTCCCTAGCCCTCCTCCCTCTTCCACTATTGCCTCCTGGAAAGAATAGCCTAAGCACATTCACTGCCTCCACTACCTTACCACCCACACACAATCTGGCATTTGATCCTGTTCCTTAACAAACCCATCTCTCTCCAGGTTACCAAGCTCTCTCCCTTTTCAAGCTTGATCGTCTTTTCTCAGGCCTTCTCAGCTCCACGTCCTTACTGCTGTGGACACTACAGACCACCATATTCCTCCTAGATACTCTCTTTTCTCAAATTCCCTAACACTCTGTCTTGGTTCTCTTACATATCGGACTATTCTTTCTCAGTCTTCTTTGCTAGATTATTATCCACTTCCTGCTCCCCTAGCATAGCTGTTCCCAGGGCTCCTTCAGAATGAAGAGCTTGTCAGGAGGTATTTTAATGTATTACATAGCACATAGTGTATGCAATACAGTAGCTATTTTATCGATTTAATATACCTATTATAAGGTGGTATAGTGTATTACACTGAGAGAGGCTACTACTGTAAGCTCTCACTTGTTCTGGCACTCGTGACTCCCAAAGAAATGGTGAGGATCTTCCCAGGAGATATTCTTTCTTTGGAAATAAAGAGAAATTGCTTATGTTCAGTTTACTGGTTACCATCCCTCCCAAAATACTTTGCATATTCTCATCATATACATTTACATAGTTTTTTTCTCTCCACACCTTGGGAGTAGGAATCATTTTCTTCTTTATACCTGTGTCCCCAGTGCCCAACACAGTGCTCTGGCCAACAGCAGAACTTAGCACAACACTTTGTGGCTGTCTCCATGACACATGGTGTTCACTTGGACCATCACTTCTACCTTCTTGCCACCAGGAAGTTCCACTCCGTCCCTAGGCCTACCTGGGATTGACAAGGCCAGTTTGAGCCTTTTCTTGCCTGGATGCAGGTAGCACTCCTGGGCTATCCATGATGTGCTACCCTTTCTAGCTCCCTGTCTGCCTGTATTCCTATTCCCAGACCTACAAATTACTCCAATACCTATATAACCAAGCCTAACTTTTCTTTATCTTTGATCATACATTGCCAGTTGCTTCCTGGTTATCTTTTCTTATAAGTTCCAAAGGCACCTCACCTTCAAATGTCGAAAATAAAATGTATTGCCTTCCCCCAAACCTGTCCCTCCTCTAATCCTCCCTATTCCTTTGGAGGTTATTCCCCCATCCTCTTGCCAGTTACCCAGAATCATATAATTGTGTGATTGCTATCTCATCATTTTTCCCACAAGAATATCATGAGATCCTACAGCAAAAGTTGTGCTAAAATCTAGGTAAACAATAACCGCAGTATTTACTGCATTTACTAGTTTAGAAATCCTATTTAAAAAAAGAGATAAGGTGAGCCTGGCACACTCTGTTCTTGATGAAGCCAGGGCAGCTCATTGTTTTCATGGCTTCCCTTTCTAGATGCTCACTGGCCAGCTCTCTTCATGATCCATGGCAGAATTTTCTGAGCAATACATCAAGTCAGGCTTACATACAGTTTGCTGCCTATGTTCTCCCTTTTTTTGGAAATCAGGACATTTGTCCTTCTCTGATCTCGTAGCACAGTTCCCACTTTCCACGATCTCTCAGATAACAGTGAGCAATGACTGCTACCTATTTCTTCAGGATGCAGAGGACACAGTTTATCTGGGCCATGTGGCCTGAATTCAAAGGCAACAAGTGCTCCCTTTACTTTGTTCTTATTTATCTTCGATATCAACTTACCATTGGTCATTTTGTTGTCATTTTCAGTGCAAAGATCTTTCTCCATGACAGAGAACAGAAGACATTATGCCATCCTGCCCAAGTAAAGCTCCTCACCTTCCTTTTATCCTCCCTTTTCTCCCAATGTAGTTAAAAACACTAACAAATTACCGCCCATTTTTGTAGTTCTTAGCTTCTCGTGACAACCCCCACTCATTCTGAGTGTTGACATTCCTGACACTTACAAAACCATGCCACACTCTCATTACATTCTGTTACCTGGCCTTGCTTCCATCTTCTGTACTTAAAAAAAGAAGTATGAAAACTCACACGCTTCAGGTTTGTGGGTGTGCTACAAGTGTTAACTCCTCTCCTGTCTCAGGAAGACAGTTTGAGACTCTGCTTATGCCTTTCTGTCCAACATGGAAATTATTTCAAAAATGTCATAAACACTTTGCCTAAGAAAGACTACAAGCTTAGGAAATGGTGGCAAGATGTGCAATTGAAAGATTACTGATAGAAGTCTTTTACAGAAGTCCTCTCCAGACACCTATGCCTCCACATCAGACTGTAGCCATTTCTTCCCTTCACTGAAATTGTCTCCCTTTGTCTGGAGCACCTTCCACTCCTCTTGAGCTGGGGGCATATCAGACCTGGCCTGAATATCCTCACCTCCGCCACCACTTGAGGAAGAGTAATCAATTCCACTCAGTGTTCTCTTCATTCCCACCCCCGTTAGTGAGAATTGGAACCAAAATAGAATTTTCCCATTGCATAGCATTTTTCTCCACCTTTTTCAAAGATGAAACTATCTTGAAAGCAAGTCAAGAAGTCATTAGCTACTTTGGGGTGAGAATCCCAACCCTGAAATCCATTGTCACCACTTTTTCACGCCTCTGGGCCAAACCTGGGTTCTGGTTCCCAAACTCATCTGCTTCTTTCCTTTGTCCAGGTGATTAAAAAAAGTCACTTTTGTTTGGCCTTCCACTATCATGCTTCCTTTGTCTGGTTCCCAAATTTTCTCATATAGGCATACCCTTCTGAACACACAATACCTCCCTCAGCCCTTCATCACCACCCTACTTCTTCTGAATGTGTTATGCTCAGTCCCAGCCATCTTATGGTAAGAGGTTCAGCCCACATGGCTCACTGACAAGTCCAATTTTCCTCCTTGCTTCAGGATCTCAAATTCCTTGTTGGTTGTTGGGGGCCTTGGTGTATAAACTCTTGAAACCAAGGGCTCCTGAGTCCTTTCTTCTGTTTTGTTTCCCATACACTTGTGGGCATCTCAAATGCTAGCCTTCCTGCATTGTAAATACTCTCTGTGGCAGGGATTCTTAACTATTTTTGGTCTCATGGCCCCACCCCCAGTAATCTGATGAGGCCTATGGACTTCTCAGAATGAGAGATGCACAAAATGCATTAAATACATAAAATACATACAAAGGAACTAATTATACTTAAGTAGGATTATCAGAAAGTTAAAAATAAAAAGCAAAAAAAGCCCTCAAGTCCATAGTCCCCAGCTTAGGTAGCCTATCTCTATGACACCTAGCTAGCTAGCTCCCCCTCCTTTACAGTTAAAAACCCTTCTGGTTAGATCTGCAAGGCAAGACACCTGGCTGGCAACGCACGCGCTTTGGTGAAACATTCTCTGTTCCTAACCAGGAGTATTCAATCTCTCTATTTTAAGCTAGATCCTAAATTCAAGTCCTATTCTTAGACACACTCCTCTCTTCAGCCAGGTTTTCATTTCCCAAATCAGATTTTCTCTCTTTTTTCAAACTCTTTCCTTACCTTCAACGTACAACAGTAAAAAACAAAGAAAACAACAAAACTAACTTGAGCCCTTAACGTCTTTAGTTTCTTACCCAACACTTGTGAATTTTAAGCAACACCGTTAGGTTCCTTTTGCCAGTATCACAGAAGTAGGTGATTACTACACATTTTGGTAAGTTCCGGAAGGTGCTCAGTTCTGTCCTGGACAAATGCCCTAGAAAACAAGAGCCCTCTATTTGGTGTTAGCAGGTCTTCCATATCCCTGAGCACAGAATAACCACCACTCACCTTCTCCTCTCCTATTCTCCAGCCACAAACCAGAGGATGCCTCGCCTACTAGTTACTGTGGCTCTACCGTATCACTTTTTGGAGGACAAGCACCTGCTTCTGTCCCAGAGAATCCAGCTCCTTCTTGAGGAATAACTTCAAAGCTGTAGTGGGGTGTTCCTTTTCCTTCCCTTTCTCCTGGGTTAATATTCTTTTACTTCATGACAAGGTCAAGTTTCTCTCCCCACCTCAGATCCTGCCCCATGTAGAGATGAACCTACAGCAATTCTTTGGCTCCAGTAGAAACACAAATATTTCACACAATACAAGTTTTATCATACAATTCCCTGTACTCTCCACTCTGACCGAAATTTTCAACAATCTTGTATTTAACTGCCTGTGGATGTTTATATCCCAACATTAAGCATTTGGTTAAAATTTTACAAAACTTTACAGAAGTCCCTCTAGCTTAAGTTAGACAATTGTTAAAGACTGAAACAGGACAAACTCCGCTACCACAGATCCTCAGAGATGAACTGAAGAGCAAGAGACTTGGAGGCAGAGAGCCTGGGTTCACAACCTTGCTCTGCCACTTACAACTGACATGACATTTACTCATCTATTAAAGGAGGAGGTTGGCTGGGATGACCTACATCTGTTCTCTGACGTATGTACAACACTCATGGAAGCCTACAGTACACTTAGAAACCTAGGATTAATTTGACAGTTGAAAAGCTATTCTCTGAGTCTTTCTGACTTAGGGACTCTGAAGGTCATTTGTGCATAACGGGAAGCAGCTTCTAGTTTGCTGGCATGGACTACTATGGTACTAGAGCTCTAAGGCTACACTTACTATCTCATTATTGAAAAGAACATGTGACCAGTCTGGTATTGGTTCCAGGAATCTCAGTTTATGTTGCTGGCTAAAGAAAAAGAGAGAGACAAGAACCAATGCACAGCCTCAGCACCAAGTATGATAACATCAGAAGGCACAGGCCCCAAACCAAATGAAACAATCACATTAAACAAACTGGCTTTCCAAAGAAACTGGTCTCGCTGGTCACTCACTGGTGTTAGTAACAGTGGTGAAGAGAAACCCAGTACCATCAAACCATCAGCTCAGTCTACTGCCACTAGCAGTGACTGTAGGAAGGGCTTACAGTAAGATATGGGGAAGGGCTATGAACACACTCACAAATCTTAAGCATGCGAGGCCCACATGTGCTAACTCCTCTCGTGTCTCAGGAAGATAGTCTGAGCCTCTGTCCAAGATTACGAAAATTATTTCAAATATGTCATAAAGACTTTGCCTTAGAAGAAAACAGGCTTGAAAAATGGTAGAAAGTATACAACTGAAAGACAAGATTACTGATGCAAGTCTTTCACAGAAGTAAAGATCCTGAAATCTCAAAGGCTTTATTAGCTGAGGACAAGCTCTGACCAAGTCTCATCAACCTGTAAAAGCTTCTTCTACTAGACATCATAACCCACTCTGCTGCCTGATGACTATTCTACCTAAATATAAAATGGCTCATTAGGAAATTAATCCCTTGTATAAGGAAAATATCCAAACAGGAAAATGATTCTCTATCTGATGAGACACAACTCTACTTCTAGACGTGGTAGCTGCTAGCTGAAGAGGGAGACTTATGACAGTAAGGATGAATATTTGATAACTCTACACACTTTAAAACTTAAGTGTTTGGTATTTTATCTGAACTGCCGAGCATTCAAACCTTACTACTGAGAGTGCAATGCTGGTCATGTTGTTTGAATGTCAAACATGAGCAAATGGCAATAGTAACTTAAGAGTGGCTAGAAGATCTCATATGATAGACATTATAACAAAAAAAAAAAAAAAAGAACGAGAGAGGATGTCTAGAACTATTGACCTCTCATCTCTTTAAAATTCTTAAGAGAATAAGGACATTTGGCTAAAACACTATAAAGGGACCAGGAAAACTTTCCTGGATGATTTTTCTACAGAAAACCTTATTTTCACAGTAAGACAACTGAGTGTCTGATTGCAGAGAAGCATCTGACGATTTGTCTAAGTTTTGCTTATCACTGTTTTGTGCTTCAGTTAGTCCAGCGCTTTCTACTTGAATCGCAAGAGATTTATAGGCTTAATGCTTGGTCAGGCAGAACTCCAGATGAGAAACTTTGCATCTCCAGCACACTTTTCTTAAGGGCAATCAGATAGTGGATATGCTTTATGTAATTAAGAATTCACCAGTGACTCATTTATTATGGCTGTCTGGAAGAATAGGGGCTTCATGACCCTGTAAAATGTTAATTCAAACTTATGGAATTTTTACTATGTATAATATGGTGTCTTCTGTGCAGTTTTGTACTTTACAACAGAGGCAGGCTGCCTTGGATCACTATGGTTCTTTTTATCAAAATTAAGTGTACTTGTGTACAAAACAACTACAAGAAATTTGATTCTGTAAAGAATTCTCTTTAGCTATGGCCTGGCAGTACAAATATAGTGCTTTATTTAGCAGAACACTGGTGAAGAATACCTTGATGTAAAAGTAATTTTTTTTATTTTTCTTGTCATGATCGATGCTATTCTGTGTACTTGGCTAAATTATGAAGACTAAAAAACAAATCTGATTTGACAGGAAAAAAAGTAGTCTTCAAGTTTTTCCTCAAAGTATCTTCCATGAATGTAAAAAAAAAAAAAAAAAAAGATGTAACCACAGTGAAAATTTTGGTCAGTGACACGAGTATAAACATAAGAGTAAGGCACAAAAAACAGTGAGAGATTATATCTGACAAAGGGTGCTGTTGGTGTCATGGAGAAAGTCCAAACACAATTCCAAAAAGGGCATCCATGTAAAAGATAATAAGGTCTTGTAGATGTTAACTGTGCTAGCTCATCAGCTCGTCACGCCCTGGAACGTTCCAAACCTCTGCACACAAAAGTGATCAGTCCAGGGGACTGATATATGCAAGGAAAAAAAAATGGCTAAAGCATGTATGTTAGCCAGATTAAGATATACAACTGGATGGGCTGAGTCAGTGCATTAGGACATAACCTTGGACTTAAGAGTAAAAGGCACTAGACTCAAAGTTGAATTCATAGACAACAGCAGGTTACATACTTGGGAAATTCTTTCTGTTAATTCCAAGTTGTTCCCTGAAGCAAAAGTCTACCTTTTAACACCAAAATATATATACAATACTAATTGCATATACTTGCAAATCATCAGCATCAGAAGAATCAACATTCCAGGTGAGCAAAAATCTACTGCACATAGGATGTGACTAAACATCACGCAGCAGCACTTCACCGATCTTATTTGCATGGAGGACCATCAAAAGGCAGTCAGTAACAGATAAAGAGCTACGTCACATGGGTAACACACACAAAGGGCAGAGGTCTTCCAGTCAATCAGATGGGTCCTCCACAAAGGATGAACATGGAAAAGGCTGGAGAGGATGGACTGTGAGCTACAAGAGTGCAGAAGTGCTCATGAGCCCAGGGATACATGAAAACATGAAAGGGTAAGTTAATCCCAGCAATGTGTCAGGGCCTTTTGTGGCCTTTTTTGTTATCAAATCTAATAAACCCTTCTCATGTAGCCCTTAGAGACCAATAACGTGGCTCTAGAAATGTGCTGAAGTCAGGCTTTTGGCAGTTCCTCACGCTCAAATTAGCCCATCTGCCCACTCCATGTATTTGCACTAGCAACACATCCCCCTTGCCTGAAGTGTCCTCCCTCATCTCCATACTTGATGAGAATCCTTCAGAAAGCCTCATTGCTCTGTGTCCAGCCCTTCCTTGTCCCAGCTGCTGCTTGTGCCTTCCTTTTGAGATTACCTTCCATTTGTGCTGTATATATTTAGGGTGACCAGGCTGTCTCCATGTAGGAGGCCCCATTAGAATGCAAGCTCCTTGAGGGCAGAGAATATATTTCTGCCTTTTTTTTTCTAAACATTTGCAATGCTTAGCACAATGCCTGAAACCTAGTGAGACTTTGGGGTGGGGTAGGGGCTGGGGGGAGGAAACATGCTAATGATCAAACTTACTACAGAAACATCACAGAAGGAGGGTAAAGGGCCAGGCAGAAGACAGATTTAGGAATTCTGGAAAGATAAATAACTTTATAAGACAGCCTTTTAACAAAGTACGACCCCCCCCTACTTTTTCTACCTACTTTTTATTTTAAGATAATGGACATTCAGTTTCTATATTTAAACTATATGTCATTAAAAGCTCAAATGAAAGTCGTAATTATATGCCACTCATTATGTCCAAAACCCTTAAGAACCTCCCCAAGTCTCTAGATACCCTTTTCTAAACACACATGCCAATCCACTGGGCAAAACCTATTAACTGACTGCTAGATGAACACCTGCTAACTACTGGCTAAAAAAGGTAAACAAGCTATTTCAAAAACAAGAACCATGAACCTTAGTAAGAAATTTCTGGTTCAATCTAGACTGGACTAACTGATTCTCATCTCTACAACACAATTCTAAAAAACTACGTAAAATGATCAAAAGGAAAGGGCTTGCCTATGTGTAGCAGCGAATCACTGCTAAGTTTAGCCAACGTCTAATGCTGAATACCTTATATCGTGAAAAACCCTCCAGACGTATACTTGGCTGACCAGTATGTTAGAAGGGCAAACCACTAAAACTGTTAAAACCAAACATCGCTCACACTTACAATTTGCCTATTACTGGGGTTTATGTCATGATTTACAACAACTACTATAAAAGTCCCTCCCTTTACCGTAGGGCATTGAAAAAATGCCTTAATTTCTACTTGGGAATCATATTATTATTGGATATCATGTGATTGGTTTTTAATCTAAAGTGATCACAGACAGCTTTAAAGGCAACTTTTAAATTCAAGAAAAAATATACTAGACTAGTTCTAAACCCACTGCTTTAAGCATAGTTCTTACTTTTAAAAAGAATCAGTATTTTTATGGATTCTTCAAGCTTTGTTTTTCATAAAACATGTAAACATTCACGAGTGAAAGAAGAGTTATGATTACTAATGGAAACTGAAAAAGCAAGCAATTATACATCGTTGCTTTTTTTATTTTTTAAAGATCACTTACTTATATGGTGACATAAGGTTGCAAAAGTCCTTTCCTGACAATCCTCGATTTTTTAGGTGTGAGGAAAATGAAGTTAGAAAGCCCAAGCAATACGTCCGTGGTCACATGAGTTAAATATTACAATCACACTTAGGACTCCTCTGACTCCAATTCTAGCACTTTCTCCACCACATCAATGGTCTCTCTTAACAACTGAAGTTGTCAACCACGATGTATTAACTATTTTCTGCATTTTTAAAATGAATACCATAATTTTACATCATAGCTACAAATTTTTTCTTAAATTGTATCATTTTTGCTTAGAATTAAATAGATATAATACAAAATAGAGACAAAACAGGTTTAAGAAGGAAGGCAGTAAAAAAGTGACTTACAATAATTTCAAAGTCTATCCAAATCAAGTGTTTTTGTTTCCTCTCAGGTACATGACGGGCAGGTATCAATAGCAAACAAGTATAAAATTACTTGGCAGAAAGCAAACATGCCAGGAAGGGTAGAAACACAAGAATATGCTTTAATGCTCCCATGTCCATAAGCAACACTAACACACACACACCTACCCCCCCAAATGAGCGATTTTATTAAATAAATACCTTAACATTTACACTCAAAAAAAAAAGGGTTAAAAAACCTCCTAGATTTGCTTTTGTTTCATACAATTATTGAAATAAAAATACTCAGAGGGTAATTTTCTAAGTCTCACACCAAGCAGACATTCATTCTTTATGAAAACCGACTCTGAAAATCCCAATATGCCAAAGCCCAAACCCTCATGCTTCTTTGCATATAAAGTCTACCAGAGACCCTTGTATCAAGGACAAACAGGAGGGTCAATAAATATTTGCTGAATTAAATGACTGAAATATCAAACTAAGTGAAATACTGTTAAGACTGGCATACCAGTCACACAATAATGTCCAAAAAAGATGAACGGCGATAAGATCAGCTAACAATTTACACAGCACTCTGTGGTTCGCAAAGGGCATCACACACTTTACCTCATTTGAGACTCACAACTAGCTTGGGAAGCAGGTACTATAGGTCTGGGTAAGGTTATTTCTACCTTACAAATAAACAGGTTCAGAGAGAAGAGATTTGCCCAAGATTAATCACAAGGTTAGGCAGTGGTAGAATTAACACCTAGATCTCTGCTAAATGCTCTACTTGCCAAAATAAACATCACATCACATCTCCTGCGTTCCATCTCCTAGATCTTGATTAGGGATTAGTTAAACTGGATTAGCTATGTCAACCTGGACAAGTCACTGAACTGGGAGGCTGAGGCAACTCTTTCAAAGTTACTGAAACAATTCTTCTATCTATACCAGAACAAAATCACAGGACTCCGTTTTGATGTTAAATTGTGGTAGAGATTAAAATCTATTTTCCAAACCTGAGAGTCTTAGAAGGGCTTTTTTTTTTTTTACCTCATCATTGATATGCCTGGAAAATTTCCATCCCTGATCCATCTCTGATCCCTACCCAGACCAATAAGCAGATAGAAAATTAGATTCCCCCCACCCTTTACTCGAATATTGGGTCCACTCCGCACCTCAAAATCAAATGAAAGTCCCACAGCACAAATCATTTGGAGATACAAAAAAAGAATAACAAAAGAATCTAAACATAATTAAGGAAGTGGTAACCCAATGTATGAAATCTGTTTTTAAAAGCAAGTAACTAGAAAATCTTTTTAAAGATTAATTTACCTCATGTAGGTTTTTACATCAATGATGCACTTAGTTCTAGACTATCCAAAGTTCTCAAGGTGAGCAGAGGTGTAACTCCCAAATCATTCATATCTGGTTTGGAAATATATTATTAACCATTTTCTGGGAAATAGAAGGGAGTAGAGATTCATGATGGCTTTTTACAAAGTCAAATGTGAAAATAAACATATACTAATTACACACATATCAATTGGTGATATAGGTGGACTAGAAGAACAGTGAAATAAGCTGTGTTAGCATGGAATTCCCTTCCAGTATTGCATGTACTACATTAATCAAGGGTCAAATATCATATTTTCTGCCAGAAAAACCTGGGAAGTAGTACATGGGTATATATCTATACACACCCACACCCTCCCCCCCACCCCACATCTATATATCAACTATATCAATATCTAACAAGTCTGCAAGCTATATGTACATACAAAATAAAATTAACCTCAAGTCTAAAGATAAATAACAATGAAAAGAAAAGAAGTTTATTTGGATGTACCTTACCCTTGAAAAGAGAAGTATATGACTCTCCAACATAAATCTCTTATATGATCATGAGAAAACTTCAAATAAAAAAGTTGTGAGAATGGTAAATTTTAATTACAATACCTCATTTCTTCCAGGAATTAAAAAAATGTACTAAATTCAATATGAAGCAAACAGGCTTTGTTGTTATGCCATGTAATTCAGACCATGGTAACAAAAATATTTGAGATAAAACTCTTCCATGATTAGTCTCAAAACAAGTTAATTTTGCTTACTGATGATAAGCCTGATCTTATTAAAATTCAGTGGTATCTTTCAAATCACCTAAGGCAAGCCACAAATTGAGCTCTATGAGAGTACTCAAAAAGATCACCAATCATTTTTTTCTACATCAGCGCCACCATTCCCATCTACAAAATATTCAATGTTAGATCATATTAATGTTGATAAACAGAAGAAAAAAATAACACAAATATGCCATGAATCTGTGGAAGTAACATACTGTAAGGAAAAGAATGGTGAACCTGGGATATGAAAGCCCTGTGGTTCAAGTCTAAAAATAATCCTATAGCTGTGACAGTGACCAAATCACTTAAGCTAGATGCATAATTGTAGGACTTGCCTGTAGGTCACTTAAGCTAGATGCATAATTGTAGGACTTGCCTGTAGGACTGCTGCATGTAATCTGCACATGTCCAATAGGCTTTTTTAAAGTTAAATATTGGCTAATCTGTGCCTCAAGCTATATCGAATCATTTAACTTAAAGATCAGAAACAAAAATCCTTTGTATCTTTCATTTCTGTAGTCAATACATGCATTGTTCTGGTTCTGCCTACTTGACTAGGAATCAACGCATCCAAGTCTCCCAATATTTCCCCAAATTCCTCATATTCACTATTTCTTAAGGCTCAATATTTCCTTTAGTTCACATACTCCCAATTTATTCAGCCATTCCCCAATTGATGGGTACTTATTTTGGCTCAAGTTTTTTGATAGCAAAAGAAGCACTACTACTAAATGCTGGTATATATATTAAAGTAGTTATAAAGTTTTACTTATTGACTTTCATGAAGTTCAATTCAAGAATCGTTTAATTGCCTATTATGGGCATGGGAGTGGTGACACCAATATCTAACAAATCTGCAAGGAATAAACATTCTACTTGGGTGATATGAATGACACATTTCTTTCCAACAGCATTAACCAAAAACAAGATAACAATCTGGCAACAAAACATACCCACATACTGGAAGAGAATCTGCATTTTAAGAAACTGGTGCCTATGTATAGGAAAAAAAATCAAGAGGAAAAAATGTAATGAATACCTCAAATGATGTGACTTTTTGGACAGTCTCCATTTTTTATGAGTAGCTTTTATTCACCAAGTGAGGGCTAATCTATACACGGCACATGATAAATCAGTCACAGATCTATGGCAAACTCCTTATGGATCTGCATTTTATGGAAGAAGGTATTAAAAGCAAGTATGCCTTTGAGGAATCATGTAATAAGTGAATATCACTACCTGTCAATTACAAGTGAAAGGTAAGAAGACAGTCCTAGTACAATTTAAAAAACAACACGTATTTAATGATGATAATTCAATATTGCAGAGGACTCAAGAGGCTTAAAAATATGGATACCAGTCTAATACAATACTAATGCTACACTAATAACAATATAATAATGATAGTGGTAGTAATAGTAACACCAGTACATTTACGAGTAAGACAAAGCTGGGAAGAGAGGTTCTATTCTGATAGGGTATAAAAGTACAAGTACAGGCAAAATCTGATTAAATCCTTCAGGACTTGACTAAAATCCCACTTTGTACAAGAAACTTCCTAGTCCTCAATGCTAGTGCCTTCTGTGAGAGGCAGTCTCACAGCTGTTTTTATGTTGTTTCCTCCATTACATGGCAACTCCTTGAGGGCAGGGCCTGTCTTTGAAAGGAGGGAGGGAAGAAAGGAGGAAACAAAGCATTTAAAAAGCCTACTACATGCCAGCTGCTGCCAGTGTAACAAACACTACTTCATCTGCTCTTCAGCCTGGGAGGTAGAAAGCATCATCTCCACTTTACATCTGAGGAAACTGAGGCAAGCAGCAGTGAAGTCACTCACACAGGGATCCCACAGTCAGGTCTCCTTGACTCCAGGCCCGGCACTCCAGGGGCTTTTCTTTGTATCCCTGGTCCTTAGCACAGTGGTTGACAGATAATAACCACTTAATAAGTGCTTACTGAATGATTGATTAAATTTCAAATCTTGTATTTGAGTTTAAAAAAAACAAAACAAAACTATGTAAGTACAAGATGGAGAGATATGGTTAGAAAAGCATTCAAGTGGAAAAGCTCCGAGTGTTTTAACAGCCCGCAAAGTTTTCACGAATCAACGTTGTAATCATGATGGAGCTGAAGTGGCATTAAAGGAAGTCCTGTGTCCAGAACAAGGTAGGTGATGATCTCACTGTACCCCACCTTAGTCATTCCATGAATGGTATATTATGTTCTGTTCTGGGCACCAAGGTAAAGAACATTAACAAGCAAGCGGCATATGTAAAAGATGATGAGGATGGTGAAGGAATTTGGCATATTGTTGTATGAAGATGAGGGAAAGGAATGAAGACAATATAATTGCTGTTCTTCAAAAACCACGTGGAAAATGGACTAGACTTGTTCGGCCTGGCTCCAGAGGGGAGACTTGGTACCTGAGAGTAAAATTAGGGAAAAACTTCCTAACAATGAGAGCTGTCCAGATCCTTGCTGGTGTTTCACTTGTCTGTCAGCAGTGCCGCAGAAAGGATTGGTAAGATTTAGAGAAATAAACGCAGGGTGAAGTAAAAAGAACAAAGGTGGGAGAAATGGATCCAGTTAGCAACACTGTAAAGAACAACTGGAAAGGTTCAGGCTGAGAATGAGGCATCTATTTTTTGGACGTGACCAAGGCAGGAATTTGTTTTGCTTGACTATGCACATTTGTTATGGGAGATTTGTTTTTCTTTCCTTTTTTTTTTTTTTTTTAAATGGGGCTTAGGGAGCTGGGAAGGAGAGAAAATAGAGTTTTGTTACATGTAAAAATGAGGCTAAATTTTAAAAAGGGAAGGACTGGTATTTTCAGATGGGAGCTAGCCTAATAACTTCTGAGGTTCCTTCTAGTTCTAAAAATTCTACAGTTCTATGAAATATCTTAGCTTCTCTTAAAAATTTTCCCATGTAAGAACAAAACTTTACAAGTGAACAGACAGAAGGGTTCAGAAGGTGACAGATGAAATAAATTGTCCTATCATTGTGTTACAATATATATTTTTACAAATTATTAATGTTTCATGATTTTTCGTGGGATGCCACTAAGAGGAGCTAGTAATAAATGCCAGCGTTTACATAGTACTTTCCGCCAATCCTCCCAACGACTCTGAGGGAAGTAAGTGTGTCACCTTCAGGATCGCCCAGGTCACACCTGTTGTTTGAGGTAGGGCTTTGATTTCACATCTTCCTCACACCATTCTTAGATACTGTGCCACCTATCTGTCTTAATTATATTTTGAATATTTATTGGAATTTGTTGAGTGTTAAATTTATAAGGAAAAATTAGTTTAAAATGGAAAAGTTAAAGAGGCAGCTAACCCTACTAAGTATTCAAAAACATGCCAGTCAACCTTTACCTTAGACACACAACTTGGAAGTGTGCTTTCCTCAGGAATCTTGTACAGAAGGTAGTACAGACAACAGAATCTAAATCTTACAAATCAGCAAACTGAGGCTCCCAAGTTAAATGATGTACCCAGTGTTAAGATTCTAGACTGAAACCCCAAAGTTCTGACTTGCAAGGCCAGTGACCTTTTCTCTAAAACAGAATACCTCACTGAAGTACACAAGTCAGAAGCTAACAAATACAAAACAGCAAAAAGAACTCTCCCATCCTGGACATGCAGGGACTAAAGCCCCTTTAGCTAAATTCTGACCAACCAACTACAAAAAGGGGGGGTGGGGTAGAGAGGAAGAGAAGAGAGGGCTAGAGACCAGAGGGCTACAAGCAGGATGAACTGGACATGAAATTCTAATCCCACCATTCAGGTTTGGTCCAAGGGCCTGTGGACAACCTTTAGTCACTAAAAGGAAGAGAAGTAAGAGGAACAGACTAAAAGGGATTGCTGAGCACTTTAAACTTTTGTAGAGACATGTTGTGAAATCAACTGGATGGGGTGGGGCGAGCAACACGAAGACAATGTCACCATCAGCAGAAATAGGGAAGTTAGAAGGAGGGGCCCATCATTTTGGGGGGAGGTAGGGGTTTTCATTTCAGAATGAATTTAAAGCAGCACATTTAAATGGCAATATATAAGCAGGCATCTGGAAATTCAGGAGTGAAACACAGAAAAAGGTCAGGTATGCATATGAGGCAACAGTATATACAACTGCCCAGCCTGTTTAAAGATAACTCACCTGGGGGTGCCAGGGGAAAAAAATCAATACACAACCAGGTGATGTTTGTCCTTCATTTCTGAAGAGGACCGTGACATCAGGGAAACTGACTTTGACTTAAGTGAGGGAGGGCTGTGCAAGGTCACCAACCTCACCTTCTCCTGAGCCATCTGGGTCCAGCGGCAGATACTCATCGGGACGACTGAAGACGGCCCAAGATGCAATGCGGGACCCCTGCCCTTTTAGGCTAAGATCTTTTCCAGTGGTATTCACTTAGAGTGATGTAACTAACACCCATTCAGTGAATAGGTCTCTTTAAGAAATGAGCGCACATAAGTAAATGCAAAACAGAGTAAATATGTGGTGATTATTTTTTGAGAGGAAGGTTTTGGGGAGAAAAAGGAAAAGCTTCAGGTGGAGGTAGTGTTTGAGGTAGTATACATCATTTTTATTCTTAATCGGTTAAAAAAGAATATATTCTGTTATAGATGTATTCTGTCTTGTTAAAGGTTGAAGATTTAAAGAAAGATTTTTTTGCTGTTTTATATCCTATGGCTTTTGCTGACTTCTGGTAAGCTTATAATAAAAGGTTTTGTCTTGTTTTGTTTTTTTAAACTGTTATAGATAGAAAATGGAAAACTAAGTTAATACTAGCTTATTAATCAAAAATCAAGACTTGGATGCTGAGTCAAATTATGGCTATAGAATTTTAGAGCCAGAAGTGCCTTAGAGTTCATTTAGTCTGAAGCCCTCCCTGGTCTGAAACAGATGAGCTGGATTCTAATCCTAGTTTTTGACACTTACTTGGCTGACTTTTGGGCCTCTACAGTCTCACCAATAAAATAGAGACTATACTCAGACCCTAGGTCATATACTCAAGAGAATCAAATAAAACATGAAAGAGGTTTGAAAATTGTAAAGTCAAGTTTGCATATAAAATATCATTTTACAGATGGGAAAACTGTTATGTCTAAGGTCATATGTGGTTAGTGGCAGGATCAGAGTGGGTTTCTTAACTTGTAGGGCATGCCTACTTTTTCTATCACTGGGCCGTCAATTGTCAGGGAGTATAAACTTGCATAAAGGACTACTTCCAGCAATGCCATGCTTCAAGTCTATCTACCCCAGAAATCTGTGCCACTCCCATCCCCCACAGTAATTACATTATTTCTCACGAGGCTATGATAATGCATTATCATATCATTATCAGGCTCCCACTCACCCTTACAGTGAATCCCAGATCACAACTCTCTTTTCTGGCCACCTTTTATTAGAATGGAAGCTCAGTGTGGCCTTACTGTTATTGTTCTGTCATTTCAGCATGACCCCATTTAGAATTTTCTTGGCAAAGATCCTGGAGAGGTTTAACATTTTCTTCTCCAGCTCATTTGACAGATGAGGAAACTGAGGAAAAAAGGGTGAGGTGACTTGCCCAGGGTCACACAGCTACTAAGTGTCTTGAGGCCAGACGGAATTCAGGTTGTTTTACTTTTGTCTGTATTCCCAAGACCTAGTAGAGTGCCTAGCACATAGTAGGTGCTATATAAATGCTTTTTAACTTACTCATTCAACTACTTCATCTGTAAAATAAGAAGCTTGGAGAAGAGAGTCTATCTTCACTCAAATTCAATGATTCTGTGAAATTAAATTCACGTTTTCCAAAACATAACTAAGTTAGAAAACGGGGTTACTATTTTATTTTGGCAATGCTATTTTATTTTGGCAATGCCAACCACCATACTAACCTCATGGCATATGTTAATGACGATTTCATCGAAATTTAAAAGCTTAAAATAAGCTCTCATTGCCTTTCATTACCATTGAGAACTATTAATATTATTTATTAATTTTAATTAATATTAATAGATATTAAGGCCAATAAACAAAAACCTGCCAATATGTAAAATGCCCACCTATCTGTAATCAGATGTTAAGACCTACCCAAGTGGAGAGAGGTTTGATTCAAGGCTTTAAAAACTTGCGTATTTAAGAAATCTTGACTGAATTTGATTCAACAAGAACCTAGTACATTGTTAAGTGCTTAACATGTATTTTCATTCATTCATAACAATTCAAATGCTTAAAAAAGGTCATTCAATAATAGTAGAATCTTGTCTTATCTATAACTTTTAGTTGACTGTGATGTTGAGAGCAACAGAATGGATACATTCCATTCTGAGTTGGCCACAGAGTTGGGGTTCAATTTCTGCTGCACCTTTAATGGGCTGTGGCCCCAGGCAGGCAAGTCACACAATCTCTCAATACCCTAGGGAAAGTCTAAGATTATAAACTGAAAAGCGGGTACAAATTGTACTAGGGATTCTTAGCTGGAACTTCCCTATACCAATGAAATCATAGGTCCAGTTCCACCAGCCTCCAAGAAGATGTAGTCTCTAATGTGGGACATTGCTACTCTAAGCCTTCCCTGGTTCTTCTGCTAATCCCTTCAAGGATGTCCTTGATGTGTACATGTAGATTTTCCTCACAAAAAGTTACATCCTTTAGTCATCCTTTTCAGTATTAAGGTCTGAAGGTTTGCCATCCCCATGTCTGTTGATCCTCTCCTTCATATACTGTGAGAACTGATCTATTAATACTTTCACAATTGTCTCCTCTAGGTAAACTTGGTCCAGCCTGGCAGCTCCCATCTCCGCCATCTCGGGGGTGATTCCAATTTTCTCTTTAAGCACATCTGGGCCTGTGATAAAAGTCGGCCTCCACTGTCCATGGTAGTAATGTCTGTTATAAACCTACAGATTTTCTCCATCTTTCCTGCGTTTGCTGTTCTCTTTCCAGCTGCATCCACAAATATTCTTTGGACTGACTCTTCGTAGTTGCATGGTTTTTTCCATCCACTGTTTCTCACTGTTTATGAGGCAATCTGGCTGATGAACTATCACTATCCTTTCCTCTGAGATTTTACAAATGACGTCATCTTCTATACCAGTGTTGCTGTTGGCTACCACAGCTTTTCCTTTTAGGATCTTTAGCTGTCTTCGAAACTCAGCTTAAGTGCTACTTCTCCCTAATACAAGATCTTTCCTGATTCCCTAGCTACAAATGTCTTCAAATTGCTTTTCATCTAGCATGTATATGTGTTATATTTACTTATGTGGGTACACACTCTTTCTCCTTCCAGAATCTAAGTTCCTAGAGGAAGAAGCCATTTCATTTGTCTGTGTCCCTAGTACCTGTCTGACACGGCAGAAAGTGCTGACTAAAATATTGATTTTTAGAATCCTTGGGTCTCTCTGTTATCACATCTGATTAATATAATTAATCTTCTATATGAAATGATAATATGTATCAGTGCATAGGGGGGTAAAAGGAAGAATAATGTGAAATAACCTAGAGAGAACATGTAAAAGGTTTTAACTATCTCGAATAAAAGGGGAGCCACTCAATTTTCTTGAACAACAAAATGACATGGTCAGATGCATACTTTAAGAGTATTAATTTGGCTGGCATACTGGAAAGTTAGTTTGGCAGAAATTAGATTTACCAACTTCATACACCATATATAGAACTGCAAGTTCCTCGTGGACATACGAACTGAACCAGAATAGGTGTCTTTCATAGGTACATGTAGGAGAGGAGATCCTAATCAAATAGGAGGCAGAGGCAATCACAAAGGATAAAAGATAATTTCAATTACATGAGATTGAAAAGCTTTTCCAATAACAAAAATCAGTGGCAGTAGGATGAAAAAAATCTTTGCAGTAAATGTTTCTGATAAATGGTTGATATCCAAGAGAAATCAGAAACACAAATATGTAAGACCAAAAGCTATTCCCCAATGGATAAGTAGTCAAAAGATAAGAACATGGAGTTCTCAAAAGAACTGCAAGCTATTACAACTGCAACAATGTAAACAGAAAGAACCACTACAAAACAATCAAAACTGCTGAGAAAGAATATAAAACCAACAAAAACATCCACAAAGGCTAGTCTCTTGTCCTCCACTGCCTCTTTTGCAGAGATTGTGGGAGAAGTGTTCACAGATGTAGAACAGTGTATGTAACAGATTTTTTCAATGGGCAGATCTTTTTTCCTGAATATTTTCTCTCCCCTCCAACACCCAAAACTTTTTAAAAAAGGGATAGTTAGGAGAGGGGGGACAGAAGGAATAAAGGGGAAAATTTGAGCATCATCTTCCTGCTCATCATTTCCATTACATTCGTATACCACAATGTGCTCTGCCATTCCCAGTTGACGGGCCTCTCCCTGATCTCCAGTTCTTGGCCACCACAGAGCGCTGCTGTAACTATCTGTGTACATGTGGGGGCCTTTCCCACAGACAGTTAATTACTATTCTCATTTTATGTGCTGAGGACAGCAAAGGTGGGAATGTGAAGTGAGCTGCCAGTTACACGCCTAGACGTTGGAGACGGGATGCGAATCATGACTGAATTCAGTGTTCCTTCCACAACATGCCGTCTGACTTCTTCTGAGATACAATCTGATGACATCACTGATTTAGGAAGCTTCTGGTGTATAAATTACTTCCAGCAACTCACTATTACATGGAGTGTTAGAGAGTTCCTTGGGGCACCAACAAGTAACATTTGCCCAAGATCATAAAACTAACTCTTTGTAAGGGGTAAACCTGAACTCAGGTCTTCCTGATTCAAAGGCAGGAACTCTAATCACCAAGCCTCATTAGTTCTCTGCTGTATGTCATAAATAACTTTATACTATACTTTATGTCAGTATCAAGAATTCACCATTAGTATATTTTTATCATTCTCTGGGTCATGAGCTGTTGGTGATTTCTTATATTTTACAAGACAAAGCATTTATTAAGCACTTACTAGTGATACAAATACTAGAAAGAAGTTCCTGCTCTCAAGGAGCTTACAATCCAGTGAGGAAAGACAACATAAAAAGGAGAACTGGAAGGGGGGTAGGGTAAAGCCTAGAGGACAGGTTTGGAACTGGTGGCTGGGACAGGAAGGCTTGGTTCCTGGTTATTTCCTGGGGAGTTCAAATTTCCACTGGGAAGGATGAGGATGAAGGCAGAAGTGGAAGTGATACAGTAAAGGCTTGCTATTCAAGAAGCCTTTCTAATAAACTTCAGATGAGTCTAATCCCCTCACCTGACATTTATTTTTATCTATGCTTGAACTGATTTCCACCTTTTCCAATCATATTAACAATCACTGACTTGACATTTTCCAATTTTGCTCTTATGTTTACTCTATAAATCTTATTATAGTATTTCACAGCGTTCTAAATACCTTCCTTAGCTTTGATGCGACTCCATTTGGTATTCCTATGACTTTAGCTTAACCGACTCTAACTTTGGGGACAACACTAGGGTTATGCTTTTAGCAAATAATAACCCATCCTTCATGAGACTTGTCCATATTCGACCACATGCCAGGCTGGAGGGAGGGGACCCGAATGTGCTAAAGGTCTTCAGGTAATACACCAACTGTCCACCATTTAGTTCACCATGGGATCAGCCCATTTTCTCTTCCAATCATTTAATTCCTTAATGATATTTTTTCCCCTTTTGTTCTTCAGATTATCTCACTGATTTTTTCTTTGTTGCAGCTTGATCATATCTCCCATGTGCTACTCTACTGCTCTCTATGACAGTTATTTTCAATTCTCTGGAAGCCACTGGATTCATCTCAGTGCCATAGGGCAATACCAACAGAAGGTGGTATTAAAAAAGATGTGGCTTTAATTTCATGGAAGGCTTAGGGAAAGTTAACTGCAATTTCCTGAAAAGAATCTACTTCATTTTCCTCCATGTAGCCAAATCTCAGCCCAATCTATGGTCTATGCTATTTGTCCTACATACACTATTTTCTGCCTATACTAGGGTTGGGGAATTTGTGGCCTCAAGATCACATGTGGCCCTCTAGGTCCTCAAGTGCAGTCCTTTGACTGAATTCAAATTTCACATAACAAATCACCTTAATAAGAGCATTTTTCTGTAAAACTTGGATTTAGTCAAAAGGTTGCACCCAAGGATCTAGGCCACATGTAGCCTTGAGATCACAGGTTCCGCACCCCTGGTCTATACTGTTTATACTAGATATACAAAATGATGAATAAGCTCTATGGGTTATCCATCCAAGTGAATACCGAATCAGTGAAATCAACATTTTTCATCCAATTGATCTCTTGCATGTGGATGATGGTCAAGCTTCTCTGAACGATTACCAATCTTTCTTTTCCAGAAAGCTGCTTATCCATGCCTGCTAACGTTGTACTACTCTTTCCCAGTGAAATAGGAAGGGTTAGGAGAAGAAAAGGGGGAAGTAGCAGGCCTCTTGTTCCAGACAAGGTAGGGATCTGCCTAAGCTAAAGTTAGGTTACAAACCTGAGAGGTCAATACCCCCTCCCCATACACCTACCCCTCCACCACTGGTGAGGGAGGGGCAAATGGAATGTTAAACTATAATGAATGATACTGAAGAAAAACCTAGAATTGGCCATCTCAGGAAAGGTGGGGTGGGACCATGGTTGAACACATACTTCTTGGAATAAGGCAATGGGACCCTGAAGGAACATACCCCCTACTTTGGAGACCAATGGGTTAAAGTATGGCATTACTATGTATACGTGGTATACTGTATACATGTATACATGTTATATGTATACGTGTTATAGATTTAACTCCAAAAGGGTTAGAAACAGTACCCAAAAACCTGGCCAGTCATCTAACATTCTTGCCAGTGGTCTCAAGGACACTAGGTTCAAGTGTAGACAGTTTGGTCAGCATAAAGCTACCATTACTAAAAAAATTAATTCAAAGCACCTGACAGTAGTATTACCTTCAAATACAAATCCCCATCACATTTTCCCCTGACTATAATTGCTAATGCTGTGAACAGTACATATCCTTTTCAAAACTGATGGAACATCACATAGCAATTTTTCTCAAGTGATAGACAGATGAGCACCTACATATTTGTGCCTGGTATAAAATTAACAGAATAAGGACATTACAATTGAAAAAAGTTTAAAGGTTCTTTTGCCATCCAAATCCACTGTCCTATTAAAATGCATGAGGCAAAACAATTTACATATTCTCTTAACACAAAATGAAATTAATATTTAAATCCCACAGTAAATTCAAGCTAATTTGCTTCCTTCATACTAAACTTCCTTTGGGCATTGTGATTTTAAGGATCTGAATCCAATACAGAAAAAGCTCACCAAAACACTCAGAATGACTTAGTTGAGTCTGTCCAAAGAGTACTTCACATCAATCAATGCCCAACAAGTCAACATGATGTCATACTATAGCACATCATGTTATACTAAGGTGTCAATGCCATATTACAGGACAATGATATGGGTGGGGGATGCACACATGCAATCCCCCTCACACTTGTTTCCTCATTATGCACATTGCCAAGAACCTTTTGGAGTTCTCCACTTGACCGGCCTAGAGTCCTAGACAATCACACTAAAACAGCCTAATCCATCTCCCCCTCAACCAATCCATCTTTCATAAATGATGGCTCCTGGCAGCAGTTCACATCACTGCTCTGATCCAAGCCTGTTAATGCTACCCCAAGTGCCCAGACTCTCAGAGTGGTCACTGAGGGTCCTGCAGGATGCAGCAGACCACCCCCCACCTTTTCTGGCTTACTCTCACATTACTTCCCCCATGCACTCAACCCTTGAATACAACCTATTCTCTCCCCTTCTATGCCTATCCTTGTGCAACTCCCCATGAACACAAAGACCACTCCCCTTTTCTCCCCATGGCTACTTGATGACATCCTATCTCACAGTGCAAAGGCTATTCTCTTACATAAAAACCTTTTCCTTATCTTCTCATTCTGTCCCTCATATTAGAAGTGATTTTTCCCCTCCATATCTCTATCATACACTTGAGTTCTAATCTGTTCTACAGTTGTATTGCACATCCTCGTATAAGAGTAATTTCCAGAAGGGTAGGGCATTCAGGCAACGCCTTAATCTTTTTCTTCTCCAGGACATCCTACATGCTAGACATTTAGTGTTTGCTGAATTTGAAATCTGTAATTGTCTTTTAAAATAAAGCCTTTAAACTTTGTGTTAATGCAACACCGGGAATTTCCAAAATTTGTCTCAAGAAATCTATATCTTGATATAGTATGTAATTGCACTGGATTGTACTGGATAGCAAAGAAGCGCAGGGGACCAAAATGGAGACTGAAACAGAAAAAAGAGAAATGCCCATAAAAAAGAACAGCAATACTCAAGACTGAACAGCACTGCGATCACTATTCGATCCATCGCTACCACCAATTTTTCTGAGTTTGAACAACACAACCAAACCTGAAATGATGAAATTTATCACTACATCAACCAACTGGGGGAGGGTGTTGAGGAGGGGGAACAAGACTGGGAAAGAGCCTCCTACGGAAGGTGCCATTTGGGCTGAGTCTTGGAGGAAGCCTGGGCGTCTGTCTATGGACCTGTGGCAGGGGGTATATAAACAAGCAGCATTCTAGAAAACCTTGGGGCAGAAGGGAAAACAATAGATGGCTAAAACATTCGCTAAGCAAGTTCTTATTCTCTATCAGATTTATCAACCAGCTCCAAATCTCAATATGAAATTGGCCCGCACGAATTTTCCACATATCCCAAGCGCTGTCATAAGAATTAATGCCAAGTGTGAAGGTCCAAAGAACAAATGTAATTGGGGAGTTGAGGGGTGATGTATACAGAAATTTGGTAGAGGGGAAGCTTTATAGGGGTGATTGTTTTTTCCTAAAACACTAAAGAGTTTGAGAATTATAATTTTAAAAGACTAATAAATTTAAGACTGTTATGCATAAATAAATTGCTATTACGTTTTATCTCAATAATCTTCTCTCAATGGTAATCTCCTTTGCCAACAGTACAGAAAGCATGATCCATGCCCTTTCATCCCATGTGACCACTGTTCATATCCTCCCATCAATCCTCCATGGAGATCAACCTAGTGTTTGGGATCTTCCTCTAGAATTGCATACATAAGAAAAGGCAAAAAAAAAAAAAAAAATCATCACAGAGATGTATGACCAGAAAAGGTGGGCTGTTCATATGACTAGAAGAAGTGATAACTGATGGACAGAGAAGCTGCATGCTCTGACAGAACCCACCTAATGTCACTCAGTCTGATGTAAAAGTTGTGACTCAAGTCATCAGAATTTCTCTACAATGAAAACTAACATCCCATACCTCTCAAAGGAGAAAGTGAAAGTAATGCTTTGCTTTTGTCGTTTTCACTATTCTTTACCTGAGCATTTCCACCTAAGACTTTTGATCAGGCTGAAGGACAGTTTGTTTTCCTGAATAGGCTTGAAAGGACAAGGAAAGCAATAATCTTTTATTCCTGTAGAGCAGGGGTGTCCAACTCAAATAGAAACAGGGGCCAATCAAGAGTACATAAGCATCCCTTTGGGCTGCAAATTTAAAACACTCTCTACATTTTATTTTATTTTGTCAAATATTTCCCAATCTAATTTTAACCTGGTTTGGTCAACACTTGAGAGTGTAGCGGGCCTCTGGCCTGGTGTTTGATACCTCTGCTGTAGAGTTTAGAAAAGAGAAACTTATTGCTTTGATTGCTCAAAAGGTCAAGAACAGAAGAATCTGAACTGAACATGGGAAATCTAAGTTAAGATCTGGTTTAAATGGTCAAAACCCAAAATATGCTCTACTCCTTAAAATTCAATAACTTACGGTTACATTTATAACAAAAAAGTAAATTAAATTAGCAATCTTATAGTTGCTGTAGAAATAAATTGTGTTTTTAAATAAATTACAACAAATACTATAATTTTATCAGACAGCTTAGGTGACAGAAAGAACAGCGACTTAGTAGTTAGAAGCCCTGAACTCTGGTCTTGGTTAGCCACTTACTAGCTGCTTGACCTCCAATATTCACTAACAGAATAATAAGATTTGGAACTAGAGGAGACCTTTGCAATCACCTTGATGAACAGTTCTTAATCCTTTTTGTGCCAAGAACCCCATTTTTTGTCAGTCTAGTGAGGCCTATGGATGCCATCTCAGAATGTTTTAAATAAAACACATTGGATTACAAAAGAAACAAGTTCTACTGAAATGGAAGTTATCAATCTATTTTAAAAAACAAGTTTAGATTCCCTAGGTTAAGAATCCTGGATCCAGACTGCTATAATTCACAAGCATTCCTCAAGCACGCACTATATCTGCTAGGTGCATCATCTCTGCCTTCTGTCTGCCCTGGCTTTCTCTAAATCTCAGCCAAAACTCTACCTTGTCCCAGAAGTCTTTTACAAGACACCTCAATGCTACTGCTTTTTCTCTGAGATTAGCTCCAGTTTATCCTAGAGTGTATCTTGTGCATACAAACTTGTTGGCATGCTGTTTTCCCCATCACACCTGCAAGATCTTGGAGAACAATCTTTTTTTACTGTTATTTATATCACTAGCACTTGGCACACTGCCTGGCACACAACAGGCACTAAATGTTTGCTGACTACAACAAAAAACTGTCCCTGCCCTCAAAAAGTTTATTTTCTCATTTTACACCAAAGGAAACCGAGGCCCAGAGAACAGCACTGGCTTGCCTAAGGTCCTATAGCCAGTAAATTAGCAGCTCAAGCTGACAGGGAGGCCCAGCTCTTCTGTCAGTCTTGTGTTTTTTCTTCAGAATGTCTATGCTGCCTCACCTGTACCATGGAACCTGAGAAAAAGTGTCTCAACCTGTAAAAAGGAATCATACTAAAGCATTCTGCTTAGAAGGTTGGGGAGGATGAACCAAGAAATGTGAAAACACCCGAAATCTAAGTGCTACACAACATGGGCAGCTAAGAAAAATGTCTTTGATGTGAGACATTGTGTTAAATTTTACTAAAAACTATCTATAAAATTTCAATCCCACTATACTATCCTTACTCTTCCCTCTAACCCCTCAAAAATATCTCCCCCCCAACCCATGCCTTCAACATTTCTAGAAATTTTACACTCTAATGGGAAGTTAGGTTGATAAAAGGTAAACTTTCTGTAAGCATTCTTTCTGTAGTAAAACGTCATTTCTCCCCCAAATACAGGGCATTCAACTTTTACACTTGAATAGGAAAATCAAAATTTTAAGAATATTTTCCATTCTCTTTCTGACTTTTTAAATCAAATAACGTAAACTCTATCTTATGAAGTTTCAATGTGTATATTGTAGAGTTTTAAAAGTAATACAGGTTTAATTCACTATAAACTCTCCCAGTTAAAACTATCTCTCAACAGAATTATGTTTCAAAGAAAGAAAATATAATTTAAGGATGCTTTGCTTTCATTTCCCTTAACATTTCAACCTACAAATTCATCAGTTCCTCATCTCCAAAAAGAGTTTTAAACTGATTTATAAAAAATGCTTACAACATACACTAGGGGAACTAACATTTAATGGATCATAATATGTAATATTATTTAGTGTAGTTTGCTGTAATTCAGGAAGCTCTTCTTAAAATGAAGTATGCTGATATGATAGGAACCGCTTAAAACTGTTTCTTTTTCCAATGAAGAGATATATTGGCATTCAGCAATTCTTACCTAAAAATTTTTAAGCCTAAGTGGGCCAAAATGTCCATCCATCCATCCGTCCAGGCAGCATTTGCTAAGTGTCTTCCCTATTTCAGTAAACTCAAATAGCACTGCCTTTTGCCAAGTTCACTTGGCCCATGCTCCAAATTCCAGTCATCTCTAACTCTTCTTCCCTGATCTCCTTTAATCAATTAGTTCCTAGGTCTCATACTGCTTCTTCCAGATAATCCCACCACCTTCTTTTCCTGCGGCTTGGTTTCCTCCCCTCCACACTCCCAGGCTGACCCCAAGCTTGTCTGGAATAGACAGCCTTCTCTCTGGGCTTCCTCTAAAAGTTCAGCTGTTTATGTGACACAAATATAATAACGGAGAATGCTAAACTCAAAAACTCAATAAAGAACCTAGATACGTGAACATTCAACTGTAGAAAAAATGAGGAAGAGGAAGAGAATCGGGGAGGACAGGATTATAAGTGATGATGGATAAACCCTGGGTTGTGGAAGTGGAAATCACTACATGACTACATTTGGAATGGGTGTTTTGAGACTATCTAGTCCAATTCTATCATTTTAAAGATAAAGAAACTGAAGCTTATACTAATACAGAAGAAAAGTGTATACACAAGCTCACATATCTGAATTAAGCTCCCTAATTATGAAGAATTTTTTAAAAAGAAGCTTTCAATTAATCACAAAATATAAGATAAATATCCAACAAAACCAAGGGTGACATATACTAGCACTGTTATTTTTATGAAATTATAGCCAACTTTTCTACTTTCCCTAAAATTGAAAGTTATAGTGGAGTTACCACACAGACAGTTTTTGGTATACCCAGTAGGCATATATTTTATAGTTGCCCTATCCTTGTGCCAGATATGCCAAGACAAAGCTAGGGAAATACACCTATATATACATATATATGCCAAAGAAAACAAGCCACATAATGTAAGCAAGTACAACATGGCATAAAAAAACTTTACAACTCTGAGTGTTCTAGGTTTGGAATGCTGAAGACTTCACATTCTAAGTATTGCCTCAACTTGAACTAATTCATTTTTAAGAAAAAATAACCCTTTATCAATGGTAAGAAAGTTTCAGATGTATAATCTGTTCAATAATGCCTCAGACAAACTTGATTCTGTCTTTTAAATCTTTATGATTGTACAAATAAGTCTCACTAAAAATGAATAAATACTTTAGCTGCTTAAAAGAAAAAGAAGATTGACTTGATCACTGTGGCACTTAATGGTGGAGGCATTGCTTACAGGATAGCTCAAAGCTTTTTAAAAAAGCTTTTAATATGCTACTAATCCACAGCTGACTCAAATTTCTACAAATTGCTTGTATCTCTAAAATGAGGCTTTAGTAGCAAAACTCAGCTCTTAAATCCTATCCCTTATCCAAAACTAGTTAATGTGAAGCTATACTTGGAGGATTTTAATTTCAGTGACTTTTAAAACCAGAAAGTTCTCTCCAGTGAGTTACAGACATACCTCGGAGCTCCATTTTGATAGAGGTCTGTCATGACTTTTTTCTAGACTAGAATCATTGACATAAATACCTGATAACTCATCACCAGCATATTTTACATTTTCTGATCCGTCAATGTCCCATGTCTATCTACCTGAAGCAATATCAAAAGAAACCAACACCAGTTTTTCTAAGAGTAACAAGTCCAAAGATGACATGGTTGTCTGATACTAATTCTGTTGCATGACCACAGGATTTCTGCTTTTAGTCCTGTCAAAATTTAAATAGTGCTAAAGGCTTTAAAATAATATGGCATGCCATATGGCCAAATCTAGATATTAACTCTGAGAATATCAATTACCAATCCACTAAAGCTGAAAAGCTAAAAGTCCACTGTCAGTAAGAATTTAATCCAATTTAGAGGCCAACATGAGCCAAGCTCATCAGGGGAGGAAAAAAACAATTATTTGAAGATGAACACATAATGCCAATACTGTAATTCTAAAATGAAACATCAGCAGTACTCATTAAGAAATATAACGTCTTAAAAGTCAACCTAATTAGATAATTCAGACAGATGTGGTATTGTTCCATATCTTGGAGCTACCTTTTTCCAAAGAAAAATGATACCCCTTAAGAAGTGAAAAGAATAATTATTTAAAAATATCTAATTTTACAATGTTTGAGAAGCTATAAATAAATATTACTAACAATTTCTAAATTCAGATCCAAGTTTTAAAAACATTAAATATCTACTAAATGCAAGGCATGGTGATATATGACCATTGTAATATGAAGTTACACTGCTCATACAGAACAATCTGAATTTACCAGACAGGCTCAGACCTGCAATTCAGAAAGAATCTATGATCATGAGAAAAGATGGAAAAAAGTTGTCAAATCAGATACTGCATAAACAGGGATACCTCCTTCAAGGATCTATCATTTCACCAGTGTGTACCAATGCAGATCATAACCTCCCTGAGTAGATGGTCCCCCAAAATCCATCACTTGGTAACCAACCTTCTAGTGATGGATGAGCCTCCAGACTTAGTAAGGCTGGTCCTCAGATGACAGACATGCAATCCATTACTGAGCTCAAAGCCTTTCCAGGCTGGTAGACCTGTCAGAGCTTATACTCCGCTGACATAAAACACGTAGTTTTGCTAAATAGGTATGTACACATAAGAGGGCAGCTAGGTGGTGCAGTGGATAGAGCACTGGGCCTAGAGTCAGGAAGTCTCCTCCTTCTGAGTTCAAATCTGACCTCAGACATTTACTAGCTGTATGACCCTGGGAAAGTCACTTTACCCTGTTTGCCTCAGTTTCCTAATCTGTAAAATGAACTGGAGAAGGAAATGGCAAATTACTCCTGTATCTCTGCCAAAAAAACCTAAATGGGGTCACAAAGAGTTTGAGATGACAGAAACAACTGAAACAACACAAATAAGAAATGGAATTCTTCAAATCTTAAACTGAAGGGTCAGGAACAATTTTCTTAATAAAAAAGGCAGTGATTTGATTCTAGCAAAATGTCAATAAACTTCTAACACTGGGTATTACATTTCAAAAACAGAAGGCTTGCATACTAACCTGTGAATTGGTACTAGCAAGCAAGGATAAATAAAGTGGTTTTATTCACAAATACATAATGCTACTTTGCTTTTCCAAAGTCTTATCTTCAAAAAATTTCCTGTGTATCAATCACCTTGGCAAGAAGATATCTTGGAAACCATCTAGCTGAGGAGAATAAAAATCTCAGTGGGCAGCATCTGCCCCAAACTCCCAACTCTGGCCAGAACCAGATTAAAATGTAACTGGGAAATGTTTAACAACCAAAAATACACATGATGTTAATTTTCGGTTTTCTAACCCAACAAGCAGCAGCAGGGATTCATTTCTATTTGAGTCTGACAGCCCAGATTGAGCTCAGTCCCTGGTCCTACTGGAGGATCTCTCTCTGTGTAACAGAAGCACCAGATTTTTGAGCTTCAGATGGAATATTAGAGATCCTCCAACATAACCCTATCATTTTAGAGAGAAAGATCTAAGGTGAAGAGACACCCAAGGTTCTCTGTCCCTGAACAATGGGAGCCTAACCTTTGCTGACTGGCCACCCTCCCCAAAACACTCCCCGTTCTATTTGGGGGGATGCTCTAATCATTAGAAAACTCTTACACTGAATCAAACCCTGGCTGCCTGGAGCCTCCCACCCACTGGTTCTGATGTTGTTCTCTGGAGCGATACAGCCCAGATCAATTTCAATCAATTTCATTCCCATCAACAGTTAAATGACCCTCCCCCCCAAAACACTAGCTCACCTTAGAGACCCTCACCTAAGCTGCACCCTGAATCCTTACTCTCAGACAAGGAAGGGGCTGTCTCACTCATCCATGCCAGAAAAGATTTTCTGCACTCTACTATGCACTATGTACTAATGGAACATATGCAATGGCAAATAAAGAGAATGAATATCAAACAGTACGGGTCAACCCGATCATTTCATAATTGTGAAAACATTCAAAACTATTATCGGTTACTTTAATAATAAAGTAGATAAGCAATGCTGTTTTAGTACCCAATATGACCTCAGATTATTGAATATGTCATAGTCCTTGCTGTGTATAACAAATTTAAAGTACAAAAAGCATGCTAACTCCCCAAACTATAAGTAAAACATATTACTTCTAATTTATGATGTGCTACTTAACTGACTTTTCCCACTTCCCTTTCCAAAACAAAATTTTCTTTCACTAAGTGAAAACTATCCACAGAAACATGCTAGTTAGCTCAACCACAATTTTAAAGCTTTTATAAAGTTTCCCCCAAAAAAGAACAACGATGATCTAGCAACAAGTAGATTAGGTGGAAAAATTCTTATTTTTGTAATGTTAATAAATTCTGTATGTTTAAGTTCTGAGCTAATAAAGTATTTTTAAGAGCTAATGTGAACAAAATAATCAGACATTATATAAAGAAAACAGTCTGAAATAATACAGCAAGTCGTAAAAATTCACATTCTCCCCTGTTCTAGTTACCACCTAGGTGGAATTTTCAATTGAACTATTTACTCCTCCCACTGGTCTTCAGTTCGAAGAGAAGCCCTTCAAAAAAAATAGGAAGAAACCTAGTCACTGGAGTCACTTCCCTTCTTACCCACCCCCCCCTTCCGAAGTCTGCTCAAATAATGCAAACGAAAACCAACAAATGCAAAATGCAAACAAAACCCCAGAATGTAATTCAGTAAAGCTGTGAAGAGAGAGGAGCTTTCAGAAAAAGAGAAAGCTACAGCCTGGGTGGAAACGCCATCTTGTTGCAGTTACTGGGCCCAGGCACAGAAGGACCCATTCATTCACAGCAAGGATGAGGGGAAAACTCTCCCCCCACACCGCCCAGGCAATCTGCACTGGGCCAGGCGACTGCCTTGCCCTGCCTGCCCCAGACCAGCCCTGCTGCCCATCGGTTAGCGCGGAGCCCTTTGAAGTGTTTAGGGTGCCATCGTTTTAGACATGATCCCTCCCAAAACAAGACAGTCTTCTGAATCAGCTCTGCACTCAGCAGAAAAGCCAAGGGGTGGGATACATTTTTCACGAGGTTACAAAGACTCCTGCTGTACAATGTTGTTTCTTGACTTATCCCAGTTCTTTGTTTCTGTTTTAAATCCCCTCCCTCATTTTAGTCAGCTGCCTAAAAAAAAAAACAAAAAAAAACCCAAACCCGAAAAATAAAACCCCAACAGTTTAGTAGGTTCTCAGCTTCCTCATTTTATTGTTCCTGTCTTCTTTAAATATGCCTTCAGTACCTAAAATTGCAATGTGGAAGTCATCGGTAAAGGAAAAATGTATTTTAAAGTTGTGTTTTGTGCCCCAAGTGATTTTGCTACAAAAATTTTAAAGCCACATCTGCTAAAATCTCAACGAATCCCGTGCAAGTGACAAACTGGCATCCTGAAATAACCTCTATTTAAAAAAATCCGAAAAAAGGAGGAGGAGGTTGGAGAGAAGGTAAGGTCTCGGCAGAGAAACCCTATTCCCCTTCTCATATTCCAGACTATTTACTGCTTCCTATTCCTTTGTTTACTGGCTTAAAATCAGAATCACATTTTTGTTAGAGAAAAAAATCTCACTTTCTCCAAAGAATCTTGAACTTTTCACAATAGGCTGTTTGGGTATTTTTAACTCCATATTCTAGCAATGATTTCCATGGAGACTCGCTCCTTTACTCTGTTCTGGCACACATCCTCCATGATCTTACATATTCCAGTTACATGCACCCAAAAAAAAGCACCACCCTAACCAGATGCAGAAAGATGAAATGCACAGACACACACAGGGCAGCGGCTCCTTTCCGCACGCTTTCGGCTACAACACTCATTTCCCCCAGTTTCCCCCCAAATCTGGGTGCTTCTTTTGGGGGGGCCACCCCCTTTTGTACTAATCGATTCTCCCCCATCACACTACACACGGCAGCATTCTTGAAAATCCCTCACTCCGCTCTTTGGGGATCAATTTCCAAGCCCTCCTCCCGGCTGCTGCCCATTTCGGAGGGCCTGGAGGGCATCACGAGCAGGCGTGGAAGCCCACGATGCTGCCCACCGCCCGACCCCGAGGGGGCCAGCGAACACTCCCTCCCTGCTGTCCTGCCCCCCCCAGCCGCGTAAGCACCAACCCACCCACTTTAGGGGCAGAAGATGGGGGGAGGGGGCAGAAGTGCCGAAATTGACTTTTACCTCTTCGGGTGTCAATTTTTACCGAGAAAGAGGCCCACGGCAGCCGCGGCCTCGCGCAGGTGCGGACACGCGCGGCCCCCTCCTCGGGGCGGCCGGGGAGAGGGCAGGGGGACCCGGGGGAAGGATGCTGGGGGCAGGGAGGAAACATGGAGACGGGGATGCCGGGCCCGGCGCCGAGGCGGGGGCCGGCCCGGGGCTCCGGGGCTCCGGGGGCCGCGGCCGCAGCGGGGGCGGCCCACGAGGCCCGCGGGCGGGGGCGCGGGCTGGGGGGGCTTACCTCGGCGGGGCCGCTCATGAACGGGCGGGGGGCCTGGTCCGCCGCCGCGGGGGCCTGGGCGCCTGGGCCTCCTCCTGCTCCGCCGCCGCCGGGGCTGGGCTGGGCCGGGCCGGCCGGGCTCCCGCGGGCCGTCGGCGTCGCTCGGGCCGTCGGTCGGTCGGGCCGTCGGTCAGCCGGCCGGCCGGAGGGTCCTCGGCGGGGCGTGTCGAGGCCGCTGCTGCTGCTCCCCCTCCCCGGCTCGCGCCGCTGCCCCGGCCCTCGCGCTCCCGCTCCGCTCGCGCTCCCCGCTCCCGCGCTCGTCCTCTCGCGTCCGCCCTCGCGCCCCCGGCCTCGCGCGCCCGGCCTGGCTCCCGCCGCTGCAGCCGCCGCCTCCGTCCGCCCCTCAGATCCCTCCAGCCATCGGCGATGGGCGCGGCGGGGGGCCCCTGCCCGCAGCCTCGGGAAACCCCACGCACCGCCCTGCCCGCCCCCGCCCACCGGCCCCCCTCCCCCTCCCCCTCCGCGCGCCGCCGCCCCCGCCCGCCGCCCCGCCTCAGGGCGCATGCGCCGCGCGCCAGCCAGCCAGCCAGCCAGCCTGCCTGCGGGCGAGCCAGCAAGCCGGGAGCCGGACTGCTGCTCGTTCTGCTTTCTCCGTCCTCCCACCCGCCCGGAGCCCCGCCGGCCACCGCCCCGGGCTGGGGAGGGGGGGGGTGGAGAGGGAGGGGGAGGGCGCCGGCCGGGGCCCCTCCTCCCTACTGTTCCAGGCAATGCGGTGCAACCCGCGTGTATTCAGCGCCGGCTCCCTTCAGTGCCACACGATCCTACAGGCATTTATTAAGCACCCACTGTCTTCTGTTCCCCACAATCCACCAGGCATTTATGAAGCACCTACTGTCTTCAACCTGCATTTATTAAGCACCTGCTCTCTTCTGTTCCATTCAATCCAGCAAACCTGTTAGTGCACATTTATTAAACTCCTATTATATACTTGGCTCTATACTAAGCTGGGAATACAAAGAAAGACAAAAACAGTCCCTTCTTTCAAGGAGCTCCCAGTCCTAATAGGGGGAGACAGATAAGATGCCAACAACCCTGGAAAAACAGGACATATATGCAGCATAATATGGAGGTGATCATTAGAGGGAATACACCCCTATTAAGAGTGACCAGAAGGCTCCTTGTAGAAAAGGGGTTTTTAGCTGAGCCTAGAAGAGAGCCAGGAGGCCGAGAATTCTGGGCATGGGGGAGGAGGGGAAAATAACCTGGGAGAATGCCCTGAGAATGATATTTCTTTTTGTTGGTCAGTCAAGGCAGACTCTTCCTGAAAAGCAATGCTGCAAAATTATGAAGAACAAGGGCCAGCGGGAAGACAAGATTGGAGAAAAGGTCTATCCTCATGCTTTTGCATGGGGGGAGGTCCATAGGGGTGGAACGTGGCATCTATTTTCAGACTTCTTCAGTATATAGATTGTTTTTTGCTGTTTTTTTTCCTACTTTATCTTTAAAAAAATTATGTGGTGACTGAAGGAGGAAAGGAAGAGATAAAGGGACAAATTTAGGCAATAAATCTTAGAAAAAAAGATAGATTGGAACCAGATTCTGAAGTCTTTAAACACTAAACAAAACAGTCAGGATTTTCTTTGAGGGGGGTACAGGTAGAGCTGCTGGGCTTGGAGTCAGAAAAATGAGTTCAATTTGACCTCAGACCCTAGCTAGCTGTGTGACCCTGGGCAAGTCACTTAACTTCTGCCTCAGTTTCTTCAACTTAAAATAGGAATTATAATAGTAGTTGCCATCTAGAGTTGTTCTAAGGATGAGAATGAAATAAAATTTATCTCATTATAATATTTATATTTATGAGAATGTGAGACAATAAATGAAATATTTATAAAGCACTTAGTACAGTGCCTGATCCATATATAAATGCTAGCTATTTTATTATTCTTATTTGTTGCTGCTATTATCTTATAAGCAAGCACCCTGACATACACAGGAGGGCCTGCTGTACAGGTTCTTTGATCTGCTTTTCTGAAAGGAAAGACAACTTGATGAAATCACTTTCATCAAGCACATATATATTATTCCCTTAATTCAGGGGAAAAAGCATCCTGAACTTCAGAGAAAACACAGAGAAATAAACATCAACAGGCAGGACTTCCAGCTGCGTGACCATAAGCAACACATACATCACAGATCAACAGATAAATCCAACTGTCTGACCATAGATAACATAGTTACCAGAGAAAGAAGCACCAACATCTGGGTTTCCAAAGTCGGAGAGCTCCTTAGCAGCCTCTCAGAGTCTCATCTGGAACACAAACCTTCTTCCAAAAGCTAATCCCTAAAGTAAAACTTCACCTCAGAGTATGTATACCCTTTTCAGAGCTGGAGGGCATGACTCTCTGACCTAGTGCCTCAATAAATATTAACAAAAGGTACTTGAGACCTATTTATGGATGGGGAAGATCTAATTAACATTATATTATCCTAGAGGCAGTTTCTGAAGTTTCTCAAGCAGGTGAATGACATAGTCAAGTTTGTTCTTTAGCATGCCCAGCTTCTGCTCTTTAGGAATATCAATTTGGCAGAAATTTGGAGATGATAACTTGAGAGGGAAAAGACCAGAAGCTGGGAGATGAGTGGAGATGCTACTACAGTAATCCAGGTGATGAAGGGTTGAATCAGGGTATCTATAATGTGAGTGGAGAGAAGAGGAGCAGATGTGAGAGATATTGAAAAGGTAGAATCAATAAGATTTGACAAATTAATTAGATATGGAAATTAATAAGAGTTCCCCATGAATATCCTCCTCATCTCCACCTCCTGGCTTCCCAGACTTCTTTCCAATCTCAGTTAAAGCGGCATCTCCTATAGAAAGCCTTTCTTAGTCCTCCTTAATCTTAGTGCCTTTCCCGAGAGGTTACCCCCCTCCCCCCGCCCGACTATCCTAGCTATATCTTACTTGTAAATAATTATTGATCTATTGTCTTCCCAGTTAGACTATGAGCACCTTGAGCGAAGGAACTGGTTTTGGGGGGGTTTTTTTGGTGTTTTTTTTTTTCTTTTTTGGCCTTTTTTTCAGTGCTTAGCACAGTACCTGCTACACAGCAGTTGACTGATCCACTGATCTCGGAGTGAAGGGCAGTGGATGGATGGAGTCACTTTTTTCATCACAGTCTTTCAGGGAATATTATTCCTATTGGAGCTGTGTCTCTCTGCAACCAGAGGCTTACAACATTAATTACCTCCTTCATCACCACTAGGGACAACTGAGATCATTTTGGTCAGTTGTGCCTCTTGTATACACACCCAGCTTCTGCTCCTTAGCCAATCAACAGGCTCCTTGTCTTTACACAGTAATCACCAGGGAATAGTCATGGAATACCCAGAACTGACTCTTCCATTCGTCATGGCCAGAAGCAGTCTCTCCAAACATCATCCAGACAAGTGGAGGGTTTTATCAGATAGCACTCATCTTTGTATGTTCCTAAGAATTAACTTTTTCATCATTGCCCAATCCTCACTTGATCAACTTGAAAAAAATCATTTTTTTCTGTGTCAAGTATATAGTAGTTCCTAAAGGCTCAAAGACAAAAATAAAAGTCTTATGATTCTAGGTGATGGAGCTGGGAGGGGCTTTGGAAATTATCTATTCCAAATCTCTCATTTTACAAAGGAGAAGACTGAGGCCTAGAAAGGAGAAAGGGCTTGTCCAAGGTTACATACAGAGAATGACTAAACTAAGGCAAGAACATGGGTCTCTGACACCAGCCTTGGGCTTTTCCAGTTCCACTAGACTATATTTCTGGGCTTTTAGCCTGGACTTAGATGAACACAATGGTTTTTCTTTCTGAGTGGACAAGAAAGATCCAGACTCTCAGTTCTTCAGAGTTTCATTGAGCCCTCTGGGCCTAAGAAAGGATGTGCTTGAAATGTACCCCTGTAAGGCAGTCCAGCCTACCAGATCTCAAACTCTATTATAAAGCAGTAATTATCAAAACAATCTGGTACTGGCTAACAGAAGTGTGGTGGATCAGTGGAATAGATTAGGTGCAAATTACATTATAGTAAATGACTATAGTAATCTAAGATCCAAGCTTTTGGCACAAAAACTCATTATTTTACAAAAACTGCTGGGAAAACTAGAAAGCAGTATGGCAGAAAGTAGGAATATGGACCAGCATCTCATACTATATACCAAGATAAGGTCAAAATGGGTACATGATTTATATATAAACGATAATACCATAAGTAAATTAGGAGAGCATGGAGTAGTTATCTGTCAGATATATGAATAAGGGAAGAATTTATGACCAAACAAGAGGTAGAGAGTATTATAAAATATAAAATGGATAAGTTTGATTATATAAAACTAAAAAGGTTTTACACAAACAAAACCAATACAACCAAAATTATAAAGAAAGTAGAAAACTGGGAAAAAAAATTTTGAAGCAAGTATGTCTGATAAAGATCTCATTTCTCACATATATAGAAAACTGAGTCTAATTTATAAAATAAAGTAATTTCCAAAATGATAAATGGTCAATGGGTATGAACAGGCAGTTTTCACACAAAGAAATGAAAGCTATCTGTACTCCTATGAAAAAATGCTCTAAATCACTATTAATCAGAGAAATGCAAATTAAAACAGCTTTGAGGAACCATCTCATACCTATCAGATTTTTTAATATGAAAATAAAGGAAAACAATGGATGTTGAAGGGGATATGGGAAAACTGGGACACTAATAGACAGTTGGTGAAGTTGTGAACTGATCCAGTCATTGTGGAGAGTAATTTGGAACTATGGCCAAGTGACTATAAAACTGTGCATACCCTTTGATCCAGCAATGCCACTGCTAGACCTATATCCCAAAGACATAAAAAAAAATATGTACAAAAATATTTATAGCAGTTCTTTTTGTGGTGGGAAAAGCTGGAATTGAGGGAATGCTCATCAATTAGGGAAGGGCTGTTGTTGTGTTTTCCTTCATTCTCAAAGAGGACCATGACATCAAGATGATGACATGACTTTCAGTTGACTTTTATTTGAATGAGGGAAGGCTGTGCAAAGTCACCAACCTCACTTTCTTCTGAGCCATCTGGGTCCAGTCGTGTGATATTCATCAGGACGATTGGAGATGGCCCAGGATGCAATGTGAAACCCTGACCCTTTATAAGGTCTTATAGCATTTTCACTTTGAGTAAGATACACTCATTGTGAGGCAGCTAGGTGGTGCAGTGGATAGAGCACCAGTGCAGGAGTCAGGAGGACCTGAGTTCAAATGTCACCTCAGACACTGAACACTCACTAGCTGTGTAACCTTGGGCAAGTCACTTAACCCCAACTGCCTCATCCTGGGTCATCTCCAGTCATCCTGATGAATATCTGGTCACTGGATTCAGATGAGTGTGGAGGAAAAGTGAAGTTGGTGACTTTGCACATCCTTCCCTCATTCAAAACAAAGTCAAGTGCAAGTTGTGTCATTATTTGTCTGATGGCATGGTCTTCTTCGGCAATGAAGGATGAACACACACATCAAAGATACACTCATTCAATGAATAGGTTTCTTTAAATAGTTGCTCAAGGGATGGCCCCTTTAATTAAAAAAAATCAAACTGGGAGGAGAAGACCCTCAGGATTCCTGGGTAAAAGAGAAACAATCACTATTATGGGAAATGGTTAAACAAGCTGTGGTATACGATTGTAATGGAATATTATTGTGCTATTAGAAATGACAAGCAAGATGATTTCAGAAAAACCTGAAAAGATTTACATGAACTGATGGAAAATGTTGTGAACAGAACCAGGAAAACATTATACACAGTAACTGCAATATTATTCAATGAAGAACTATGAATGACTTAGCTATTCTCAGCAATACAATGATCCAAGACATTCCCAAAGGATGAATGATGAAACATACTATCCACCTCCAGAGAAAGAACTGATATTGTGTGAATACAGATTGTAGCATGTTATCTTTCTTTCTTTCTTTTCCTTCCTTCCTTTCTTTTTTCTTTCTTTTTCCTTTCTTCCTCCCTTCCTCCCTTCCTCCTTTTCTTCCTTCCTTCCTTCCTTCCTTCCTTCCTTCCTTCCTTCCTTCCTTCCTTCCTTCCTTCCTTCCTTCCTTTCTTTCTCTTTCTTTCTCTTTCTTTCTTTCTTTCTTTCTTTCTTTCTTTCTTTCTTTCTTCTTTCTTTCTTTCTTTCTTTCTTTCCTTCTTCTCTTCCTTCCTTCCTTCCTTCCTTCCTTCCTTCCTTCCTTCTTCCTTCTTCTTCTTCCTTCTTCCTTCCTTCCTCCTTTCTTTCTTCTTTCTCTTTCTTCCTTCCTTCCTTCCTTCCTTTCTTCTCTTTCTTTCTTTCTTCTTTCTTTCTTCTTTCTTCTCTTCTTTCTTTCTTTCTCTTTCTTTCTTTCCTTTCTCTTTCTTTCCTTTCTTTCTTTCTTTCTTTCTTTCTTTCTTTCTTTCTTCTCTTCTTTCTTTCTTTCTTCCCTTTCTTTCTTTCTTTCTTTCTTTCTTTCTTTCTTTCTTTCTTTCTTTCTTTCTTCTTTCTTTCTTTCTTTCTTTCTTTCTTTCTTTCTTTCTTTCTTTCTTTCTTTCTTTCTTTCTCCCTTTCTTCTTTCCTTCCTTCCTTCCTTTTTCTTTTATTCAAGTCTTTTTCTACAAAATAATTAATATGGAAATGCTGTACATGATTGCACATGTGTAACTTATATCTGATTGTTTACCATCTCAGGGAGTGGGGAGGTGAGAGAAGGAAGGAAGATTAGAATTTGGAACTCAAAACTTTAAAATAAAGTTTTAAAAATGGTTTTAACAGGTATTTGGGGGAAAAATATATTAAAAAAGAAAGAAATCCAGATGAACAGAGAAACATCTTGGAAGCAGAGTCAGAAAAATCAACCAGTAGGCTAACTAGTTTGACTAAGACATCAAGCACAGAGTGGTTCAACTAAGCGTACTTAGCATTGAAAGCATCTGTTCAGTATAGAAACTACACTCTAGGAACTCTTATGGATAGCTCCTGAGAAAGAAAGATGACACCAAATCTGATACTTTCATAATTGTAAGATGCTCTAAATACATGGGTTTTCCATATTCATATGCTTCCCTGCCAGCTTCCCTGCCAGGTTTTTAAATGTGTGTTCCCACTCTTCTTTTCTGATCTGAGGGTGTAACCCAGGTTTGTGTATGGAATGTGATTTATTTATTTTCCCTGAATGCTCTATGTTGGAGAAACTGTGACGTTATTGCTTTCACCTTATTGTTAAGTGGGTAGTTATACTTATGCTCTGATATATTATTATTTGAAAGAAATGTACCTCCTGTGTTGTGGTGGGGAAAGGCCATCCCTTCTGGACCCCTCATGGGAAGCCCCGCAGATGCCACCTGGAGAATGTAAGGAGGAATGAAACAAGGTGGATTCACTCCCTTTAAAAGGTTCTTTGACTCAGTGACTCTTTCTGTTTATTGGCCAAAATAGGGTTTGCTTCATTATGTCAAGGCATCAAGCTCTTTTATCATGGTCACATCTGTCCCCTGAGCATCCAGAACTTTCCAGAGGAAACTTAGTATGTATTTCCATGGATGGCCCATTCTTACGTATCTTCCATGGACTGCAATCTCTGATAGATACAAAATATATAAAAAACTATATGTAATATATATTTAACATGGAATATAATATTACATAATGGATCATATGTGATATATACAATAATAAATGTATAATATATCATATATTACATACACTACATAATATTTTGTAACATAATCATACCACATAATATGTAGCACATAGGATTGTTATATAATTATGTGCCACAATTATATACTATGTAACATTATATAGTACAGAGATATTAAACATGGAACTTGAACCAGATTAAAATGCGACTGGGAAATATTTGACAAAATAATTGAAAATATAATAGAACACAGATGATGTTAATATGTGATTTTCTAAGTCTATTTTTGGCCCAAAGGTATTCTTACATATGATTTCATGGCCCCCATTTCTATTTGAGTTTGACCCCACTAATATAGCACATAGTAATATAAAAATATGATGTAAATATAAAATAATACATAATAAATATAATTAATATTAAAATATAAAAATGTAATACATTATATACTATCTATCTATATGCATATGTAGAAGTATCTACATTCATATCCATCCACGCACATGTATATTACAAAGAATTTCTCAGTTATCTGTGTTTGCTCCCTCTTAGAGGCAGCTAGGTAACATAGTGGCTACAGTGCTGGACCTGGAATCAGGAAGACCTGAATTGAAGGCTGGTGTCTGACCCTGGCTAACTGTGAGATCCTTAGTAAGTCACTTAACCTTTGATTCAGTTTCCTCAACTCTAAAATGGAGATCATAACAGGACCTATTTCAAAGGGCTGTTGTGAAGAATTACTTAGGTACTATTAATAAAGTGTTTAATGCAATACCAGGTGTGTTTTTGTTCAGTTGTGTCTGATTCTTTGTGATCCCATTTGGGGTTTTCTTGGCTAAGAAAGTAGTTTGCCATTTCCTTTTCCAGTTAATTTTGAAATGAGGAAACTGAGGCAACCAGGGTAAAGAGATTTGCCCAGCGTCACATAGCTAGGAAGTGTCTGAGGCTGAATTTGAACTCAGGAAAAGGAGTCTTCCTGACTCTAGCCCTGGCACTCTATCCACTGTGTACAGCTGCCAATACATGGTATATAGTAGGTGCTTAATAAATGTTTTCTTCTCTTCTTGCACCAGTTGTAATGAAACGTCAGGTGCAGATCCCTTCTTCCCTTCCAAAAAAAAAAAAAGGATAAAACCTGTCTTTCCATCAGTTGAAGGGAGCTTCCAACCTGATGAAACATGTTCATTAGCACATTTGAGGATTTGCAACAGAAAGGTGCCATAGAAAATGTTGACTTTGATTGTTCCTGGGACATGATTCTTGATTCCTCATCATATGAAAATTTTTACCCTTAATAATTCCGAGTCATTGCAACTCCACTGAGAAGCAGCTTCACCAAGTAAGTTTTCTCCAGGCTACATTTTTGACCCTCAGGGTTTTCTCTACCAGTCAGTACTGAAATCACTGTATCCCATGCACTTCTTACACTGGAAGTAACCAGATGCTTCCTTATCTGATTGGTCACTTCCATCCAGAACTTCCTTTGTAAGAAGGATGCCTAGACCAATCTAGTCTTCATTCCTCTCCAGGCTATCCTCTTGACTCTCAAGACTTTCTCTACCATAACCCCATCCCTTTTCAACTGCCTTTTATCTATTATTTTCTTCTATTTAGCATAGTATAGTATTATATAGGAGGGACTATCTTTCTTTTTGCTTTCTGTTTGGAATATTTATATCCCCAGCACTTAGCCCAGTGCCTGGCACATGCTAAATATTTAATAAATGCTTGTTAACTGCATTGTTAACTGGGAAGACTTATATGAACTGATGCAAAGTGAAGCAAGCAGAACCAGGAGAATATTGTAACAGTAACAGGAATGTTGATCAAATGTGAATGACATGATCAACTGTAAATGACATAGCTATTCTGATCAATACAATGATCCAAGACAATTCCAAAGGACTTAGGATGTAAAACATTATCCACCTCCAGAGAAAGAAATGATGGAATCTGAATTTGATGGAAGTGTAATTTTTTCACTTTATTTTTTTTTTTTAACAACATGGCTAAAGTGGAAATATGTTTTTCATAATTTCACATATCATGCCTTCATGAAGAGTGGGAGAGGGGTGAGAGGGAGGGAGAGAATCCGTAACTCAAAATTTTAAAAAATGAATTTTAAAAACAAATGAATGAATGAATAAATAAATAAATGAGTGAATGAATGGATGGATGAAGAAATATACAGAGATCACAAGTTTTAAAAAATGTTTGTTGACTTGAGAGAGACCTCTGGATTCGTATGGGTTCAGCAGACAGGGCTTTGTGTCTCAGCTGTGATCCCTTCCCTTCTCTGGGCCTCAATCTTTTCTTCTGTAACAAAGGTATTGAAAAAAATAACAGTTCTTTCGCTTTCCCCTCCCCCCATTTCCAAGGGCCCTCTCAGCTCTGGATCTCAGGTTGGTTTCTCCTGCCCCAGTCTAGATTCACATTTCTATGGGACTGACAGCTATCAGTGTTTAGGCTGATATCTTGCCATTCCAGACTTTGCTGGACTCTCTGGAAGTTACAAATGATAAATATTTTAAATATATATTTTTTTTATCTGATTCTAAGCTAGCAGTTTATAGGGCTGGCCAATGAAGGGATGAATCGATTAAAATTCTAGGGGAAATTTGGCTGCATCCCTCAAAGCGTGAAGGGGGCAGGGTTAATCCGGTTTGCTCAGCTGAGTTTTAACACAAAATTTCTTATCTCTCTCATTAAAATAGAAGCTCCTTGAGGGCAGGGACTGTCTGTAATTTTTTTCTTGGTATCTTCTAATCTTAGCATGATGCCTGGCACTTGGTAAACAGCTTAAAAAACTTTTGGTTCTGGGCCCGGTTTGCATACTAGGATCAAGACACACAAAGTTCCTATTTTAAGGTGCCTCTCTTAATCTCTTCAGTAATCTCTTTTCACCCAGTAAAGTCTTCTTTCTCCTTTCTGCTGATCTGTTGCTATTGTATATTCTTTGTGACCCATTTCAGGTTTTCTTGGCAAAGACATATTTCCTTCTCCAGCCCATTTAACGGATGAGGAAATTGAAGCAAAAAGGGCTAAGTGACTTGCCCCAGAGCTAGTAGTAAGTATCTGAGATCAAATTTGAACTCAGGTCTTCCTGACTCTAGGCCCAACCCTCTACCCACCAAACCACATAACCAACTATTGCTTCCCTCCATCTCCCTGTCTCTGGGAACCTTCCCTGACTGCCCCAACCATCAGTGATTAAACAAATAAATTCTTTTTTTTTAATAATTCAAGTTTTATTGATGTCTTCTGTTTTCATATTGCAGTTATTTCCAGGTATACCCCAGTTACCACCAACCACACCATCTCTCTATACAGTGATCCTTCACTGAGAGCAAGGTAAAATGGTTAAGTAAAATAAACTGATTCAGAAGCAATTTCTGGCAGTATATGCCACATTTTGTATCCCTAGTCCCTCACTTCTTCATGGAAAGGAAGGCATATTTCTGTTCTGGGGTCAAGACTAGTCACTGTACTTTCACAGCATCTACCTTTTCAAGAAACAAATTCAGCGAGCATTTATTTGAGTGCCTGCTGTGGGAATGTGCCTTGCAGATAGTAGGTGTTTAATAGAAACACTCTTCATAGTGATAGGGTACACTTGAGGACCTACAGGGCCACACGTGGCCTACAGGCTTCAGGCTCCCTACTCCTTCATTAGACTGCTTAAGCCTAGGACTGTCTTTTGCCTTTCTTTATATGCCCAGCTTTTTATCACAATGCCTGGCAAACAGTTGGTACTTAATAAATTTTATTGACTAAGTCAATATGCCATAAGAAATATTGAAAAGGATTGCTTCAGTGAAACCGAGAAACTTCTATGAACTGATACAAAATGAAGTGAACAGATCCAGGAGAATAATTTATACAATAGCAACATTATAAAACAAACAGACAAGCAAAAAATTAGCTCTTTCAAAAATTTTAAGACTTTAAGAACTCAATTCAAGGAGTACTCAGGACTCTAGAGGACTAATGGAGATGTTTACTATTCATATGAGTTTTTTTAATTCTCTTTTTTTCCCTCAATGGTGGAAGGTGGGAAGAAAAAAACAGATTTTTGTTCATTGGAAAAAATAATTTTTAAAAAAGTAATATTGGATGAGAGAACCCTAACAAACTGGGGAGATCAGGGGAGGCTTTTTCTATGAAGTAAGTGGAAAAGGGGAAAGGGAAATTTATTCTAGGTGATGGAAAACAGCTTCTGCAAAGGGAATACTTAGTAGGCCAGTTTAGTTAAAACATAGAACCCATCGAGAGGAGGAATAGGAAATAAATCTGGAAAGGTTAGCAGAAGCCATGCTATGGAGAACTTTAAGTTCTGAACCATGGAGATTGTTATTTATTTGAGAGGCAATCGGAGGCTGATGAAGATTTTTACAGAAAAGAGTGTCATGGTCAGAGCTATGTTTTAAGAATATTAATTATTTAAATCAATTAATTAATTAAATTGCTGTGGTGTAGAAAATAGAAAGGAGAGAAAATGGAGGTAGGAAGATCAACTAGAAGGTGATTGCAATAGTAAAAAGGTGGTGAGAGCTTCAATTGGCTCTTAAATTGGAGTGAGGGAAGGGAAAGTTGGAAATGACCTTATTTAATGATTAACAGAAGACTTCGGAGAGGCCTGGAAAGACTTATATGAACTGATGCTGAGTGAAAGGAGCAGAACCAGGAGAACTTTGTACACAGCAACAACCACAGTGTGCGAGGAATTTTTCTGGTAGACTTAGTACTTCTCTGTAATGCAAGGACTTAAATAATTCCTCATGGTCTCTTAAGGCAAAATGCCTTCCACATCCACGGAAAGAACTATAGAATTTGATTGCAGAATGAAGCAGATCATTTTCTTTTGTATTATGTTTTGATTTGTTTTAAGATTTCTCCCATTCATTTTAATTCTTCTATGCATCCTGACTAAGGAGAAAATGTATTTAATAGGAATGTATGTGTAGAGCCTATATAACACTGTATGCCATCTCAGGGAGGGAGTGGGGAGGTAGGGGAAAGAGGGGGAGGGAGGGAAAAAAATCTAAGATATATGGAAGTGATTGTAGAACACTGAAAACAAATAAAATAAAAAAAGAAACTATGGATAATTTTATAAAGCAAAAAAAAAAAAAAAAGAAAGAAATAACCTTGTTCACCTCTGTCTATATCAGGGTTGACCAGCCTCCCCTCCTGGGTACTCACTCTCTCCTCTCTGGATTTTCATAACTGTTTTCTCTTGATTTTTCTCCTACCCATAAAAACTACTCCTTACTAATAATTTTTGGTGAACATCATCCCGATCTTGTCCCCTCACTGTGAGCATCCCTGAAAATCTTTTTTCTAGGCTCTCTTCTTTCTGTCTCTCCCTCCCTCCCTCATTCTCTCTCTCTCTCTCTTCTTCCCTCTCTTATTCTGTCTCTCCCTCCCTCTATTTCTCATTCTTTCTTTTTTCTTTCTCTCTCTCACCTCTCTGTTTCTCTGTCTTTCATTCCCCCTCTCTCCCTATCATCTCCATCCCCCCTTCTCTATATCTCTCTGTCTCCATCTCATTCCTCTCTGTCTCTTCTCTCTCTTTCCTCTCTCTCTCCCTCCCTCCCTTCCTTCTTCCCTCTTTCTCTTCTTCACTCTCTTTTCACTCTCCTCCTCTCTCTCTTCCCTCTCTCTGTCTTTCACCCCACCCCGCTCTCCCTACCTCCATCACTCCTTTGTCTGTGTCTTTCTGTCTCTGCTTCTCTCTGAGATGATTATGTACCATTTTCAGTTGATCCTATTTTGTAACTGCCATGGTTCCCTGTCTCTGAACTTAGTTTAGAATTCAGTTGGCTTGGAATGGGTTAAGTTTAGAAATGTAGTTCCTTTGCTAAAACTCATTGTTCTATCCTTGCCCCAAGGACTTTTGCTAACCTGGGAGGATGTGGCTTGCTATAAGATAGTTGGGTCCACTATCTTTACATCACCAAGCTATCCTTCAAGGATGTTTGGTTTGTTCTTTAAAGAAGTCTGGGCCACTATCTTGCAGGTGGAATCAAACAACGATGCTTCTTAGTCACAGGAAGACAGGAGGGAGATTGTCATTAGCCCCCATTCCCAACTTCTAACCAATGAGCTACATAACCAGTCATGTTGTCCTCAAGCAATGATGTCACCTACCCTGTTCTGTTCTTTGTTCTGATTCCCAAAACCTATAAAAGGAGACTTGTTCTTTTGCTCGAGGTCTTTGACTGGAAAGTGAGGTGGCTGTTGATCCTTTTATCGGCAGACAGCATGTCCCTTTTAATAAAATGATATCTTGCTTAGAGAAGGTGTCTTAGTTTACCTTTTTGCTAAATTTCGCTCCCCTTTTTTCTCTTTGTTTCTCTTTCTGTGACCTTCTCAGGTCCCATGGGTACAATTACTGTGTCTATGCAGATGACTCCCAGAGCTACATATCTAGCCCCAGTCTCTTGCTTTCCAGTCTCTCATCATCAACCACCTATTGGATATTTTGAGCTGCATTTTTCATAGACATCTCAAATTCAACATCTGAAACAAAACTCATTACTTGCCCCCTAAACTTAAAGAAGGGGCCATCTCCAGCCATCCTGTGAATATCTGGCCACTGGACCCAGATGGCTCAGGAGAAGAAAGTGAGGCTGGTGACCTTGCACAGCCCTCCCTCACTTAAACCTGATTTCACTTGTGAGTGAAGGCATCACCTCCCTGATGTAGAATGAAGGCCAAGCATCAACCTATGGAGAAGGAAAATGGAAAACCACTCCGTGTCTCTGCCAAGAAAACTCCAAATAGGGTCATGAAGAATTGGACATGACTGAAACACCTCTAAAACAGGAACAAAATAACCCTACCCCCTTTTGAAATGAGCTATTCTGTTGTGGATACCACCATTCTCTTAGCTACACATCTTTGTGACCTTGTTGACAAATCTAAGCACTCACTCTCACTCACCCCATATGTCTCATTAGTTTCTGAATCCTGTCATTTCAATGTCCCAGCATCTCTTGCATCCATCCCCTTCTCTTCACAAATACAATCAGTTCTCTAGTTCTGTTCTTTATTGTCTCTTGCCTAGATTGTTGTAGTATCCCCCTTGGGATGGATACTCCAAATTTTGTTTAATCCAATCAGTCACTAAAGTGACTGTCCACAGGACTGATCACATCACCCCCTCCTCCCCGTAGTCAATAAACTCCAATGACCTTGGAGATCAAAAGCAAACTCTTGTGTTTGGCATTTCAAGCCCTTCAAAACCTGGTTCCCACCTATCCGTCCCTTCACCCATTCTATGGTTCAGGCAAACTGGCTTCCTGTGGTTCTTCACATATAACATTCCATTGACCATCTCTGTGTCTTAGTAGATATTGTCTCCAGTGCCTGGAATGCTTTCTCTTCTTATCTCTGCCTCTTAGAATCCTTGACTGATTCAACTCAAACACTATAATTGATAGTTAGCATTTATATAGAATTTGAAAAACTCTTTACCCTTTATGCTAACTCTGTTTGGGTCTTGCAGCAACCTTGACTAGTAGGTACTATTTACACACACACACACACACACACACACACACACACACACACACACACATCCTTTATAGATGAAGAAACTGAGGCAAACTGTGACTTGTACAGGGTCATACACAGCTAATAATGGTCTGTGGTAGGATTTGAAATCAGATCTCCTTGATTCCACATTCTGTGTTCTATCCACTACACCACCTAACTACCTACAAGTTGCTGCAGGAGACCTTTTCTGCTCCTCTCTTCTAGGAGTGACTTCCTCTCTAGAGTTACCTTCCTTCAACTGTCTATGCTTCTTGTATTCGTGTATACAGTGTGATTCTGGATTTATGCTTTTAACCTAGATTAGTGTGAGAGGACCAGGTTCTAGAACAGGGCTATCACATCTCTCCCATGGGATTCTAGAGTTATCTTGGAGGGGTAGTGTAGTATTTCCTATAATGCTATTAGCTTAAACCCCCATTCTGGTGAGATAATATTTGTAAAACACTTAGTGCAATGTCTGGCACATAGTGGTGGTTGTCTTCTGTTCTCGAAGAGGACCAGAATGACATTACCATGATAAAGTCAAGTTTCAGTGTGTCCGACTGTGACTGATCAGACCAATACGAACTTGAAATGTTCTACCATAGACTGGGCACAGATAGTCTGTGTGAACATTTGGGATAGATACTCCAAATTGGGCATCCTGCATTTCCTTTGTGCTGTTTCAATATGCTGGCACATAGTAGGTGCTTAATAAATACCTGTCCTCCTTCTCTTACTCCTTCCTCAATATTGGTCACCCTATTGGCTCCTACCCCAATATCACTTAACTCATTGGTACCAGCTAGTTTTTACAAAAGGATATTTACTGAAAAGATATAACCAAAGCAGCTATATATACACGCCCTTCCTTCTGAAACTAGAGATATATTCACTACCACCTTGACCTCTAGGGAGAAAACTCATACTTTAAGGGTTGCCATAAAGTATTTGGCTACCACAGTTCTCTTCTGGATATAACATACAAACTGGTTGACCTGTTTGCTATCTATGGGACATAGAGACTTGGCTACTGGGTCCTGGATTGATTCTCTAGGGTCAAGTAGATAGCTCTTGTGGGTTGTGCGGATCAATGGGGTTCAGCTTCCTGCACACTCTGCTATAGTCTCCCATCCTGAAACATGGTCATCCATCAAGGCCCTTTATGAAAGGAAAAAAGACACAGATAAGAAGTGCACCCATTTGAAATATACGGGCTTGCCAAAGAGTCTATCTACCCGCAGGCCTGCCCTCAAGTGCTTAGAGATCCATTCTTATACCTTGTATCCAGCAGGAAGGAAAGAGAATCTATCCAATTCAATCAAAATTTATTAATCTTTTATGATATGCCAGGCACTGTATTCAGCACTTAGAATACAATTTTTAAAAAGAGGTGGTACCTACCCTCAATAAGCTTATAATCTAAAGGAGACAACACACATATGAAGTCAGGAATGGGGAGCTGGGACAGGGCATCACATTGGTAGAGTTGAAACCAGATAGGGTAGCAGATGTGAGATGGACTGATCTCTTTGATAAAGGAAGACTTTGAGAGGAGTTTGATTCTCTGCCCTTTACAGAGGGAGAGGAGGTTCGAACTAACAGCATGGGGATGAGTCCAGAGGTGATGAGCTTATCCTGGCAAGAGTATCTTGTCCAGGAGAGTTGAAACTGTGCTAGATGGAGTGGGTCCTTATTTCATGCATTCCTATTTCACCTCAGCAGACAACAAAAAGACCTTTTTCTTCCCCAAGAAGCAAGTAGACAGGAAAGAGACACTAAGAGTGGAGAGCCTGGGGCCAGCATTTCACTTCATTACAAACTCCCAGAAGTAGGTTCACCAAAAGTTCCTTCTCCCAGGACTAGGCCCACTTTGGTATATCCCTTTTGGCGCTTTGCATCACTCCCATTGGAACAGAAGCTCCCTGAGGGAAAGGACTATTTTTACTCTTTGTATGCCCAGTACCCACTTTAGCCTATGTTGTTCAGTCATGTCTGATGCATTGTGACCCTGTGGTTCATGGCGTGCCAATACTGTCCATGGGATTTTCTTGACAAGGACACTGGAGTGGTTTGCCATTTCCTTCTCCAGACAATAAGACGAGAAGTGAAGTGACTTGCCCAGGGTCACACAGCTAGTAAGTGTCTCAGCCTGGATCTGAACTCTTTTCTTCTTGACTCCAGGCCCAGCCATCTAGTTGCCTTGAAATCTTTGATTGGGGGCTGGTAACCAAGATATACAGACAACTAACAGAATCCATAAGAATAAAAGCTACTCTCCAGTACTGGTCAAAGGGTATGAAGAGTTGGTTTGCAGTTCTCTTGAATACTGTATGAAACCTCATGAAAAAATGCTTCTAATCACTAATAATAAGTGAACTGCCTATCAAAGTACCCCCAAGTGTCTAAGGCCTGATTTGAACTCAAGGTTTGGTGTTGGAGTTGGATAGAGCACAGGCTTTAAGTTAAGAAGACTCATCTTCCTGAATTCAAATCTGTCCTCTCATATTTACTAGCTATGTGACCCTGGGCAAGTCACTTAACCCTGTTAGCCTCCATTTCCTTATCTGTAAAATGAACTGGAGAAGGAAATGGCAAACCACTCTAGAAAACTCCAAATGGGGTCACGAAGGGTCAGATAAAACTGAAACTACTCAACAACATACTTCCTGATTTGATTTGAACTCATGTTTTCCTGACTTAGACCCAGCGCTCCATCCACTGAACCATCTAAGTACTTCCAAAGCAGACAGAGTGACTTGTTGAGGGACACAGCTAGTAAGTGACTGAAGCTGGATTTGAACTCAGGTCTTCCTGACTCCAGGTCCAGTGCTCTATGCACTACAGGGTCATCCATATGGGTGCTTAATCCATGTTTGTTGATGGATTGATTTTTGTGCTTGTATTCCTAGAACCTGGCACAATTCCTGGCACATAGTAGGCACTTAGCAAATCCTTAATGTCTCTGAGTTTGCATGCCTTTGTAAATGGAAGGATAATGGTATACTTAACAGAAATACAGGAAGTCTGGAGGAAGGCCAGGTTTAGGGGAGGAGGGGAATAATCAATTCCATTTTCAATATATTGAGTTTGAGATGCCAGTGGGATATACAAATGGAAATATCTAGCAACTATGCAGTATTATAGCAGAGGAGAGACATAGGGGCGAGTTATATGGGTCCATCTGGAATTCTAAATACATCAAGCTATCATCAGTGTCAAGATGGTAATTGAGCCCCTGAGAGTCAATGAGATCACAGTGAGAGAAGACAGAGAGAGGCTGGGGAAGGCTTGAGCCTTGGTGAGTACCCCTGGTCAGTGGATACCCCTACAGAATAGCCACATAGAATGTACCAAGCAATGGATGTATAAATACCAGCTAAAATAAAAACAGTCCCTAACAGGGGGAGAGGAGACATAAAAGAAAGCAGAGAATCAGGAAGGATGGGCACAGGGCACAGATAGAAAGATTTTGAGGAACAGATTAGGAGGGAGCATGGCGCTTCCTCAGATGGAGATTCTGGGAAGGAACTCACCAATCAGAGAAGGGAGCTTTAGGGAAGGAGGCAGCTCCCATGGGACAAAGGGGCCAGGGCAGAGTTGGAAGAGTCCAGAGAGTCAGGAGTTGAATCTGATTAGAAGGAAGGTACTGAAGAAGACGAAGAAAGAGAAGTGCCTCAGGAACCAAGGAAGGCAAGATTCTTCAGATTACAATCAAAAACAGACAGAGAAGTGAAAAGTGTTATACTTAGCAGCCTTGGGAAGAACCATTTCAATGGATGCATGAGGTCAGACACCAGGTTGTATGGGAAAAAGGGAGAGAGAGAGGTGGGCGGAGTGGATGCTGAGTCTATACAACTCTTTCGAGGAATTTGGACTGAAAGGGAGAACAGATATGTGATGGTCCTTTGAGGGGATGACCAAATCAAGTAAAAAAAATGCCTTCCTTTGAGCTCCTATAATAATTATAAATCTCTTGGCTGATTGCTGCCTTCTGGTGCTAAATAACAAGATAAAGAATGTCTTGTTTCCCAGATTGGATTGAAATGTAGTATAAAGAATGCTGGACCTGATGTCTTGAACTTGGACTGGAATCATTCCTCTGAAAATGTCTTCTTGTCCCCACTTAGAAACCCTGACTTCTTCAAGAGTATATAACTATTGATGAAGTATTTACCCTCTCTTATTTGCCTCCTCTGTTAAAAAGATAATTGATGTGAAAAATTTTGTGAGTCATAAAGGCTTGGTTCATATGCATAGACTACAGGAGCTATTTTAAATTTTCTACCTATTTAATAAAATGTATTTCTTTTGACTTAGAGATACTGTGATAAAATTGTTGTTCAGTTGTTTCAGTTGTGTTTGACTCTTCGGGACCTCTTTTGAGGTTTTCTTAGCAGAAATGCAGTGATTTGCCATTTCCTTCTCCAGCTCATTTTTTACAAATGAAGAAATTGAGGCCAGTAGGGTTAAGTGACTTGCCCAGGGTCACACAGCTAGTAAATGTCTGAGGCTGGATTTGAACTCAGGAAGATGAGTCTTCCTGACTCTAGGACTGAAGCTTGATCCACTTGTGAACAAAGAATGTTTGGGACCCTCCGCCTTAAAGCCTTACATCTGTCACTTATTAATGTAATTAGCCTCTTCAAGGGACTTTAGAAAACATCTAGGTCAATCCCCTTATTTTATAGATGGGGAAACTTAGGTACTGTACAGGAAAGAGACTTTCCCAAGGATCTGTCATGATAAAAAACAGAGAGCCAGGATCTGAACTCAGGTTCTGTGACTCTAAACTTAGTTTCTATTATATCACATCCCTTTTCATATATACCTTTTTATATGTCCCAGTATTCAGCATACATAGTAAATGCTCAATGAATATTTGTAAATGATACTATCCAAGTCTGGCATTTTATCTTCCAATTCCAAGCCTTTACCCAGAATGCTCTGTCCCTGCACTTCTTAGAATGCTTAGCTTTCTTCGGGACTTAGCTCAAACACCATCTGCTATGAGAACATTTCTTCATCCCTTTGGTTGTTAGTAATTATATTATATGTACTTACCTATGAACAGGTGCTGCGCTCTTATTAGAATGTAATGTCCTGGAAGACATAGACATTGAAAAAAATTCCCAGCAACTCTGAGAGTACCTTGTATACAGTAGGTGATTAATAAGTGAATTGAACTCAATTTTAGAATCCGCTGGAGCTAATAGTGAAGCCACTATTGTGCTTCATGGTAGATGCTCAGTTAATGTTCATGGACAATGCTGATGCAGTACAATACAACAGAAAAAGTATTTAACCAGAACTCTAGGACCTGGATTCAAATCCTGGTTCTGCCATTTCTGAGCTGTGTGAACATGGGTAAGCCACTTTCACTTGCTAGACCTTGGTTTCCTCATCCATAAGATGGGAGGGTTGGGCTACACAAATCTGAAGTTGAAGCTGTCTGCCAGGGCTGGATCTATGATCCTTCTGTTCTATAATGCTCTGGAGGAGATGTATATGGGGCGTCTGAATTCAGTATATTCAAAAGAGACTCAGAGCATGCGCAGGTATCCGGTGACTAGTTATTTACTTACTGTGTGATGAGGTCAAAAGACTGACTTCTGAGTGATGCCTGCATAACATTTATTAAATACCTACCCTGTGTTAAGCACTTTACAAATCTTACCTTATCCTCACAAGAACCCTGGGAAGTAGGTGTTATTTTTTACCCCCATTTTACAGTTGAGGAAACTGCGGCAAACAGTGATTAAGGGACTTGCCCAGGGTCATATACCTATTAATGTCTGAAGCTGGATTCAAACTCAGGTCCAGTGCTGTATTCCCTGTTCTACCTGGTTGTCTTCTTTCCCTTAGTACATGCTTCTGTGAGACTTTAATAGGTTGTAGAAATGGAAGTCCAATGACAGGAGTCTAGGACAGCGTTGGCTGGCAGCTGAGTCCAGGGAGGACTGATCGGCTTGACCCAGAGTAGCAATGACCAGTGGCATTCACAAGGGAGATAATCAGCAACTGGTTATGCCCTGTTGGAAGTGAATTTAAGGGATGGGGGCAATTACTTTGAAGAAAGTGCTTTAGGTTGGAGCCCTGTCTCCCTAGGCACCTAGGGAGTATAGGGAGGGTATGAACTTCCAGATCTTGGCAAGGAATGCTTTGTAACTTCTGTTTTATCCAGTATAGTCATCAGGAGAAACTCCTTTGAGGCAGGACATGTCTTGACTCTAATAGAGTCACTGATATTCTGGATCTCTGGGTCTCACCAGGCTCTGCCTCCAGCAAACTCTGATGTGAACAGCAATCCCTAGATCTCAGGTGGGTCTGTGTTCCTACTTTTCAAAGTTCACATCGGTAAAGTCGTCTCCAATATTCTTTTACCTAAGAACAGGATTTAACAAGGACAGAAACAACAGTTGGATTGGGTACTCACATTGTCCTATCCATTGGGTGAGAGGACACAAGGTCCCTCCACTGCCTAGAGGCTTACAACTGGTCCTCTTACTCCAACAGTCAGAGAAGAAAGAGATCGAAGGATCCGCCCACTGCTGGTCTTTTGCAGATACACTCAGGTCTGGTTTAGAGCCAAATAAAATGCCTTTCACACCACAGATGCTCTGAGATGGGGCACAGAGTACTTCCAGAAGCGAGTTAACAAGATCTCCCCCTTCCTCCCTTGCATACATAGATGACCTGCCACTGGACAGAGCATGTTGTGCTGATTATGAAGACTGGACTCCTACTGGCTAATCTGTTATTATAGAGATAAATACATAGAAGAGATCTACGCAAACTGCTAGAAAAATGAAGAAGGAAGGACCCCAATTACCTGGTGGTTATGAGGTAAGGCATCATGGAAGGGGTTATAACTGAGTTAAACCTTGAAAGGACAGAAGTACAGACTTCAACAAATAGAGGGTCTGCAAAAGCAGAGATTTCCAAATGATACAGAGACATAACCAATCTTCCCCGACATTGTCCCCATTCATTCCAGCTGAAAGTTTTTCACTGAGTTAAGACTCATGATTCTGTCCAGTGGCAATAATGATACATACAACTTTAACCAAATCCATGTTTAGCCATCTCTGCCCTGGACCCAGTGGAGTCCTGGGCTGGGGAGAGCTATTAGCACTGGGTGTTCAGCTGTGCTCTGGATTCCTTTCCCCCCAGGTCAGCAGAGACAAGGTGAGGATTCCACTGTGAACTCCTAGCTAGGGAAATAGACAGGAATTCCTCCCTACTTCCCCAAACAGGAAATCCCACCTCCGGTTCCTTTCCTAATAGAACATAGAAACCACAGCTCCTGGGTCTAGTAACTGAATTCATTCCTCCTCCCGCTGTTAAATTGTTCCTGCTTGGGGCAGATGCTGTATTGTGACATACATTACAAAAAAATTACAGCAACTGTTTAAACTTTCTTCCTGACTTCTTTCCTTCCCTTCTTTCTCCTCCTCACTCTTCCTCTCTTCTCTCTCCTCTCATACTTTTTCAATTCCCTCTCTTCCCTTCCTCCCTCATCTCTTCTCCCCTCTCCTCTCCCCCTTTCTTCCTTCCTTTCTTTTTCTTTCTATTTTAATTTATCTTTCTTCCTCTCTCTTTCTTAATGAATTTTTTCCCTCTCTTTCTCCTCTCTTTCTCTTTTTAATTCATCTTTCTTCTTCCCTTTCTTTCCTTTTCTTTTTAAAAACAATTGTTCAAGTGAAAGATATTGAGTTTACTTTTACAGCTGCCCAGGCTAGCCAGCTCTGTTACATCCTCGAGCTGGGCCGGATATCATATGACTGCCTGCCAAAGGACTTGTACAGAATCTGTGCTGTTCCCTAGTATATCCATTTTTATCCATTCTGCTCACATGAGCAGAAATTTCTTAAGGTGTCTCCAACAGAAACTTCTGGTTAACAGGCTTATGCAAAAATGAATTCCCTCAATGTGGTTTTCAGAATACTTCTGGCCCTTTCAGCCCTAGTATCCAGGGTTGCTTGGGAAATCGCTGGTGTCTTAAATATTTTAAAACTGCCATTGCTTTTTAGCAACCGGATCTGGGTTTGCATGCTGTTTTCTGGCTGAGTGTCCTTGGTGGAAGGAGGGAGGGACGTAATCTTGGGAGGGACTCGTGTGTCACTGGGACAAACCACAGCCTGGCTAGTTTGAGCTTTTCTCTGCCCACACAGCAGGCTTATAGTAGGGGAGAGGTCACAGGAAGCGGCTTGACTAGGGTCTGTGCCGTAGAGTTCGAGCTGGAGCTTCTGACTGGCTGAACAAGGAAGCAGAAGGCCTGGGGAAAGATAGAAGCGTTCATTCCAGTCTGATGATTCCACTAAGGCAGGCCAGGAGCTAAAATGGGCACTACCCAGAAAGTGCCAGAAGGAAGGACAACCTGGTACACGTCTCCAGTCTTTCCGGTGATGGAAGGGGAGGCATGGTCTGGCTCCATAAGCCTCTTATTCTAACTTCGGATATTCAGCAGGAAAGCATGATGAATGGGAATCCCTGGGTTGGTCTTCAGGTTACTGAACTTTCAAGAGCCCCAGATTGCACATCTTTGATGAACTCCCTGCAAAGAACCTCAGGTCCGCTGTTGACTTGTCCTCTCTTCTCTTGTTATCCTTGGACAGGCAACATGGTATGGTGGCAAGAACTCTGAATTCTGAATCAGAGGATCTGGGTTCAATTTCCAGCTCTGATCGCTTACTACCTGTGTGACCTTTGGCAAGTAATATAACCTCTCATGGCCTCAGTTTCCTTATGTATAAAGTAAGAAGAGTAGATGTTCTCTGACCGTTCCAGCTTTAAATCTACATTCCTACCATATATGAATATATATTACATTTATCTCTGTGTATGTCTTAACCTCATTCCTACTAAATGATAAACTTTTTGAGGACAGGGGCTCCATCCTTGTTATCTCTTCCAGGACTTCCAAACAAAGGCAGAATATTAACATATTTTCAATCGTGCCAAAATTGATGGGGGCACTTGTTTGATGGTGGGGGAGAAAGAGACAGTAACCCCGGTGCAAAGGGCAGTCACACGTTTAGTAGTGCCATTTTTGGGAAAGGCATGGTAACCTAAGCCCAGTTGCATGAGCCAGAACAGGAAGGTGAGCGTCAGAATGGTGAATCACTGGGACAGAGAAGCACACCTTGCTGAATGTCAGTATCCAGAGGCAAAGCCCCATTTGCCAAGTGCTAGTTACTGTTCTACCTTTGGATGTGTTATACAAAGTGCTTCATAAATACTGGTTGAATAAATGAATAGTTTTTTTGCTTCCTGGTTATTCTTTCTCCAATCTTAAACTACATCTCTGATCATTTAAATTCTACTCACACAAAATCTTCAGTGCTAGACTTGCATGGACTGATTCAGAAGGAAGGCAACAAAACCAGGTGAACAACTCAGGCAATAATTGTAACACCAAAACAACACTAAAAACCATAAGAACTTGAATGAATTGAAGTGACTCATTTGGAAAACAGATGATGTAACACACTTCCCTTGTTTCGCAGAGAGGTTAGGGGCTGCAAGTGTGAAATGTTGTATATATTGTTTGATGTGATTCATTTTATAGAGCTGATTTTCCCTGGTGAGCCTCAAGTATATATGTTGGCAAAAGACTAGTACAAAAAAAAGCATTAAAATTTTTTTTAAAAATCTCAGATGATTTTAGTAACACCATTGTATCAATTCCTGATCCTGATAATCAAGACCCACTCACTCACAAATTGAATTAGATTTATCCATTTCATAGGTTCCCAAAGTGGGTGATACTTCACCCAGGAGGTGCTGGGACAATCCAGGGTGGAGGGAGGCTATAGTAGCCTCAGAGGCAATTGTGGGGGGATGTTGAATAAAAATAAAGGGTGGTGGAAGCATAAGGAAAGAAGAGACAGTAAGTAAATTTTGAAAAACCCTTCATACATGTTTCCCCAGTTGTGTAACAGAGTTAAAGTCATAGTGATTACATTATTTTCCAAATAAATACACAAAATGCAAGTTATAACAGATCAATGGTCAAGTACACCAATAGGTCTTAACAAGCAAGTGTTGGCAGACAAGCGTGTCGTTCATTGTTGGGAAATCTAGCATGCATCAGCAGGAATATTTGTGTGTAATGCCTTGTTTACAATACTACACAGCTATATGATGCAGTACTGCATCATTGAGATTTCAATGCAGGAAAGACCACACAAATTTATGATAAATTGTTAAGTTTAAGATGTGTCATTTCAAAAAAATTTATTTTTTGAAATCACACATTTTTTTTTTAAAAAGAACATTAAAGGGTTAAAAAAAAGTAGATTTCCAGGGGAGCACTGAGTAATTTTTTTTAAAAAGGAGACAGTAGGCCAAATAAGTTTGGGAACCTGATTGTAACCTATTTCATACTATACCTTTAAAAAAATCAATTAATAAGCATTTATTAAATACCTACTATGTGCTTAGCACTGGGGATATAAAAAAAACAAAAGATAGTCCTTGCCCTCAGAGTGCTTCCAATCTAATGAAGGAGACATGCAGACAAATGTATACAAAAAGAAGCTATATATAGGACAGATGTGTGTTTGTCCTTCATTGTTAAAGAAGACCATGCCAAAATAGGAAATAATTAAAACAGGGAAAGGTGAAAGGCTTCCCCTAGAAGGATTATACCTTTTTGTGTACTCTTTTTCAGCAGAACTGGGCTACTACTGCCATTTTCTTTTCTTTTCCTTCTTTCTCCTGTCCTTGTGCCTTAACTCCAAAATGGTTCCCTCTCATCTCCATCGGTTGAAGATTCTTGCTTCCTTCAAGACCCAACTCAGATGGCACCTCCTCCAGATTGCCCTCTCTGACCTCCCCACCATCCCTTGACGAGAGCAATCTCTTCCTTCTCACATTTTTCACAGCCCCTTTCCTGGATTCCTCCTTTGTGCTTGCATCAGAGATTTTGATATACTTACCTTTTCTGTCTTTCCTTATTAGATTGCACACCCTTTGAAAGCAGGACCTGTACTGTATGTAGCTTTGCATCCCCAACACAAGGTCTTGCAATGACTATTCATAGACAGAGATGTACTGGTAAATGGTGAAAGCTGACTCCCCAAGAGAAGTGCCCAGGACACACTTTTAAGTTTAATGATGAGCTTTTCAGGCATTTAATTATTTTATCTATTTAATTATTAGCTCAGCATTATTAACATTTTTCTCCATCACTTTCTTAACCCTAAACAAGCAACGAAAAAATAAATTGAGCCCCACTTTGTAGCATGTGCTAGATTCTGAGGTGCAAATGCTCACCCTGAAAATTTAGCATTAGGTTCCAGGGAGGGGAATTCTCTTGATTACTTTCATTACACAGGTAACAAGTAGATAAGGCAGGGTTCTTGACTTCAAATTTAATGTTTCTTTCATTCTCTTAGCCCCATTCCTACAATTAAACCTTTGCTACAAATCCTAATCTGGTGAATTGGACTGAATACTTTGCCTGAAGCAAACGAAAATGAGTCATTGGTGTGGAAGCTGATAACTCAGAAGAGTAGGTAACTGAAGATAGAAGTGGCCAATGGTATTGGAAGGACTGTGAAAAGACAGGTGGAGTTGTAGATTCAGCATTCTTTGTAGAAAACAATTTGGAATTAAGTCACTAAAATATTTCTGTCCTCCAACCCGAACATTCCACTCCTGGACGTTTACACCAAAGAAACTGAAAATAGAAAGGCTGGGTATATACCAAAATGTTCACTGTGACCCTTTCTGTGGTAGCCAGAAACAAATCTGGTCCCCGTGGATTGGGAAATGGCTGAACAAAATGTGGTCTCTTCATGTAATGGAATATTATCGTGCCCTAAAAAATAACTAATTTGAGGGATTCAGAGGAACTTGGGAAGACTTCTAAGAATGGGCAAGGAATGAAGGAAGCAGAAGCAGGAAAAAACCTCAAAGCTGTGGGGAATGATTTCTAACACTGTAAGACAACAAAATACTGAGAATGACCAATGTTGGTCCTTCCCTCTAAAAAAACAATGAAAACAAAAAAGCAATGAGAAACTTCTACCCCTTGTTTCTTTGTCGACATGGAACACACCGTGGGCATGGGATACTATAAAGTACACAACGTCTGACTTTCTTGATACAGTGGTTAATTCTGATAAACTTTATCAGAATTCTTTATAATGAGAGAAGCCTTTCAGGAATGGGATAGTAGTGGAGGGATACAATAAGAAATCTAAGTGGTTATTTATGACATGCGCAGTGGCTGTAGTACCATGAAAGAATGGAACCATGTATGTAATAGAGCTCTGAGGACTTGTAATGACCAGTCTTGGCCCCAGAAAAGAGATGATACCATGCATCTCTGTCCTTTATGTAGAGAGGTAGGGTTGGGGAGAAGGGATTGCTGTGGAATTTCTTTTTGTGACTTCTCATTTAAGATCTTTGAGTCATAGTTAGAGGGAATTTGTGTTCAGGTACTAGGAATTGTCCACCTAGGGTCAATAGACCATAGATTCTATAGATTTCAAAGGATTTGTGAACTTGAATGGAAGAAAAAAACATCATTTCAACTAAACCCTAACTGAAATTTAGCCTTTCTTTCCATTACAAATGTAGGCAACACATATGATTCTGAGAAGTGGTCCATGGTCCAGACTGACTGTCCAAGGGGTCCAGGACACAGAAAAGATGAAGAATCCCTGGACCAGATGTCCCTTCCAAGTGGAGAATTCTGGGGTTCTGAGTCTTCTGAAGAGGGAGTGCTGATTGGGTTGGGAGAAAGTGGGCCTGACTGGGATGCAAAAAATAAAGACTTCAATGAAGATAATTGCAAATAAACACTGATGTTGGCTGGATGCTCCAGTGGTTGTCTCGTGACTGGGGTGCCCAGGGCATCACATCCGCTTGGGAACCAGTCCTCTGTCCCTAGACTCTCTCACTCCCATGGGCCCTTGCTCCCCACACTTTCATACTCTCACACACCCCAATGGAGCTGTGAAAATCATTGTTTCCAACATCCCCAGTATGAAAAAAAGGGCCTTTGTGTGGAGCACAAAGAGCCTCCTTGTTAAAAGGAGGAATATTCAACATAGTATCGCAGCTTCAGACTTTCTCAAAGAGGGAAACAATAGCTTCTGTGCAGTTTTGTTTGTCAATCTAGCCTTGAAATCCAAGGCCATTCTAGTGCTTGGAGGGAGGTGGAGCTGCCTCCAGCCTCCCACCTCTCACCCACCTTCTTCTGCTCTGAGTCATGCATGGAAGTTGCCTCTAGAAGGGAACTTTCAGGCTCATGTGTTGTCCGAAAACATGGAATCGAATTCTATCTCTGACATCTACCTGGGTGAGTTTGGGCAAATCACATCACCTTTTTCAGCCTCAGTTTCTCTGTAAAAGGAGAGGGGTTGGACTCACTGGGCTCCTAAGGTCTTGTTGATCATGATCCTAACACTTGGCTTCCCTTTCCTCATCCGCAAAAAGATGAGTTGGATCAGATGGTGTCTGAGGTTCCTTTCAAGTCTATATTAGGACCCTACGTTTCTTCCCTATTCAGGAGGCTGCTCTTATTTCTCCTGAACAGTGAGAGGGAGGTCATTACTCAGGTGTTTTCAGAGAATCTCAGAGTTGGGAGGGAGATGCCCACCATGAAACTCCCCTGAATTACAGGAAAAACCTCCACAGTAACACATCAGACAAGTAGCTGCTCATGCAGCCTCTCCCCACTGAAGGGGACCCTGCTGCCCATGCAGTCTCTGGAGACAAGCAGAGCAGGGATGCAGCCCCCTTCCACATATTAAGAACCAGAGCATAGCTGTCATGTTTCCCTCCCCTCCCCAATCCAACCCGGGCTAAACTATCTCTGTTCCCCAGGGTCATAGATTAGAGAAGAAAAGGACCTTAGAGATCCCCTAGTGAAAACTTGAGTGGAAACCAAAAAAAAAAAAATCACACATTTGTTGGCATGAACCTATAACCGAAATTTTGCATCTCTTTCAGTTGTTTTAGCATGATTCTGGAAAGGGGACCCTAGGCTTTCCCAGGCTGCCACAGGGGTCTATGAGACAAAGAAAATGAAGACTCTCTTCTGCTATTCAGTTGTTTCGACTGTTCGACTCTGTGTAACCCCCTTTGACAGAGATACTGGAGGAGTTTGCTATTTTCTTCTTCAGCTCATTTTACAGATAAGGAAACTGAGGCCAACTGGGGTAAGTGACTTGCCCACGGTCACATAGCTAGTATGTGTCAGAGGCCAGATTTGAACTGAGGTCTTCCTGACTCCAGGTCCAGCTGCACCACCTAGCTGCCCTGAAGGAGCTCGGGACTTACGCAATGCTGTCACTTATAGCATCACAGACTTAGAGCTGGGAGGGACCTTAGAGGTCATGTAGTCTAACTCCCTTATTTTACAGCTGAGGAATTTAGATAACTTGGCCAAGGTCACACAGGTAACCAGTGACAGAGCTGGGATCTGAATCTAGGCCAGAGTCTAAATCCGACTCCAAATCCTGCTGGCTTTTTCAGTGCCCTCAATCCTCAGCTGGCATAGTCTTGGGACCCTTTGCTCTACTGGCTCCCCTCCGCATGACGTAGAGAGGTTAGGTGGGGTAATGCACTGAAGCAGTTCCTGGACCTGCTTCTCCTCCCTGGCCCCAATTGGGCTGGGTGACCCAGCACAGACGACTTCTCATCCTCAGATTGCCATGGGTCTGAATTATTCATGTGGCTGAAGTGCTCGGAGATTTCTAAAAGCAAGGTACTCAATTTAAGAAGCTGGACAGTTGGAAGGATGCCAGGAAAGCTCTTACTGACATCAGGGCTGGAAATTTGCCCTGCCTGGGCTCAGTTGACTGGGGAGAGGAAAAACCCTGAGCCCCACATTCTCCAGCCCTGGGAGCCCCTCTCTCGGTATCACATGATGTAGTCAAGCTAGATCTTTATCATCATGAGGCAATGTTGGGGCAAGTTGGGTGGTTGGTGCCAGGTACCAGAAAGGAAGAGTCAGTGTGGAGTCAGGAAGCCAAGCTTCCCATTTACCAGGGGCAAAACACTTCTTTTTGAACCTCTGTTTCCTCTTCTATAAAATGAAGGATCAGATGCCCTTTGGGGTCTCCTTTAATCTATCTATCTATGATCCTAAGTTGCAGAGAATCTGAATTTCAGCTGAATCAATTTGTGAAGAATTATTTATTAAGCACCTACTATGTGCTGGGCACTGTGTGGGGATGCCGAAAGAGGCAAAAGACAGTCCCTGCCCTGGAGAAGTTTACAGTCTAATGGGAGAGACAACAAGTAAGCAAATATATGCAAGGAGAGTCATATGCAGGATAAATAAGAAATAATTCACAGAGGGAAGGCACTGGAATGAAGAGGGCTTGGGGAAGGTGTCCTGTGAGAGGTGGGGTTTTGTTTGGGAATATCCTATAACTTCTCTATAATTGTCCTAGCTAGCCTTTTTTCTCCCCTACTTTTGAAACTCTGCTCCAGGGAAGTCTGCCCTCTCTTCTCACTCAAGATAGAAGGGCTGCTCCTGCCCACAGCCCCACTAGGTAAAGCAGTAGGTTAGCACATAGTAGGCACTTAATAAAATGCTTATTGATCTGATTAGATCTGCCCTGCTTCTTATCCTCAGAGCACCAAGCCTCAAGTCAGAAAGACTGGAGTTCAAATCTGGCCTCAGACATTTACTAACTGTGTGATCCTGGGCAAGTCACTTAACCTGGTTTGCCTAGGTTTCCTCATCTGTAAAATGAGCTGGACAAGGAAATGGCAAACCACTTTCAAGAAAATCCCAAATGGCATCACAAAGAGTTGGACATGATTGAACAATAGGAAAAAGTATTCAAGGTTGTATTCAAATCCAGAGTCAAGGAATCATAGCTTTAAAGCGGGAAGCAACCTTAGAGGTCATAGAGACCAGCTTCCTCATCTGATGAGGAAAGTCAGGCAAAAAGAGATTAAGTTATTTCCTCTTGGTTGCATAGCTAGCAAATGTCAGCCTAATCTGAACCCGGATTCTACTGACTCCAAGTCCAGTACTCCTTTTCATAGTGGCCATGGGGTCTATCAGAGTTCTTTGACTTTAAAAGATTTCTTGAATGTGCCCATTCACTAAGAAGGATATCTCTCCTCACCCCTTCCAGAAAGCAGTCTTAGGAACCCCCAAACTCATAATAACAATAGATTACATTGACAGTGAACTTTAAGATTTGCAGATCATTCCCCATACATTCTCTCATTTGAACCTTACAATAATTCTTCATGGCAAGTATTATTATTTCCACATTATCCCTAGTAGCTGAGAAAACCGAGACAAACAGAACTGAAGAGTATTCCCAGAGTCACACGACTAGTAATTGTCTGTGTTAGGACTTGAGTCGGAAAGTGTCCATTGCACAATCTGGGTTTGCTGTTCTATAAGAAAGATAAAGATAGATAAGGTAGCATGCTGTAGTGGGAAGTGCGATGTATTTAGAGAATGAAGATCCAAGTTTAAATCCTGACTCTTGCTACTTATGTGACCTTTGGCAAGTAAGTCCCTAACCCTGTCTGTACCTTTGTTTCCTCATCTACAAGATGAGGGTGGGCTAGGGATTCTCTAAGGTCTCATCTAGTTCTAAAGTCATGGAAACTTTTTTCCACTCTTTCCTTTTTCTCACTCTCCCATGTCAACTTGTTGCCAAGTCTTGTTGGTTGTATTTCTGGGATGTCCCCATCTCCATTCCCTTCTCTCTATTACTATCACCACTGCCCTATTTCAGGCCCTCTGGACTATTGCAATAATCTTCTAATTGATCTCCTTGCTTCTGGTCTCTCCATCCTCTAGAGAGCTGCCAAAGAACTAGCCCTAAAGTGTCAGTCTACCTGTTACTTCCTTACTCAAGAAACTTAAATAACTCTCCGTTGCCTCTGGGATAAAATATAAACTGTGCTGCCTGATGAATAAAGTTCTTCTCAGCTGACTCCAACCTTTGCTTCCAGACTGGTCCCTTACTGGTCCTCTCATACATGCTAAAATGTTTATCTTCCTCACAGAATCCTTAGTTTTCTTTAAAGCATAGCTCAGGTGGTATTGCTTCCTGCAGGAGGCTTTTCCTCTTCTGTCCGGTGGTTAGTACTCCTCTCCTTCTGAATTACTTTACATTTTCTTAGTATGTATTTCTTTTGCTTCTCTGTGAGCATGTTGTCTTCTGGTAAAATTCAAGCTCTTTGAGTGCAGACTGGATTTTTTTTTTTTGTCATTTTATTTCTTGCCCCCAGCCAAATGCCTGGCACAGAAAAAGTCCTTAATAGAAGCTTGTAGAATTAATTGACTTAAACTCTGAGTCTTAAGAAATAAGAGGATTCAGTGGGCAATGATCACAAAGAAACCTCAGATGGCCCTGTAAATCCCTCGTTTGACATCCACAGGTAGGACAATCCTGAATGAACTCTGTACTCATTCTCACTTTGGCAGCAAACTTGGCCTAACTCAAATAGACTGAGCAGGGCCAATATCTTGAGGAACCAGGTCCCCTCCTGGGTCAGGAATTTCAAAAAGTGGAGGCCTAGAAAGAAGCTTGCCTAAAATTGCCCCTGGAAATCCTGGAGTCACAAGGAATAGTCATGTCCTTCCTCTTTCCCTGAGAGTGAGGCAGGGAAAAATTGTTGGACACATTGACTTTTCCAGCAAATTGGTAGAACAAAGTAAAGATGGGTATGGTAAGAGCAAACTCAGACTTCTATTGGTAGCTCTTATCTTTAAACCATAAACACATTTTATAAATATATTTTATTAATTTCTTGTTTATATATCGCCTTCCTTTTCCGATATATCTCTCCTTTCTCTGCTCAGAGAATCATCCCTTGTAACAAAGAATAAAAAGCATAGAAATCATCTCCTCTCCCTAAAGTACAACTACCTCAACATATTGAAAAAAATCTGATGTTATATACAGTGTTCCACACCCATAGGCCCCCCCACCCAAGATGAACAAAAAAAGGGAGGGCTAACTTCTCATTTCTTTTCTTTGGGGCCAAGCTTAGTCATAATTTCACAACATTCAGTTTCGATTGCTTTTTTCAATGAATAAACATTTATTAAGGGCCTCCTATGAGCAAGGCCCTGTGTTAGGCACAGAGGCTACAAAGACAACAGTCTAAGAGTGCCTGGCCTCATGGAGTCTATATTCTTTTGGGGGATGCAACATGTACATATATACATAACACAAAATAGACACAAGGTGCTTTTGTTGGGGAGAAAGGAAGAGAACAAGCATATATGTAGTTCCTGCCTAAAGTACCTAAAGGTACTTCTAAGGTAGCAGGTACTTTACAAATATCTCATTTGAACCTCACAACCATCCTAGGAGGTAGGAGCTGTTATTATCCCCATTTCATAATTGAGGAAACTGAAGCAAACCAGGGTTAAATGGCTTTCCCAGGGTCACAGTTAATAAATTTCTTAGGCTATATTTGAACTCAGGTCTTCCTGAAATAATGGAGAGTGGAGGCAAGCAGGTGAAGGCTTTCTCCATTGAACTATACTTTGTAAGGAATGGGGGTTACACCTGGGCTTTCATTGTTATAGGGAATTCCTAGGTGAGGAAACTCCTTTGGCCAATGCATCTCAACACATAGCCTTACAGTGCCACTGAGAGAAGAGTCTAGAGCAATGATGTTAAACTCATATAGAAGTGGGACCCTCAATAAGGCCACATATTGACTTAGAAAGCCACAAACTAACATTATCTATGCTTTATCACATTTTTATTTTTTTTTGTTTCCCAATTACATTTTAATCTGATTCAAGTCACCATGTATTTGACACTTGTGCCCTAGAGCACAGAGATGGTTAGGATCGGTGGGATGGGGAGGTCACATAGTCAGTATAAGTCAGAGGTGAGTCTTAAGCCGAATTCATCCTCTCTCCTCTCACCATAATGCCTCCCTTGTGACAGAAAATCAAAAAGAAAAGGAGAAGAAAAGAAAAAAATTCATCAAAACTATCCAGCATGTCAACTAAGTCTAAAGGTACATGCCATGTTACATACCCAGATACCCTTACCTTCATTAAAAAGAGAGGGAGGTGCATGATCTCTCAGCCACTCTCAGGGAACAAGCTTGGGATTTGTAATAACTGTCCCTCTCAGTCTTATGTTTTTGTTTCTTCTAGTGAGATTATCTTCTTCCTTGTGTATCTTATTTTCCTGGTTCTACTGAGTTCACTTTTGGGTCTGTTCGTATATGTTCCCCATGCTTCTCTGAATGCTTCATATTCCACTCCATTCATCCATGGCTCCCATTTCTATCCATCCATTCTATTATTTATCTATTCATTCTTATCTATTTATTGTATAATCTATTAATTCATCTATCCATCCATCCATCTATCTATCTACTTGTCTGTCTGTCTGTCTATCTGTAATATGATCTATCCAATCTATTATCTATGCATTGTATTATCTATCCACCTATTGATTCATCCATCTATGTCTGTCTATCCATCCGTCTGTCTATTCTATGATCTATCTATTCTATTATCAATTCATTGTATTATCTATCTATTGATCTAGCTATGCATCCATTCATCCATCTGTCTACCTGTCTGTCTATCTATCTATCCCCTGGACCACGTTCCTTCCAATGTCTCTGTGAGAGGCAGGTTATGAAAGTCCCATGGCCACCATCTTCCAATAGAGGAATGACTTGTGGAGGTTTATACAGCCAATAAGTATCTGAGGCCAGATATGAATCCATAATAACACTGTAATGTTATAGTTTTAGAGTTGGAAAGGACCTCAGAGGTCATTCCATCTAACCTTACAGATGAGTCCAAGTGGAATAAGTGTCCAAGGTGGAATTCAAGCCCAGGTCTTCCTTCTAGAGGAAGCTAGATGATGTAGTGGGTAGAACGCTGGCCTTAGACTCAGGAAGTGCTGAATTCAAATATGACCTCAGACCCTTATCAGCTGTGTGACTCTGGACAAGTGTCTTACCCTTTCTCAGCCTTGGTTTTCTCACCTGTAAAATGAAGATAATTATAGACTGCCTCTCAGGGTTGTTGAGAGGACCAAATGAGATGATATTTGTGAAGTGCCTGACACATAGTAAGCATTATGTAAATCCTTATTCTCTTCCCCTTCCATAGGAAATGATGAAGTGTCCAGTTTCAGAAGAAACTAGGAGACTTCTATGAGCCAAAGCAGAGTGAGGTGGGTAGAGCCAGGAAAACAATTTATATAATGATAACAATATTACAGAGAAAAAATAACCAATGCAAAGATAAGCCGTGAGTTCAGCAGACTGAAGATAAAACATGCTACCCACTTCCTACCCAGGCAGGGAATGGATTTAAAAATACAGAAACTGATACACATTTTTGGCCATGGCCAGCATGGGGATTATTTTGCTAGGTCCTGCATATTTGTCTTGAGGGTTTTTTCTTTCATTTTTTATGCTTGACTGGGGGAGGGCAGTGAGAGAGACAAAGAATAAAGACTTTTAAAAAGAAATGATATTAAACAAACAACACATTTAAAAAAATGTTTGTAAAACATTTCATCATAACAGCTACTGGAACTTATATGAGGCTTTGGTATTCGCAAAATGACTTATATTTAATTTTATTTGAGCCTTACAACAGTCCTGTGAAGTAGATGCTAAAGGTATAATAATTATAGTTAATATTTTGAGGTCTGCAAATTATTGTATATGAGGAGCAGAATCTTAAAGTATTTACTGACTTGCCTGTGGTCGCACAGCTAATAAATGTCAGAGAGAAGACTGGAATTCAGTTATTCCTGACATCAAATCCAGCACTCTCCTATAGGCATTCTTGTTCCCATTTTACAGATGAGAAAAGTGAGGCACAGAGAGCTTAAGTGATTTGCTCACAGTCACACAAACAACAAATGTTGAAGGTTGAACTCAGGCTGCTAAAGTCTATTAATCTTACAAGAGGGAGTCCAAAGACAGAGGGTGGATCTCAGACACTAGGAGCAGAATATTATTTCTACTACAACTAATAATTGTAGGGGTCACAAAACACTTTACGTATGTTTTCTCACTCATTTGATCCTCACAAGAACCCCGTAGAGTGCTATTATTATCTCCATTTTACAGATGAAGAAACTAGGGCTTAGGCTAATGACTTGCTCATGGCCTTGAAATGATCAGGCCCTAGCCCTGGTGATGGTTCCCTGGCACCCAGCTGCATTGGCCCTGTGCTAAGTCATATCTACCTTTGTTAATAGCTCTGCTTAATAGACTTCTTTTCTGCTTGAGGGTCAGTGGAGTCTTTGACATGAACTTGATGCTATTTGGGTCCAGGCCTTTTCTTCCTGCCCACCCCACCCATCTCATGACTGGTCTTTGGGGAGCTTGACAGAGCATAGAAGATAAGACTCTCTGTGAACCTTACAGGGTGTGGCTTTTCCCTTGGAAAATTCCCCTCCAACACCAGAAAGAAACCCCTAAGAGCAAAGGCGAGTCCAGAGCCCAGTTCCCATGCAGAGAAAGAAATGGTCACTCTCATGTCCCCTGATTAATTCCTTCCTCGAACTGGAGTCCCTGGTGTGCAGACATGACCTTGTTTCCTTTCCCAAACCAGCCGCCAGCAAACATCCAGGGCCTAACTCCAGTTCCCCCCAACCTGGACCTGATGCTTCCAGTCTGGACTTTCTCCCACTATCAATGAAAGATAAGAAGATACCACTTGTGCTTTGTCTCTCCTGATGCCTGAAGGATGATGGCAGGCTATGGTTGAACTTTGCTCTTGCCTTATAAAAGATGATCTAGCCCAGGATGTCTGGGAAAACAGAATCCTGGCACCACGACATGGGTGGGGAATTAGAGTTCGTCTAAGATTGCTGGACTTGGAGTTGGGGAAGACCTGTATTCAAATCCAACCCCAGCCACTTCCTAGTTGTGTCACTCTAGGTAAGTCACTTAACCTTTGTCTGCCTCAGTTTCCTTATCTCTAAAATGGGGGCCATAAGAAGGATACCTACCTTCTAGAGTTGTTGTAAGGATTAAGTGAGATAATATTTGTGCTTTGCAAACCTTAAATGCTAGCTAGAATTATTTTTTTTATTGTTATCATATTAGCAAAATAATGGGGCTAGACTACGTTGCCTCCAAAGTGACTTTCTGCTCTAGTCATTGTGTGTTGTTTTCTTGACTCAACTGACTTCATGCTATGTTAGAAGTGCCTTCCATCTCTAAATCAATGATCCTATAAGCCCCAAATTACTGAACTGTAGATCTAGAGTTGGAAATTACCTTAGAGGCTATAGTGCCGCTTCTTTGTTTTAATTATAATCATAATAGCTCTAACACTGATTGGCATAGCACTTTGCACATATTATCCCTCTACAACAACCCTGGAAAGAAGGCACTATTATTATTTTGGTTTTATGAATGGGGAAATTGAGACAGACAGAGGTGAAGGGACTTGTTCACGGTCACATAGCTACTAGACGTCAGAGGCTGGATTTGAACTCAGGTCTTTCCTACTTCAGGCCCAGCATCCTGTCCACTGTGCTACTAAATAGAAGAGAAAACTATCTCGTACAAGCCCTTTATGCTATAGATGAGGAAACTGGGTACCAAGAAGGTGCATGGAACGTCAGAGCAGGAAGGGCCCTTGGAACCCCAAAGGACAGTCTGTGAGCAATCCTTCCACTTGGCAGTACCTTTTTTGTCTTGATTTTAGAGAGAGAATGCTTGGATGGGTACAACTCCATTCCTCTAGGACGTCAGAAGCAGTCCCCTGGGGGACATTTCCAAGCATCTGTGTTGTGAGCTGTAGAGTCAGAGGATGTGGGATGAAACCCTGGCATTGCTTTGTTCTGTCTGTGTGGTCCTGGAGAGGTCACTTAACCTTGGGGGCCAGAGTTTTTTTCATCTGTAAGAGGGCTGGGGGAGGGGACATCTAACATCCCTTCCTATGGTCCTATGAATATAGAATAGGAAAGCTGGGAGGACCCTGAGAACAGGGGATGTCAGGCCTGGTAGGGCGCTGAGAACCAGGAATGTCAGAGCTGGTAGGGCCCTGAGAACCAGGAATGTCAGAGCTGGGAGGGCCCTGAGAACCGGGAATGTCAGGCCTGGTAGGACCCTGAGAACCGGGGATGTCAGGCCTGGTAGGACCCTGAGAACCGGGGATGTCAGGCCTGGTAGGACCCTGAGAACCGGGGATGTCAGGCCCGTTAGGACCCTGAGAATATGGGATATCAGAGCTGGGAGAGACTTTAAAATGTGGCATGACAGAGCTGAGAGGGTTCATGTTCCATATTCAGGGGGGCTTATGATCTTGGATGGGAATATACATACATATACACATATATACTTTGATAGGTATTATTTAACATATATATTTATGTATTTAAATTATTTAAAAATGTGATTTGATTCCTAAGTAGCGTTTTCTAGCCTTCACCAGACTCCCAGAGGGCTTAGGACACAAAGGAGGTTAAAGAGTCCTGCTCTAGTCCTAGTCTAGAAGTAGAGCAGTGGATAGAGCATTGGGGCCTGGAGTCAGGAAGATCTGAATTCAAATGTGACCTCAGATACTAGCTGTGTGACCCTGGACAAGTCACTTTACCCTGCTTGCCTCAGTTTCCTCATCTGTAAAATGAGCTGGAGAAAAAAACGACAAACCACTCCAGTGTCTCTGCCAAGAAAACCCCAAATGGGGTAAATGATCACAGGAAAAAGACAAGAAAAAGCTTTTATGGTGGAGGGGAAGAATTGTCTCAAAGAGGGAATGAGATACACATGCAATTGGTTATAGAAACCTATCTTATTTCTGAGTGAAGTGAGCAGAAAAAGGAGAACACTGTACACAGTAATGGTGTGTGTGAGTGTGTGTGTGTGTGAGTGTGTGTGAGTGTGTGTAAGTGTGTGTGAGTGTGTGTGAGACGATCAGCTTTGATAAACTTAGCTCTTCTTAGCAATACAATGATCCAAGATAATTCCAAAAGGCTCATAATAGAAAATGCTCAAAATAGAAAAATAAATAGAAATAGAAATATATCCAGAGAAAGAACTTCAGAGTCTGAATGCAGATCAAAGCATATTATTTTCTCTTCTCTTCTTTCTTGTGATTTCTCCCTTTTGCTTTTTTTTTTTTTACAACATGGGTAATGTGGAGATATGTTTAATGTGATTGTACATGTGTAGCCTATATCAGATTGCATGCCATCTTGGGGAGGAGGATGGAGAGGAAGGAGGAAAAATTTGGAACTCAAGATCTTATAAAAATGAGTCTTAAAAACTAAAAATAAATTTAAAAAAATAAGCATAGCAAAATAAAAAAAAGAAATCCATCTTACTCTACAGGAAAGTAGGAGGGAAAAGGGATAAGAGAAATTGGTGTGTGTGATAGAAGGGAGGACAGTTTGGGAGCGGGGGTAGTTAGAAGTAAAACTCTTTTAAGGAGGGAGAGGGTTAAAGGAGAGAGAGAATAGAATGAATGGGGGGATAGAACGGAGGGAAATACAGTTAGCAACAGTAACTGGAAAAAATTCTGAAGCAAATTTCTTTGATAAAGGCCTCATTTCTCAAACATACAGCAAACTGAGTCAGATTTATAAAAGTAAGAACCATTCCCGAAATGATAAATGATCAAAAGATATGATCAATTTTCAGATGAAGTAATCGAAGCTATCTATGGCCATATGAATAAAAATGCTCTAATTCACTATTGATTGGAGAAATGTACATTAAAACAAATCTGAAGTACCTCATACCTCTTTGATTAGTTAATAGGACAGAAAAGGTAAATACAAATGTTGGAGGGGATGTGGGAAAAAAGAAACTTTAATGCACAGTTGGTGGAGTTGTAAACTGCTTCAACCATTCTGTAGAGCAATTTGGAACTATTCCCAAAAGGCTACATAAAACCCTTTCCTCTAGCAACACCACTATTAGGTCTGCATCCCAAAAGAGATAAAAAACAAAAAGAAAAAGAACTTGTATGTACAAAAATATCTATAGCAGCTTTTTTTTCTGGTGGCAAATAATTCAAAGTTGAGGGCATGCCCACCAACTGAGGAATAACTAACCAAGTTGTAGTATGTGATTATGATGGAATACTGTTGTACTATAAGAAATAATGAGCAGGATTCTCTCAGAAAAACCTGGAAATATTCGCATGGGCTAATGCAAGTGAAATGTACTGTGTACAAAGTAACGGCAATATTGTAAGATGATCAGCTCTGAATGACTTAGCTATTCTCAGTAATACAACTATCCAAGACAGCTTGAAAAGACTTATGATAAAAACGTTATCCATCCCCAGAGAAAGAATTGATGGTGTCTGAATACACATTGAAGCATACTTTTTTAAAAGTTTTATTTTTCTTGAGATTTTCTTTTGTCTTTTTTCTTTCACAGCATGATTATTATGGATATGTTTTGAATGACTATACATGCATAACTGATATGGAATTGCTTGCCTTTTCAAGGTGGGGAGGTAGGGAGGGAGAGAATTTGGAACTCAAAGTTTAAAAAAGGATGTTAAAAATTGTTTTTACATGTAACTGGGGAAAAATAAAATACTCAATAAATTTTTGAAATAGAAGAAAACCCCAAATGGGATCATGGAGAGTTGGACACAATTAAAATGACCTAGCAAAAAGAGCTCTAGACTAAATTCCTCCTTTGATAAAATAATCATAGCAAATAATTTATAGTTACAACATACTTTCATATACATAATCGTGTTTTCTCCTTCCTTCCTTCCTTCCTTCTCCTATCTCTTTCTTCCCCCTTCTCAGTTTCTTTCTGTCTCTTTTTATTATTTTAACAATATATTTATGTAATGACTATGCTTTGGCCTTACAGGGCTAGGCTTGCTACATCTCCTTCAGCATGCTAGGGGGTATCCTGAGGTGCCTCTTTTCTCTGCTATCAGCTTGAGCCCTCCCTATTTGCGTTTTCACCCCACACCCCAGTTGGTTAGGAGCTGTGACTAGTACTCCAGCTCTATTTCACCATTTAATGCCAACAATCTAAGGGATATTTACTTCAAAGATATAGTAAGAGGAAATGTGCAAATACCTCTCCTGGTACCTCTGCACCATACTCTTTCCTATACCTCTTTAGTCTCTGGGGGATGAGGCTCAAAACTGAGCTCAGATGCTACACAACAAGTTCCTTTTGCTGGGCTGGAGTCTCAAAGGTCACACCTTAGTGCTTTGGGTATTGATGCTTCACCGTCTATGGCTGCCAAACTTGGCCTGGATTCTATCTTCTGGACTTTAGAGGCTCTTGGTCCTGATCAGGGTTGGAGACTGCCCTCCCTTCACCTAGAATAGAGGAGAATGCCAAGGAAGCCCCGTTTCTGGTGAGCCACATGACCTCAAAGGTAGTAAGAATTGTTCCCTTAAAATAGGGTCTTCTGTTGGACACCATAAGATAGTCACCAAGCTCCATCAGGTGCAAATAGAAGTGGATGAAACTGAATGATGTTGATGGGTCTGGTTACGGAGCCAGTGGTAAAAGGTTCTTTCCAACCATGTAGTAGCCAGTCAGGGCAAGGACTGTCTTTTGCCTCTTTTTGTATTGTTAGCTCTTAGCACAGTGCCCGGCATACAGTAAGGGCTTAATAAATACTTATTGATTGGTTACTACAGCATATCCAGACTCTCCACACACTCTTCAAAATATTTCCTTTACACATGATCACTGTTCTGGAAGTCATCTATCCAATGTCCTCCATGTGGAGAGATTGCATCAACCTGTCTATGGATAATGAAGGCACCTACTTTACACAGTTGTTTTGGAGATCAAATGAAGCTCTCTCTCTCTCTCTCTCTCTCTCTCATTCTCTCTCTCTCTTTCCATATATACATATATGTGTATGTGTATATGTGTGTGTTTGTCCTTCATTGCCGAAGAAGACCACGCCATTGGAGAAATGATGACATGACTTGCACTTGACTTTGTTTTGAGTGAGGGAGGGCTGTGCAGGTCACCAGGCTCACTTCTCCTCCACTGAATCCAGTGACCAGGTATTCATCAGGATGACTGGAGATGACCCAGGATGAGGCAATTGGGGTTAAGTGACTTGCCCAAGGTCATACAGCTAGTGAGTGTCAAGTGTCTGAGGTGCGGTCCTCTTATATATATATCTCTGTGTGTGTGTGTGTGCGTGTGTGTGTGTGTGTAAAGAACTTTACAAACCTTAAAGCATTATGTAAATGTTATTGTTGCTATTTATTATTATTAACTTTTGGTGAAAGCCAGTCGATGTTAAATGGAACTGAACCCTAGAGACAGGCTCAACAAATAGTGGGGAACACAGCCAAGCCCCACAGAGAAACCCCAAAACCTGGGGATGCTCCTCTGGCGTCCTGAGGGAAGAGGTAGCAGGTCCTGGCTCGGATTTGCCTGTGTTTGTTTATTTCACCTGAATTCTCCTGACTGGCTGTCCTCCTTTCCAGAATCTATCAGATAGCTGCAATCTCCACTTCCTTCTGACTGGGGAAGAGATCCTATCTGGCATGTCACTTTCAGCCTCTGTGAAAGGAATGGCTCTTTGTGTCCAAGGGAACATCGCAGTTTCCCAAGGGAGGAGAGACAGAACTCTTTAGCTGGTGAATCTCATTACCCAAAGGGTCTTAATCCATCTGACATGAGCTGTCTACCCAGGGGTGGCCTGCCAATGTACAGACTTGTTTGACTTCTAAAATGCAATCCCTAGGATAATGGAGACCTGACTCTCTCAGTCAAAATAAGCAAAAGTAAAAAGTGAGATTAGAGCCTCAGGGGACAGGGAATTTAGGCAACGTTTCTGTTCCGTCATTTCAGTCCTGTTCAATTCTTCAAGACCCCCTTTCAGGGTTTTCTTGGCAAAGATCCTGGAATTGTCTTCCATTTGCTTCTCCAGCTCATTTTACAGATGAGGAAACTGAGACAAACAGGGTAAAGTGACTTGTCCAGGATCACACAGCTACTAAGTGATGGGGACCAGTTTGAACTGAGGAAGACGAATCTTCCTGACTCAAGGATTGACACTCTATTCATCGCACCATCTAGTTGGACTGGAGTCAGGCAGACCAGAGTTTAAATCCAATTTCTGACATTTTTCTAGCTGTGTGACCTTGGGTAAGTCACTTAACCTCTTTCTCCCTTAGTTTCCTCAACTGTAACATGGGGACAATAACAGCACTTACCTCCCAGGGTTGTTGCGAGGATCAAGGGAAAAATATTCCTATTTTTTTGTTTATTTATCTTCAGTTTTATACATTCACTTTTACAAGACTTCTAAATTCTGCCCCCTTCTCTCCACAGTACAGTTGACAATCCGATATAGCTTACACATATGCAATCACATTAAACATAGGGAAATAATATCATTTAGGTTATTATTTTTAGGTGCTTAGCAAGGTACCCAGCAGGTAGTAGATGCTACATAAATACTATTATTACCACCCTTTCTCAGTATTTGGAGAGGGGATATACATCTTTGAGGGATTTGTGATCAGAATCACGGACTCTCAGAACCAGAAGGAATCTTAAGAGTCTGTTTTGTCTAAATCATTGTGGGCGTGGGGTGGGAAAGGATTTCTTCTCCAACAAAAGGGTCATCCAACTTATAGACCTCAGATGAAAAGGAACACACTATGTCTCCAGGTAGGTCATTTCCAATTCTAGACAATCTTAATCGCCTCTAAGTTTTTGCTGACTTCTCTCCCCAAACTTCTCTCTTCTAGCTGTGCCCTCTGGGATGGCGCACATCTGGCTAATCCCTCTTTCAATCCTTCATCTGCCGCCTGGCATTGAGCTATGGCCTGAATGTCTTGCCAGAGGATAAATCGCCCTCCAAGTCAGGACAGATTGAAGAGTTCACAGAGAGTGAAGTCAGCAGAACCAGAACAATTTATACTGTAACAGCATTTAAAAATTGAACAATTTTCAAAGATGTAAGAAATCTGATCAACCCAATGATCATCTGTTTCCAGAGAGCTGATGAAGAATGATGATAAAGAATGCTGCCCACGTCCTGGCAGAGTCATAGTGGACTAAATATATAGAATGACATATATATTTTGGGACATGGCCAATAGGGGAATTTGTTTTGGTTGACTCTGCATATTTGCCTTGTGAGTGTACTCTAGGGCACTCTCCCAGAGACATGCTGGCGACATCTCTATCTCAGGTTGTTGGAGTATCCATCCCAAAGGTACTGGGGAATGCTTTACCATCATTGACTTGGGCACCCACTGAGTGTGTTCCTCTCATTGTTAGGGGTCATAGACTACCACTTCAGTTCTATCTAGCCATTTAATATCTGATGGTTTTTCACAAAGGGACAATTACTTTAAAGATACAGCAAGAACTAAGCACAGAATAATGAGAACATTTGGGGGCATCTTGGGGGCATGCTCTCTCCCTTACAGCTTGGTGTCTGTGGAGAGTAGTAGGCTCAACTGAATTCAGTTCCTCCACAGTTTTGGTACCACCGAGGTCTTGTTCAGATGTGACATGACCACTAGATGAGCCCAAGTCTCAATGATCCATGTTCCTGGGCCTTGAATGTTGTTTTTGAAGGTCAGTCCTTACAGTTGGGAGCAAATGGCATTGGCTGCAAAACCTGAGGACTCTGGAACTCTAGGATAGCAGAGTATTTTTCAAACTTACAGTCTTGGAGACTCTACCCTTTGAAGTTAGTGGGGAAAAAAAACAGATGCTGAGGCCTCAGAAGCGAGAAGACCCTCAGCCTCTTATAGAATGGTTTCTCATCAAGATTCCCCAAGAGCAAATGAGGAGGTAGCAGAAGTGGACAGTCCCCTTTGAATGCCCCAGCAGCCAACTGAAGAACGTCCTCTTAAAAACAGATCAGAAATCCTTACAGAATGCCCATGCTGGTCCACAGTCTCTTCAGGGTACTCCCCTTGTATCTTATCATGTTCCTTGTTCCTTCCAATACATAGAAAACTCTCTGTTTGACTTTTAAAGTCTTTTATAACTTAGTGTCTTCCTACCTTTTCAGGTAATCTTCTGACAACTGTCCTCTGTGTACAGTGTGATACAATTAGATTATAAGCTTCTTGAGGGAAGAGATTGTCTTTCATCTCTTTGTATTCCCAGTGTTTAGCACAGGGTCTCGTGCATAGTAGGTGCTTCATAATGTTTATTTGCTTATTTTATTGATCAAGTGACCTGGCTTCCTTGTTATTTCTCAAACATATTATTACTAATAATAAAGCTAACATTTATGTAATGTTTAATATGTGCCAAGTACTATGCTAAGTGTTTTATACTTATTATCTCATTTCATCCTTACAGAAACTCTGAAAGGTAGGTATCATTATTATCCTTATTTTACAGATGGGGAAACTGAGGCAAACAGCTTCATCTAGAGTCACCTCATCTGACTCCAGGCATTTTCACTGGCTCTCTCTCTCTCTCTCTCTCTCTCTCTCTCTCTCTCTCTCTCTCTCTCTCTCTCTCTCTCTCTCTCTCCCTCTCCCTCACTCTCTCACCCACCTACCCCACAATGGGCCTGGAAGGTGCTTCCTCCTCATTTCCATCTCCTGGCTTTCCTAGCTTCCTTCAAGTCTCAGCTAATGTCAACCTTCTGCCAGAAGACTTTCTTAGCTCTCCTTAATCTTAGTGCCTTTCTACAGAGATGATTTTCAGTTTATCCCATCTATACCATATTTGTACATAGTTATTTGTATGTTTTCTTGTCCCTCATTAGCCTGCCCATTAGCTCTCTTTGAGAGCAGGGGTCGTTTTTTGCCTTTTTTTATGCTCCCAGCACTTAGCACAATGCCTGGCACACAGTAGGTGCCTAATAAATGCTTGTTGATGAGTCAGGGCCTAGCTGCTCCACATGGAGAATTATATCAGTTGAGCAAGCTGACAAGGCCTTCACATGTGCCAGACCCTAGTTATATTTGTTACATGGGTTTGGTTGGATTTTGGGTTGGTTTTTTTTCTAGTGGTGGGAAAGGGGGGATGTGGGAGAGAGAAAAGAAATGCTTGTTAATTGAAAAGAAAATGATCTTTAAAAAGAATGCTGATAGAAACGCAGAATTGCTGCATTAAAAGGGATGACAGAGGCCACGGACTTGGCCATAACACCCCCATCTAAACAAGTGACTTTCCTATACCATACCTCCTTCATCAAATCCCAAAGTCTATCTGACATTTCCTGACTTAAAGACATTACAACTGCATTGGGAAAACAAAACATGTTTAGGAAAATTTATTGTGTGTCACAAGGCAGTGTATCTGATAACTTGATTCAATTTCAGCATTCATTAAACATTTATTTTTGCTTTGTTTTCAAGAACGGGCCTCTTTATCTTGGTCAGCCTAGAAGTATGGTGGCCACTCCTAGGCCCAATTGTAACACTGATCATCGCGAAAGCTCTGATCTGCTTCTTTTCTGACCCAGCCCTCTTTACCCCTCCTTCAGCAGTCTGGCTGACCTCTGCCTTCAAGAGCTTACCATACTGGGGCCAGACTGAGGGCAGTGGCCAGATGGCCTTCTCCTCTACCATCCTCAGCCTCCCCAGCTTCCAGAAGCACAGGTGTGCACATCTGGCTTAAGGACCTATCAGAAGCAGAGAAAGATTCCTCATTTAAAGAAGACACAATTTCTGCCAGCACGGAAATTACATACTAATAGATCTCATAGCGTCAGAGCTGTAGAGTTGATAGTCATATAACTTTCCTATTTTACAGTTAAGGAAAGTGAAGGAGCTGAAGGAAAAAGCAGTAAGCTTCAGAAATGAATAGTTGAACATTTATTCTGACTACACATATATGTGTTGTCTCCCCCATTAGAATGTAGGGTAGATAGTGCAGTGGAGAGTGTCATTAAGTCCTGAATTCAAAGCCAGTCTCAGATACTTCCTAGTTTGTGACCTTGGGCAAATCACTTAACCTCCATTTACCTCAGTTTCCTCATATGTAAAAGAGGTAAAAGAAGAGCACCTATACCTCCCAGGGTTTTTGCAAAGATAAAATGAAATATATTTATGAAGTGCTTTGCAAACCTCCAAATGCTATCTAAATGCTAGCTACTATTATTGCATAAAGGGATTGTTTCATTCTTTGTCTTTGAAACCTCAGCATATAACATAGTTCCTGGCATACAGAAGTTACTTAATAAATGCTTTTTCATTTCTTGGTTAATTGAACCCAGGTCCTCTGACTCAAGAACCAGTATTCTTTTCAAGGACTTTGATCTGATCCACAAGGAAGTTCTCTCTATCTACATAGATTTCCAATCCCTATCTCCATCTTGATTTCAGTGAGTTTGGGAAATTGATCAACCCTCCAGTGACATGTCTTCTTCTTAATGACTAGGTTAATTCTTGGATAGGGCAATTAGGTGGTGCAGTGGATGGAGTGCCAAGCCTGGGGTCAGAAAGACCTGATTTCAAATCTGGCTTCAGACACTGACTAGCTGTGTGACCCTGAATAAGTCTCAACCCTCCATTGCCCCCCCCAAAAACCAAAAAAACAGTGAGTATACAACATTTCTTGCACATTCTTCATTCACACAGCCACCATTTTGATGAAGGCCCTCATGTCACTATTGTAACACCCTTTGAACAGTTCTCCCAGACTCAAGTCTTTCTCCCCTCCAATCCATCTTCTACTCAGCTTCCCAAAGTGGTTTTCCTAAAGCAGAGATCTAACCTTATCACCTCCCCTTCATAAACTCTAGTGGCTCCCTATTATGTCCAGGATCAAATGGAAAAGCCTTCATAACCTGGTCCCTTCCTCCCAATCCAGTCTTCTTACTATTACTCCCCTCTGTGTACCCCATGATCCAGGAACACTGGCTTTGGTTGTTTCTTGAACATGATACTATTTCCCACCTCATTGTCTTTTCACTGACTGCCTCCAGACTTCTCTGGCATCCTTCAAGACTCTGCTCAAATGGAGGCTTGTCCTAGTCTCCCACCTACTAGGGCCTTCCCTCTGAGACTACCCTTCTGTTTACCCTGTATGTATCTTGTATATAAACAGCTGGTTGTGTGCTATCATCCCCACAGAGAATGAGCTCCTTGTGGGCAGGGACCATCATTTTATTTTATTTTAATTTAATTTTCTTTCCTTAGTTTTTCCAGCACTTAGCTCTGGCTTCTTGATTCTGTAAACCAGGGCTGGACATGCATATCTGTGCTTCTGGAGGCTGAGGTAGGCAGTGAGGAATGCTGCTGAAAAGTCACTGGGGGTGAGGACTGAGAAAAAACCACGAGATTTGGCAGCTAAGAGACCACCCCTGACTTTTGAGAGACAGACTTCAGGAGATTGTATGGTTAGATCGTACAGGGTCAAGGAGTGAATGAGTGATGAGGAAATAGAGACAGCAAGCTTTCTAGGATTTTCTTTCTTTCTTTCTAGGATTTTCTTGGGAAAGGAAAGAGAGTTACTGACTATAGTGTGAGGGAAAGAGTGACTGGATCGAAAAGAATCAGAGAAAGGGGGAAAATCAGTGGAGCAAATTCCAGGTGGATGGAGATGGGCTCATGGCATGGAATGACCAGGTTAGCCTTACCAAGGGAACCAGAAATCCCATCTTCTTAAATTAGAGCAAAGGAGGAGAGGATGGGAAAAGACGCAGAGAAGTTTTTGAGGTGTGTGGGAGGGAAGACGAGGGAGTGCATAATGATGACCTCAGTGTTTTCAGTGGAATACTTGGAGGAGCAGAGAGAACCTGCTTATAAGGGAGGCAGGGATGGAGCTGGGGATTGGAGAGAGAAACTTTGGAATGGCTGTTATGGAAAGTGTAGACGTCAATCATGAATGAGATAAAGGATTGCCATGCACAACCAAGGGTTCATCTGAGGTTAGATCACATGAATTTGTAGTGGGCTCAGAGCATAGGATTCCTCAGCTATGCCAAAGAAGGAGCAGGTAAGGGGGTTGGTAGGAGTGAACCAGCTCTGGACTCAGGAGAACTTGAGTTCAAATCCAGGCTCAGACATTTACCATCTGTGTGATCCTGGGCAAGTCACTTAATCCTAATTTTCCTTCAAAAATAAGAGAAGAAAAAAGAAAAGCTATTGAAGCAGATGACATGGGGAAGTTGGGCAGTATTTGTAGAGTAGTATTTAAAAAAAATAGGGACAGTTGGGTGGTGCAGTGGATAGAGCAAGCCTGAGACAGCAAGATCTGAGTTCAAATCTGCCCTTAGACTCTTATTATTTGTGTGACCCTGGGCAAGTCACTTACTCCCATTTGCCACAGTTCTTCATCTGCAAAATAGGGACTCACTGGAGAAAGAAATGGCAAACCATTCAAGTATCTTTGTCACATAGAGTCAGACATAACTGGACAACAAGTGCACAGAGTAAAAATTTAGTAAATGTATGTGAACAAAGAGAGGAGTAGAAGTCAGGGGGTTCAAAGGTGGTGGATCCCACCTTGTTGAATGGGTTAACCATAGCGTTTAAACAGTGAAGGGATTATAGCAGAAGTGATGCACTGAGGGACCAAGAACATGTTAGGATAAATGAGACGGGGGAGAGATGGAAGGAAAAGAGACTGTGACTACAAGGGATTTTAAAGTTTAAAATGTTGGTGATGGCTGCCGTGCAATTCTATCTCCCAGCCCCAGCATTGGCCATTGCCTGTGCCTGGCTCCTGCATACTGGGCCATCTCCAGTCATCCTGATGAATATTGGGTCACTGGACCCAGGTGGCTCAGGAGGAGAAAGGGAGGTTGATGACCTTGCACAGCCTTCCTTCACTCAAATCAAAGTCAACTGCAAATCATGTCATCATCTTGATGTCATGGTCCTCTTTGAAAACTAAGGACAAACAACTTCTTAACTTCCCCAGCTTCCTTCTGGCCTCAGCTAAACTAAAATCCTGCCTTCTGCAAGAAGGTTCTCCCAGCCCTCCTTAATCCTGGTATCTTCCCTCTAGGACTACCCCCAATTTATCCTGTGCATACCTATTTATAAGTAGTTGTTTAGATTTTGTCTCATCCCTCACCAGACCTTGAGCTGCTTGAAGGGAGGGCCATGGTTTTTGAAGGGAGGGCCATGGTTTTTGTCTTTCTTTGAATCCCTGGCACTTAACACCATGTCCAGCACATAATAGGCTTCAGTGGATACTATTTGAGTGATGGTCAGATCTAAGGTATGCTCACCCTTGTGATTGAGGTAAAGTGAAGACAGAGTCATTGGAATTGAATCCGGAGGCCAGTTTTTTTTTTTTTTAAGGGTAATCAGTGTGAATACCAAAGTTGAAGGCAGGGGATGGGGCGGATAAGAAGACTAGAAATCAGACACTGAGACTGAGCCTCAGAGGGGTAGATGACAGCAAGAAGGAATGAGACAGAATTGTAAGTTGGCTAGAGGGAACTTCAAAGGAGGAGAGGTTGTTGACCAGTGATGGCAGCTGATGAGGATTTGGAAATGGAGCACCCTTTTGTTGTGGTTCAGTTATGTCCAACTCTTCATGACCCCATTTGGGGTTTTCTTGGCAGAGGTAGTGGAATAGTTTGCCATTTCCTTCTGCAGCTCATTTTACAGATGAGGAAACTGAGGCAAACAGGGTACCCAGGGTCACATGGTTAGAAAGTGCCTAAGGGCAGATTTGAACTCAGGAAGATGAGTCTTCCTGACTCTAGGCCTGGAACCCTATTCATGACACCACCTAGTCCTTGCTTTGTGCCAAGTACTATACTAAACACCAGAGATCACATTCTAACTGGAAGAGAAAATACATATAGGAGAATATGGCTGCAGAACGGATGGCAAGCTCCAGGGGTCCTTGGGCTGCGCTGAGTGGAGGCTCCCTCTTAGCCCTTCCAGGGTCTGCTCCCTCAGTAGTGGCATCCTCCTTTCCTGTAAGGTGGCACTACTAGCTAAATTCATAACAGTGCCTTTCAGGATATTTTCAGCATCCACCTGTTTAGACTTTTCGAATCCCTAACTCAGTTCAATTATTCGTACAAGAAGTCCATCCTGATCTCCCCAGGACCTGGACCCTCATAATCCATCAATCAATAAAATTTTATTAAGTCTTAGTATAGTGGTTACAGAACTGTCCGTGAAGACAAGGAAGTCTGCGTTTAAAATCCTGCCTCTGGTACATCCTGGCTGTGTGACCCTGGCCAAGTCACCTTCCATTGCTCCAGGTGACTCTCTACAAATGAAAACTGTAGAAGAGATGCCAGCCCACAGCGGGGAAGGAATTTCTTCATTGGGGAATAAAAAATCCTGTTCTCTGTGTCAGTAAAATCATGGATCTGGTTGTCATCCCTATCCCTTTATGCTAGGCACTGGAGATACAAAAAAGAAACAGTCCCTCCCCTCAAGAAGATTGCATGCTATTGCAGGGAAGACACAGATGATAGATAAATAGATATATAGAAAAAAGAGCATTAGATAAAAAATAAAAGAAAGACAGCTAGAAAAATAGATAAGAGATAAAAAGGTAGGTGAATTAATAAAAAGACAGAAAAAAAGGTAGATAGAAAGAGAAATAGGAAAAGAGAAAGGGAGGTAGCTAGAAGATAGATAAATAGAAAGAGATATAAAAATAAAGACATAAAGGTAGGTAGATGGAAAGATAGATAAACAGACAGAAAGGTAGATAAATAGGAAGATAGAAAGAAAGGTAGATGAATAAATAGAAAGAAAGGAGGATAGAAAGGAAGACAGAAAAAAGCTAGAAAGACAGAAAGATAGGAAGAGGTAACTAAAAAGATAGATAAATAGAAGGATATATAAGAAGAAAGATAAAAAGAAAGATGGGTAGAAGAAAAGATAAATAGAAAGAAAGGTAGATCAATAGACAGGAAGAAAGGTCGATAGAAAGAAAAAGAAATATAGAGAAGTGAATACAAAATAATTTGGTTGAGGGTAGGTAGGTGAAGCGATAAAGCTGTAGAAATCTGGGAAGGCTTCTGGAAGGAGGTGGCAGCTGAGAATTCTAACAAGTAAAAGGAAGGAAGGAGCATCTTCCATGGAAAATGCCTTGTGCAAAGGATGACAGATCTAAGGCTGGAAGGATGGAAGGAGCCATCTACTCCATTCTCCACACTTGTGGAATGAGGAGTCCAAGGCCAAGGATGTGGTCAAAGTTACACAGGTAGGAAACAGCAGAGGGAGAATTTGAACACTGGTCCTTGGACCCTAGAACCAGTGTTCTTTCCATTGTAAAAGACAGAGAAGCAGAATATTGAATATGATGGCTTCCTTCAGCTCTCAGCTCAAATCCCACCTTCTCCAGGAAGCCCTCCCTAGACCCTCTTCGTTCCAGTGCCTTTACCTTGTTAATTAATTCCTATTATCCTGTATATAGCTGTTTGCAGTATAGCTGTACGTGTTGTCTCCCCTATAAGATTCTAAGATCCTTGAGGGTACATCTTTTGCCTCTTTCTGTGTCCCACTTTAGCAGAGTGTCTCTCATGTTGTAGGCACTTACTAAATGTTTATCGATCAATTTGTTGCTGGAACTTAGAACAAGTGAAGGGGAGTGACGTGTTGCAGACCTGGGAGGGAGGGCTGGAGCCAGACTGCCAAGGGCTTTGCATCAATAATCTTGCTTCCCCTTTTGTGTTTATTATGAGGGCGTGTTCTGTGAGGACCAGGGAATTGGGCCAGGGAAAGTCTTAGCATCTATCCGGGAATGACTGACATAAAAAGCAAAACAGCACTCCTTTAGGGTTTCAGGGAAAGAAACGAGGAAGCTCACAGCTGCATGGCCTCCTCCAGATGTGCTACGATGACTTTCCTTGGTCTGGACTCCACATTTCCCCGAGTGCAGCCTAAGATTACATTGGCTCTAATAGGAATAATGTACTTGCTCCCATTAAAAAAAGAGCATAAGTCAGACTTCCTTATTATTTTGTTTTTAATAGAAAACATTAGAAATAATAGACAACAGGACCCATTTTCTTAACTACCAACGTGATCCTATCCTCCTGGAGTCAGTGTTGAAATCTGTACATAATCATGGACAGTCAATCCATAATCATTTATTATGCACCTACTATGTGCCAAGAACTGTGTGAAGTGCTTTACAAACATCTCTTTTGACATGATAAAATGAATAAATAAATATTTATTGTTTAAGTTTTTGTCACCCCATTTGGGGTTTTCTTGGCAGAGAAACTGCAGTGGTTTGCCATTTCCTTCTCTAGTTCATTTTACAGATGAGGAACCTGAGGCAAGCAGGGTTAAATGACTATCCGTAGTAACTGCCCGAGGTCAGATTAAAACTCAGTCTTCCTGACTCCAGATCCAGTGCTCTACACATTATACCTCTTATGAGCCAAACACGGCAGGAAGTGCTTTACCAACATCATCTCATTGTAGATAGTGAGAATTAATAAATAACCTTTCTTATGTGCCAGTAGAAAATGCTGTGGATGCAAAGAAGGGCAAAACTGTGCTCCCTGCCCTTGAGAAACTCACCTTCTAATGGGGCAGACAGTATGCAAATAACTATGTGTCTACAAGATATATGCAGTGTAAATGGGAGGTAATCACAGAGGGAAGGCATTGGCAGTGGGGGAGGGAGAGGTGACTGGGAGAAGCCTTTTACAAAAGATGAGATTTGAACTGAGTCATGACAGAAGCCAGGAGAGTAGAGAAGAAGAGGAGAAGCACTCCGGTCATTGGAGACATCCAGTGAAAAGACACAGAACTGGGTGGGGGAGGGTTGTGTGCAGAGAATAGCCAAAGGTCAGATTACTGGAGCAGAGAATGTGTGGACAGGACAGAAACGGGGGGTATTGTGGGGGGGGGGTGGCCAGGTGAAGATGGGCTTCGAAAGCCAACAGGATTTTCTGTTTTCCTCTGGAAGGACCCACTGTAGTTTAGGGGAAGGGTACGTGGTCAGACCTGGGCTTTAGGAAGACTGTTTTGGTAGCTGAGTGATGGATAGACTGGAGTGGGGAGGGGGTGATGAGACAGGGAGACCAATCAGAAGGCCATTGTAGTGGTCCATATGGGGAGCGATGAGGGCATCTACACCAAAGTAGTGTCTATGTGAGGAGAGAAAAGACATATATGACCAAGGCTGTGAAGGTAGACTACAATATTTGAAAACAGATTGAATTTGTGGTGTGTGAGTGAGGAGTCAAGGGGAATACTGAGGTGCTGAACTTGGGAAACTAAGAATATGGTGGTGCCCTTGATAGGCTGTAGAAAAGTTGGAAAGAGGGAGGGTTTGGATATAAAGATGAGTTCTGTTTTGGATATGTTGGTTGTGAGATAACTATGGTAATCCAGTTCAAGATGTGCAAAAGGCAGTTGGTGACTGGAGATTTTAGCTCTGGAGTGAGACTAGAGCTGGATAAACAGATCTGGAAATCAACTGTGTAGACACAATAATTGAACCCAAAGGGAACTGATAAGATCACTAAATGAGATAATGTGCATACGTCCTTTGTTGCCTAAGAAGACCATGCCATCAGAGAAATGATGACATGACTTGCATTTGACTTTGTTTTGAGTGAGGGAGGGCTACGCAGGTCACCACTCTCACTTCTCCTCCAGAGTCATCAGAAACCAGTGACAAAATATTCATCAGGATGAGGCAATTGGGGTTAAGTGACTTGCCCAAGAGAGTTACTCACGGCTAGTGAGTATCAAGTATCTGAGGTGACATTTGAATTCAGGTCCTCCTGACAGCTACACTGGTGCTCTATCCACTGCACCACCTAGCTGCCTTTAAATGAAATAATATAGAAGAAGAGAAGAAGGTCCAAGACAGAACCCTGAGGGATATCTATGGTCAGAGGGCATGATGTGGAAGAGAATCCAGCAAAGGAGACAGAGAAGGAAAAGTCAGGGATAGAATTTGAACCCAGATCTTCTTGGCTGGCCCTCTATCCACTATGCCTTGATGCCTCACTTGGAATTTCCCAACAAGAGAAAGCGGGGAGATGGAGGTGGGGTAGGGTCCATAGTTCTCTGTAGCAAAGGGTTCATGAAGTGGTATAAGAACAGCTGACATTCTGATGCTTCAAGGTTTTTTGTAGTTTGTATATGGATAGAGATGATGCCTATATTAAATGCTTACTCTGGGTTCAGCACTGTGCTAAGTGCTGGTGATGAAAAATATAAACAAACAAAAAAAGACAGTTCCTGCCCTCAAGGAGCTTATGTTCTAATGGGGAAGATGAAGGGGGTATTTGCACAGAAAGAAAATGGAAAACATCAGAGAGTCGGGGCCTAGATAAGTTAGCATGGATGGCCTGGATATGTCCTTAAATGGTGGATCCAACGGCTGCCGTTGGTGGTCCCCAGTGGTGGTCCTATTGGATCTAGCAGTTGAATGAGGGAGTCATGTGTGGAGGTGACTCCATGGAGAGAAGGAAAGTTCAGATTTCAGGGCAAATCAGAGAGAGAAGTGAGTACACATACACATTTCACATTATACATTGCTATGAAATATCTTACACTTTCTTCTATTTTTTCAGTCTTTTGACTATGTTTTAGTGCATTGGACTTGGAGTCAGGAAAGACCCATGTTCAAATCCTATCTGTGTGCCGGTGGGTAAATCACATTTTTCTGAAAAATTAGGAGGGTTGGGCTCAAAGCCTTCTGAGGTCCTCTGCTACCCAAATCAACGATCATTTGAATCTCAAAACAACCCTACGAGGGAGGCAAAACAGATGGTTTTATTACCATTTTACAGAGGAAGGAAAGTGAGGTTAGAGAGACAAGTGACTTCTAAATGGTGGCACAGATCATTAGTGCTTCAGCCAGTACTGAAAGGAGCTGGGGCACTCTTCCATGCCCATCCCTGACACTCATAAGATCGGGAAGACAGCGGTGGGATGTTTTTTGGACAGATGGCCACAGTTGGATTAAGCCAAAAACTGTGGGAGCACCCAGCCCCACCTGCCTAGCCTGTTAGCTCTGCCAGCTGACGCCATGCACAGTTGGCCGTGCACCCTACACTCTCCCGTCGATTGACCAGGATTAGCACCCCAGGCTCTCAGGTTCCAGCTTTCCCTACTGCCAAGCTCAGGCCTGGGATGAGTTAGCAGCACTGCTCATGGCCCAAGTCTCATGGCTCACTGCTGCCCCAGCAGCACCCTAGCTCCGCTGCATTTTCTAAAAGGATCCTCATCCTTTCCTCTGAGCACCCCTTGACTAGGTAATTGTGAAATCCGCCTTCATACACCTGGCAAGACAAAAGACCTGAGCGCCAGCTCCCGGGGCAGGTTCTCTTCAAAGACTTCAAATAGGCACTTAGAAACTTCATTATCCTGGAAGGTGTTAGACAACTTTTATTTAAAATGTGTCCCTTTTTAATGAAGTGGGTGGCAGGAGAACAGAAGCGGAATCATGACAAGGAAATGAGAATTTTCCACCCGCTACAAGGTTATACTAGCTGGTGGCATGCGCTTTCTCCAGAGTTCCCCTCATGCCAACACACATGTGATCACGTATCCACACACATGTACCCATCTATTGGCCCATATGTACTTATGCCTAGGCACAGTCTATATCTTCATGTGTGTTCTTCTATGTTTATATACATGCAACTCATACATGTTCACATAGAATCATAGCTTTTGTACTGGAAAGAAATGCCAGAGGCTGTCTTGTTCAACTTTACAGATGAGGAAAACTGAGGACCAGGAAATGAAGTGACATGATAGATCATGTATGTAGAAAGTGACAGAGGAAAATTTTGAACTCAGATCCTTTGACTCCAAATCCAGGGGTCTTTTGGTTATATCACTTTATTGTAATATCAACACATATGCACCAATTTGTAAATGTAGACACATGTACTTAGAAACAGCCACACTCCTACATACATACACATGTATTTACACATCTATACATATATACTTATATATGCATATATATTTATGTATTTAAATACATATGCTCAACAACAAACATTTATTAGAGCAGCTAGGTGCCTCAATAAATAGAATTCTGGACTGAAAGTAAGGAAAGTCTGAGTTCAGATATTGCCTCAGACATTTATCAGTTGCATGACCCTGTCACCTAACTTCTGCTTGCCTCAGTTTTCCATCTGTAAAATGGGAAGAATAATTGCATCTACCCCTCTGTGAGGATTGAATGAGATAATATTTGTGAAGTACTTTACAAACCTTAAAGCAATAAACAATGCTAGCAACTGTTATTTCTAATATGATGATATTTTATTATCATTATAAGAAACAATATAATAGCACTTATCTGCCAGGCATCTAATATCAGGGATACACACACCTATTTGTACGCTCATTTCTGCACATGTCAAAATATCGACAGCATTTTCAAATCCATGAGTTTATACATTTGTACATATATTCTGATATATGTGTGTATTCTTGAGCAATGCATGTCTATACACATTAATGCCTTACCATATGTGTAATAATTACATGTGTTTACACACCTACCCAGTGTACATGCACACATTGTGTGTAGGTAACTAATTACCTACACACATATTCATACATGTACCTACCCATAGCAGAGGCAAGACAATACAACGGAAGGATCTCTGACTCCGGAGTCAGAGGACCTGGGGTCTAACCCTGTCTCTGCCTCTTGCTAATTGTGTGACCTTGAGCAAGTTACTTCCTTTTCTTATCTGTATAATGAGGGAGTTGGACCCAATACCTCCAAGATCCTGTCTAGCTCTAGATTTACACCCTGTGATTTATACATAGGTAAGTACCTGGGTTCCTACATCACCTCCTCCCACAAAGCACACCCATGTTTTAATCAGTTGCATTTATTTAGCTCTTAATATGTACCAGACTTTGTTGCGCTGTCATGTCTGATTCTCCATGACTCCATTTGGGGTTTTCTTGGCAAAAATATGGGGGTAATTTGCCATTTCCTTCTTGGGCTCAGAAGCAGTTGGAAATGCATAACTGTGACTCAGGAGAGAGGCCAGGACTGGATATATAGATCTAAGAATCAATCATTTGTATAGGGATGAAAATGGAGCCCATGGAAGCTAATGAGATACTCAAGTGAGAGTATGGACAGAGCTTTGAGGAATGCCATATAGTCAATGAGTGCAAAATAATGAACCAGGAAGACAGAGTCAGTAGTCACAGAAGTAGGAGGAGAATCAGGAGAGGGCACTGTCACTGAAAGCTAGGGAAGAGACACTTTCAGGAGATGGTGGTCAGCAGATCCAAACTGAGAAAAGGCCATTGGATTTGGCAATTAAATAAGAGACCATCGGTGACTTTGGAGAGACCAGCATCAGTTGAGCGTTGCAGAAGTCAGGCTGCAGAGAATTTGGAGGAGGTGGAGAGGAGAGAAAAAAGAGGCATCTAATTAGTGTAGGTAGCTTTCTTAAGGAGTTTACCTGAGAAGGAGAGGAGAGATCTAGGACCCTAAGTAGTAGGAATGGTGGAAGCAAATGAGGGTTTTTATTTGGGGAGGGGAGATAATAAGAGTGTTTGTAGGCAACAGGGAAGGAATCAGTGGATAGAGAGAGAGAGATGGAAGATTTTTGTCAGAATGGCGGTGACAATGGGGTCAGTTTGCTGGAGTCAAGGTAAAAGGATGGGTTCAAGGTCACATGGAGAGGAATTGACTAAAGATAGAAAGTTGGCTAATATTTGCCATTAAGGGACAACTAGACAATCGTGACTTCTTGGTTCATCCGCGTCAATTGCCAGGATTAACTGTTAGTTTAAGTAAGGTCTTTGCTTTGAATACAGCTGTCAGACCCAGGACATGTTTAATAAGCCTGGATTCCTGATGTGAAACACAAAACTCAAGGACATGCAAATCCCTTTTGTTTGCTAAGGGTCAGGATGAAGGCAGAAGCCTTCCTTGAGTTTTTAAAAAAAATAAACTTCGAGACAGAAATACAATTTTTGCATGCTCCAACTATTGCCTCCTCTGACCTTTGGCTATTAGCAGGAGTTTGGTCTGACCTAGAGAAAGCCTTATCACAGCCTAAGCCCAGGCCCGCAAGCCCTCCCTGTCTTGGGGGAGCCTGGGAATCATCTACTCCTTTCCCCTTGGTGAAGGGGAGGGAGGGGGAAGAGGGGAGAAAGGCTCTAGCTCTTTGAATCTCCTTTCCTCTTTCCTGGTACAGTGAAAAGAGCAAAATACAGGTTTTAGAAGTAAGGAAACTGGGTTCAAATTCTGCTTCTGACACTTGTGACTTTGAGCAAGTCACTTCCCCCTCCTTGGGCCTTGGTTTCCTCATCTGTAAAGGAGAGGGGGTTGAAGTAGATGACCTCTGTGGTGCTTCCCAGCTCTAGAATGAGAGTCCTAGGATCCTTCCCCTATCCCACCCCCATCCATAGCACCCAATGCTCTGCCTTTCATGTTCCTCCTTTCCCTGGTTCTTCTCAGCGGGGTGCCTGGCAGAGTGGAAGGGATGGATAAGGGCAGGGGCAGAGGGAAAGGGAGAAGAAGCAGTAGGGAGAGCTGCCTCCTGGAGCTTTTGCTTCTCTGTTGACCAGGCTCCATCTGCTTGGAGAGATCACTACCTGTGAGCCAAGCCACACCGCAGGGGGCCCTCTCTGAGCCCCAGATGGCATCAGTCCAAGGCTCCATTTCAGAGTCATTCTGAGAAGAGCCGAGAAGCTCGTTGGCACAGGTCCCTAGCGTCCTCCAGATGGTGTCGGGGAGGTGTGGGTCTCCCTAGCTGCCCCTCCCTCCCTGCTTCCTACCCCACCTCTCTCCAGTTTCCCCTCCCTTCCTCTCTATCCCTGGAAGAAGGAGGACGTCTGAGGCATCAGCGCCAACTTGAAATAACCCAGCTCCTCCGCAGGGAAGGGCTTGCATTTCCTGCCCAGGCCTTGCCAGAGTCTCCCACAGGGGGCGGCTCACTTGGCCCGGGAGCAGACAATTGTTTGGGACCGGGGGCTGTCCTTCCAAGGCCAGCAATGGCCCATTTTCCCATCCTACCCACGGCTTCCCTGGGGCCCAAGCAAGGTGGGGGCTGGGCAAACTCTGTTCCCAAAGCCTGGCCAACCTCGTGGGGGGTGGGGAGGGTGCAGGGGGTGGGGAGGGTGGAGTGGGGGTGTGGGAGGGGAGGCTGACATTCTCTCCTCCTGTAAAAATCTCTGAGCAGGGCAGGGCAGGTGGGTGTCAGAGCCTCAGGTCTCCTTAGTTACCCTGGGAGTTATTACAGGTTGCCTTCTTCTGGTGGAACAAAGGAGCTATTTTAGAAACTTCCTGAAAATAGAAAATTCAGTTCAGGAGGAGGGGGGCCAGTCCCGATGCCTTCTTCCTTCTTCCTGTAGATAGGGCTGCGTCCAGGTGAAGAGAGAGCAGAGTTTGGCCTGTCAGCGTCAGGTTTGGGGTAGGGGTCCAGGACTATCCAAAGTGGCTATATTGAATTTGTAGAGTGATTTAGAGTCAGGAAGACTTACTATGTTGTGTGACACTGGGCAAGTCACTTAACCTGCTAAACCTCAGTTTTCTTATCCATAAAATGGGGATAGTAATAGCACCTACCTCCCAGGGTTGTGGAGAATCAAATGAACTAACATATGCCAACTCCTTTGGAAACTTTAAAGGGGACCTGGGTGGCCACGATGGAGCCTCAAGGAAGTCCCTTAGCTAGTGACATGGATGAAGCAGCAAAGGAGATGAATAGGGGGTGAACATAAACTCCCCCCTTGAGACCCACTGGATTTTTATTAGGGTGCTCTTAGACTTCCGATTTCTTCTTCTGAACCCCTATTTCCTGCTGGGGAGTACTACCGCATGTCAACCAACCTGACGTGAACAATAGGGAAGTCTGCTCCTATCTAGGACATAAAGGAAAGCTGCCTGAGAATGCTCATAGTTTCTGCGAGTCTGGAGTTGTAACTAGGGTAGGGTGAATGAGGCTTTGTTCCAAGGCTCTGACATTGAGGGTAGGACTTTTCCTGCTCACAGTAGCTGTGGTTCCTCCATCTCATCTCAAAGTCTTCTGCTGTCTGGCCACTCCTAGGCACTGATCATCACGGTACCCCTCTTCTTGGATCCACCAAAAGAGGAAGCTTGGTGTAATAATAAGAAAAACTAGCAGCGATTGTTTCCTTCTTTATTTTCATATCCCTCATACTTAGCACAGAGCCTGGCACATGGAAGATTCTTGTTATCATCACAAAGCACTATCTCATGTATTGGAGATACAAAGAAAAAACAACCTTTATCCCTTCTCTCAAACATCTACCTTTTTGATCTTGGGCAGCAACCAGAGGGCAGCTCAGTGGGGCCATAGTGCACAGAGTGCCAGCCCTGGAGTTGGGGAGACTCATCTTCCTGAGTTCAAATCTCTCCTCAGATACTTATGAGCTGTGCCACCCTGGGCAAGTCACTTCACCCTGTTGGCCTCAGTTTCCTCATCTGTAAAATGAGCTGGAGAAGGAATTATCTTTGCCAAGAAAACCCCAAATGGCGTCACCAAGAGTCGGACATAACTGAAACAACTACACAAGAAAATGTGCCAGGCACAGGGCTAAACGCTGGAGATGCAAAGAAAGGCAAAAGGTAGTCCTTGTCCTCTTCAGTTCTTGAAAATGGGGGAGACAATGGCACAGACACGCTATCCCCACGATAAATGGGAATGGACGGTGTGGAGTGCAGAAAAGAGTCGAGTCAAGGGGAACACGACAGCCGATAGGCCGTACTTAGAATCCTTAGGAGTGGAGGCTTGGTAACATGATGAAAAAAATGAGTTTTTTTTTTTTTTTTCCCTAAGGGAGATTTTTGATGCAGGGAGTAGTTCGTGGTGATTGGAAGAATTCATTTTATGCCTTGCTATTAATGATGAGAGAATTTTTTTTTTTAAGAACAGTTATTTCTCTCACGATCTCTTGCACTTACTTAACCTGCATGTGGTGAATACCTAGTTGGACAAAGGGTCTTCAAGGCAGGAGCCAATAAATATAATGAGCCTTGTGATGACTTCCACCTCTCAGTCAGTTACATTCAAGATGAGAGAATCATAGACTTAGAGAACGTTGGAACATAGAACTGGGGACTTTAGAATATGAAATGTTAGACCACAAAAGAATCTTAGAACTTGTTCTGTTGGGACACAGAACCCAGAGCATCAAAGTGAGAAGGGCCTTAGGGCACTGGATGTTAGGAGATTACTTTTGAAATTTTACCCTAAAGCCAAAGTTGGATGGATGGTATCAGAATTGACCGCTGGGCATGGCTGAATACAAATGCAAAGGGAGAAGTGTCTTTTTCTTGAAATTGGGACCCTGTAGGAAAGGCCATGAAATGGGCAATCCTTTTTGCTAAAAATGTTCTTGCTGAATTTTCAGAGCTTTCATCCCTGCTGAAGGGAAAGCAGACTGACACCCTGACCTCTTTCCTTTCTAATCCTGCCAAGCCTTTTCCACCTCCCCCAACTTTCAGTACTCTAAAATAGGGCATGACCTTTTATTTACTTAAAAATAATAGCAAATACTTATATAATGCTTTAAGATTTGCAAACAACTTCAGTTATTATAAATGTATTTAATTATCTTACTTGAGCCTCACAGCAACATTGGGAGGTAGGTGCTATTATTATCACCATTTTACAGATAAAGAAACTGAGGCAGAAGTTGAGTGACTTGCCCAGGGTTATACAACTTGTAATAGATTTGTACTCAGATCTTCCTGACCTCAGGCACATGACTCTACCAGCTGTCAAAGTCACAGCTTTAGGATGATAAAGGAATCTTAGAGATCCTGTAGTCCTATTCCCTCATTTTACAGATGAGGATACTGAGTTCACAGAAGGTGAAGTGACTTGCCTAAAGTCACACACAGGTTGTAAGTGACAGAATCAATTCTTGTACACAGGTGTCCTTTCTCTGTGCTGGGCCTGGAGTCAGGAAGACCTGAGTCCAAATTCAGTTTCAGACAGTTACTAGCTGTGTGACCTTGGGCAAATTGCTCAACCCTGTTTGCCTCAGTTTCCTCATCTGTAGAATGAGCTGGAGAAGGAAATGGCAAACCATTCCAGTGTCTTCGCTAAGAAAATCCCCACATGGGGCCATAAAGAATTGGACTCGACTGAAACAACTGAACAACCAGAAAAGTCACCTGCAGGGAAAGGATAATTAAATCTTTGGGAGGAGATGAGATCTCTAAGGGAGCGAGTCTAGAGAGAAGAGAAGAGGGCATGGGGAAGAGCCCTGGGGCACATCTATTCTTAAAAGACAAAGATGATGAAGCAGTGAAAGAGACCGATGTAGACACTGAGGAGGTGGGAGGAGAACCGGGAAAGGGAAGAGTCATGGGAGTCATAGGCAGATGTATGATTATAGAAAGATGCTCATGGGTCACTATAAGTAAGCATGAGTTCATCCATCAAGAACTGGGCAGGCCAGACTAACCTCATAACCAGAGTTGACAGTGTTCTAGATCAATAGCTTAGAGGAATGTGGCAGTTGGATTTTAGATAAGTATTTGGTAACATCACTAATGAAATCTTCATGGACAAAAATGGAGGGAGATAGGGCAGCTAGGTTGTGCAGTGGTTAGAGCATCAGATCTGGAGTTAGGAAGACCTGAGTTCAAATATGACCTTAGGCAGGCACTTTAATAGCTGTGTGACCCTGGGCAAGTCACTTCACCTCTGTCTGTCTCAGTTTTTCAACTGAGATCATAATAGCACCTACCTCCTAGGGTTTTTGTGAGGATCAAATGAGATAATATTTGCAAAACTTTTAACACATTGCCTGGCACATTTGTTTAGCCATTTTTAGTCATGTTTGACTCTTTGTGGCCCCATTGAGGGTTTGTAATGACATGTAAAATAGGATTTTTTGCTGTTTTTGTTTTGGTTTAATCAAGTGCCTCTGATTGAATCTTGCCTTCATCAATCAAGAGTCTTTACTAGGAGTACAGAAACAAGAGTTTCTTTAACTAGAAACAGTACATGTATTTGTACTGCTAATTATTTTAATGTGATTAATGATATTCCCCACGCATTAATGGGTCTGCTCATTAAGGGGAGTTTGATTAGGGAAGATTTGTAGGAGGGTCCCAAGTACCTTTTGTTTTTTCTATTGAGGCACTGGGTCAAATGGGTTGTGATGCCTCGGCTCTAAAAAAGGTATAAATATTCTGAGTTGAGGTTTTACTTTGAGGCTTAGTTTTTGCAAGAAGGTTTGAGTGCCAGAAGAGGACTCTAGGAAGTCGCTTTAAGGAGTTCCTCTGGCTTTGAGAACTCAGATGTTGTGCTTCCCTTTCTGTAACTATGGTCAGACTATTGGGGTTCAATTATCTGTTGAATTCAGGCAGAGGAAGCCATGTCTGTTGATCTTTTGATTTTTCTGTATTTTCTTTGAAGTTCAGGGTGCTGACTCCCCTGAACTAAATGAATGATATATGTACTTGGTTCAAGGAATGATACATGTGCTTAAAATGATTGCTAACCTCTAGCAAGTTGCTTTCCTTTTATGAATACAGATCTAAGAACCTGTGATAGCAGGCCCCTCTGTGTATGTTGGGGTGCTTACTGTTACAGGGCTTTCTTGGCAGAAGTACTAGAGTGGTTTGCCATTTCCTTCTCCAGATCATTTTACAGATTGAGACAAACAGGATAAAGTGACTCGCCTAGAGTTACACAGCTAGTAAGTATCTGAGAATAGATTTGAATTCAGGAAGAAGAATTCTTCTGACTCTAGGGATGGTGTTCTATCCACTGCACCACTAGCTGTCTGGCGTATAGCAGGCACTTAATAACTGCTAGCTGTTGCTAACAGTGCTGCCGCTGCTACTATTACTGTTACAATTAGAGATGATGGTGCAGTTAGGTGATTGAATTGAATATTCTCCAATAATGGGCCGATGTCAATTTGGGTAGAGTTCTAAAAGTGTCCTGCCCTATGGAACTATGCCAGTCAATCTTTTTTTATCACTGACTCAGATAGGAGGAAAGGTGACCTACCAATCACGTTAATAGATGCCACAAGCTGGGAAGGATAGCCAACACATTGTCTAACATTGTCAGAATCTAAAAAGTTCTTGATGGACTAGAACAATGGGGCAGATCTAACAATAGGAAACTGAACAGGAAGAAATGTAAAGTCCTGTGCTTGGGTTCAAAAAATCAATTACTCAAGGACCAAAATTCATGTGAAAAATACATAAACTCAATATGACTGGCTGTGGGATGTGGCAGACAGAAAAACTCATTTGATCCTCATTTCCACTAACAGAGGCATGGTATCTAGAGCAAGTTAGGCAATATCCATCTGAGGGAATGGGCTCAGTTCTAGGTATCATAGTTTTGGTCAGGACATAGACAAATCCCAAACGAGATAACAAAGACGTTGAGGAGGCTAGGGATCTGGGAACTGTTTAAAGGAGTCAGGACACAGAAGACTTAGCAGGGACAATGTGCGAATGTTAGACACAGGATGACCCTAATGTCCTGGTACGGTTTTAAGTTAAAAGACTAGAAAGGCTCTCATCAAGAAGGGGCTGCTAGTTGGTATAGCAGATAGAGTACTGGTCCTGGAGTCAGGAAGACCTGAGTTCAAATCTGATCTCAGACTTGCTGTGTGATCCTGGGCAAGTCACTTCTGCTTGTTTGCCTCAGTTTCCTCATCTGGAGAAGGAAATGGCAAACTACTTTAGTGTCTCTGTCAAGAAAATCCCAACTGGAGTCATGAAGAGTCAGATACTACTGAGATGACTCATGTGGAAGAAAAGCCAGACTTTTCCTCAGCCTCTATGGGTAGAACTAGAAGTCATAGATGAAAGTAGATTTAGGTTCTGCCTAAAGAAAATAATGTTTAATGATTAAAGTTGTCCCAAAGTGGCTTGTGCTGCCTCAGAAGGTAATGAGCTTCCCTTCACTGGTGGTCTTTGGGATGGATGACCACTTAGTGGGGATCTTATAGGGGATTCTTCTTTGGGTCCAGGTTAGATTAGATGCCTTCTGAGGCCCCTATCAGTGGACTCCCATCCATCGTCCTCCTATGTGCATGGTCTTTGCCATCCCTGCTAGGGAGATGCCAAGATGAATGTCAGTTCTCACCCTCAGTATGTTTAGCCTTGCAGGGGAGATGAGGCAGGGACCCAAGATAACCTTGACTTGAGGCAGGGTGTGATGTATTTCCCAAGATGCCCTAAGACATAGTGCTGTGGAGAGCAGAATGTGCTACACTGGTTCTGGGGTTCAAATCTTATCTCTGTCACTTATACCACCTATTTGACTTCACTTCTAGGAGGTCTCAGTTCCTCTATCTGTAAAATGAAGGGTTTGGATAACATGGCTTTTTGGTCCCTTCTAGCTTTGAATCTCCCATCCTCCTTCTGACTGGGGACAGGTAAGGCTTCATGGAGGAGGCTATGTTTGGGATGGCTTGAACCACAGCTAAGAATTCAGTAGAAGGGAATCCCAGGCACTGAGGACTGTCGGAGCAAAACCGGATGGAAGAAGGATGTGTTCAGGGGATACTGAGTCATGCAGTACAGGATGCAAACAAGAAAGGAAAGAAAAGGAGGAGAGACTGAGCAAGAGACCCTGCAGGACCTTGAATGCCAGGGTAAGACATGTTCTTATGTGTGTACATATTATACACATAAATTATTATATAATATATACACGCCATTATTTATATTACTATTACATCTTCTTGTCTCCATTGTTAAAATGTAAGCTCCTTGAGGCAAGGGGCTGTTTTTGCCTTTTCTATTTCCACCCCCTAGCACAGGATCTGGCACAGAGTAGGTTCTTGATAAATACTTGTGGTTTATGGATTGATTGACTCCAAAGACTAGCATTTGAACTTAATTCTGCAGACAATGGGGAGCCATGGAAGGTTTGTGAGCTGGTCTAGGGAGGGTGTGATATGGTGAGAGCAGTGTGTTAGGAAGGTGGCTGTGGTAGCTCTATGGAGGATAGAGAGGGAAAACGTGGAAGCCAGGAAGGAAGGAAGGAAGCTCCTACAGGCAGGAAGGAGGTGGCACAGAAGGGCATGGGTTATGGGAATGGGAAGGGACAATGCATAGAATCTTATACAAGTCACTCAGATCCTGTCTCACTCGCCTGTGCATCCTGGGGAAGCTGAGTGTTTACAATGAAGGGTGCCAGACTTCACGTTAGAAGACACAGGTCTAAATCCCACTTCTGACACATGTTGTTTAGTCACGTCCTACTCTTCATGACTCTGTGGACCACAGCAAACCAATACTGGCCATGGGGTTTTCTTGGCAGAGATACTGGCAGGGTTTGCCATTTCCTTCTCCAGATCATTTTACAGATGAGGGAACTGAGGCAAACAGTGTGAAGTGACTTGCCTAAGGTCACACAGCTCTTGAGTGTCTGAGGCTGGATTTGAACTGACTTCAGGTCCAGCACTCTATCCACTCCTTGCTATATGGCTCTAGGCAGATAATTTAGCTTCCCTGTGCCTCAGTTTCTTCCATAAAATGGGGATAACCCACATCACACTACAGTGCTTTTAATGCTTTAAAAATACCATATAAACATGACCTAGGTTCAGATCCCCACTCTAGGGCTTTGAGTAAATCACTTCAACCTCATAGACCTCAGTTTTCTCATCTATAAAGTGAAGGGGTTCATAGGCTGTGTGTGCATGCATGTGTGTGTGTATGTGTGCATGCATGTGTGTGTGTGTGTGTGTGTAAAAGGATGGCTGAGCTAGCACTCAGGATGCCCAGGTTCAAATCCTAGCTGGCTATCTAATCGGCAGTGTGACCCTGAACAAGTCTTTTGTACAGGACTCATTTATAAAATGAGGGGCCTTGCAGAGCTCATTTCTGAGGTTTTTTCCAGCTCCAAATTTATGGACAAATAGCTCACACCTGAGAAACTCCAGAGGTAACATGGAATAACTCAGCCGCCAACAATTACATGATGTCAAACAAGCCTCCCTGGCTCAGTGATATTTCCCAGGCTGCCTCGGGGGCTAGAGGAGGACAGCACTCCGCAGCTCCCCCCGCTGAGCCTTCCGTCCCCCACTTCCCCCTTCCAAAGCTTTGAAGGCCTGGGGGCTTTCTTTCCTTCCCCTGTCATTTGTTTTTCTTCCTGAAAGGTTTCTAATCTCAGGGAAGATTTTCCTTGGCCTGGACTGGAGGATCCCAAAATGTCAGAGGTGGGAGGGATTTTAGAGGGCCAGAATCCAACTGGCCCTTTCCCATCTTTCCAGTCTTACCTATTTCTCCTCTCCAGGAGTGTGGTTGAGCTGTAGTCCAGCTACATGGGCCTCATCCATGTTTCTCCCATCTTCCTGCCTTTGCATAGGCTGTCCCCAATGCCAGGAGTACCCTCCCTCTCTTAGAATCCGTGGTTTCCTTTAAGACTCAGTTCCAATGCCACTTTCTGTAGGAGGTCTTTTCTTCTATTCTGTTTATCTATGTATATCTTGTCTCCCCCTTACTGAATGCAAGGTCCCTGAGAATAGTGATTTGTTTGTGTCTCCTGCTTAGTACAATGCATGACACATAATAGGTGCTTAATAAATGCATGTTGCTGATGATAAAGGGTCATCCAGCTTGAGTGTGAAGGCCTTCTCATCTCTCTTCTTCAGCTCAATCTATTTGAGACAACTCAGAATGTTAGGAAGCATTTTCTTTAGCAGACCTATTGCTTCTAGGCCTACCTTCTAGGGTCAACAGTCCAGATATTTGAAGGCAGCCACCATGCCCCCATTGGATTATTTTTTGTTTTTTCCCAGACTGAGTATCTGCAATTCTATTTTTTTTTTTTCTGAGACAAGGCCTTCCTGTATCTCTCAGGCTAGGTAGGCTCTAAATCTCTGACCTTCTCCTTTTCCGAACTGGGCCAGTCCACCCCTCCTGGCAGCTCACTATTCCTGGGGGCTCACTGTCATGGTGAGGATTTCGTGAGGCCACCTGATGGGCTTCAGCCTTCCTGCAGCTCAGAACTCCTAAGCTCAAGTGATCCATCAGGCTCAGCCTTCCCAATGGCAGGGATTGTGTATGTGAGCCACCATGCTCAGCTTCAACTATGTTTTGACATATCCTCATGGGACCCTTCATGATCCTGATCGCTCTCCTTTGTATACTTTCTAGCATATTGATGCCTTTCCTAAAATGTGATGGCCAGAATTATACACAATTCTCCACTTGTAGTCTGGCCTGGGCAGAGTAGGGAAAGACTTATCTCTTCCTTATTCCTGAATAGGACACTTCTAATGCAATTTACAGTTGGTTTAGTTTTTTGGGGGCTTCCTCATCACACAGCTGAGTCCTAATGAGCATAGGGTCTGCTGAAACCTCAAGATCCTTTTCGGGCAAAGAGTTCACTAACCAAGCATCTCTCAGGTTGTAACTAGGTGGCTTCTGGTCCCTGCCAGCCCTGGATTTTCCCAATGGCAGCCTCTCTTCCCTGGGGTGTGAGACTCAAGGGGAGAGGTCTTTTTGATTAGTTGGGTTGCCACAGTGGCTGGTCCCAGGAGATGGGGGTGAGGGGTGGGGAATCTGTGTGATTCAGCAAAACAATCCCAAGATTCACCAGACAGCTGTTGTCCCAGCCCTCACCTGGCCTAGGGAGCTCTGGAGACCTGCTGTTGCATCAGCAGAAGATTGTTTTGGGAACACCCTTTCGCCCCAGGTAGCCAGGCCCTTCAGCACACCACTTAGTGGCCTGACTGGCAGGATATATGGATTATGGGAATCTGCAGGGGGTCCTCTGCCACCGAGGCTCTCTGAGGGCTCTTTGGTCTCTACATTCCTGTTGTCCAGTTATGTCTGATTCTTTGCGACCTCATTTGGGCTTTTCTTGGCAGAGAAACTGCAGCAATTTGCCATTTCCTTCCCCAGTTAATTTTACAGATGAGGAAATTGAGGCAAACAAGGTTAAATGATTTGTCCCGGATCACACAGAATTTGATATTGAGTAGTTTCAGTTGTGTCTGACTCTCCGTGACCACATTTGGGGTTTTCTTGGTAAAGATACTGTAGTGGTTTTCTGATTTCTTCTCCAAAGACTCCGTTCTGGTGGGAAAAGAAGGAGCTTCCAGGGGCATCTGACACAATCTTAGACTTCAGAGTTAGAAGTCATTGAGACCAATCAATCCCTTCTTTTGACCACACAGGGAATCAGTGGCCAAGCTGGGATTCAAACCTATGTCCTCCTGGAATTGTCTTATTCTAGATCTGCCTCCATCTGGCCCCCATTTAGCTGGGAAGGCCAGGCAATGCAGTGGGAAGCATGCTGGCCATGTATTCCAGCTCTGCTATGTGCTACTTCTGTGACCTTGGGCAGACCACTTCCCTCTCTGGGCTTCAGTTTCCCCATCTATAAAATGAATGGGTTGACCTAGCTAGACTCTGAGGTCCCTTCCAGCTCTAATGCTAGGGACCATTGACTCCTAGTCTTTTTTCCCACCTGGCCATTCCTGGCCCAGCCTCTCTCATTCCCCTTGCCTTGGCTCACAGTATTCTCCCTCCCTGGAATGGGAACCTTTATATCCACTTTCATTGGTTTCAATCTCTTTCTTCCTAGGGGCAGCTAGGTGCTACAATGGACAGAGCCACGGAGTTGAAGTCCTGAAGGCCTGAGTTCAAATTTGGCCTTACTGTGTGATCTTGGACAAGTCACTTAGTTTCCTCATCTGTAAAACAGGGGTAATTATAATATCCATTTCCTAGGGTTGCAGAGAGGATCAAGAGATAATAATGCAGTGCCTGGAACGCAGTAATCTAAACATCAGCTGTTTTCTTATTCCTTTGAGACCCACCTCCCCTCGCTCATCAGCTGCAACTCTTTACTTCCCTTCCCCACCCCACCCCATTTCAGTGAAAGCTGTCTCTCTTTCCTCAAGTTTCTCGCTGTTATCTCCGTTAGACTGGAAGGTCCTAGACCGCAGGTTCACTGATTTCTGTACACCCGGGGCCCAGCCAAGCTCATGAAACACAACTGGGAAATCTAAGTGACCTTTCACTGGCCACTCCCAGGGCGGGGCTGAATAATCAGAACAGAAGTCCCTAGACTTCAGGTCCAGAAGGGCTGATTCCGGAGCTTGGGTGTGGACCTTCTGTGAAGGAGGGAGAGGGGGGAAGGAGACAGAGGGAGGCAGATAGAGACCCAGAAAGAGGGGTGATAAGAAAGGAGAGATAGAGACAGATTGACGGTGACACAGTGAGGGGGCAGTGCGGGTGGGGAGAGAAAGACAGACTGAGACAGAGAGAGAGAGAGGAAGAGAGGAGATACAGAGAGAAAGAGAGAAGGAGATACAGAGACAGAGAGAAAGAGAGAGGCAGACATCGAGACAGAGACAAAAAGGCAATGAGAGGGGCAGTGGGAAAGAGAGACGGGCGAGGAGGGACAGAGAAATAGAGACTGAGAGAAAGACAGAGAGACACAGATGGAGACAGAAAGTAGTGAGAGAGACAGTGGAAGAAGCGGGGATAGAGAAAGACATAGATGGAGACAAACAACAGAAAAAAACACAGTGAGGGCTCCGTGGGGTTGGGAAGAGAAAGACAGACTAAGAAAAAGAGAGAAGAAGAGAGAAACAGAAACATAATGAGAGGGATAGTGAGAAAGGGGGATATATATAGAGAGATATACAGACTGAGAGAGGAGAGGGAGAGGGACAGAGACAGAAAGGCACACAGTGAGAAAGGCAATGAGGGAGGAGAGAGAAAAGGACGGAAATTGAGAAAGAGAGATGGTAAGGGACAGAGACAGAGACTGAGAGAAAGACCAAGAAAGAAGAGATAGGGAGATGGGGGGTGGGGTGGTGATAGAAAGAAAGAATGAAAAAGCCAGAGTCAGATTGGGAGTAGGTGGGAAAGTGGGTCTCTGAATGAATGAATGAATGAATGAATGAATGAATGAATGAATGAATGAAAAGGCATTCATTAAGGGCTTATCGTATGCCAAGTACTACACCGAGATCTGGGGATACAATAGTAAAATATGGTCCCTGCCCTCCAGGAGCAGGGAGAGACAACCCTGGAAGGGAATGGGAACTTGACTGCAGCTGACTCTTCCAAAGATATTCTTGTTTCCGAGTTGGCTTTAAGGGATGAAAGCCCATTTTTCTTCTCCCTGCTCCATCCCTCAGGTTGTTCTGAGGTTAGCCCAGCTCATCTGGAAGATCCCCCTCATCTCCATCCTCCTCCCAGACTCCCCCTTTGAGTCACAGATTGTTAGGGCTAACAAGGGCCTTTAGATCCCTCTCCCCTTGCCCTGCCTTTTAAAATGGAAAATGGCCCCTTATAGAAGGGAAAGGACTTGGATAAGGTCCGACAAAAACAAGCCATAGGAGGTAGGTGTGGGGGGAACTAAAGAATTCCAGGTTACGAATCCCTTTTCTACCTCCATCCATTCCTCTAGCTCCTTTCCAGTTCTCAAACACCTTCTATGCCCCTGGGGGTCACTAACTAGAGTATACAGAACTCCACTTCCCAAAACACAGGGGAAAGGCCTAGAAAAGCTTCTCCCATTAACCTCTACATAAACGCCGACCCACTGATTTACGCCCTAAAGCGGGAGGAAGCAGGGCTTTCCTAGAGAAAGGTTGTCTTTAGGGGTCAGGAGGATGGAGTGGGGGTTTTGTGTTTAGGTTTTTTTCTAGAATTAGGAGCCCTGCTCCCTGGGAGTTGGTTCTGGCTGCTGGTCCTTGGGAAATCGAGAAGGAGCAGGTGTCCCCAAAGGCTGCCAGGTGTGTTTTTGTAAAGGGAGTCTTTCCCTGAAGGCAGGGCCCAGGTGATGCAACCTTTGCCTGATTCCTGCAATGGAAGAGGCTAGAAGAAGGGATTCGGGCTCAGAATTGATGGGTCCTGAAGACCTCCCCAAGATGACCTGACTAGGAGCTATGCCACTGTCTGGTCACAGCACCTCTGGGGCCTCAGTTTCCTCATATGTAAAGTGAGGACAAGAATGCTTGAACCACTTCTCATATAGAACGGGACTGTGAAAAGCTTTAGAAACCTTGGGGCACGTTATGATTATCGCTGTACCCCATCTCATGGGCACCACCTAAACACTGGCATGTTCTACCAAATTTTAAAATCTTAGATTTAGAGGCCATGGAATTCATCCCCATTCCCTTTAACAGATGAGGAAACTCAACCAAAGCAGGCTCAGGTACGGATGATGGTAAGCATCAGAGGCGGTCTTTGAACTCAGATTGCTGGACTTGGAATTTGGGAGACCTAGGTTTGAATTCCACCTTAGTTATTTACTAGTTCTGTGACCCTGGACAAGGAACTTAACCATTCTGTGCCTCATCTGATAAATGGGGATAAGGACAGCATCTGCTTCTTATGGTAGACATTGTGACCTTGAAGGCAGAAAAAGACTTCATGGTCTTACCTCTGACTGGCTGTGTGACTGTGGGAAGTCACAAATGTTCCCTCAGATTCTAAACTGCAGAGAAGCTGTCCACCTGCATCTGTGGGGGGAATTTCCTTGTCCATGAGTTCCCAATACTAATGAAATCACAGGCCCCATCTTTACTGATACTATTATAACACTATACTTACTGCCTCTCACAAAAGCCATCTCCTGAAGGGGTTGAGATCAGGGTCTGTGGTGGGAGTAGGCACTCAGATAAAATCACCGGTTCTTGAAATATTGCAGTCTAAAATATTTTTGGGCACAGATGATACAAGATTTTTTTTTTGCTCATCTGGGTTTATTTGTCATAAGGGTTTTATTTTTCTTTTTAGGGGAGGGTGGGAAACACTAAAAAATAAAATTTTTGGTAATATAAAAATACAACTAAATTTTAAAATTATTGAAGTCAATTGCTTGCCTTCTCAATGAAGGGGGAGAGAATTTGGAACTCAAAAATTTAAAAGAAAAACGTTAAGAATTATTTTATGGGCAATAGGAAACAAATATTAAAAATTTAAAAAATGAAGCCCATTATTCCTAGTAGTAGCTGATTAAACTGGAGGACGCAGTCAGAGGGCCCCTGACAGTTCAGACCACACAGTCTGGTTCCAGAATCCCAAGGTATCAGTGTCAAGAGGTCAAGGTCCCTCTGGACAGAACTATAGCCAGGGATTTGAGCCCACATGATAAGAACCTTGGATAAGGGTAGGAGGAAACCTTCAGCCTCTCAGCCACAAAGGGTCTTCTAGGTCCTTGGGTGCGGTCTTTTGACAGTCCCAATTTTACAGAACAAATCCTTTTATTAGGGGGATTTGTTCTGTGAAGTCTGTATTCAGTCAAAGGATCGTACTTGAGGACCTAGAGGGCCACACGGGGCTTCAAGGCCAAAGGTTCCCCACTTGCCTTGGACAAACTCCAATCATCTTCATAATTAGGTTGTAAAAAGAGAATATAAGAAATGATTCAGATCAATTCAGAAGGGAGGATTGCCTCCAGCTACCGAAGAAATACATGGGTTAAATTTCTGCATCCTCTAATTGTGGTGCCCTGGGGAAAATGCCCTGATTGCCCCTCCTTAGTTTCAGCCCTGCCTGCTGCTTTTTCTCCTCTTGCAGAGAGAGAAGCCCAGGAGGCAGCATCCCCTGGGAAGGAGGGAGCCAGTGGGTAGGAGAAGGAAGGAGACTTGGAGCCAGGTTGTGGGGGGTGGTGGTGGGGAGGGTGGGCTGCCGGCTGTTCCTCATTCAAGTCACCTTTTTACTGCCTGAACACATTTACTGAAGCAATTAAGGAGCTGCAGGAGATGGTGAATGAGACCAGGCATGGGGTGGTCGGTCCAGCTGCTCTGCATTGAAGACAATGTTGGTCAGCTGCCAGGACCTGTCAGAGACCATTGAGCTCAACCAGCAGGCTGTGGCCAGGCTGGGTGACCTCGCAGTTTCTTTTCTCTGAGCATTTGCTCCTCTACCTATGGGCCGGGGCCCCATACCTCTACGTTTCCCATCTCTTAGTTTAGCTCATCAGCTGACAAACGGGGCATTGTTTTGGAAACTGATGCTCTATGCCAACATGGAAGCCATGGTGCTGGATGGGATCCCTGGTGGGCTAAGAGTACCCAGGAACCTCTCTGGGTGACGTCTATGAGTGGTGCAGTTCTGGCCCCCATGGGCCTTCCAGGCAGAACACTGGAAGCCCTCATGGGTCATGAGTGATGGAATTATGCCCCATAGAGGCTCAGGTTTAGTTCAAAGAGGCATTTGAGTAAAACCATTTCCTTTCACAGAATGGGAAACTGGGGACCAAGAGAGATGAAGTGATCTGCATAGCGTCACATAGCTAGTAAGTGTCTATAGTGAGATCTGAGCTAAGGTCTCCTTGATTCCAAGGTTTAAAGCCTTATATTCTACACTATGAGGGCATCTCTCTTTCCCGTTCCTATAGCCAGTATCCTGGTTCATGTCCTAATTACCTCCCAGGTGGGCTATTTTGTTGGTCCCCAAACTAGCCTTTACATAGCTTTGTTATGTGGTTGACAAAGTAGTCTTACTATGGTTTGACCAGGTCATTTCCCGACACCCCCCAAATCATCTGCTCCATGTATCTACTCTGGAAATATGTTTTGCCTGACTTCATATGTATAATTGCTATCATAATCCTTGCCTTCTTGAGGGATGGAGTGAGAGACTTCAGAACTCAAAATTTTTAAAAATGAATGTTAAAATATTTTAAAAATGCAATTGGTAAATAACATGGGCAGCTAGGTGGTACAATGGACAGAGCACTGGGCCTGGAGTCAGGAAGACTTGAGGTCAAATCCAGTCTCAGACACTCCCTAACTGTGTGACCCTATGCAAATCATTTCATCTCTCTTGGCCCCAGTTTCCTCATCTGTAAAATGAGCCGGAGATAGAAATGACAAACTACTCTAAGATCTTTGCCAAGAAAACCCCAAGCGGGGTCATAGACATTCAGACATGACTGAAATGATTGAATAAGAAAAACGACAGTTTAACAAAATAGATAAAAATATATTAAAAAAAAATCTGCTCCTTTAACTTCTACCTCTTAGTTTCCTGGACTTTCTTTGAAATTCAGCTTTAATTTTATCTTCTGCAAGTTATGGTACCTCCTGGTATATCCTATTTTAGACTACTTTCTAGCTACTCTGTGCGTATATATATATGTGTATATGTATGCACACATATATGTATATATACACATCTGTATCCTATATACCTAATTATTTACATGCTGTCCTCCCTATTAGACTATGAACTCCTTGAGGACAGGTGCTGTCTTTTCTCTTTTTTTACATCTCCTGTGCTTATCACTGTGCCTGGCACACAGTAAGCACTTAGTAATAAATGCTAGCTGATTATTGGCCAATTAAAATTTCATAGTTCTTTAACCTGGTATGGAAGATCCTTCGTGGTTGCCTGAAGCCAACCTCTTTCTCTGTTTTATTGCTTGTTATTATACTCTGTCCCCTAGAGGGCAATGTGGATCAGGTGACCTTAGAACCAGAAAAAACAGGGATTCAAGTCTCACCCCTGATACGTACTGGCTGTGTGACCCTGGACAAGTCACTCGCAGTGCTCCAGGCAGATCTCTATGACTACAAGTCGAAGAAGATTCTCATTGGCTTTGGTTGCAGAAATTTCCCTATATCAATGAAATCATGGGTTCAGCCTATTACAGGCTAGCCAGATGAGCTTAATCCCTAGCCCCTAATTTTGCCTTGCCCTTTCTGACCTTCAGGACCCTTACCTGTAGCACATTCTTGCCTTATCTCATCTTGTTTTAGTCTTTTTCCTTTGCTGCCACCTCCTCCGTGAAACCTTCTCTGATCCCCTAAGTGAGCTGAAAGGGATCTTTCCTCCTCCAATTTTCTTTGAATTCTTTGTCTAGATTTTCTCTTTGGCTCTCTACTATGCATTATACTTATCTGTGTATATGGCATATCCCTCCTTCTCTCCCTCCCTCCAGTAGATTGTAAGTTCCTTCAGGATAGACATTGTCATTTTTCACTTTTGTATCCTCAGCCCCAAGCATGGTGCCCTGAACATTTTGATCCTGACCTTTGAGAAGCAATGGGGCATGGCGGGTCCTAGAGCTAGGAAGACTGGATTCAAATGTCTCCTCTGACATGTACTAGTTAGGTTATGGTGGATCAGGCAAGTAACCTCTTAATACCTCTACCCAGCTTTCTAGCACTGTAACAGGCAGAGTAAGGGGGTGCAGACCTATACTGATGGAGGGAATTTCCTCACTGGGGCATTCCATAGATTTACAAAAATGCAGGGCTTGTCCCTCAATCTAGGAAGTTCTCAGTTAATGCTGATTGAATTAAAATGAGTTAATTCTTTCCTTGCTGGACAGAAGGCTGAAAATTCTGCTCTTTGGACCACTGTAGGGCATCAGAGGATGTGAGCTCCAATCTTACTTCATCCACCTGTGTGACCTTTCCTTATCTGTAAAGGTCTAGACAGGCTAGATGAACAGCTCTAAGTCTAGAATCCTTTCCCTTATGACCATGGGGGTGGGAGATGGGGGCTTTGCTGGGGAAAAGGAGCTTCTTGGTCTGAGACCTGAGACATTGGTTGCTTGGCTAGGTCTTCAGAAGTTTTCCCAACCCTGATCCTATCTCTCCCACCATATTGCTCCTGGGGCCATTGTGAAAGCAAGCAAAGTAGCATCTTTTGTTGTTTTTGTTTTAGTATAATCAAGTGCCTCTGACTGAATTTTGCTTTTATCAACCAAGAGTCTTTACTAGGAGTAAAGTACAGAAACAAGAGTTCCTTTAACTAGAAACAGTATATGCATTTATATTGTTAATGCGATTAAAGATCTTCCCTGGGCCTGTCCATTAAGGGGATTTTGATTAGGAAAGATTTGTAGGAAGGCCCACACCTTTTGTTAATGAGGCACTGGTTCTCAAGGGTTGGGATGCCCTCTGACTCTAAAAAAAGGCATAAATACTCTGAGTTGAGGTTTTACTTTGGGGCTTACTGACTGGAAGTGTTTGATCAGATGAGACTCTGGGAAGTCACTTAAAGAGCCCCCCTGACTTTGAAAACCCAGATGTGGGTGCTTCCCTCTCTGGTAACTATGGTCAGACAATTGGACCTGTTTGATGATTTATTATATATATATTGATTATGGTCAGACAGTTGGAAGCCATGTCTATTGATCTTTGATTTCTCTGTATTTTCTCTGAAGTTCAGGGTGCTGACTCTTTCCCCTGAACTAAGTGAATGATATATGTGCTTGATTAAAGGAGATGTTAACCCCTCAAAAGTTGCCTTTCCTTTTATAAATGTAGATCTAAGAATCTGTAATAGTAGGCCACCCCGTTGTATGTTGGGGTGCTTACTGTTACAGCCATTCTCAGAACATGGGTCATCTGTGCGGCTCCAGTCCAGGATTCAGGGAGCTCAGCTGTGGCACTTGGCATCCACCCCAGCAGAAGGGGGTATGTAAAATGCTTACAGCTTTCTATGCCTGCCCCATCATCCCACTAAGGACTAGGGGGGCAGACTTGCATCAGGGGCTGAGTCTGAAAGGGGCCTCTAGGAGTGTGTGTAGGGAGAACTCAGGGCCCAACCAAGGACCAGCACAGATGGTTCATTTGGATGTGAGTTTATGGAGGGTCTGAGCCTGAAATCAGGGCTATGAGCCCATGGAGGGAGTCGGGGAGAGGGCAAGTAGAGAGAGGTATAGGGAGGTCTCCTTCCCCCCATCCCAACCGCAGCCATAGCCTTTGCTTTTCCTTTAATCTCCATAACCCAGTATCCAAATGAGCATGAAAAAATAGAGAAGTATTTGGCTGTAGATATCGGAGGGTGTGGGCAGAGCCAGGATCATGGTGTGGGCACCTGGTACTGGTGGTTTATCTAGTCCCCTCACCCAGGCCAGGCCATCCCTGCAAGCTCTCTGTCTCCTCTCCCCTCTTTTCTACCCATCTCTCCTTGTTTATCTCTTTTTCTCTGTCCACTCTCTGTATTTCCTAATGAATCTATTTCATCTGCCTCTGTCTACTTCTCTCCATTCATTCTCTCTATTTCCCTTTGTTTATTTTCCTCTACCCATACCTCTCCATCCACCTCTCTCTATCCAGCTCCCTATGTCTACCTCCCTCTGTCCACATGCCCTTGTCCTCTGACCTCTACCCACCTCCCTCTACCTCCCTCCCTCGCCCACCTCCCTGAATCTACCCTTCTGCATTTACCTCTCTTTGTTCTTTCTCTCTCTGCAACTTCTCTTTACCTTTCTCCATGGGGCAAATAGCTTAATCTCTCTGGGTCTCAGTTTCCTTATCTGTAAAATGAGATGATGGGAGTAGATTAAATGTTCTTCAAGTATTTGTGTGTATGTGTGTGTGGGCACACATATGTACCATGGACCCCTGGTGCAGTATGTAGTGAAGCTTATGCATCCTTCCTTAAAATCATGTTTTTAAATTCATAAAAGAAAATCCATAGGATTACAGAGGAAACCCACTGTATTGAAATACAGTAATCAAGATTTTTTTTAAAATCCAGGCTCCCACGCCAGGGGAAGAGCTTCTGGATTGGAGGGTCTCTGAGGTGTCAGGGATCTCTGTTTCGGATCTGAGCCTCTCAATGAGCTTCTCTTCACGTACATTCTCCTCTTTCTTTCCAGCTTTCCTTGCCTAGGTAGGCATGGAGTTCTTCATGAGTGCTGCTGATGAGCCGTCCTTCAGAGACAAGCTAAGATTGCAGGATTGGGAGCCAGAAGCCCCCCAGCAGCCTGACATTCCCATCAGAGCCCCTGAGGCTGTCAGGCTGTCTGAGCGCGGTGTCAATGACACAGAATCACAGGGGCATAGAATCAGATCTGGAAGGAAAATTGGAAGATGCCTAATCCAGTCTTCCTCATTTTACTGGCAAGGAAGCTGAGCCCAGAGAATTTAAGTGTCTTCCTCAAGGTCACACAGCAGGGAATCCTAGGATTACAGACTTAGAGCAGGGAGAGACCTCAGGGGTCCAACTAGCACAAACCCCTTATTTTACAGGTGAGGAGATGGATTTCCAAGGCCACCTAGTTACAAGGGGCCAAAACCAAACAGTTTAAGCCCAGGTCTATTGCTTGCAAGTATGAGGGTTTTGTTACCATGGACTTATTGAGTACTTGTGTGGGGGAGAGAGGGAGAGAGACAGAGAAAGAAAGGGTGGGGAGGGATAGAGGATAGTGAAAGAGACAGAGAAAGAGGGAAGGAGGGAGAAACAGAGAGAGATGGAGAGACAGAGAAGAAGAAAGAAAAGAGAGGAGAGGAGGGAGGGAGAGAAAAGGAGGGGATAGGGAGAGAGATCTATTCTCTGAGTTCCTGGGGAAAAGGTTCCACTAAATTCTGGGGGTTAGGTCGGGGTGGGGCATGGAGGTCAAGGACAAAATGGATTCTAGATTTAGGGCTAGAAGATGTGCTAGATAACGCATGGCATCATCTAAATCACTGCTTCATTTTATACATATGAGGAACCTGAGCGCTAGAGAGGTTGAATAACTTTCCCAGAGACCCACAGCTGGTAAGGGTCTGAGGAAGGATTTGAGGTCAGGTCTTCCTGACTTTGAATCCCCTCCTCTAAGCACTGCCTCTCAAAATGCCACACCCAACAGCCAAGGCTTCCATACACACTTTCCTCAAGGGTCTGCGATTCCTAATTTAATGCCTTTAAAGAGACAGGAGGGGAGGATCTGACCAAGTGGAGGGAGTCTCCCTTGGGACTCTAAATAGAACAGAGCAGGCAGAAGGAGAGCAGGAGCAGGTGCAGAGTGTATTCAAAGCATATGCAAATCTATGCAAATCGCCTAAAGTAGTCCCGCCAGGTTTTGACTAGTAAATTACTTCCATCCTCACCCTGTTTGTAGTGGGGAAGGAACCCTGTTAAGAGCGGTATGAAGGTAAATAGGGACATCATCCTCATTTGGACCCTCAAGATTTCTTTTTTAACCTTTTTATACCCAGCCAGCAGTATGAGACAGAGAGAGAGCCTTGAAGGCAAGGAAAGAGGACTTCAAATCCTGTTGGTTGTGTGACCCTGGTCAAGTCATTTAACTTCTCAGTTAACTTAGAAGCAACTCCCTAAGATAATAAATACTTATTGTAGGGAAGATGTTGATCTGTACTGGTAGAGGGACTTTCCTTACCAGGGAGTTTCCAATGCCAGTGAAATTGTGTGTCCAGGTCCTCTATTACTATTACCTTTTGATCATCAGGAAAATCCCATGATGATGAGAAGGTTGTTTTCTCATCCTGGATTCGGGGTAGGGGACTGCCACAACCCTAACACACATCCTCATTACTGCCTGCCTCTTAAGAGGTCTGCATTCACCTCTCTCTATTCATCTCCATGGAGGCCTTGTAATAGAGTAGAAAGAGCATCGTATGTTGAGTCAAAGGACCTAGGTTCAAATCTTGATGCTGCCACTTAGGTGACTTTCGACAAATTCCATCCCCCTACAATATGTCAGTCAACCAGTGTTGGGAATATGAAGGAAAGCAAAAACACAGTCCTAGCTCTCAAGGAAATCACATTTTATTGGGGGAGTCAAGGAGAAAACACACAAATAGCTATACATACAAGATCTATCTGTCTGTCTGTCTGTCTAGCTAGTTATCCATCCATCCATCCATCCATCCATCCATCCATCCATCTACCCATCCCTCCCTCCTTCCATCCCTCCACTTATCCCTCTACCCATCCACCTACCCACTCATCCACCCATCCACCCATCTGTCCATCATCCATCCATCTATCTATCTATCTATCTATCTATCTATCTATCTATCTATCTATATCTCATATCTATATCTATCTAGTAGATATACACATACACATAACATACATATGGTAATATAACATATATGTATATATATAAATATAACATACATACACATATATATGTATATATATTATATATAGGATTAGCTCATTATAAAGCTGGGGGAAATTTAATGGTCTTTAAGGTACATATAGTTTCCTACCCTTCAACACTCGGGAATTTACTTTAGGCAGTTAAGAGTTCAGTCACAATTGCTCTGAGCCCCCAATCAGGAAAATTCCTGACATTTAGGCAGAGGTGAGTTCTGTGTCTCACATGACACTTCTCTCTATCTCTAGTTAACCCCTGGCCTCTTTGTGGTTGAGGCACAGTTGACTGGAAATGTTTAGATAATGACAGAGCAGATTTCATTACAGTTTCCGTGGATAGATAGGTACCAGGAAGGGAAGTTGGGGAAAGAGCTGGTCTTTTTTGGGACTTCCCCTCATCTGTGTCTTCTGTTCTAAGATGCCTACAGAGACTCTCCTTGATTTACATTATTGTGCCATTAATGTAAAATGTGGCATCCAGAACTGGACATGGTCCTCCAGACACAGGGCAGAAGAGGGAGGGGTAGGGCCTTTCTAGTTCTGGACACTCTGCCTCTGTTTAATGCAGCTTGAGATCTCATAAAGCTTCCTGAACTCCTTATCAGGCTGTCAACTCATAGGGTGCTTCTGGTCCACTAAAACCTCCAGATTGTTTTCAGACAAATCCCCTCTGCCCCCATTTTGTAATTTTAAAGTTAATTTTTTTTGGCCTGTATAAAACTTTTTACTTAGTCCTGTTGGATCTAGCCCAACATCCTAGTCCCTCGAGATCTTTTTGGATCCTGATTCTGTCATCTGCAAGTGTTAACTTTGTCTGTCCACTTAAGGTTAGCAGCAAATTTGATGAGCATATTATCTAGGCCCTTATGCATTGATAAAATGTCAACAGGCATAGGCCCAAGCTCAGGTCCCTGAGGCTCTGCACCACTGAAAACTTCCTCCCAAATGGATATCAAACCATTAGTGAATATTCTTTGGGTCTTTGGAGATGGCCATTTGACTACTTCCGAATCTATCTAATTGGGATATCATTAGCCTGAATCACTATTTTGTATGGAAGACTAGCTCCCAAGGCTTTATCAAATGCTTTGCTAAAAACCAGAGGGAACCCACCAGTAGTATTTGTAATCTACCCATCTAGTTACTCTGTCCAAAAAGAAAAAAAAAGGTTAGTTTGGCATAGGGGTACGCTTGTAAATATTTAACAACCAGCTCTCCAGGAAAAAAAATATACACAACACACTTTGAAATTTAATCTGTATTACTAACATGTTTTTTGTCATTGAATTGTATCCAACTCATCATGACCTCATGTTGGAGTTTTCTTGGTAAAGCTGCTGGAGGAGTTTGCTGTTTCTTTATCCAGCTCATTTTACATACAAGAAAACTGAGGCCAACAGGGTTAAATGACTTGCCCAGGGTCACACAGTTAGCAAATGTCTGAGGTCAGATTTGAACTCAGGAAGCTAAGTCTTGCTGGTTCTAAATCCAGTCTCTAGCTCCTGTACCGCCTAGTTGGTAACATGTGCTCTATCACTTTTTAAAGTCTGGATCAGTGGTGTCTAACTCAAACAGAAACAGTTACTAAACCATATATGAACATCCCTCTGGGTCACATATTGAGGTAGTTTTTAAATGTTATATTATCTATGTTTTATTGGATTTTTGTCTATTTTTGTTAAATTGTTCCCAATTACATTTTAGTCCAGATCAGGTGCATTTGGGAGTGTTGTGGCTCCTGTGGCTTCTGGTTTAGACAACCAAAAACCAAAAACCAAAAAACCCAAACCCAAACAACGAATCACTGATTTGCAGTATTTGCTGATTACTGATTGAAAACTTCACACACCTATCTCTGCTCATGATCTGTTCTTGAGGAAGCCAGGCTGGATCTGTGACCACTCCTTCCTTTTCTAGGTGTCCATTAAGAAACTGATAATAATCCTTCCAGAATTTTTCAGAGTATCAGATTTGATCTTACTGTCCTATGTTGCTTACAGTTTCTTTTTTCTTCCCCCCCTGCTTTTTGAAAATCCAGATAAGGTTTGCCCTTTTCTGGTCTCTGGGATTTTTCAAAGACCACTGACTGGGTCTCAACCTTTCAGTATTGGAGAATGTAGTTCATTGGGCAGAGGAACTCGAATTCATAAAGTTGATCACTCTTAACTATCTTTCTATTGATCATGGATTTCAACTTCCAATTGCCCCCTTCCCCAGTCTTTCTAGTCCAAAGATCAATTTCCTTGGCAGAGAAAATGGAACCCAAATACGACTGGAGGATGTCTTCTCTCTTCCATCAGTTATCACCATCCCACTGACCTCCGGTAGTGATCCTATCCCTACTTTGATCCTTCCTTCCCTTCCTCCCCCATAACTCTCAAATCCTTTGCTCTTTCGGTTGTCCTGGATTCCCTTTCCATGCTCTTCTCATTTGTCAATACTCCTACCAAAAACGGCTCCAGGCTACATTATTCATCTTCGGTTCCCTCCCTTTGCTTTCATCTTCTTTCATTTCAAAACAAATTTGAGTCAATTAGTGATTTTCCTGTACACCCACATTTGTTTGTTTAGGCAACTCCCCTCTTCCAATGCCTTCTAATTGTTTTTCTAAGTGTCTTTAGAATTTCACTCTTGAGAGGTTTCTAGTATCTCAGATTATGGGATTCCACTGATCTCTTTTTCTGAACTCCCTGAAATTTCTTCTTGAACATTCAAGGGTCCATGTTAGCCTGCTTTTCTTCTCTCCATCACACATTCTAAGATAGAGTGGCCATTTCTCTCCTTCCCCTTCTTTTCCTTCTTCCCCTGAGGTTTCCGGCAACTGGTTCCTTCTTCTTAGCGAGAATCAGATCAAGAATAAAATTTCCTTTTGTTGGTTCCTCCACCTTTTTCAAGAACAAAATGATAATTAAGGAGAGTCAAGAAATTATTTTCTGCTCTGCTTTGCATAGAGAGAAGAAAGTTTCCCATCCCGATTGTGTCATGCTTCAGTTATCTTTCTCCAAACTCTCTTGTTTTACATTTTGTTTATCAATTTCATTTCATATTGTTTATGTGAAATTTATCATTTCGCATTGTGTATTTATCCCCTGCTAATATATCATATAATATTATATATTATCATTAACTGTATGTATCATATTCAGAGACATGCTAGAGAAAGTTTGCATTTTCAATGAAAGCTTGTACAACTCAGAAAATGACAAATACTGTTCACTGAGACTTGATTTATTGATTATCTAAACTTAAGAAAGTGATGGAGAAAATTTAATAATTTAGATTCTACTTTAAAATCTCAAGCATGTAACTTTTTTGGGCAAGATCTGGTTATTAAATATTCACTAGCACACTTCTAAATTGTTGTCAGTAGGCTGTGGGTTTTGGGAGGTTAGTGTATTATTTAAATTTTCTATTTCCCCAAATAAGTAGTGGAATGTGCTTGAAATAAGCACTTGTTGAATTGGATTGAGGACCAGAGAGGATATCTCATAGTTTCCTAGAATGTCACAACTGGATGGGCATTTAGAAATTGTTGAATTCACTCCCCCCCTTACACAGGAGAGGAAACTGAGACCCAGAAAATGAGATAAACAGGAGAGCAAGGCTACTTAGGAATCCAGTATCAATCATGGCCTCAAACTCTCCTAGCCCTTCTTGAATTGGCAAATAAAGAGATGCAAGACTGGCAGGGTCCAACCTAGGGCTAGAATTGGACTCGTGACATTCTCAGCTCTTGGTTATTGGACCTGACCCCTGGAACCACCTCAACCCTAGCAGTCCTGAGGTGCCTCACACTAGGGCTAGTGGTCCCTAATTCCTGTTGAACTGGGGGCCAATAGGTGAGAAGGCACTTTCTCCACCAGCCAGTTTTCTTTTGGCCCAGTCAACTCTAGGCTGTGGTTAAGGTACATCAGCGACACTTGGTGGTGTTACCTCAGAATTGCAGCCTGGCTGGTACTGCAAAAAGCCTTGGACCAAGAATGAAGAGGGTGGGGAGTGGGATCTCTCTGCAGCACTCCATTCCATGATCACCATGGACCTGGGGACATGAAACTATGAAATGTTAGAGCCAGGAGAAGAATTAGGGTTTTGTTTTGTGTTTTTACTTAGAAAAAGTAATTTGTATCATTTTCCCCCCATTGCTAGAAGAGACTTTGGTGGCCTTCATTTTGCAGCTGAGAAAACTTTTGATATATTTCTCTCTCCCAAGGGTGTGCTGGAGCCAGCTCCAAATGGAGAGCCGATTGTTAAATCTTTGGCATGAGCATTTACACCTTGGAAATCAGCAAATGTTACATATTAGGGCTTGATTTATTGTTTTCTTATTTGCGTTGGGCAGCTAAGTAGTGCAGTGCATAGAACACTAGTTCAGGAGTCCAGAGGACTTGAGTTCAAATCTCACCTCAGACACTTGACATTTACTAGCTGTGTGACCTTGGGCAAGTCACTTAACCCCAGTTTCCTCAGCCTGGGTCATCTCTCGTCATCCTGATAAATATCTGGTCACTGGATTCAGATGCCTTGAGAAGTGAGGCTGGTGACCTGCACAGCCCTCCCTCACTCAAAACAAAGTCAAGTGCAAGTCATGTCATTATTTCTCTGATGGCATGGTCTTCTTTGGCAATGAAGGATGAACATACCATCTTACTTGAATAGATTCAGGAAAGTGATGAAGATGCTAATTAACTTAAGTGTGTTGTGAAGGCTTTTTTTTCAGAGTTGATTGTTAAATATTTCCCAGAATACCCCTGACTTCTCCTACCAATAGAAACATGATAGTACAGAATACACACACACACACACACACACACACATATTTAAATTAATTTTATTTATTTTCAGTGTTCTCCAATCACTACCATATAACTTATATTTTTTCCCCTCCCTCCCTCTTTCCTCCCTGAGATGGCATGCAATTTTATATAGGTTCTACACATACATTCCTATTGAATACATTTTCACTATAATCATGCTGTGTAGAAGAATTAAAATGAATGGGAGAAATCATATAACAAACCAAAACATAATACTCACACACACACAAAAAAATCTGCTACATTCTGCGATTGAATTCCATAGTTCTTTCTCTGGATGTGGAAGGCATTTTGCCTTAAAAGATCATTGGGAATTTTTTTAAGTCCTTGCATTGCAATGAAATTCCAAGTCTACCAGAAAAAAACTCTTGCATACTGTGGTTGTTGCTGTGCACAAAATTCTCCTGGTTCTGTTCCTTTCACTCAGCATCAGATCATATAAGTCTTTCCAGGCCTCTCTGAAGTCTTCTTGTTCATCATTTCTTATAGCATAATAGTATTCCATTACATTCATATACCATAATTTATTCAGTCATTCCTCAATTGATGGGCATCCCCTTGATTTCCAGTTTTTGGTCACCACAAAAAGTGCAGCCATATTTTTGTACATGTGGGACCCTTTCCCATTTTTATGATCTCTTAGGGATACAGTCCTAGAAGCACTGGGGTCAAAGGGTATACACATTTTTGTAACCTTTTGGGCATAGTTCCAAATTGCTCTCTAGAATGGTTGGATCAGCTCACAACTCCACCAACAATGAATTAGCGTTCCAACTTTCCCACATCCTCTCCAACATTTATCATCTTCCTGTTCTGTTATGTTTGAAAATCTGATAGGTATGATGTGGTACTTCAGAGTTGTTTTGATTTGCATCTCTCTAATCAGTAGTGATTTAGAGCATTTTTTTCATATGACTATAGATATCTTTAATTTCTTCCTCTGAAAACTGCCTGTTCATATCCTTTGACCATTTATCAATTGGGGAATGGCTTGTATTTTTGTACATTTGACTCAGTTCTCTATATATTCTAAAAATGAGGCCTTTATCATAGACACTAGTTGCAAAAATTCTTGCCCAGTTTTCTGCTTCCCTCCTAATCTTGGTTGCTTTGGGTTTGGTAGTGCAAAAACTTTTCAGTTTAATGTAATCAAAATTATCCATTTTGCACTTCATAATGCTCTCTATGTCTTCTTTAGTCCAAAATTCTTCCCTTCTCCATAAATCTGATAAATACACTATTCCTTGCTCCACCAATTTTTCCACAGTATCAGTCTTTATACCTAGATCCCATTTGGACTTTATTCTTGCGTACAATGTCAGGCATTGGTCTATGCCTAGTTTCCACCACACTGTTATCCAGTTTTCCCAGCAATTTTTGTCAAACAGTGAGTTCTTATCCCAGAAGCTGGGGTCCTTGGGTTTATCAAACAGTAGATTGCTATATTCATTGCCTACTGTGTCTTGAGTACCTAGCCTATTCCACTGGCTTACCGTTCTTTTTCTTAGCCTGTACCAAATGGATTTAATAATTGCTGCTTCATAATGCAATTTGAGATCTGGTAGCGCTAGGCCACTTTCCCTAGCATTTATTTTTATTAGTCAGAATATATTTTTTAAAAAAGAGAGACAGAGAAAAAAAAAAGCAGCTCAGCAAACTTCGCCAATACATAAACAGCATAGTACCAGAAAGATCAATGATTTTGGAGTCAGAGGTTGTTGTCACTGAGTTGTTTAAGTTATGTTTCACTCTTCATGACCCCATTTGGGGTTTTCTTGGCAAAGATATAGGAGGGGTTGGCAATTTTCTTCTCCAGTTCATCATACAGATGAGAAAATTAAGGCAGACAGAGATAAGTGACTTGCCCAGGGTCATATAGCTAGTAAGTTTCTGAGGCTGGCTTTGAACTCAGTTCTTGCTGGCCCTCTATCTACTGCACCACCTAGCTACCCCTAAAACCTTCTATAAAGGCTAATTATTATTATCCCCAGAGATCAGCACAAAGTAAGTAGCTTAATAATTGCTTGTGGAGTAAATGAATGAATGTAGCTCAAATCATTCCTTTTGTAGAGAGGAGTAACCGGAGTCCAGAGAGTCCAGGGCCACTTAGAACAGTGGAAGGCTATGATAATCAGTATATCAAGAAATAAACTTTTATTAAAGTACCATTGTGCTTTCATTATGTTATTATTTATTCATTTATTATGTTGTTATCTATTTATTTGTTTATTAATAAGACAGTTGATGGTTTAGGCATTATGCTTCATGGTGGAGTTCTCAGTTAACAATGGAATGGGGTTGAGAATAGACCCCTGCCTGCTGACTTTCTCCCTAGGCCTCTTTCCAGCTCCCTAGATTCTTGCAGTTGTGAAAGTGAGAGGATAAACTGTCTGCAGTTGTGCTGAAAGCCTTCTTTTCCAAGGCACCCTTAGACTGGAGAAGGGGTCACACTGACTACTGTTCCAGCCCTTTAAATAAAGGCACCATCTGGAGGAATTGGGGGAGGGACCACCCCTTGGGGGATGCTTGGACCCCAGCTGGAACCCCTCTTCTCCTGAATGACTTACATTGTTTGCATTTCCCAGCAGTTTCTGGGATCTTATTAGTATAAATTTCCTGCAACAAGGCTGAGCTGGACAGTGTCTCAGGAGGCCAGGCAGGAGGCCTGCAGCCCCTCCCTCCTCTCTGTTCTCTCCGTCCTTCCAGCTTCTATTTGGACATTGTTGCCTGCTGAGACTGGGAAGGGGAGCTATTTCTCTGCTAGGCTTGGCGGAAAATTGATGCCTGGCCCCTAGTCTGGGGGTGAGAAGATGCTTGGAAAGGATGCTAGGGAGGGTCAGCTCCTAAGGTTTCCTTGGCATGGGGACTTTGAAGTGGCTGCCTCCAGCTGGATGAGGACAGGACTGGCCAACTGGGCAGGGGAGAGGAGAAAAAGAATAGAGAGAGGGCAAGAGAAAGGATAGATCCAAGCCCTCTGTTCTTCCATCCCCACTGACCTGGGGGCTAGGGTCTGAGCCCCTCAGAAGCATCTGATATCAGAGCTGGGAGGGGTTGTTGTGTTCTCAGAGAGGACCATGACATCAGGAAAATGATGCCATGTCTTGCAAGTGAGTTGGATTTAAACGAGGGAGGGCTGTGAAAGGTTACCAATCACGGGTCTCCTCCAGAGCCATCTGGGTCCAGTGGCCAGATATAGCTCAGGATAATAGGAGATGGCCCCAGCTGGGAGAGGCAGTAGAACAGGGAATGTCAAAGTTAGGAAGATCCTTAGAACACAGAATGTCAGAGTTGGGAGGGCCCTTAGAACAGGGAATGTCAGAGCTGGGAGGGATTTTACAGCAGAAAATGGTAGGTAACATAGCATAGAATATTATAATTTTGAGAGACCTTTGAAATCATCTAATCTAAATCCCTCATTTTACAAGAGAAGAAACTGAGGATAGTCAAGTTAATACTAGCTAATAGCTAACATATAACAATTTTTATGTGCCAAGCACTATGTGAAATGTTTTACATTTTTATAGTAATTCTAGGAGGTAGGTGATATTGTTTATCTACAATTTTAAGGTTGAGGAAATGGAAGCAGGCATTGGTGCAGTGACTTGCCCAGCTGTGGAAGTCGAGATAAAATCACTAGCTGTGTGAATGTTTGCAGATGGATTTGAACTGAGATCACTTTGATTCTCTATGCCTTCACGTCTATACATGGTTGTATATGTATATATTCACATACATACCCCAATTTAGTGACATCAATATTTGGTAGGTACTCTATAAAGTCTTCTTCCAGGGAGGTGACTCCTGGATTTGTAAGGCTGTACCAACTGGGGATGGGCTCTGGCAGATTCTGCCGAGCTGGAGAAGTGTCTCAGATAGTCTCAGAGATAGAAAGTCTGTCTCTTAACTGAGGAGCATCCTAGAAATGTTCTGGGAACAGGCTGTTCACTGGAACTGGATGATGAGAGGAGATACCAAGACTAAACCCAAACAATACCTGCCCTCAAGGAGTGTATACTCTCCTGGGGGTGGGGTACAATTTGTTCCCAGATAAATACAATCCAATTAGTTTGAGGATCAGGAGAGTATTAACAACTGGGAGACTGGAAAAGGGACATCTTAGTAGATGGCCTATGGACTGAGCCTTAAAAGACCCTGAAGACTCTCAGATGCAGAAGTGAGGAGAGAAGGTGCTCCAGGCTTGAGGGAAAGCTTGAGCAAAGGCAAGGACGTGGGAGATGAGTTGTGGGGAGGAAGTGGCAAGTTGGCTAATTAGACTGAAACGTAGAGTGTGTGAAGGCGAGTAATGTGAGAGAAGGCTTCGAAGTTTGGTGTGAAGTGGATTGTAGAGAACCTTTGACATTAGATTCAGAAGTTTGTATTTTTTTCTAGAAACAGGGAACCAACATGGATTTTTAAGAGGGGAATGACTGGTAAGACCTGTGCCTTAGGAAGATGATTTTGGTAACTCTGTGGTGAGTAGATTGGAAAAGGGATAGACTGAATGCAAAGAGGTCAGTTAGGAGATGATCACAATAGTCTAAGAGAAAAGAGATGTGGGACTGAGCTGGAGACAGGCTCTGTGAGTGAAGAGGACTGTACTGGACCTGGAGGCAGGAAGACCTGAGTTCAAATCCAGCCTTAGACATTAACTAGCTGTATGACTTTGGTCAAATTGCTTAACTTCTGTTTGCCTCAGTTTCCTCAACTGTAAAATGGAGATAATATATGTAAAAAGTGTGTTTAGCACATGGTTGTTGTCTTTTGTTCTTGAAAAGGACCAAAATGACATCACCATGATAAAGTGAAGTTTCAGTGTGTCCGACTGTGACTGATCAGACCAATACAAGCTTGGAATGCTCTAACACAGATTGGGCACAGAAAGTCCTTGTAAACATTTGGGGTGGTTACTCCAAATTTGCGCATCCTACGTTTCATTTATGCTGTCTCAATTCTGCTTTGCTCAGTGAGCACAGCACCTTTTCTGATGTGAGCATGCCATGCTGAGCAGTCCTGTATCAGTGTCTCCCATGTCCCATAATCAAATCCAAAGATCTTGAGAGAAATCTTGAGAGTGTCCTTGTATCGCTTCTTTTGACCACCATGTGATCGCCTGCCCCATGTGAGTTCTCCATAAAATAGTCTTTTTGGCAAGCACACATTTTGCATTCGAACAACATGACCAGCTCATTGGGGTTGCCCTCTGAAGCATAGTGTGACTGTCTGGCTGTTTACTTTGAGCAAGGACCTCAGTGTCTGGTACCTTATCCCTCCAGGTGATCTTCAGAATCTTCCTAAGGCAATTCAAATGGAAGCGATTCAGTTTCCTGGCATGGTGCTAGTAGACTGTCCATGTTTTGTAGGCATATAATAATGAAGTCAGCATAATGGCTCTGTAGACCTTCAGTTTGGTAGTCAGTCTAATACCTCTTCTCTCCCAAACTTTTCTTTGGCGCTCCCCAACCACTGAGCTAGTTCTGGCAATGTGTGTACCAACTTCATTGTCAATGTGTACACCCCTGGAAAGTACACTACCAAGATAGGTGAACTTATCCACAGCATTCAAAACTTCTCCATTTGTTGTAACTGATGGTTTCACATGTGGATGGTGTGGTGGTGGTTGATGGAACACCTGTGTTTTCTTGGTGTTGATTATTAAGCTAAAATTAGCACAGGAAGCAGAGAATTGATCCATACTTTGTTGAATCTGAGCTTCAGAGGCTGCATTGAGTGCACAATCATCTGCAAACAGAAAATCATGCACCAACACTCCTTCCACTTTGGTCTTGACTTGTAGCCTTTTCAAATTGAAGAACTTACAATCAGTACAGTAGTTGACCTTGATTCTGTGTTCATCCTCCTTGAAAGCGTTTGACAACATGGCTGAAAACATCATGCTAAACAGCATGAGAGCAAGCACACAGCCCTATTTCACTCCATTGGTGACTGGGAAGGCGCAAGAACATTGTCCACCATCCAGAACCCAGGCAAACATGCCATCATGAACTTGATGTATAATACGGATAAACTTCTCTGGGTAAGTAAATTTTGCCGTAATTTTCCATAAGCCCTCTTGATTAACAATGTTAAAAGCCTTGATAAGATCTACAAACGTTGTGTACAGACCTTTGTTCTGCTCCTGGTATTTCTCTTGGAGTTGTCAGGCAGCAAATACAATATTGACTGCTCCTTGGCCCTTTCTGAAGCCATACTGACCTCAGGTATATGGCCATCTTCCAAGTGAAGGATCAATCTACTAAAGAGGACTCTAGCAAGAATATTGCCAGCAATGACTAAGAGAGAGACCCCTCTGTGATTGTCACAGGACAATCTATTCCTTTTACCTAGACTGGTTTGATGAAAATGATGGGGAAATCCAGAAACTGCTAAATGGAAAACGAGAATTCCACAGGATTTACCAGTAGGATAGTTCATCCATCTCTAAGAAGGTAGCATTTATTTCCATCAAAAGTAAAGTACAAGACGGGGGGCAGAGCCAAGATGGTGGAGTAAAAAATGAATCTGCTCTAGCTCTCCCCACATAGCCCATAAAATACCCGTAAAAAATTACTCTAAACAAATTCTAGAGCAGGAGAAGCCACAAAATGACAGAGTGAAACAGATTTCCAGCCCAAGACAGTCAGAAGGCTGACAGGAAGGGTGTATTGCACCAGGCTTGGAACACAGCGCAGCCCAGCCTGGGTGACATGGCAGAGACAGGACTGGAGTAGGTTTCAGGGCATAGAATCACAGGTAGCAACTACAATTCCCAGATTTATCAACCCACAAATGCCAGACAGTTCCAAAGGTCAGTAAGAAGGCTCTTTCACCTGGGTGAGAGGGGAGCATGGTCTGGCCCCAGCCCAGGGCAGTGGCAGCCACTGTGGCAGCAGCGTCCACTTTTGGAGACTTGGCCTAAAGATGTTGGGGGAATTGAGCAGCTGATCTTGGTCTCAGTCCTGAGTGGTAGTCCTGGGGTGAGGAGAAGTGCTGGCATGGTGGAGCTGGTGGTGGCTGTGGAGAGGGAATCCTATTGGCAGTTCAAGAGCAGAAATGAGTGCTTGTAACTGCTCACAGGCCAGGAGAGGAGTAAACTCCTTTCCCTTGATTGTGCCACCTTGGAGGAACTGAGAACTTGCAGGTCCCTAGAGATATCTCAGAGAACAGCTACACAAAACCTCTGAAGCCTAGGGTAGTATACCCTACACTTGACACATGACTCAAAAATCAAGTAACTGGGAAAATGCCCCCAAAAGGGAAAAAAATGAGACTATAGAAGATTACTTTCTTTGTGAAAAGGTATTTCTTCCATCCTTTCGGATGAGGAAGAACAAAGCATAACATCAGAGGAAGACATCAAAGTCAAGGCTTCTACATCCAAAACCTCCCTCAGAAAAATACATGCATTGATCTCAGGCCATGGAAGAGCTCAAAGAGGATTTTCAAACTCAAGTAAGAGAGGTAGAGGAAAAATTGGGAAGAGAAATGAAAGCGAGGCAAAAAAATCATGAAAAGTGAGTAAACAACTTGCTAAAGGAGACCCCCCACCAAATGCTGAAGAAAATAACACCTTTAAAAATAGACTAACTCAAATGGCAAAAGAGGTCCAAAAAGCCAGTGAGGAGAAGAATGCTTTAAAAAGCAGAACTGGCTATGGAAAAGGGGGTTCAAAAGCTCACTGAAGAAAATAGTTCTTTAAAAATTAGAATGGAGCAGATGGAAGCTAATGACTTTATGAGAAACCAAGAAATTACAAAACAAAACCAAAAGAATGGAAAAATAGAAGACAATGTGAAATATCTCATTGGAAAAACAACTGACTTGGAAAATAGATCCAGGAGAGATAATTTAAAATTATTGGTCTACTGGAAAACAATGATTAAAAAAGAGCCTAGACGTCATCTTCAATAGCCTGGGAGCCCCAAAGGGACTGGAACAGATATTCTCAACTGTAAAAGGGAGATAATATTTATAAAATGTGCTTATCACATAGGAGCCATATAAATGCTAGTTATAATATTTTTATACCAGGATCCAAGAGATTGAAAAGAGATTTGGAGTTCAGAGAGGGAAGAGAAGTCTCTATGGGCTGGGCTGGGGAGAACAAATCAGGAAAGGAGGTTCTAGCTTAACTAGGCCTTGCTGAATGGGTAAGATGGACCCCATTGTGACCTTATACCCCTAGCCCTCTGTGAGATCTTCAGGCACACCCCTACCCACCCATGGAGTACACACATACGAGCACACACAGAATGCAGGTACAGACATATAGGTACAGATATGATGGGCAGGGGCTGGGGTCTAGCCTGCTGCTGTCAAGCCTGGGCAAGTGGAGCTTGGATTCCTGGACCACCCTGCTGCTTTCCCCCATGGGACCCATGACTTCCTCTCACCCCAGCATGCCATGGGGTCATCCTCCCCCTGACTTAAGTTTCTGACCCTGGGGGTGTTGGTGCCCTGCTTTGGAGGAGGCTCATTCATTTAGTCATTCAACATGTGAGCTCACACTCTCAGCGGTGCCTCAGGGGCTAAGAAGAAGGTGGTCTCACTGGCTCCCTGGCCTCAGAGAAGCTTACAGTCTAACAAGGAGCCTGGGAGGAGGGCACAAGATAGAGTGGGACCACAGGGAAAAAGAGAAATCTGGAAGTTCACAGGAGGGAGAGAAGGCTGAGGACTGGAAGGGGAGCCTGGAAAGGCCAAGTGGAGGAGGCATTGGCCACTCAAGCTAGGCCCTAAGGGATGGCTAAGATTTCACTGGGAGGAGATGGAGGGAGAGAGAACATTCCAGGCAAGTGCCTGAGAATGCTCACAGTCCCCCTCCCCACCCTCATGACCCCATTAGAGCTAATGCTTTCTGCATCAGCAGGTTTCAGCCTTGGGTCAGTGGTTAAGGGAATAAGCATCTTAACAGCTTTTTATATCCCTCATGGAGAGTAGGGGCTGCTCCCCTTATATGGGGACAAGAGGCCTCACCTGTCTTGTCAATAACCTGGGAGCCCCAAAGGGACTGGAGCAGATATCCAGCCCCATTGCCTCCACCCCCATGAGTCATTGTGGTCTTCTTCCCTCCCTTACTGTCCCCGTCAAAACTTAGGGAGCCTAGAGTGTAAGAAGTCAATGCTGTGTGTGTGTGTGTGTGTGTGTGTGTGTGTGTGTGTGTGTGTGGTGAGAAGAATCTGTGGGACTTTTCTCCTGGACACAGACCCCTAGGTCATAGGGAGAGGGGCAGTCAGTGCCGGGGTTCTTTCTCGGCGGTGGTGGGGGGTTTAGGAGTTGTGGTATAGAAAGAAGAGGGGTCTTCTACCACCAAGCTCCAAGCCACAGCTCTGGAAATGGCCTCCCCTCCTCAAAAAAAAAGACCCCCAAAACAAAACGAAATAGGACTGGCTGCTTTTCTTTTTTCATCAGAGACAGGTATGTGGGGAGCCCCAAAATACAGAGGAGAAGGAGATTGAACTCTGGCTCAAGGCCAATAGGACTGGATCTCTTGATCTTCAGTTGGGGAAACTGAGGCAAGCAGCCCTGTGGGTGAGGGAGGAAGAAAATGAATCTTTTCTGCAGAAGGGAAGAGCTGTTGTTCTTTCTCTGTCACTAAAAATGGAGGTAGCTAGGTGACATAGTGGATATAGTGCCAGGTCTGGAGTCAGGAAGACTCATATTTCTAAGTTCAAATCTAGCCTCAGATACTTACTAGCTGTGTGATCCTGAGCAAGTTACTTTATCCTCAGTTTCCTCATCTATTAATTGAGCCGGAGAAGGAAATGGCAAACTACTCCAATATCTTTGCCAAGAAAACCTCAAATGGGGCAACGGAGAGTTGGACATATCAGAAATGACTGAACAACAAAAAGTCACTCAAAATTCTACTTCTGGAGAAAGAGAGGGTGGGCAGAGGAGTATAGGGTGTGTGTGTGGGCGGATCCTTATATGTATTGAAATTAGTGTATAAATTTCACCTGTATTTGAGTGGGGTCTGAGTGTGGGTCTGTGTGGGATCTCCATTACCAGCCCAGGAATCTCAGCTGCTCCTGGGACTCATTCCTGGTCCCCAGGATCCAAAAGGAAAGATCAGCTTTCCAGGAGAAAACCCAGAATAGCTGGGGACAGACAGCCCCTAGGGAGGAGCTCTGGTTCAGATGACCGCCAGGATGGAGCCCCTGGGCCTTGGGGAGCTGGGGCACCACCTGCCTCGTCCTATAGAGGATTTTCCTAGTCCCCTCCCCTGTTAGCCATCCCTTCCCCACTTCAGGCCAGGGCTCTGAGTCACTTAAAAGCCAGGGCTCTGAGTCACGTAGAGGTCAAGGCCCTGCGTCATTCAGGAGCCAGGCTTCCACCAGAAGTGGAGCTGTCTTTTCATAGGAGGGCCTTTGAGGGGTAGTGGTAGTGGTGGGAGCTTCCCCTGATCTCTGGTGTAAGGGGCACTGCTTCCTGATGCCTCTCCATGACAAGGGGTTAATCTGGAGAATTGAGAGGTTGAGCTTTGCCTGAGGCTGTGGGAGAGAGAGCACACACAGTCTTTGGGTCAGTTTCCAAGTCTCAGATGCTGAGGAGTCCCCACCATTCTCTCAGCAGGACCTCTGGGAGAACTTGTTTCTCTTAGCCACCCATATCTAATCATTTCCCTAGACCTGGTCATTCTACCTTCTTCCTGTTCATTCTAAAATATATATCCCATTGCCATGGCCTCTATTCTCTATCCTTATGCTCCCACTTTAAATCAGTCCTTCATCTAATCCATCCATCCATCCTTCCATCCATCCATTGATCCTTCCTTCTTCCTGTCTAACTCTTTATCCATTTATTATTTTGTCTATCATCTATTTATCCATTCACCCTTCTATCTATCATCTATCTCTTGATTCGTCCATCCACCCATCCATTTAATAAGTATCTCCTTGTCTAGGCTATTATGACAGCCTCCTAACTAGCTTCTGGTCTCTCCCTTTCTAATTTTTCCCACAGAAGCTGACAGATTAAATTTCCTTAGACCCAGTTTATTTCAACCAACATTTACTAATCACCTACTGTATGCAGGATCTTGTGCTTTATTGGGAACATAAAGATGACAGCAAAATCCTTACCTTCTAAGAGCTTATAAACTAATGGTGGAAAGCTGCTCAAGTATGACAAACAATAGGATATTATAATAGAAATTATAAGAAATTCAATTATAATCAATGAGTATTTATTAAGTGTCTGTTGTGTACAGACACTGGGAAAGATTGAAAAAAGAAACAGTGCTTGACCTCAAGAAGTTTACATTTGTCTTGGTAGAGGGAAGAAGATGCCACGTATCTGGAAAAGCAACCTATGGTCACATTGCCAATGCTTGTTTGGCATTTTCTGTGAGATTTAGCACTGCCCAGAGTCACACACAGCTCATATCTGAGGTAGAAGCTGAAAGTATTTTATAAACATGCTCTCCTTTGAAATTCCCAACAACTCTCATCTCATTTCACAGATGAGGAAACTGAGGCAGACAGAAGTTATGACTTGGCAGCCATGTGCTATGGTAGCACAATATCCTGGAGCCAGGAAAACCTGAGTTCAAATGAGACCTCAAAACCTCTCATTTACTGAGGGACCCTGGGCAAGTCATTTCACTTCTGCCTGACTCTGTTTCTTCATCTAGAAAATGGGGATAATAGAATACCTACCTCCCAGGGTTGTGGTAAGGATAAACTGAGATAATATTTGTAAAGTGTTTTGAAAGTCTTAAAGTGCTATGTAAATGTAATTTATTATTATCGTTACTATTTAGTATCATTCAAAGTCATACGCAGTTAGTATGTGTCTGAGGTTGGATTTGAACTGACCCCAAACCCAATGCTGTGCGCTCTGTGGTACCTCCTAGAGGTCTCCTACCTGAGCTGTCCTTTCTTCCCAGATGAAAGGTCTGCTCTTTGTATATTGTATTTATTCTATGATGTGAAGTCTGTATATTCAAAGAAAGCTCAAGAAGACAGCCCTAATAATTGGGAGTGGGGGGTGAATCAGAAAGTGCCTCTAAGAGACATGCATGGCAGGTGAACTGTGCTTGGAAGGAAGTTTGGGGTTCAAGTGAGGGAGGGAAAAAGGGGGAAGAGGGAGGTATTCCAGGAATGGATAAAGGCAAGAGATGAAAAGTTGTATAAGGGCAACAACCAAGTCGACCAGTTAGAGGTTACTGGATAATGGGTGAGAACTACTAGACACCTGAGAGGGGAGAGATCACTTTCACCTGGCAGGCAGTGGAGGGGGAAGGACATGAAAAGTTTTATGGAAGAACTTGCTGGGTCCTGGAGGAAGGAAGAGGGGAAGAAAAGAAGGGAAGGGGGAAAGAAAGGAGGGAGGAAGGAAGAAAGAGAAGAAGAAAGGGATGGAGGGAGGGAAAATGGAAGGAGGGTGGGAAGGAAGGAGGAAGAAATGAAGGATAGAGGGAGAGAAGGAAGGAGATAAGGGAAGGAAGGAAGGAAGGAAGGCTTGCAGGACAAATGGGTGGATCACTTTACATGGAGATAGGGAGAGACAGTATGGTTGGGCAGAGTAGGGAGAAGGCAGGAAAAGCACAGGGGCTCGAAAGTAGCCGAATTTGGTACAATATGCCAATGTCTGCTATTTCTATGATACTTTAATGTTTGCAAATATATTAACTCATTAGAGTCTCATAAGAACTCCTATCAGAGGTATTGTCTTCAGTCAATCAATTAAAAGCATTTATTAAGAGTTTACTATATGATGGGCATTTTTATAAATAAGGAAAATGAGTCTCCAGAGAAAGGATGTGAACTCAGGTTCACTTGACCTCCAGATCCAGAACTCTCTACACACTGACCCCTAAGAGATAGAGTACTTAGGGGATAAGGCTATTATGGTACCTGGAACCAAATCGTGGAAGGAGCACATTGAATCCCAGGGTTGGGTGTGTACACATCAGTCTGACTTAGCTAGAGACCAAAGTCTAGACTCCACAGGAGTCATCTGCATCCCTCTTTGCATTTTCCAAGTGTTTCGTCTCTCCAGACTTCATTTGACAGATGGGAAAACTGAAGTCCAGGGAGGTAAGATAGTTACTCAAGGACAGTAAGCAGAAGAGATAGAATTTCAACTCTGGTCCTCTGACTCCAGGTGAGCCCATGGACTACCTGTCCTGGAGCGCTACTCCCCTTCTCCCTTCCTCTTTAGCATCCCTGCCCTTCCTGTCCTATATCCCAGGCTCATTCCTACTGGCATCACGCCCCCTGTTCAGCTACATCTTAATCCCTTCGGTCAATTCTAGTTCTCAGTCGGCCAAAACTTAGGGCATCACCCAGCTAAGTACTTCATTCTAACCAATGTGGTACAGGCAGAAAGAACAGTGTGCTGGAAAGAGTGCTGGCACTCTTCTTCAAAAGAGAAGAAAGTTCAGAAGACAACCTCCACAAGCAGGGCAACTTTGTTACTACCATGTGAAACTGATCATATCCTGTAAAAAGGCAAACTGTAACAGACGTTCACAGTTTCATATACATCTCTCTTATTCTTTGCATATTGAAACATCCATTTTAAAAAAGTTTATGAAAAAAGGTTTTTTTTAAAAAAACACTGACCATATTATTTGGAGAGACCTGAGTTTAAAACCTTCTTCTGACTCTAACTTTTACGATTAATAATAACTAGATTTTTTATTATTATAAGTAGATAGACTGATGGCAGAGGGGGAGAGAGTGTGTGTGTTTTATATATATATATATATGTGTGTGTGTGTGTGTGTGTTTTCATCCTTCATTGCCAAAGAATGTCATCAGAGAAATAATGACATGACATGCACTTGACTTTGTTTTGAGTGAGGGAGGGCTGTGCAGGTCACCAGCCTCACTTCTCCTCCAGAGCCATCTGAATCTAGTGACCAGATATTCACCAGGATGACTGGAGATGATCCAGGATGAGGCAATTGGGGTTAAGTGAGTTGCTCAAGGTCACACAGCTAGTGAGTGTCTCAAGTGTCTGAGGTGAGATTTGAATTCAGGTCCTCCTGACTCCTGCACTAGTGCTCTATCCACTGCTCCATCTAGCTGCCCAATATATATATATATGCATATATACATATATATGCATACACAATATATATACATATACAATATATATACACACACTATATATATACACACAAAAACATAAAGAGAGTATATACACACATATATACTTTCTATATATAATTTATTTATTCATAATTTGATGGTCTCTAGTCACACTATTGTGTAAATAATCTTAGTTGACCCTCCTAATGAGCAGGTGAAATAGGTACAGGTGCCCCCATTTTATAGATGAGGAAAGTAAGGCTCAGAAAGGCTAAATAATTTGCCCACAGTCACACAACTAATTAACACGAGAGGCATTTTTTGAATCTTTCTTCAATCTGAATCTAATGCACCTTTTGCTACATCAGATTGCCTTCTCAACTAACTGTGTGACTACAGAACGTTGCATTTTGTTCTGAATCTCAGTTTTTTCTCCTATAAAATGGGGTCATTAATCCCCCTGTAGGCACTACCTCATGGTTTTGTTGGAATGGCCAGATGATGCAGTGCACAGAGTGCTGGGGCTGCGGTGAGAAAAACTCATTTTCCTGAGTTCAAATCTGGCCTCAGACACTTCCTAGCTGGGTGACCCTGGACAAGTCACTTCACCCTGTCTGCCTCAGTTTCCTTATCTGTAAAATGAGCTGGAGAAGGAAATGACAAACCACTCTGGTATCTTTACCAAGAAAACTCTAAATGGGATCACAATTGAACAATAACATGGATTTATTATGAAGATCAACATGAGATAAATGAATACAAAATGAACACACTACGAAGGCACCACAAGGCACAAATTGCTGGGCCTGGAGTCAGGAAGATCTCAGTTCAAATCTAGCCCCAGATACTTCCTAGGTGCATGACCCTGAGCAAGACACTTTACCCTTTGGGTGCCTCAGTTTCTTCATCTGTAAAATAGGGATAATAAGTCTTTCCTTCACAGGGTTATGGTGATGATAAAAGGAAATAATATTTGTAAATTACTTTAGTGAACATGCTAGCTATTATCATAATTATTACACATATAAACTTTATGATTAAGATGCTTTGCAATCTCAAAGCGTTACATAAATATTAGCTATTATTTAGTATTATCTTTATCATTATTTCCTCCGGGTGTTGCGCTATATATGACTGTTTCCTACTTTTGTGCCCATAATCAGACTTCAGATTCCTTGAGGACAAGGGGCAGACACCTTAGAAGTCAGATGAAACTCTTACTTCTCACTTCATCTTCATTCAAGGCTCAACTCAGCTGCCATCTCCTATAGGAAGCCTTCCCTGATCTCTAAATTGTCAGTGTTTTCTCTCTTTTCTTTAATAATCTCATATTAACTTCACAGTCTGCGTGTTGGATCCCTAAAATTCTACTGGAATTTCATCTCCTTGAGGGCAAGGGAATGTTTTATTTTGGTCTGTCTTTGTATCCCCCCACAAGGGAGTCAAGGGTTAAATTATCAGTATGAACAGAGATATCTTGGAAACGGGCAAACACTACAAAATCAGGGCTTGATTTATTTTTTTGTTGCTCATTTCTAGACTTAAGAAAATGACAGAGAAAATAGAGAAAAACGCAGATTAAACTTGAAAGTGTGTTGTTTCTTTATTCCCTGCCCTCCTCTCCCCTTCGCTTTGAACTGAATAGATACTTTAAAAAAACAGTTTGTTGCTGAATCAAACTGAAACATCACTTGCTTTGGGTGGGAAAACTGAGGCTGGAGGGGATAGAGAAATGTTCCTGCATAGGACAGGGCCTCCCAGAAGTCCATGAAGTCCATGCCCAGTGTCACAGGCAGGAAAGGAAAGTACTGATTGACTTCCTACCTGAGAATTTATCGTTGCTTGACTTTTGTTTTCGAAGACCTTGATGTCAGGAAGGTGATTCTGTTTGGATTGGATGCAAGGGAATTGGATTTAAGTGAGGGAGGGCTGTGCAAACTCACCAGCCTCACTGTCTCCTCCGGAGCCATCTGGGTCAAGTAGCATGATATAGATCAGGGTTATATCTTGGTGGTAGGAAGGGGACACACAGGAGCAGTCCCAGGAGAGAATGAGTGTTCAAAAATAGGACCCCTGCTTACTGCTGCCCAAACCATAAATGGCTCCTCGAAGCCACATCCTCAGGGGAATGAATGGGGTGGACAGTGCCCAGACCCAGACTGAGACTAAAGCACAACTCTCTGCTCCTGCTCAAACCTGAACCGGATTGACACGGGAGCAGCACAGAACTTAGCTGGATCATGGTGAGTACGGCTGAACACAGTGATCCTCTCCAGAGTAAGCCCATGTGGCAGCGACCCTTAGGCAGGGGATGGGGCAAAGGTACGCAGAATGGGAATAATGTCAGAGTTCTAAGCTAAGGAACCCATGATGGCCAGCTCCCACTGGCAGGCAGTGTGGTGGACTGAAGAGAGGGCTGACTTTAGAAGCAGAAAGACTGAGTTCAAATTCTGCCTTTGTGTGACCCTGGGCCCAAGAACGCAAATGGTAGAATGATTGGTTCCTCTCCATCGGCAGAGAGAGCTTCTGCAGGGGCAATTCCCTATTCCCAAGAAATCACAGAGAACCCCATGATCCCTCCCCTTCACACCCTCTACAACCCAGTCAAACTACCCTGCTTCTCTCCTAAAACCCTTATTGCTCCCTTAAAGGTGAGACTCCTGCCCCCTACCCCCAACCAATCTAATCATACCAACAAGCATTTATTAAACTCCTATTAAGTGCAAGATACTATTTGATGGGAATACAAAGACAAAACTGAACAATTCTTATCCTCAGGAAACTTGCATTCTATGTGGGAGGGAGGGGTGTGCTCAAACAACACAGGCTAACAGATTAATAAATTATAGATTAATTATATGCAAGATAAGTTGTGGAGGAAGGAGAGAATACTGAGGACTAGGGGGATCAAGAAAGGCTTTCTGCCTTTCCGGTGGTTAACCACCTTTCCGGTGGTTAACGAGTAGAAATTTGAAGGATGCTGGGAGAGGCCAAGGTGAGGAGAGAGGGCACTCCTGGTGTGGGGAACAGCCTGATGAGGAGCACAGAGGTGGTAGAGAGGATGTTCTCCCACCTTTAAAGGAGTGGTAATGTATTTGGGAGAGGGGTAATTAGGGTAGTTTGATTGGATTGTAGAAGATGTGAAGGGGGATCATGTAGAGGGTGCGAAAGGGAAACAAGACTGAAAAGGTAAGACAAAGTCAGAATGTGAAACAGGAGAGTTTATAATTTATCCTAGAGGCAATATTAGGAGCCATGGAATTTGCTTCAGCAGGGAAGTGACATGGTAAGTGATAAGAAGATAATTTTGACTTCTAAGTAGAAGAGAGGGTAGAGAAGGAAGAGCTTGGAAACTGAGAATTCATTTAGGAAGTTGCTGCATTTAACGGAGGCAGAGGGATGAGATCCACTGGAGAGAAAGGGATGGAGGCAAAGGGAATTGTGGGGATAGACTTGACAAGACCAGACCACTGACTAGTTATAGGGAAAGGAACATATAGGAATAAGCATTTATTAAGCACCTACTATATGCCAGGCACATAGTTTTGCAAGTCTCTCCTTTAAAAATCACACAACTCTTAAATGTCTGAGTTGGAATTTGAATTCAGGTCGTCAGTCCCAGCGCTCTCTCCTCCGCAGTCCCTTAGCTATTTAAGAAGGGATATTGGGGATTTGAGGCTTTGGGGAGAAGAAAGAATGGTGGATAGTATTGAATTAACACCTGGGTCCCTTGGAAGGATTGTACTGCCTTCAATAGAAATAGGGAAAACTGGAAGAGGAGGGTTTTGGGGGGAAGGTAAGGAGTTCCGTTTTGACCACATCGAGTTACTGATCTGAACCGCACACCTGGTTGGAAATATTCAGCAAGCAGTTAATGGTGATGTGATGTTACCGCTCAGTAGAGAGACTGGGGCTGGCTATATTTATAGACCTTGAAGTCATCTACATAGCGATGGTAATTAAGCCCATTGGTAACTGATGGGAGAAGCTGGAGAGAGGGGGGAGAGAGAGGACAGAAGGAAGTAGAAGCGAACATTTGCCCAGTATGCCCAAACCAGGCGTAATTCAAAAGCTTACTTTGTCTTGGGGCTGGATTTGCCTTCCCCAGGAAAGGTCCTGGGTTGGTATAAATGGTCTTGGGTTGATTTGTCTTATTGGAGTTCATTGTTTGCAAGAGGAAGATGGGTCTATGAGCAGGTATGGTGCTGGCTGTAGGTAATACAGAACTAGCCGAGTTTCTGAATCTGGGAGTTCTTGGGACTTGGAATCTGACATGTACAAGAAGGTTCCATGGTGGGGATTTGCTCCTTATCTCCTTTGGTGGGGGGGATGTCTGTCCTTCTCTCCTCTTCAGCCCCACCCCTTCCATTTAGGAAAAGTCATCAGAGTTTCTGAGAATGGGAGAGGAGAGAGATGAGGACATTAACTGATCCAGAGAAGGATATGGGGAGTAGAGATGGCAGCTTTCTTCTCTGGGCAAGGTTCTAACCCATGCCTTTGAAACCTGGTGCTGGTTTCCTCAGGTAGCTAGATAGCACCATAGTGCATAGAGTGCCAGGCCTGGAGTTAGGAAGACGCATATCCCTGAGTTCAAACCTGACCTCAGATACTTACTGTGTGATCCTGGCCAAGTCAATTAACCTGATTTGCCTCAGTTTCCTCATCTGCAAAACAAGCTGGAGAAGGAAATGGCAAACCGCTCTAGTGTCTTTGTGAAGAATACCCTAAATGGGGTTACAAAGAGTTGGATATGATGGAAAATGGCTGGAGGGACAACAAAGTTGTTTCCCTGGAAGCATTTAGGCATGGGTTTGAATCCTGGCTTTGCAACTTGCCACCAGCATCTTTGGGCAAGTCATTCTTGTGCTCTGGGTCCATCTGTAAAATGATAGAGTTGGACTAGATCATCTTGAAGGCCCTTTCAGCTCCAAGAGGCTATGAATCTACCAATGGGACCCAGGACAGTAGGAATGAATACACAGAAGTAGCAGGTGAGTTCCTCAGGTGGAAGTCTTGCCTAGGACCCCTCTAGGTTGCCATTCTGTCCTGCCTGGGTCCACAATTTGGCAGGACAAATGGGATGAAGCTTTAGTGGTAGGGAGGAGGGAACTTAACAGAGTAGAATAAAAACTCCTTGAGGGTCTTTGTGCCTAGCACAGTGACTGGCATGTAGTAGAAACTTAAAAAGCTTTTCTTGTTCAATTGCATTTAGATGGGAAACAACATTTCCCAACAGGGAGGGTCATGAGCCCCTGACATGGTGTCCAGAGAAATTCCCAGCCTCAGGAAGGAGACTGGAACCCTGGACCTTGACCTTGACCCTGGGCTAAACAAGCCTCAAAAGTGGGGAAATGAATTCCATGACTGTGGACATGATCATGGGTCTTGTGTTCCATAGACGGACCGACTGTCAGCCGATCAGATCAAGGAATACAAAGGCGTCTTCGAGATGTTTGATGAGGAGGGCAATGGATTGGTGAAGACCAGTGAGCTGGAACGGCTAATGAGCCTACTGGGCATCAATCCCACCAAGAGTGAACTGGGGACAATGGCCAAGGAAGTCGACAAAGACAGTGAGAACCTTGGGCTGGGTACCCACTGGCCCTCTCATTCCTGTTCCATTCATTGACCAGTCTGGGGCAGGGGAGGTAGCACCCATTCTGAAAGGAGAGAGACCTTGTACTTGGGGAGTTCCCAATGGAGAGGAGGGGTGATGCACAACTCCTACTCTCAGGGAATCTCTAGTCTGGTGGGGGAGGAGATAACCCCCATCCTCAGAGAACCTTATCTGAGGAGGAAGACCCACCTTTGCCCTCAGGGAGCCCATGGTCTGAGGGAGAGGGAGGGAAGCAGTTCTTGTCCTCAGAGAGATGAAAGCTCTGGGGCCACTTCACTGAGCACAGACTCCCGAGGTTGCCTCATGTCCACGTTTGATTTTTTCTCTCAGACAAAGGCACCTTTAACTGTGATGGCTTCTTGTCACTAATGGGCATTTATCACGAGAAAGCCAAAAACCAGGATGTTGAGCTGAGGGCAGCATTCAAGGTCTTTGACAAGGATGCCAAAGGTTACATAGACTGGGACACTCTGAAGTGAGACATCTTTGTGTGAGGGGGGGAGGAGGGGGAAGGGTGTGGGAAGGGGATCCTGCATGGGAATGGGGGGGAAGGAGCAGCAGAATATTGTGAGCTTGGCCTCACCAGTACTGGGGATGAAGGCCTTGGAGGAAGAAATTAAATGGGAAACCCTGGATTGATGGGGAGACACACCCCCTGCCTTCAGAGAGCTCACAAACATGACTCTGGAGGGAGGGGTGCAGTCTAAGTAAGTTCCTTACTTATGAGAAACCCCTAGGGCTGAACTGTGGGTAGTAATAAGGGTCAGCCCTGCTTGGTCACTGGCATGAACTACATAAATGGGAGTGTGATAGAGGACAATAAGGAAGCCTTCCTGGAGGAAGTGAGACTGGTTCAGTTTTGTGGGGTTGGGGGATTCCCTGTGCTAGGTACGTGCTCATGAATGCTGGGGAGCCTCTTAATGAGGTAGAGGCTGAGCAGATGATGAAAGAGGCTGACAAAGATGGAGATGGAACCATTGATTATGAAGGTAAGGCACTCTGCCACCCCCACTGCCCCCAGGACCCAAGATTAGGACCCAGCCCATCTCTGTCCCCCAAAGGCCTATTAGTGAGAATCTCCCAACCCAAGGGAACTTTTGGCCCTAGATCCACCTCCTGCCCTTCCCCAAACAAATGCCCAGAGAAGCCCCACAGTCTCTCCAACTGGGCAGGGGCAGAAAGGGTGCCCTTCGCTAGCCTGGCAGCAGAGGGCAATAGAGGCTCAGGAAGGGTACAAGAGCAGGCTCCCTGGGAGCAGTGGGAGCAGGTGTGGAGGCAGGGATCCTGCAACTCCATCACTTTGTGGGTCTGGCTGTGCCTTAATGCAACAGCCTGGGCTCATTTCTCATCTACCCATCTGTATGAGCCTTCTTTTTCTCTGTCTCTCCATCCCTGGTTCTGTTTCTGACTCAGTCACTCTCCTTGTCTGGAACTCTCCTGCCTTTGCCCCCATCTCTCCTGGTCCCTCCCTGTCTGCCTGTGTCTTTGTCCTTTTGTCTCTCCCCTCGTGCCAGACTCTGCCCCCCATCTCTCTCTGCCAGCCTTTGTCGGCCTCTGTCCTTGTCCGTGATCCCTTTCTGTTTTCTGTCTCCATCTCTTTCCCTTCTGTCTCCGCCTGCCCCTCCCTCCTCTCTTCCTTTCTGTCTCTTCTCTCTCTCTCTGTCTGTCCCCTCCCTTCTTTCCTTGGCCTTCTGTCCTCTGCCTTTGTCCCTTTGCCCTGATCCTTCTCCTTCCCCCTCCTCTCTGGAAGGCCTAGGTTTTTCTTTCCTCCTAGCTTCCTCAATGGTGGAAAATTGAGGGACATTTTGGGATGGGGAAACTGAGCTCCAAGCTTGGCTGGCTTGGCTCCACTCTCCTCCTCCCAGCTGGCATAGGGGTAGGGAGGACTGAGACAGTAGTTCCCTTTCAGGGGTGTTCTTGGGGTGCACTGAAGGGGATTGGGAGGGTTTCCCAGTTAGAGCTTAGACTCAGATAAAATACACCTTCCCCTTGGTCATTCAATTACTGGGAGTGGGCTGCCTCTGTAGATTAGGAACACACTCAGTTGTTTATGCTGCGAGTAGATTATCCAGGTCTGGGCAGTTCCCTGCCCAGCCCTCCCCCTCCAACGATGCCACTGAGAATGAGTGGGGAGGATTTGGGGTTCAGAAAACTATTGCCTCTTCTAGGGGGTGGGAATGATCTCTGACTCCCAAATTCATGCCCTCAGAGTTTGTGGCCATGATGACTGGAGAATCCTTTAAGCTTGTCCAGTAAGGATGGATGGATGGCCCGGGTCCTGATTGGTCAACATAGCACCCCTCCCTTGCAAGCCCCTGTTTAATAAATTTTCTTTATAAAGGCTTTCTTTTGGGTCTCACAAATCCCTTCCTGCACCCCTTCTGCTCTGTGCACCCCCTTAACAATCTGTTATGGACTCCCCTGCAGGCTCAGCTCTGGAGGAACCAGGCAGAAGCTCCTGCGGGGGTCAGAGGTGCTGGTACAACTGCCCCCCACCCCATTCTATGCTCACTGCCATTTCAGGATTCTATCAGCTTTGGAATCCTTCCCCCCCTCCCTAAATGCCTCCCCCCAATGGGGAGGGAAGACAGAACAAACAAAAACTCTGGAGAAAGGGAAGGCAAAGTCAAAGGGAGAACCCTTTGGCCAATCCCCATCCCTAGCTCTGGGGTAGCTGAGAACCCTGGTCTCTGGAATCTGAGCTCGCTCTGCATTCTGACTGGAAAATGCAGGCATTACTGGGTCATGAACCATGGATGGAAGTTGCTGAGGCAGATTTAGGATTGATAGGAGGGACTGTCCTCCCCTGAGGCCCAAAGGCCTTCAAGCAGGGCTGAATGACCAGTTATGGGGCAGACTTTAGAGGTTTCTGGTCAAATAGGGGACCTTTGGTCACTTCTAGCCATTTCCACATTCCAACTTGGCATTCCCCTGTGACCTGGAGGAGATCACACTTCCTCTCCCTAGGTACCTTACTTTGCTTTACTTTGTAAAATGGGGAGTTCAGACTTAGCCAGTAAGAACATACACATGTAGAGTGGAGGGGACCTGAGAGGCTGCCCAATCTAACCCTCTCATTTTATAAATGAGGAAATGGAGGCCCGGGGAAGTCAACCACATGGTAAGTGGCAGAGGTGAAATGAGTCACCATTCCCCTTCACCCCCCTCCCTAGGAAGGCCAGAGCTAGGTGTTCACTCTGGATCCTGTTTCCCTTCAACCAGATGACCCCTCTAGAGGCAGGAAGGGACCCCTTCTAGGGCCTAGAGAAGCAAAAGCACTTGGCTCTGGTCACACAGCATGTCCATCAGTATCAAAGGCAGGACAGATAATAATAATAGCTAACATTTATATAATGATTACTTTGTGCCAGGCCTGTGCCAATCTCTTTAAAAATATCATCTCATTTGATTCTCACAAAAACCCCAGAAGACAGCTGCTATTATGATCCCCATTTTAGAATGGAGACAAATAGAAGTTAAATGACTTGCCCAGGGTCATACGGCTCATAAATGCCTGAGGTCGAATTTGAACTCAGGTCTTTCTGATTCCAGGACCGGTGCTCTACCCACTGTGCCACATCAAAGGCCTCTTCTGTTATACCACCCTCCCCTCTCCCATTGTACAGTCACAGATCAGAAGGTCAGGGTTCTAGATTTAGATCTGGTAGAGTTGAAAGAGCCCTGGGTTCTAATCCTATCTTTGTCATTTATTGTCTGGGTGAGCTCAAGCTACTGGTGGAAAGTCCAACTGGAATAGTGCTTGGCATACAGTAAATGCTTAATAAATGTTCTGTCAATTTATCTATGTCACTGAGAGAAGAATGGACAGTAGAGAAAATGCTGTTGCCCCAACATATTTGTTCTCCTTCCCCAGGCCTTGGGGTCCCCAAGACCCACCACCACTTACTCCAGACTCAACCAGCACAGGAGAAAATCCTCAAAACTTTACTTTTTTCCCCCATCACCTCCCCCCCCAAAGAAAAAAGTCATAGAAATCAAAGCAGAAAACTAGACTGGAGCAGTTAATTCAACCACGAGACATAAGGAACTCCTTCCTACAGCCCACCTGTTGCCCCCCACCCCAAGGGGCCTCCCTGCAGCTCCACCTCCACCTCAGTGCTGGACAACATCAGGTGCAGATGACCAAGGAAGGGCCCAGAGGAGGGCGATCGGAACGGTGAAGAATCTTGTGTCTATCCCATGTGAGGATGGCTATCAAAGAAAAAGGAGACTTTTAGTTTGGGGAAGGGCACCTTGGGGTGGGGAGGCCGTGAGAATGTCTCTAAGCAAACAATACGCTATCATATGGAAGGGTGATGATGTTTGCCCTGTTTGGCCTTGGAGAGCTGTGGGGAGAAGTTACAAAAAGGCAAAACGTAGGCTTAATACAAAGAAAGTCTTCCTATCACTTTCTGGGTGATTTGCAGAGGCAATGAGTTCTCCCCATCCCCTCTCTGAAGGCCAGATGACCATCTGTTGGACCTACAGAAGGGGAAAGTCCTATTTAGATCTGAGGCAGAGTAAAAGGTGTCCCTTTTGGCTCTGAGATCCTGTAGAGAGGGTCTAGGACCCAGATGCCACATGCTCCCACCCCACAACACACATATCTGGCCAGCCAGGGAGGGGGTCAAGGAAGCCTCTCCCCCCTCAAGCCATAGAAGTCTCTGCTGACATCCAGAGAGTCCTCCTCCAGCTCAAGCGCCCTGAGTGGGCTCTTGGGCAATCTTCACCTTCCGAGGCTCTTCTGTAGATCATGACGGTCCCACAGCCAGTGGTTACAGCCTCACACAATTCCTAGATGACTTGTGGAGAGGCAGGATGCAGGGGGACAGGCCCTCCTCCTCCTCCTTGGCCTGGCTTGACCTGGCCAGAACTGACAGCCCCCAGGTGGGGGGCCTGAGTGCCCTCTTCTTTCCTGATGATGTCAGGCAAGTGGAGCCCAGGACATTTTGTTCCTCCTCCTGGGGAGGGAGGCCTGGGCTGGTCCGAGCCTATTTTTACCAGCCTGCTCCTCGGGTGTCACCAGATCCCCTTCTGAGTGAAGGTCACAGAGCTGGCCCCAAACCAGAGATGGGGACATCAAGGACAGTGTCCATCAACCCCCCACCTTGGCTGCTCCCCTGGGCCCACTGCTCCTCAAGGTTCCTGGGGTGGCTCTTTCCAAAACCCCTCTTGCCCCTGGGCTAGGGCTGGGGTTCTTCAGGGTTTTGGGAGGGGTTTGGCCCTGGCTCTTGCCTGGGCTGGGAGTCCTCACAGGGCTCAGGTTCCTCTGGCCTCAGGCTGGCCTTCTGAGAGGGCAGAGCCCCTTCCATGCCAGGTTTGGCCATCTTAACGGCTTCTTCGTAGGAGGGGGGTAGCTCTAGGGCGTAGAGGCTGTAAGCAGGAGGGGACATGGTGCCTGGCTCCATCTCCCGAAATGCCAGTGGCAGGGGTGGACCCAGGGGGTACTGCACAGAGCTGTAAGCTGGAAGAAAGAGTAAAGGAGGTTAGATACATCCTGGGGGGAAAGAGAGACGAGGTCAGGATGAGATGCAGTGGTACAGTCAGACTCGGACAATGGTATCTGAACAGATTTCAACCAGCACAATCTTCCCCAGCCCAGAGACTTCTGAGGGCTTGGCTCAGAGCTCACCTCACCCAGGAAATCCTCCTTGATTAATCCCATTTTACCCTGGCTACCTAATAGTAGAAAAGTCTAAGAACTTGGTGTCAGAGGATCTGGGTTCAAATCTTACTTTCAAACACTTCATTACCTCTGACCTCAGGGATAAATCACTTAAACTCCTTGAGTCTCAAATTTTCTCCTCTGTAAAATGGGGATATTGGACTAAGTGACTTCGAGGGTCTCTTCCAGCTCTAAGCCAGCCCTGTCGTCCTCTCAGGGTCAGGGATGGGCACCAGGCTTGGCAACATAATATGGTAGCAAGAGGGATGATTTTAAATCCCAGCTCAGAAACTTGTTTATCTGTTTGAACTCTGGGCAAGTTGTTCCCTTTCTCTGATTGGTAGACCTTGTTTTCTTCTTTTGTAAAATGGGAAAAGCCTTGCAACTCTCTCATCTTCCACCACTTTTGACTGCCAACCAAGTCAACATCCAACTATTCTTGAAACCTGAAATTCAAGACTCTTCCTTCATTCTTATCCTGACCCTGCAATACTTCCAGACTTCTCATGTTACTTCATACCTTCCTACACTCCAGCCAAACTGTACAGGGCCAGACTCTTCCCCCTTGGATAAGGCCTGTGATCTCCTGTTGCCAGGCCTTTGTCTGCCAGCCACAGGAGAACAAAATGTTCTCCTACCTTCTGTTGCCTGCTGAATTCCTACTCATCACTTAAAGCCAGTAGAATACAAGATTCTGAAGCACAAGCCCTTCTCATTTTGGGTCTTTGAATTCTCAGCAAATAGTAGAGTGCCATGCACATAGTATGTGCTCCATAAATGCTTGTCCCTTCATTTAAACATTTATTATACACCTACTATGTTAACAAGGCAACAAGCCTTTTTTAAGCATATGCTATCAGTCAGTGGGCCAAGTGCTAGGGATAAAAATAGAAGCAAAAGGAAAGATGGCCCCTGCTCTCAAGGAGCTTTCATCCTAATGTGCTAACATGACACAGAAAAGTGCCAATGGAAGCAGTAGAAAGCAGATCTCAGAGCCAAACAGAACCTTGCTCAAACTCAGTTTCTGACATGTGCTGGTGGCATGACCCTGGACAAATTACTAAGCTTTTCCATATTCCTCAAAAGACTACCTCTCGCCGAAGGAAGTTCCTCACCAGGAGTTTCCTATGTTGAGGAAATGATGGGTCAGAGTTAAAACAAAACAAAACAAAACAAAACTGGAGTAATTTGAAAGTCACCTTGGTGTCATGGGGGAAAAAGCACTGGCTTTGAAGTCAGGTGACCTGGGTTTGAATTTGGTTCTGCCACTTGATTTCTGCATGACTTAACTTCTCTGGGAATCAGCTTCTCTCTCAGCAAAATGAGGGGGTCCCTTCCAGTGCTAAAACATAGTATGACTCTAATTTTAGGGCAGGGGTGGGGGAGTCAGCATCCACCATGTGCAGGGAGCCCCTGAACTGAAGGAAGCTCTAAGAGGTAGGAAGAGCCCAGATCAAAGAGTCTGCTCCTCAGAAAACGCTCTCCTTTGACCTTCAGTGAACATTTCAGCCCTGTGCCTCACCCACATGCACTTAGGCTATGTCTCATACAGTACAGCTTACTAGACCACAAGCTAGCTAGTCTCATCCCCCTCCTAGACTGGAATCCAAGGTCCATAGTGAGGGGTGGGGCAATAAAGGGAGCCCTGAATAAATTTTCCATCTCCTCTGTTGTTTAGCCCACGGATCCAAACACAGTGAAAGCTTAATCAATTTTTGGATTGCTGTTTGGCCTTGAGACACTGGTCAAGTCACATAATCCTAGCTCAGACACTGAGGACCTTGGGCAAATCAGCTCCCTTTTCTCAGCCTTGGCTTCCTCAGCTGTCAAATAGGGGATGGAGGTGGACCGCTGAGGTCACTTCCAGTATTAAACCTATGACTATTTGACAAAATCACATAGTAAGTGTCAAAGGTAGGATTTGAACTTGGGTCTTGTCAGCTTCAATTCCTATGCCACATTTGCCTCTAACCCTCTATATATAATCATAGGATCATAGGGTTAAAGCTAGAAGGAACCTCAAAATTTATTTAGTCACTTTATAGAGGAGAGTCTAAGTCCCTTTATTTTCCTTTTCTGAGAAATAATAGTTAATAACAGTAATAGTATTTAGATAGTACTTTGAGGCTTGTGAAGCATTTTCCAAAAATTATCTCATTTGATCCTTACTGTCCCTGAGAGGCTGGTGCTATCCCCATTCGACAGATGAGGCAACTGAGGCTGACAGGGGTGAAGTGACTTGCCAGAGTCACAAATTAGTATGTGTCTAAGGCTGGATTTGAACTCAGGTCTTTCTAAATCCAGGTCCAGGATTCTCTCTTTTATCACTTAGCTGCCTCTAAAAGATAAAAATATTAGAGTAGATGTAGTCTAGGCTGTCATCCCTGAAGAGACAATGCAATATGTATGTATTTATTCATGTATGCATGTACACATACATGTATACACACATACACGTGTATGTGTATATATATAATAATTAAGAGTTGGGAGAAATAACCTTAGAGGTCTGCTAGCCAAATGCCTCCATTTTATAGATGAGGAAACTGAGAGGATGATGGGGACATATTAAGGGACTTTCCTAAAGTTGCACAGATAATAATGGGCGGCATTAGGATTTGAACCAGGTTCTATGACCCTAAATATAGTGCTTTTTCCATTAATAGTGAACATTTAAAAGTAGCTGGAGGTCTCTGGAAAGTACTTTATAAGTTTTAACTCAATTGATCCTCCCAGATAGGTGCTATTTTTAGCCCCATTTTACAGATGAGGAAACGGAAGCAAACAGAGGTGAAGTGATTTGCCCAGGGTCACACAGCTACCAAGAGTCTGAGGCAGGATTGGGATTGGAATTCAGGTCATCCTGACTCCAAGTCCCTGACTCTATCTAGTGAGCCACCTGGATGATTTGGTGCCTGGAAGAATTCCACTCTAATACCAACTTTGTAGCCATGGACACAATTCCCTGCCTCAATTTCTTTGTCTGTAAAATGGGTACCTATCTGTATCTCCCTTGCAGGGTGGTTTTGAGGCTCAAATGAGGTTATATAGGTAAAGCTTTGAAAACTTGGAAACACTGTATAAACAACAGTTTCCTGCTATTATTTTTATTTCCTTAGAGGACTACATAAGGCATCCTAGTTTCATGGTCAGAGGTTAGACTTAGAGTCAAGAAGTCACATGAAAGTGGACAAGTCACTTCTCAGTATCTCCAGGATTCTAAATTGTAGCCCGGAGACTAGCCTGTGGTGGTAAGGGAGAGTTTGCCTGTATAAATGGAACCCCAGTCCTTAGAGGACTGTCATAACCTCTCTGGAGTTAGTAACTTATCTTCTCCCCAGTAACTGGCTGAGTGTATTTGCTGTTCAGTTCTGTCCAAGTCTCCATGACCCTATTTGGGATTTTCTTGGCAGAGACACTGGAGTGGTTTGCCATTTCCTTTTCCAGCTCATTTTACAGATGAGGAAACTGAGGCAAGCAAGGTTAAGTGACTTGCTCAGGGTCACACAGCTAGTAAGTGTCTGAGTCCAGATTTGAAGTCAGGAAGATGAGTCTTCCTGACTCCAAGTCAGGTGCTCTGTGCACTATGGCACCCCCTAACTACCCTATAAGTAAGTATATAAAATATATAATGAAATATGTTAAATATGAAATAATAAAATTGTTAAAATACATAATATATATGGATGTACACAGACACCCTCAGGTAATTTAGGTTCCATTGAGAGATACCACAAATGTCCATACTGCAAACTCAGCATGATATGGATGCAATGCATTATAGCTCCATGGAAGGAGCAGGTGCCACCTAGTTGTCCTCACTTAGCACATAGTAGGCTCTTCATAGATATCTGTGGCACCTCTTTCATCAGCCAGGAAAGGATCTTGGAAAACTTGAAGCATTAGAAAAATGGGCATTGTAATTCTCACTAACGAGGCTCATTATCTCTTGATATCTTGGACACCAAGGATTTCAGGCCAGAAAAAACCCAGAGTGAGAGCGGGCCACCTTTGACTTCTCCTCCCAATACCTGGAACCCCTGATCTAGCGTTTCTCATTGGAGTGGGAAAAAAAGGCTTGTTTGCCCCTCCTGCACTGTAGGATTAGAAGATGAAAGGACCTGGGAAGTCACCTTAATCCAATTCTCATTCTAGAGATAAGGAAACAGAGACCCAGAGAAAGGGTAAGTGACCAGGGATTAGTTAAGAGTCCGAGGAGGAATTTGAACTCGGGTTTTTCGGACTCCAACTCCAGCTTTCTATCTACAAAGCCAAGCTAGCTCTTTGAACTTAAAGATTAAATGAAAGGAAGTCCAGCCTTGCCCACGAGAAAGATCTGTTTCTCCAGGGGGGTTTCAAAAAAGGATTGGAGTGGTATATTAGATATAATTGGCCCCCACCCTAGACTCTTTGATTGGTGCACAGAGGTGGGGAACCTTTGGCCTCGAGGCTGCACGTGGTCCTTTAGGTCCTCAAGTGCAGCCCTTCGAATAAATCCAAGTTTGGACCTCTGATCTCCCTCCCATGACCCTGTGATCCCCTGGGGTGCCTCTGGCCTTGCCCCTCCCGTTAGCATCTTCTGGCACTCACAGGTGACGGTGCTGTGGATGGTGCTGTCATTATCCACAGAGATAACTGTCAGGTCGTAGGGCCGCCTGGGGAGGGGGAACGTTGTCTGTGCGGGCAGCTGCTTCCTATGGCAGCAGAACTTGATGCAGCTGGCAAGGATGCCACAGAGGAGCAGCAGGAACACAGTCAACAGGATTAGCCTGTGAGTTTCGGGGAAAGAAAGACGCAAGCATTTATTTAGCATCTACAAAATGCCAGGGACCCTGCTAAGCACTTTACAAGGCTGTTATTGAACCCATTTATCAGATGAGGCAAACAGAGATTAAGTGACTTGCCCAGGGTCACACAGTTAGTAAGTCTCTAAGGCTGGATTTGAATTCAAGTCTTCCTGACTTAGTGCTCAAGAGTAAGAGATCTGCTGTCACTACCTATGGCACCTTGAAAGGATCTCCATGTCCTGAGTCTCAGTTTCCTCATCTGTCAAATGAAGGGCTGGCCTCTGAGGCTTCTCCTGGCTCTTACTTTGTGATCCTGCAGTTGTTCCTTCAAACTTCAAGGACTGATCACACAAACAGCCCCTGAGGAGGCAGAGGACCTGGTTGTGAACCTCCGGGCCGTTCCTTTCTTGATGGCATCCAAAGGGAGTCCTGCTCCCTTCACCCAGTACCACAAATGCCAGCCTTCCTGTACTTAGAGCATGGGGCCGAGCAGTGTCTAACATTTATAAAGTCTTTAAAGTGAGTGAAACCCCTTTTCACTAATAATCCCCTGTGACTTTCTGAGCTGCTGGAAGGCACTTTCAGGCTGTGTCTTTGTCCTGGTAACTGAGACGATGACAAAACCGCCCTGGAATCAATTTACTCTTTATAGCCAAATGGGAAAGCTGATGGTCTTAGTGGTTTCCAGCATCCTTCAAGGGCTCTCCCCATGGAAAAGATGACATACCCAGCCACACCCTGCTGCATTTACTAGTGTTAAGACAAGCTTGGCATGGGCTCTTCTTCAAAAGTAATCTGGTATAGTTAAAGAGTGTGAACTGGGAGTCAGAAAGACATGGGTCCAAATTCCCCTTCTGTTCCTCAGGCTCAGAGATCTAGAGTTTGGAGGCCACTGACCCCCTCATTTGGGCTGAGGGGTTAAGTAACTTGCCCAACGTCCCATCATTAGTAGACTTGAATGTGGGTCTTCCTGGTTCCAAGCATAGCACTCTATCCCACGCATCATTAAGTAACTTACATGCCTTGCATGACTTCATATATATAATAGGGATTGTATTTCTAGCTTTCTCAATGGGTAGGGGAGAGAGCAAAGAGCAGGAAATTTGGAAGTGAAAATAAAAAATTTATCTAAAAATTGATAAATTGAAAGTTGAATGACTAGTTCAGGTTCATACAGGAACTAACAGGGGCAGGATTTGAATCCAGGTCATCCGGATGACAAACTGTTTCGTCTCCGTTTCCTCATCTCTAAAACAGGAATCACACATAACTGACTTTGCAGAGGGTATCCTGAGGACAAAGCACTTCATAAAACTGATCAGTTGCCAAAGGGTCTTGGCTCTGGCTTGAAAGGAGTTGGCTTTTCCTAGGAGGGATGGGGAGGGACAGCTGTCTCCACGGTCCATTTTTGACCTCAAGCCTTTCTCACAGGATCCCCTCAAGACCAAGATGTGTCCTGGGATCAACTGTGAAATTGACAGGCATGGCTGGGCACAGGCTGCCCTAAGGGAGACGTAGTTTGGTGATCTAGCCTGGGGTGGGGGAGATAGAGGAAGGAGGCTAAAGGGGTAGGAAGGGCCAGGAGGAGCAGAGGACCCTAGAATTTAGCAGTTACTTGGGTTCCATTGATGGCCCCAGGGGAAGGAGATGCTCAGATTGGCCCCTCCTTACCTCTAGCTGGAGAAAGGGTACTGCTTTGGAATGGAAAACTGTTCCACCATGTCCCAGTAGCTTTCCCCTGGAATGCATGTGAGCAGGCCCAAATGGGCTTTGGGGGGTGGGGAGCTATCTTGGGATATCTTTTCAGGTTTGCCAGCTAAGTTCCAGTAGGGAGAGATGGCAGTGGAGAGGTCAGCCTGCTCTGAATGCCAAGGCTATCCTGCCAGCACTGGGCTCCAGAGGCTCACTGCAAAGGCCCCTTCTAATCTGATCTGGTGCCGGCCTCCTAGGGTGGGAGGAGCACAGCTTTAGTCTCCTCAGTAACCTCTTCCTCTCGCTCTACTTCTCAGAAAGGAAGATAAAACCCCCAGGGAAGGGGTGGGGGAGGGGGGGGGAAGGAAGGGGGAGGAAATCAGAGAGGTTGGATAGGTCTTCAGGAGCATAGTCCAGTTTCTGAGAAATGTCACTTATTAAGGTGCAAATAACATTGGATTAAAAAAAAAGTTTAGGAGACATGGGTTGTAGTCTCAATTCAGCTGTCTCCAAAATCTGTGTGATTTATATAAATCTAAAAAATGAGAAAGGATCTATAATGTCAAAATGTAATGGAGAAACCTGAATTCAGTCTATTGCTTTCTAGACTGTGTGATCCTGGATAAGAGAATTCCCTTCTCTGAGCCTCAGTTTTCACATCTGTAAAATGGTGACAAGAACCTCTGCCCTGCCTGCCTCACAGGGCTGTTCAAGATGATGGATTCTAAACTTTGTCCTTTGTTCTTGAAAAGAACGATGACATCTGGAAGATCGGGATGCCAGAACTTACAAGTGAATTGGGATTCTAACCTTATACCCCCGGTACCTAGCTGGTTGCCTACCACTCACAAACTACTAATAGATTCCCTGAAGTAAGTGGATGGGACAAGGAGGAATGAGCATTGCCATGGTGTATCCATAACCTGGGGCTGGATATAAGTCCCCAGATGAGGAGATAGGGATCTCGGTCTACCTTCTGCTAGCTAAGAGAGGCCATTCTCCTGGGCTCTCAGCAGATGCTTAGTCTACTCTCTCTATGGGATGGGTTGATCAACTCCCTGTCTCTTGGGGGCTGCATCAAGGTGAGGCCTCCCCATTTAGCTCCACTTCAGGAAGCTCAAAGTTTATAGGTAGATCCCCTCCGATGGGCTGGGCCAGGCTAGAAGAGGTGTCCCTCCCTGTGCAAACCAGTCCAACCGGCCAGGGGAGCTCAGGGCTTAGGCTGGTCCTCCTGCCTCTGTGGAGGGCTCCTTGCCCAGCTGCACACTTACCAGACATACCACAGGCTGGTCCAGCTGGCATTAGGCGGGCACCTGGAAAGGCAGAGAGAAGGGGGATTCACCTGAAACTGGAATTAGAGCCCCAGCCTAGGGTGGGGAGGGGGGTTGGGAAGACTTCTAGGACCCCACCCTAGGTCCTGGAAGGAGAATCCAGGGCCCCAACGAGCTGGGGCAAGTCCCTTCAAAGAAGGAGACGCTGGCTGGGCTGCTGACTTGGGTTGGGTTTCAATACAACTGATGTATTTGGGAGGGGATTTCCAGGACCCTCCAGAACTGCCTCTTAAGCCCAGATAGGGCCATGGCTACCTTCATTAGCCCTCCCCTTTTCATTCAGGGACCCCCTTTGATTTTCTGTTCCCTTGCATGACCCCCGCCCCGCCAGGGACCCACATATCACAACCTCTCCCAACAGGAGATCCTAGTCCAGTAACCCTCTCCCCTAAATAAACTGACACCCAGTCAAAGGAGCCTCCCCTTTCTCAGTCCAGAGGACTCCCCTGGCTTTAATGGGGAAACTGGAGCCCCCTTATTACAGTTCAGTTCTGGGGGTGTGTGAAATCTGAGGTGTGTGTGTGTGTGTGTGCACGCGTGTGTGTATGAGAAAGAGACAGAGAGAGAGAGAGAGAGAGAGAGAGAGAGAGAGAGAGAGAGAGAGAGAGAGAGAGAGAGAGAGCGCGAGAGAGAGCAGGAAAGGAATTGGGAGGGGGCCACCGCTTTCAGGCTGTTTATTTTTAGTTGCTCCTGTAGGGATAAGCAGCTGTGGAGTTTGGTGACCTGCACGCTACCGTGGGGTGGGGTGCAGTGGGGGGCAATCCCGGAGGGCTTTTCCAACCCTGGGTCCAGAAAGGGGGGTGTGTGTGCTGAGAATCGGAGCGGCCAGCCCGGTCCAGAACAGTGGACGGGGAGGGGGCGGTGTAGGGAGACGCTCCCCCTCCCGCTTGGCAGTCCTTCAGACTTACTGATCAGCGAGGTCACAGCTGCCATCTGCGCTGTCCAGTGCCACCTGTGGGGGGGAGAGGAGGGGGAGGAGCTGAGGGGGCAGTGGCGGCCTTCCTCCGGTGCCCCCGCCCCGCCTCCCAGATCAGAGGAGTAAGGGTCCCAACAAAGACTGCAGAGCGACCTCCGGGGCAGGGGAAGGCACAGGAAGCATCCCTCCCTCCCTCGGCTCCTCGTGTTTCCCCTGGAACAAAGAGGTGTCCCCAAATCCCGGCGAGACCGCTCACCTGCAGCAGGAGAAAGAGCAGGGAGAGGACCCCGTGGATGCAGCCGCCACGCACCCCGGGGGCGGTGATCCTGACCGTGGCCATGGCCCCCCCACCGCGAGAGGGCCGAGGCTCACCAGCAATGGTCAGGGACCTCCGGCAGCAGATCCCGGACAGCCTTTATGGCCGCCCCATCCCTACTCTCGGCTCCCCTCCCCTCCTCCAGCGCCACACCCCCCCGCCCTTAGGACCCACCCCTTTGCCGATGCCCCGCCCACACCCCGGACCCTCCGAGAGGCCATCAGCCACTCTGAAGCTCTGCCCACTACCGAGCCCGGCCCTCCAGGATTCGCGCACGTGCCCATTCCTTCGGGTGGACGGGGAGGGCTCTGGTTTAAACGGGATCCGCCCAAGTTTACCTAGGATTAGGTTTGCAGTCTGATCTTCAGTCAGACACTCCATAACCCTCCAACCTGATCTTACCGTCCTGGCTCCGTTCTCCATATGGGGAAACTGAGGCCCAGAGGAAGGAGCCTGGTTTTTCCCTAAGGGCGTGAAAACAGAGGGCTGAAGTGGGATCCAGGTCACGCCAGAGAGAGCTCTAAGTCTCTGACTCCCTGGGACAACATTTTCCCAACCCGGTGTTTGTAGCCCTTACCCTAGCTGATAGATTTAGAACTCGGAGAGACTTTAGAAGTCCTTCCCGCTTCTTTTAAGGTCCAGAGGAGAAGTGCCCGAGATCCTGAGGCAGTGACTGAGCCGCGATCTGAGCCTAAGAACTCAGACCGAAGGTTGTGACCCTCCAGATCCAGCACTTTGCCCGTGGTACAACACTGCTTGGAGAAGTGGAGTTTGAATCACTTTTGCTTCCTCATCTGTGGAATGAAGCGGTTTGGACCGACCTCCAGGGTCCTCTCCACCTCTGACATTTCAGCTTCTTCCAACCTTGTGACAACTCTGGTGTGAAGATCGCACTCTGACCTGTTTTAAACCTCATTTAGTTTGGGAAAACTTCCTCAAAGATGCTCAGTAATCCAAGTGATTCAGCCTTGCTGACATCATCACCCATCAAGTGTCCCGGAAAAATCCTGTCTGGCCTGCCCACCCGATGATGAGGGGGTGAGGCAGGGGGTAGGGGTGGGGTGGGGGTGAGGGTGAGGATGGGGTAGCTGACAGCCTTCTCAGGCAGCTGGCCGGGGACCCTTCTAATTCATAACTTTATTCATACCCCATTCAGCCCAGTTTACCTAGTCCTGGAAATGCTGAACCCCAGAGCTGGCCTGTGGGGGACATCTCTGGGGCAGTTAGCAAGGAGCAGGGAGGAAGTAGAGTCAGCTTTACTTGAATGTTCTGAGTAAAGGGGAATGAATTCATTATGTCCTAAGACAGCTCGATCTGTTGTTGGACAACTCTGATACAAACAGGGATATGATGGAAAAAAGAGCTGATTGTTAAACATTCAGAATTAACATTAACACCTCGAAATTGGCAAATGCTACAAATCAGGGCTTGATTTATTGATTGTCTGGACTTAAGAAAGTGATGAAGAAAATGTTTTTATGTAGGTTAAACTTTAAAATGTGTTGACCATACCTACCCCCTTCTCTTCAGGAGGACTGGTTGTTAAATATTTACCAGCACAGTTTTTTCTTACATCTCTTGGAACTTCCACCTTCCCCGCTCCTCTCCGGCCAAACCGAACAAATTTTATTCTCCCACCCACAACAGCCTCCAAATACTTGAATATAGTTATCATCTTCCCTCTCAATCTTCTGTTTTCCAGGTTTATTTATTGTTTCAGTTGTATCTGACTTTTCAGAACTTCATTTGGGGTTTTCTTGGCAAAGATACTGGACTGGTATGTCAGTTCCTTCTGCAGCTCATTTTGCTGGTGGGGAAATGGAGGCAAACAAGATAGTGACCTCCCCAGGGTCACACAGCTAGGAAGGGTTTGAAGTTGGATTTGAACTCCCAGCTTTCTGACTCCAGGTGCCACCTAGTTCCCCATCTTCAGGCTAGAGTCCCTGAATCCCTCAATAAATCATTTTATGATTTAATAGATCATAAATTTAATTAATGATTTAATTAATGAATTAAAAATCATAATAATTAATAATATAATTAATAACAAATAAATTATAATAATTAATAAATTGTAAATTTAATTAATGATCTAATTAATAAGTCAAAAATTGTAATAATTAATATAATAATTAATGATAAATAAATTACAATAATAAATCAATTAATAAATCGTAAATTAAACTAATGATTTCTAATAGAGGCAGTGCTATGTGGTGGACAATGCTTCAACTTGATGAGGGCTTTCTCTTTCCTTACTTTTATTGTTCAGTGATGGGGAGGGAAAGTAGAATAGACAAAATAAATGTTAATTGGAAAAAGGAATAAAAATAAATTTAAAAAATTAAAAAGAGAACATTTCAGGCAGGGGGTATTATCCAGATACATATGTGCACATATGTCAGTTGCTTTTGAACATAAAATGATCCGCAGTGGTAATGCTCCCTCTCCCTTCACCCCCCAATAATAAGAAAGAGGACTAGTGTTGATTGTATTTGCAGTTAGAGGGCCTAGGTTTGAATACAGGCTCTCTTCTCAGGTCCTTTCCTATTCGTGGGTCTCAGTTTCCATCTTTGTAAAATGATGAGTGTGTATTAGGATGATCTATAAAGTTCCCACTATCTTTTAGTCCAATTATACTCTCATGATCCTGGTTCTCTGAATGTTTATCAATCTGACTCCTACAAAGTGGCATCCAGAGCTGGATATGAACCCCTTAGAGCCTAGATTTAGAGGGCTGGAAGGGTCCTTCAAATCCAGAGTATTATCCCACTTATCTTTCAGAGGAGGGGGCTGATAGATATAGAGAATACAAATGGACTTGCCCAGGGTCATCCTGCTACTAAGTTCCTGAGGCAGGCATTTGAATCCAGGCTTTCCTAACTCCAATATCAGTTCCCTACCCATCATGACATGCTCCCTCTCAATCCAGTTTTATATGGTGGTAGCCTGTGATGTTCTAGAGCTCACTGGGTTACTTTCCCAGGTGGGGATGTAATACTTCTATATGTATGGTGCTCTGGATAGAGTCTGTGGTGCCCAGGTCTGGGTTCTGTACTCCAGAGAGAGTGCCCAGATCTAGGTTCTGTGGTCCAGATAGAGTCTATAGCACCTAGGTCCTAGGTCTCTCTGGAAAGAGTCTACGGTGCCTAGGTCTGGGTTCTGTGCTCCAGACAGAATCTGAACAAATCTAGCTTTAAAAGAGCAAGAATGAAAATGAACACATTATAAAATGAACACTAGATGCTTCATGATCTTTATCTGTGAGATCCCCCTGTCCTCCTTGCTCTGCTCCCACCAACTAAGGAGCCTCCATGGATCTGGCTATGGTGTCTGGAGCCTGGTGGGAAGGAGGGAGGGAAGGTCATGCATATGGAACAGCGTCTCAACTGTCTGAGTACATAATAATAATAGCTTGGTTTCCAAATTGCTTTCTTACACGTCTGGGTTCATATTTGTGCTGTATGTGTGTGTGTGTGTGTGTGTGTGTGTGTGTGTGTGTGTGTACTCATTGCACTCACAGGTTTTACAGGAGAAATGACTCAGAGTCTTTTTTTGATTCATGCATAAATTGGATTTAAGTGAGGCAGAGTTGCATGAAGTCATCAGCCTCACTTTCTTCTCCAGAGTCATCATAGTTCAGTGGCAGGACAGAGTCAAGATGGCTAGCGATGGCTCAGGATGCAGTGGATGACTTTGGTGTCTTCCGTGTCTAATCAAGCTGCTTGCTCCACATCGCCTGCTTCATCTGCCTTTATGGCCATTGGAACAAATTGTTCTCATCTGCCCATTCCACCAGAGGAAGTCTTCACACACTTGGGGTAGACACCCCCCTAACTCACCAATGGATTTGAGAACCCTTGGTTCCCCTCAACCTGGTTTGGTCCATCTGCAGAAATGGGTTTACTGGGGTGTGGCCGCTGCGCATGCTGCAGCTTCTTGGAGCCACAGGTAAGAGGTGGAACAGGTGGACACCAAAGGTGGAAAGAGCCCCAAAATGGGTTCGGCAGCCATCACACCAAAGGTATTGGTCCTCCCTGAACACACCCTACACCCCAGGCTCTTAGACTATGTAGCTCAACCCCCTCTTCTTATACATGAGGCCGAACTGGGTGAAGTGACTTGTTCAACGTCACACAGTTTGAAGTTGGAAGGTTCGAATCTGAATGCAGGTCCTTTGACTTGGAGATGTTGAGATAGGTCCCCATCCATAGCAAGGCACCTTGCACCTCATACCCCACTGCCTTCTAATATGGAATAGAAATATTTGTGTTTACATGTGTGTGGAGGGATTCCTCCCCAACCTAAGTGATGTAATCACCAAAGGGATAGAGAGAGAAAGATTTTAATAGGTTGAGCAATGATGAGTCTATACTTTATTATCCCTTTATGTAGCCTAGAGAGGATTCCCTGATGGCATTGGATGACCAAAGGTTGGCCATATTCCTGGTGGTCTTTAAAAAACTAAGCTCAAAAGAATTGGAAATTTAGGGAATGCCCATCAATTGAGGAATAGTTGAACAAGTTGTGATATAAGAATGTAATGGAATACTGTTGTTCTATAAGAAATGGTGAGCAGAGAGACTTCAGAAAAACCTGGAAAGACTTATATGAACTGATGCTGAGCGAGGGAAGCAGAACCAAGAGAACACTGTACACAGTAACAGCCTTATTGTGTGATGACCAGCTATTAAACTCAGCTCTTCTCAGCAATGCAAAGATCTAAGACAATTCAAAAGACTCATGATGGAAAATGCTATCTACATCCTGATAAAGAACCATGGAGCGTAAATACAGATGGAAGTATTCTCGTTTTGCTCTTTTTTTTCTCTTTTCCATGGTTTTTTCCTTTTGTTCTGATTTTTCTTTCATAGCTCGACTAATGTGGAAATATGTTTAATAATGCAATCACACATGTACAATCTATATAAGATTGAATGCCATCTTAGGGAAGGGGGAGAGGAGAAAGGGAGGAAATTTAGAACTCAAAATCTTGTAAAAGTCAGTGTTAAAAACCAAAAATTAATTAATTAATTAAAAAAATTAAAAAAACTCAGCTCAGAGACATTGGAGGCAATTAGCAGCTCTGAAGAGTATATATTACCACTGTGGGTGTGGGTGAGAAGAAGAGTCCTTCCTTCCCAACCCCTATTGGCCATCCAGGATTACATAAATAACATCTTCGTATTACTATGAAAATAGTTTTGATATCAGGGGTCCTTTGAAAGAGTCTCTTTAAGGACCTTATGGGTCCTTAGATTACACTCTGATGAATTTTAAGATAAGAATAATAATAGCTATAATATACAGCACTATAAAGTTTACAAAGCACTTTATATATATTAACTCATTTGATGGTCCTCACAACAATCCTGAGAAGTAGCTGTTATTATTATCTCCATTTTACAGATGAGGAAACTGAGGCAAACAGAAATGAAGTGACTTGCCCAGGGTCCACATAGCTGTGTCTGAGGTGGGATTTGAACTCAGGTCACTCCAAGTCTAGGGCTCTTATCCATGAATAGTCTACTAACTTATGTGTTTGTGTTGGGCTTACTCTGTGTTTAACAGTTAGTCAGTCAAACCACAGTCTGATTTTGAAAGCCTACTACGTACTTTGTCCTGACCTAGCCCAAACTGGGGTTGAGCCCAGAGGAGAAAGCCCAGATCAGGACCCAGACTCTCTGATTCTGATCTAGAGTATTTCCTTGTGTATCCAAACCATTCTACACTCAAGTATGCATACCTTTTACAGGAACTCTTCCCCCCATATATTGAGACCCACATGCCTAAAATTTCTGCCATCTCCTTTTAACTGATCTCCTGAGAGCTAACAGGAAGGCAGGCTAATGTCATGGTTAACTCAGTCCAAGCTTGAAAGAAGATAAAAATCAGACTAGGTGTTAGTTGCAGATACTACACCAGCCCAGAGGCAGTTTCATTATGGTCTCTCTCATCCCTCCATTAGTGTATGGGTGGATTTGAAGGCTCTCCTCAGAGTATCCAATGAAGAACCCAGGGATGTTCAGCCTAACATTCATTAGGAAGTAAGCTGAGCCCAGTGCTTGGCACATTGGCAGCACATGGTAAATGCTTGTTGGCTGATGGATAGCTCAGGAAAGATTTGAGAGAACATGCCAATGGTCTTCGGGTGTTTGCAAGAGCAGATGAGCGTTAGAGAAATCAGCCTTGCCTTGCTTGACCTCAGAGGGCAGAACCAGTTGGTGCACGTAGCTTCCAGAAGGTAGAGTAAGGTTGAGGGTCAGGAAAAAAGATTGCCTAACAATTAAAGTGGAATGTGCTGCTCAGAAGGTAAGGCCTTCTCCTTCACTGCACGTCTACTCTTCCTCAGCCCTCTGGTGGTAAATGACCCCTCCTGGAATCTCCTGGAGCAATGTGGGGGGTACCTCTCCAGTCATATACATTATCATTTACATGCTATTCCAATCACTAACATTATCGTTTAATGACAGTGTCACATCTATCCATGCTGTCTGTCATCTGGAGTGACTATAAGTTCCTGGAAGGCAGGTAAGCAAAGTCATAATGGAAAGAAATCCAGAGTCAATAGCTGTTACTACTCAATAATGTCCAACTCTTTGTGATCCCATTTGGGATTTTCTTGGCAAAGCTACTAGAGTGGTCTGCCATTTCCTTCTCTAGCTCATTTTACAGGTAAGGAAACTTGAAGTGATTTGCCCAGAATCACTAGGCTAGTAAGTGTGTGAGGATGGATTTGAACTCAGGTCTTCCTCCAGGTCCAGCACTCTATCCACTGTGCCACCTAGCTGCCCCTAGAGTCAAGCAAACCCAGGTTTAAATCCTACCTTTGATCCCATGGTCTGTGAGACCTTGGAAAAGTCATTTAAGACCATTGCTGGGTCTTCAAATTCTTCACTTTAAAAAGAAGTGTTAGTCTAGCTGGCCTTCCAGCTTTGAGTCTAGCATCTTATCATTTTCCAGTGTCCAGTTCAGGACTCTCGAGTTAGTGGCCATTTAACCAGTGTTGAATGAGAAGAATAAAGCGCACACACACACACACACACACACACACACACACACTCTCATCCCCCTTCAAGTCAGAAGGTCGAAACTCCTGACAATACTACAGGATATGGCATCTCTTTTGCTCATGAAGGACAACACACACACACACACACACACACACACACACACACACACACTCTCATCCCCCTTCAAGTCAGAAGGTCGAAACTCCTGACAATACTACAGGATATGGTATCTCTTTTGCTTATGAAGGACAACACACACACACACACACACACACTCATCCCCCTTCAAGTCAGAAGGTCGAAACTCCTGACAATACTACAGGATATGGTATCTCTTTTGCTTATGAAGGACAACACACACACACACACACACACACACACACACTCATCCCCCTTCAAGTCAGAAGGTCGAAACTCCTGACAATACTACAGGATATGGTATCTCTTTTGCTCATGAAGGACAACACACACACACACACACACACACACACACACACACACTCATCCCCCTTCAAGTCAGAAGGTCGAAACTCCTGACAATACTACAGGATATGGTATCTCTTTTGCTTATGAAGGACAACACACACACACACACACACACACACATACACATACATAAGCACATACTCACACACACATGCCCCAGGTGAATGCATCTTGTCAGATCTGCAAAACTATCTTGCAGTTAGTGATGGGACAGGGGAGATTTACAGCTTAGATCTGATTAGCCCTGAAGAAGCTGACTTCATCGATCTAGCTTCCCGTTCATTCATTCCACATTTCTAAAATGGGAAAGAATCCATTAACTTCCAAGGGGAACCATAACTCTGCTCATCACCTGGCTGACTGCAGAAGACTCCTAATTACTTTATCTACCTCAGGTCTCTTCCCACTCTAATCCATCCTCAACTCAGCTGCCAAAAGCACAGGTCTACCCTTGTCACTCCCCTCCCTAGGAAACTCCTGTGCCCTTTTCCAAGGATAGAGGAAAATCATGGCAGTCCTAGGGCATTCCTGAATATCATCAGTTCAAAGGAGTCTTAATTTAGGGGGCTCTGGCTGGCCCTTGCTAAATCTTCAAGGCTGTGAAGTTTTGGAGTAGGAGGGAATTTACTCTATTTGACAATTGCCTTGGAAAAGGTTCCTCTCTGAACTTGTTAGTCCTGAAGATATATAGGATCCTGGATTCTGGTGTTAAATGCCATCAATTTAGTATAGGCTGGCTACATCACAAAAATACATCGAAGATACCAAGGTCATCCTGGAGCCATTGTCAGCTGTTTTGACTTGTTTCCCACTGGATTTTGATGACTTTGGGAGAATGAGGCTGACAGTTTTATGCAATTCTTCCTCATTGAAGTCCAGTTTATGAGCAAGTCCAAATGTCCTCCATTGATGTCACTGGTCCTTTTTGAATAGCAACATCGCAAGAAGGTACGGTATTGGGGTGAACCACAGAAAATGAAATTTGATTCTGGTTGGGTCAGCACAATGAACCAAGTCAGGGGAAGCTTTCTTTTCTAGCCATAAATTACAGTATTGATTTCTGAAAGGTCATGGAAACATGTTTTACAATTGCTTCTCCCACTCCCTAAATTATGTTATCACAATTTGATCTAATTGTAGAAAGGAAATCTGTTTTCACTTCCTACCCTCAACTCATATCATCCCCCATCCAAAGGGGACTTTCTTAGAGATGGGAGCTGGAACATGGTCAAGGGAGGCATTATGGTCAGCGCCCCACATATAGAAAGGTTTTTTCTTTCTTTTCATGTGGAAATTCATTTATTCACAAGGTTGTGAAGGGAGTTTATAAACATAAATAATTAAAAGCCCAAGTCATTTGTTTCCTTTCTCTCATTCCTCAAATGGACTAAAATATAAGGGATAACAAGACCAAGCTGAAAAAACAAACTACTTAGGTGGCATAATGGATAGAGTCCTGGGCCTGGAATCAGGAAGACTCATCTTTCTGAGTTCAAATCTGGCCTCAGACACTTACTGTGGGACCCTGGACAAGTCATTTAATCCTGTTGGCCTCAGTTTCCTCATCTGTAAAATGAACTGGAGAAGGAAATGGTAAACCACTCTAGTCTCTTTGTCAAGAAAACCCCAATTGAAGTCACGAAGAGTCAGGGAATACTGAAAAGCAGCTGCAACAGCAAAGGTTAAAAAACAAACAAACGAAAACAAAAATGAAACTCTAAGTCACTTTAACCCTCTTCTAGAAACAAAGGCCAAGGGCAAACATCTCAAGTCCTTTCTACTACAATCTTGTTCTACCACTACTATCACCCTCCAAAGAAAGAAAACTGCATGCTGGAAGGTTTTTAAATGTACCAACACTGCTCAGAGAATGGATATAACCATCAAGATAGGCATGTCCACTAAAAATCTAAATTCAAGAGCTTCTTGCAGCTCGAGGCCATGCTGTGTCTACTCCTGTCTCCCTCCTAGGATAGGGAGTCAATTCAATGACTCTTTCACCACTTTCATATCACTCACACACACACACACACACACACACTTTCTCAGAACAGGGTACTGGACTGTCTGGCTAAAATGAGATTAAATTCATCCATCAAGTCTACTGGCTTACTATCACCTTGAAAGTGGTTAAGCAGATTTGGTCTTTTATTTAAGGAATCTAGAGAACCCAAGACAATGAGAAAGAAGTTATTTGTTTGATGTATGAATTAAAAGTGGAGGACGTTTGAATTCTTGACTGTTATTATGTTCATGCTGACCGGTGAATGTTGTGATTTCTATCATATCTGTATCAAAAATAACATTTCTCACAAGAGAAATTCTTATTCAAGGTTAAGCCCTGATCTTAGTTGAAAGCATTGGTTCTTCTGGAATGAGCAGATTCTGTATTGGATATCCAGTTAATTGTGTAATTCCTCAGTAGACTTACTCCAGGAAAAAAATTACTTTTCAGTAATTAAAAAAAAGGTATGGTAATCTCTGAGAAGGTCTCAGCAATCAGTGAACAGGATTCAGGGGAGGAGTCTCTGGGCCCTTTGAATGGTAATTTCCCCAAATCTAGGGTATATAATCAGGCTATAACCAGTTGTTTTTTCTTATACCCTAAAATGGAATTAGCCACTTCTGAGATTCCAGTAAATTATTTTCCTTTGGTGGTGAGACTCAGAAAGTTACTCCACCTTTTAAAACAATGTGTGTATTTTAAAAATAAATTTTGTCAATGTCTTGTTTTATATCAAAGTCATTTCTGCATATACTTGTCTCTCCCCCTTTTTTTCCCTCTTCCTTCTTCACTGAATTCTTCCTTGTAGCAAAGAAAAACAGTTAAGCAAGCCCAAGGGATACAGTGGTTGCATGTGACAATGTATGCAACATTCTGTCCTCCTAGTACCCCATTCTCTGCTGAGAGAAAAGTTTATTTAAACTTTGAAGAATTAAATCATCACAAAGTCAAGTCAAGATATTACTTTTGGCACAGTTCTGACAGATGCCTCTAATTCAAGTCTCCACCCCTTCCCCCCGCTATATAGTATGCCCCTGTGTTAGGCTTGTGGTCTATTTCTAGAACTCTTTATCTATACCCTCTTTCTGTCCAGGTGGTCTATAGCAGTAGTATCAAACTCAAATAGAAAGGGGAAGCAGTAAGTCATACATGAGGATCTCTAGAGGTACATAGTGACTTAAATAATCACATATTGACATTATTTATGTAGAGAGGACAGTGGATAGAGTGCTAGGCCTGGAATCAAGAAGACTCATTTTCCTAAGTGCAGATCTGATCTTTGACATTTACTGGCTGTGTAAGCCTGGGCAGGTCACTTAATCCTGTTGACTTCAGTTTCCTCATCTATAAAATGAGCTGGAGAAGGAAATTGTGAACCACTCCATTATCTCTGCCAAGAAAACCCCAAATGGGGTCATGAAGAGTTGTAGGCAACTGAAAAATGACTAAATAACAATGTGTTTTATTATATTTTTACTTATTTTGATAAATATTTCCCAATTATATTGTAATCTGACTAGGGCTACTCTAGGGCACATAGGGGTGTTGCAAGCCACAGATGGTCAGAAGACCAAGTGTTTGACATCTCTGGTCTAGAGCATAGGTCAATGATGATATAATGTCTGTCTCTGCTTCTTTGAATCTTCATCCAAATGCTTTCTGCCATGTTTTTCCCTTCTGGTTTCTGGGTTTCTTTACATGGGTTTATCTTTCCTTTGTTTCTTAAATTCAATTTTTTTTCAGTCCAAAAAGATATTCATCTACCTTTTCTCTCTGCCACCTCAACTTTACCCTCCCCACTCCAAGTGAAAATGAAAGGAAAATAAAGCCATTGTTAGAAATATGTATAGTTATGCAAAACAAATTTCTATGTCACCCCACCAACCAAAAAAAAGTCTCATTCTGCACTCTGAATCTTTCTTTCTTCCCTCCAGGTAATTGGGGTAAAATGACCTGCCCAGAGTCATACAGCAAGTAAATGTTAAGTATCTTGAGGCTAGATTTGAACTCAGGTCCTGAAGTTTTCATCTCTCTATCTGGAGGTAGGTAGCATGTTTCATCTTAAGTCCTCTGAGTCATGGATGGTCATTACTAACTGGAGTCAGTAATTCTTTCAAAGTTGTTTGTCTTTATCATTTTGTTGTCACTTTATAAAAACTTCTGGTTCTGTTAATTTCACTAAGTCTTCTTATGTTTCTCTGAAACCATCTTCTTCGTAATTTCTTATAGCACAATTGTATTCAATCATATTTATGTGCCATTTTGTTATTCATCCATTTCCCAATATATGGACACTTCCTCAGATTTCCATTCTTTGTCACCTCAAAAAGAGTTATAAATATTTTTGCATGTCCTTAGAATTTGCTTTGCTTAAAATTAGTCCCTCCCTTAAACTAATCTTCCACTAATACCTGTTTCTCCCTTCTCCCATTTCCCATTTCCCTTGAGTGAAATTTATTTTTGTCCCCAACTGTGTGTAAGTGTGTGTATTTTCTCCTCTTTTGACCAATCAGTCCAGATGAGATTGAAGTTCAAGTGTCAATCACTTCCCTCCTCCTTATTAACATAGATGTTTACTTGTACAACTTGATTATGTAGAATTTTTGTTGTTAAGTCTGTTCAGTTGTGTCTGACACTTCTTTTCTTGGTATTGATATTGATATATTGATAGTGGTCTGCCTTTTCCTTCTGCCACTCAGTTTACAGATGAAGAAACTGAGGCCAACAGGGTTAAGTGACTTGCCCAGGGTCCCACAGCTGGTAAGTGTTTGAGGCCAGATTTGAACTCAGGTAGATGAGTCTTCCTGACTTCAGGCATAACGCTCTATTTACTGTGCCACCTAACTGCCCCAATTATGTGGAATAATTTCCCCTAACCTTTCTTTTCTTCTTCTCCTAGCGTATTTCTTTCTCCTTCTTTTTCCATCCTTCTCTTAAGAATATCAAAACAGGGTCAGAGCCAAGATGGCAGAGTAACAGCACGGACTTTCTAGAGCACTCCTCCCAACCCCAGTCAAATACTCATAAAAAATGACTCTAAACGAATTCTGAAGCAGCAGAACCCACAGCATGATGGAGTGAAGCAAATCTCCAGCCCAAGATAGCCTGAAAGGTCACTGGGAAGTGTCTGTCAGGCCAGTCTCAGAGCAGAGCACAGTCCAGTGTGAACCATGCCAGCACAGAGGGGACCTGAGAAGGCCTTGGAAGGACTGAACCTCTTGCCTCTGTGGTGGTCTTCAGACTTTATGACCGCAACATGCCAAGGAAAAATTGGAAGACTGGTGGAAAAAACCTATGGAACCTGTGTGAGAGAGTAGAGTGGTTGGGTCCCAGCCCCAGGGCTGAGGAGAGGGGAGGGGACGGAGGAACCTGTGGTAGTCACGGCAGCAGCAGGGGTAGTTGCAGCCACTGTTTCTGGAGCTCTAGGCCCACAGATTGTGGAGAGATTGAGCTGCTGACAGTACATCCCCATCCCCACTGGAAGCAGAGAACTACCTTGACAAAGAGCTCAAAAGTCAAGTAGGTGGCTTGAGAAATGAGCAAAAACCCCAAAAAGAATCACTATGGAATATTATTTTGGTGGCAAAGAAGACCAAAGCATGTAAACAGAAGACAACAAAGTCAAAGCTCCTCCATCCAAAGCCTCCAAGAAAAATATGAATTGGTCTTAGGTCATGGAAGAGCTCAAAAAGGATTTTGAAAATCAAGTAAGAGAAGCAGAGCAAAAATTGGGAAGAAAAATGAGAGTGATGCAAGAAAATCATGAAAAATGAGTCAACTTCTTGCTAAAGGAGACACAAAAAAAATGCTGAAGAAAATAACACTTTAAAAAATAGACTAACCTAAATGGCAAAAGAGATCCAAAAAGCTAAGGATGAAAAAAATATCCTAAAAAGCAGAATTAGCCAGATTGAAAAGAAGATCTGAAAACTCACTCAAGAAAATAATTCCTTAAAGATTAGAATGGAGAGTATGGAAGCTAATATCTTCACGAAAAATCAAGAAATCATAAAACAAAGCCAAAGGAATGAAAAACATAGCAGATAATGTGAAATATTTTATTGGAAAGACAACTGACTTGGAAAGTCAGTTTAAGAAAGACAATTTAAAGATGATTCAAAAATTATGTGACTACTTGAAAGCCATGATAAAAAAAAAGTATTGTGGAAATACAATCAGGATAACACAGGATTTAGCAGTTTCTATGCTAAGGGATCGAAGAGCTTGGAATATGATATTCCAGAGGTCAAAGGACCTAGAATTACAACCAAGAATCACCTACCCAACAAAACTGAGTATAATACTTCAGGGTAAAAAATGGCTATTCTATGAAATAGAGAACTTTCAAACATTCTTGATGAAAAGATCAAAGCTGAATAGAAAATTTGACTTTCAAACACAACAATCAAGAGAAGCATGAAAAGGTAAACAAGAAAGAAAAATCATAAGGAAAGTTGAACTGTTTACATTTCTACTTGGAAAGATCATATTTGTAACTCTTGAGACTTTTTTTAGTACTGGGGTAGTTGAAGGGATTATATACATATAGAAAGAGGGCACAGGGTGAGTTGAATAGGAAGGGATGATATCTAAAAAAATAAAATTAAGGGATGAGAGAAGAATATAGTGGAAGGAGAAAGGGAGAAAGAATGGGGCAAATTATCTCTCACATAAAAGAGGCAAGAAGAAGTTTTTGCAATGGAGGGGAAGAGGAGAGAGGTGAGAGGGAAATAGTGAACTTTACTCTCATCACATTTGGCTTAAGAGGGAATAACATGCACATTCAATTTTCTATGAAAGTCTATCTTACACTACAGGAAAGTAGGGGGGAAGGAGATAAGTGAGGGGTAGGTAGAATGATAGAGGGGAGGGCAAATAGGAGGAGGGGGTAATTAGAATTTGAGGATGGATAGGGTCAAAAGAGAGAATAGAATAAATGGGGGGCAGGATAGGATGGTGGGAAATAGAGTTAGTCTTTCACAATGTGACTTCTATAGAAGTTTTTTGCATAACTACACATGTATAACATATAATGAATTGCTTGCCGTCTCAGTGGAGATGGGTGGGGAGGGAGGAAGGGAGAGAAGTTGAAACTCCAAGTTTTAAAAACGAATGTTAAAAATTGTTTTCACATGCAACTGGGAAATAAGATATACAGGTAATAAGGTATAGAAATCTATCTTGCCCTACAGGAAAACAGAGGAGATGGGGATAAGGGAAGGGAGGGGTGTGATAGAAGGGAGTGCAGATTGGGGGAAGGGGGTAATCAGAATGCACACTATCTTGGAGTTGGTGGAGGGGAGAGATGAGGAGAAAATTTGAATCTCAAAATCTTGTGGAAATGAATGTTGAAAACTAAAAAAAAACCTGAAACTAAAACAACTAAAAATTGTTGAAAACTAAAAAAAAAAAACCCTAAAAATAAAAAGAAATAAATAAAATTTTTTTAAAAAGCAAGAACAAGATAAAAAAAAATCTAGTACCTGAAAAAAAAAAAGAATATCAAAACATGAAAACACTACTCACAGATATTATATCTAATTAGATTCCCTCTATGACACTTGGTGAAGATAGGATTCAGTGGGGAACACACCATAATCTCTCCCCATTTGGATGTAAGCAGTTTATCGTTTATCCTTGTTTAATCCTTCATCATTGTTCATTCATGTTTTTCTCAGCTCCTGTGTTTGAACTTCAAAGTGTCTACTCAGCTCTGAAATTCATGGATGTCCTCTATTTAATTAGTTGTCCATTATTTTGCTTTAGAATTATCAGGCCATGTTTGTCCTTCTTTGCCAAAGAAGACCAAGCCATCAGAGAAATGATGACATGACTTGCACTTAACTTTGTTTTGAGTGAAGGAGGGCTGTGCAGGTCACCAGCCTCACTTCTCCTCCAGAGCCATCTGAATCCAGTGACCTGATATTCCTCAGGATGACTGGAGATGGGCCAGGATACAGTGGGAGACCTTGGGCCCTTTAGGCCAAGATCTTTGCTGGTACTCACTTAGGATGAGGCAATGGGCATTCATTGAATGGGCTTGTTGAAGAAGTAGACAGGGCATGGTCCCTTTAATGAGGTCAAGAAAAGAAAGACATCACGCTGGGTGGGAAACAGCAACAGTTACTATTGATAATCACTCTAAAGCTAGGGGAGTCCAGGAGCCGTTGGCAGGGGCCCCTTGGAGTACCAGTTTCAAAGTGTATTAGGTTTAAGGTTTTGGGAGAGGATAGAGAACAGGACAGGGAAAAGGAAAGAAAGGAGAGGAAAGGAAAGGAGAGGAAAGGAGAGGAGAGGAAAGGAGAGGAAAGGAGAAGAAAGGAAAGGAAAGGAAAGGAAAGGGGAAAGGGAAAGGGAAGGGAAGGGAAGGGAAGGGAAGGGAAGGGAAGGGAAGGGAAGGAAAGGAAAGGAGGCACTAAAACCCAGGTCAAATGGGCAACTTTTGGCCACTGAACTCAGTGGGAGACACACATATAATCTCACCCTGTCTGGATGTAAGCACTTTATCGTTTATCCTTATTTAATCCTTTATCATTGCTCATTCATGTTTTTCTCAGCTCCTGTGTTTGAACTTCAAAGTGTCTACACAGCTCTGAAATTCATGGATGTCCTCTAATTAGATGTCCATTATTTTCCTTTAGAATTATAATACTTTTCTGAATATATTATTCCTGGTTGCCAGCCTCTACCCTTTGCCTTCTGGAATACAGTATTCCAAGCTCTCTGGTCCTTGTTAGTATTGGTTGCTAAATTGTGTGTGATCCTGACTGTGGTTCCTCAGCAACAGTATTCTTTCTTTCTGGATGCTTGCAGTTTTTTGTTTGCTTTTCTGTTACCTAGAAGTTCTGGATTTTGGCTTTGATTTTCTTGGAGGTTTTCATTTGAGTTTCCTTCAGAAGGTGACTTATGGAGTCTTTCTTTTTCTGTAAGAGCACTGGGCAATTTTCTTTTAAGATTTCTTTGAATATGACGTCTAGTGTCCTGTTTTGGTCATGTCATTCAGGTAGTCCAGTGATTCTTGAGTTTTTTCTCCTAGGTCAGTTTTTTGCTGTGAGACACCTTACATTTTCTTCTATTTTCTCAGTCTTTTTACTTTGTTTTATTATTTCTTGATGTCTCATGAAATAATTGCTTTTTATTTAGCTATTTCTAATGTTTAGGGAGTTCATTGTTTGGGCAAACATCTTGTTCAAATTGTTATTTGCCTTTCCAGTTCTTTCTTCCATAGCCCTCTTTTCCATTTTTTTCCTCTAGTGCTTTCATTTCCCTGATAATTTTTGCATATTTTATTTCATTAAAGGTTTCCCAATGACATTAAATTTTTTTAAACATTCATTTTTTAAAATGTTGAGTTCCAAATTTCTCCCTCTCTCTCTTGCCCTTCCCCACCTCTTGAGAAGACAAGCAATATGAAATTGATTATGCATGTGGTCATATTAATTTCCATATTAATTTATTTCCATATTAATCATGTTGCAAAAGAAAATACACAAATTACCCCAATAAAAATAAAGAAAAAATTTAAAAGTTTACTTAAATCTTCACTCAGAGTTCATCAGTTCTCTCTCTGAAGGTGGTTGGTTAGAACTTTTCATCATGAGTCCTTTGGAATTGTCCTGGATTGCAGTAACTAAGGCTTTCACAGTTAATCATCCTTACAATGTTTCTGTTACTGTGTATAATGTTATCCTGGTTCTGCTCACTTCACTTTGCATCAGTTCATTTAAGACTTCCCAAATTTTCTGAAACCATGCTGCTCATCATTTCTTATAGCACAATAGTAATTCCACCACATTCATATACCATACCTTGTTCAGCCATTCCACAATTAATGGGCATTTCTTAATTTCCAATTCTTTGCCATGACAAAAGGAGTTGCTATAAATAGATAAAAACATTTTTAACTCTGTGTGGCTTTTTTAAACTCTTGCTTCATCTTTTCTAGGAATTTTGGTTGAATTTGTGCCAACCTTGTGTTTTTGTTCGAGACTTTGCTTGGTTTGTGTTTTAAGCATCCTTATCATCCTAATACCTCTTTATGGTGGGATTCTTTTTTTGTTTTCTCATTCTTCCATCTTAGTTTCTGACTTTGGATTTGATATCAGGGACAGACTTTGTGCACATCTGTTGGGAAGGTGTCGGTTATTCCTGTCACTGCTTTCTTGGGATATTTGAGTCTTGTGTTATTCCGGGATCTCAGGGACATCTCAGGCTGGGGACCTGCAAACTTTCAGCCCTTTCAGAATGGTCTGATCCAGGGCAAAGTCTGATTGCTGTTCTGTGGTCTGAGCTTTGTCAATTCCTGACCTGGGTTTGGGTCTGAGCAACATTAGACCTCTTCTGAACTCTGCCACTATTAACCAGTTAGAAATCTCTGCTGGTTGCTGCTGGTTTCTGAATCAGCTCTTTTCTCTGTATATTGCCCAGGACCTCCCTTTCTAGGAACACCACCCTCAGGCTTAGGCCCTTTAGTCAGCCCACTTTGGATCTGTAACCTGGATCTGGGTAGGAAGCAGCAAAGCTGCTGTTCACCCCCTATCTCCATTAAGGCACCTGGTATGAACTGCTAGATCTGTATCTCAAACAGATTGCAAAAAGGGGAAAAGGACCCACATGTACAAAAATATTTATAGTAACTCTTTTTGTGGTGGCAAAGAATTGGAAATTGAGGAATGCCTATGAATTATGGAATGGCTGAACAAACTGTGTGGCATATGATTATGGTGGAATACTATTGTGCCAGAAGAAATGATGAGCAGCATGGTTTCAGAAAACTTGGGAAGTCTTAAATGAACTGATGTAAAGTGAGATAGGCAGAACCAGGAGAACACTGTACACAGTAACAACATTGTGGGATGATCAACTATGATTGTCTTAGCTCTTCTCAGCAATACAATGATCCAAGACAATTCTAAAAGACTCATGATAGAAAATTCTATCCACATCCAGGAAAAGAACTGATGGAGCCTGAATGCAGACCAAAGCAGACTATTTTCACTTTATGATTTGTTATTTTTTTCCTTTTGTTCTGTTTCTTCTTTCACGACATGAGTAAAGTGGAAATGTGTTTTATGTGGTTGCATATACATGTGTGTGTACATGTATGTGTATATATGCATATGCATGCATGCATGTGTGTGTATAAAACTTGTTTCAAATTATTTACCATCTTAGGGCGAGGGAGAGAAGGAAGGGATGGAGAAATTTTGGAAATCAGAATTCTGTAAAAATATCAATGTTAAAAATTATCTTTGCTTGCAATTGGAAAAAATGAAGTACTATTTTAAAACAAGATGCCTGGTATGGAACTGGAGGTATCCCAATATGGGTCTCTGGATGTGGGTTTGGATCCATTTCCTTTCCTTGTTCTATCCATAACCTCTTGCTGCTCACTAGACTCCTTCTGATCAGACTCTACTCCCAGAATTTACAGACATCTCCTCAGAGTGACCCAGCCTGGAAAAATGACTCATTGGGACTTTGTCTTGACTTTTCCCATATCAATTTGGTCTCTGGTACATTTTCTAGATCTATTTGGAGGAACATTTTTTCCTCTATGGTACAGAAGGGGACGTAGCTATGTTGCTTTCTTCTATTCAACCATTTTGGTCCCCATTTTGTATATCTTTTCCATATTCAAGACGACTCTACCTCCACTTTTACCTATCCTATTTCTTTTAAAAAAGGTATATCTTTCCAGAGTCCTATTTCTTTCATAGATCTCGTCAAATCAAGTGTCACTGAAGCCTCTAATGTCGGAGCTCTGTCCTTACATGAGGTTCTACCATGCATCTTATTATCTACACTTAAGAATTTGTATATGATGCCATGAATGCCTATTACTGGCTTCTTCCTCAGACTTTGTCTCTTAGAAACTTCTACTATTATTCTTCCCCTGTTGTAACCATTTTATATGGTGCCTATATCTGCATATATGTATAAATTGTAAAATCGTATATGTGTATATATGTATGCACATATAAACGTTAATAGCTATACCAAGAATTAGATACTCTACCTGTCCACTTATCTAATATACATATTTGCTGTTCAGTCATTTCAGTCCTGTCTGACTCTCCCTGACTGCATTTGGGTTTTTTTTTTGGCAGAGCTACTTGGAGTAGTTTGCCATTTCCTCCTCCAACTCATTTTGTAGAGGAGAAAACTGAGGCAAACAGGGTGAAGTGACTTGCCCAGGGTCACATAGCTAGTAAGAGTCTGCGACAAGATTTGAACTCAGGTCTTTTTGACTCCAGGCCAAGAGTTCTATCCACTGTGCTACCTAACTGCCCTAATATATATGTAGTTATCTACATCTATATTCAGTTATCTATCTACATAATATATATGCATGAATATTTATAATACATATATGAGTGTTTATATATAAAAATAGTGTGTATGTAAGTGTACATGCATTTTTATAAACATGTATGTATGTGAATATACATGTATGTATATGCATGTATGCCTAGATATAATCTATGTATCTCTCTCTATATATATCTATATATATAAAATCTATATATAGATGTGGATGTATAATTTCTCCTTCCCTTTTATCATTTTAAAGCCCTTTTGATTAGATTCACAAGACTCCAGACAAGTACATTCTTATCAGGCCTGGCTTCGATGCCCTCTGCCCCTGGCCAAGATTCTCTATTTGAAGCTGTGGCAAAGAAAGTCAATGCCAAAGCCCATCATCAGACTCTCTCTTCTCAGTCTGCTCTCTGTCCCCCCATGCCCTCCTTTTCCTTCTGAATCCTGTGCTTTCAATGAGTCGCAGGACTGAAAACCTCCCCCGTTCCCCTACAGCCTCCATCCTTTGGAGCAGTACTTTTTAGGTTTCTCCTGGCAGCATTATTTCCCACAGGTGAATCATCAGGGCGGAGCCGTCACTTGTAATGACAAGTCTTAGGAGGTTCAGATTATCTTGGATACATACCCCAGGAAGTTATCAGGCCAAGTAGCTACCTCAGCAGCCCCCACCCCTTTTATGATAATAGCACCAAAGAGCACTGGTTCTGGGTTCAAGAGGACCTGTATTCATATCTTAACCCCTTCTTTGACAGAGAAACTGAGGTCCAGAGAGAAGGGTCAACTAAAGGTCACAGAGATAGTAGTGCCTAAGGCAGAATTTGGACCTGGCATATAAACATGCATGACCATACCTGTTATGTTACACACACATACACTTGTACATACACATATATGTATGTAACATGTATAAACTAACCCTATTTTCTCGGGACAGGTCTTCTACGTTACCCCTCAGAGTTCCAGTGCTCTGAAATGTTTGTAAGGTGTTGCTTTCCTATCCCACCAAATGTATTCTCCCCATTCTTAGGGTGTCAGGGCCAGCTAGGTGGCACAGTGCTCTGGGCTTAGAGTCAGGAAGACCTGAGTTCAAATCTGAACTCAAGACACTTAGTAGCTCTGTGACTTTGAGCAAGTCACTTCACCTTGTTTGCCTCAGTTATCTCATCTGTAAAGTGAGCTGGAGAGGGAAATGGCAGACCACCCCTGTATCTGTCAAGAAAACCCCACATGGGTCAGGAGGAGTCAGGTAGACCTAAACAACAATCAGCACCCTAGTTTAACCCACCCACTTCACATCCAATGGCATTTATTTCAAAGATATGGGGAGAACAAACATCAAACATTTTCTCCAACAACTGAGTCACGATGGCTGCTCCTTCCCCCACATTTCACCCCAGTTCCTACAAAACGCACCAGACCCACCAACTTCATGTGCAAAGGTGACGCTGCCGCCAGCTCTTGCTGGGCTGGAGTGCTGAAGGTCACTCTGGGGAGTTTGCTCCTTGCTTTTTAGGCCACTGATGCTCTCCTTAATGCCCGGAAAACCCAGCCTGGATAGTGACTTTTGGCCTTTGAAACTCCCAAGGTCAGGGACTCCACTCCCTAAACCTAGCATGGAAAAAAAAACAAATGAGAAAAAAGATCAAGGACCTATGCCTGTTTCTCAGAGGCTACAAGGATTTAGAGGGACAAAGGAAGCCCTAAGGTCCTCTCTCTTATTGTATGGTTTTATCAGATACCATTTGTGAAGGTGGTATCTTATTATCACAAGTGGGAATATAGCAAAGAGGTGATTGAATTCCTTCTGAAAATGCCTCAGATGCCAGGTATTTAACTAATGGAAAAAGGCTGCTCCTGATCTAGTCATCATGATCTCCCATATGGAGATTCCATCTTGATGGGATCTGCACACATGCCAGATACTCTCTCTATATACACATGATCATGCACATGTGTGTACACACATACATATATTTACACACATATACATGCACACATATATATGTGTTATGCATGTATACACACATACAGGTATCCACATTCACATACATGCAACTTGATAGGGTCTGCACATGTGCCAGATGCTTTCTACATATACACATTCATATGTGTATATAGATACACATACACATATGTATTATGTATGTATGTGTATATATTTTATATATACACACAGAGAGGTATCCACATCCACATACATGCATCTTGATAGGATCTCTACACATGCCAGGTACATGTACACACAAATTCATGTATGTGTATACATGTATGTATACATATATACATGCATACACATATACACACATATAAAATATATATTTATATGTGCAAATATATATTTATATATGCCACACATCTTGATAGGCTCTACAGATAATGCACATAAACCACATAATGCACACATGTGTATACATGAATGTCTATACATGCGTGTACATATGTATAGTTTATAACAGAGGCAGGTATGTGCAAAGAGTGCATTAATGTGCTCAAGTCATACATATTCCCCATGTTAAGAGACTGAGAAACCTCCTTCCAGGAGAGCTGTGAAGATGTCTAATGGATAGGCCTGGAAGTGACTTAAGCAGGTGTAGACAGCTAGTTTTGGTCTGCTAATGGGGGAGAAGAAGAAGCCAGAGTCAGCACCATCTTCAGAACGTCCCAGACCAGCCTCAGTTCGGTGTCTTTTTTTTTTTCCTAAGCAATTTATTTTTATTTTATTTTTCAATGTTTTACAATCATTTCCTTAAAGTTAAGATTTTATCCCCCGCACCCTTCCCCCACTATCCCCCTCCCTCCCCGTGACAGCATACAATTCTGTATAGGTTCTACATATACTTTCCTATTGAGCACATTTTCACTATAGTCATGCTATGTAATCGAACTAAAATAAATGGAAATCATATAACAAATCAAAACATAATACACTGAAACCCACCCACACACAAAAATGATCTGCTACATTCTGCGAATGACTTCCATATTTCTTTCTCTGAGTGTGGAAGGCATTTTGCCTTAGAAGACCGACATTAGGATTTTTTTTCTTTTCTCAGGTAAGTTCTTGTGTTATTACAAAGTTCCAAGTCTACCAGAAAAAACACTCGCACACTGTGGTCATTGCTGTGCACAAAGTTCTCCTGGTTCTGCTCCTTTTGTTCAGCATCAGGTCATATAAGTCCTGCCAGGCCTCCCTGAAGTCTTCTTGTTCATCATTTCTTATGGCGCAATAGTATTCCATTACATTCATATACCATAATTTATTCAGCCATTCCCCAATTGATGGGCATCCCCTTGACTTCCAGTTTTTGGCTACCACAAAGAGTGCTGCTATAAATATTTTTGTACACATGGGACCCTTTCCCATTTTTATAATCTCTTGGGGATACAGTCCTAGTAGTGATATTGCTGGGTCAAAGGGTATGCACATTTTTGTAGCCCTTTGGGCATAGTTCCAAACCGTTCTCCAGAAGGGTTGGATGATCAGTTCGGTGTCTTTTAACCACCTTCTCTTTGGCTGTAGATCTTTTGGACTTTTGATGGAATCCAGTGAGAGCTAATGCCAGATTGGGGAGAAAAAGAGAGGCCTTGGGCCCTCCCCACTGGGGCCAGCAAAGGGCCTTGTGGATATGGCCCTAGGGTTTGTTTTTGCTTGCCTCCTTCAGTGTTGTTCTTTTGTTTTGGGCAAAGGGAGAATTGGGTCTTGGCATCTGGACTTAGGTAACCCCTTCAGCATTGATGCTCAGAGGAGCAAAGTTTGACCTTCAGCAGTGATCTTCAGGATCCAGCCTGGACTGGCTGAGACAAGCAAGGACTGTTTTGGAAGTCATGTAGCATCTGGACATGGATGTCATGGTGCCGGTGTTATGTAGGAACTGGGGTAAGAGTGAATCTACTCACTCCAGAGACAAAGATATCTCGGGATGTAGGGATAGGTCAGGGTGTGTCCCTGAAGTGTGAGAGGGAAGTAAATGATTGTGTTCTTTGTTATTGTTCTATCTTTGAAGGAAATATCCCCTTGTAAAAGTTAATGGTTATTAAATGATTAAATGGAAGAGGGGCGCTGGTCAACATGCCTTTGAAAAACTTTTTGTTGTTCATTCATATCCAACTCTTCTCTGTGACCCCATTTGGGTTTTCTTGGCAAACGTACTGGAGTGGTGGGCCACTTTCTTCTCTAGCTCATTTTACAGGTGAGGAAACTGAGAACAACAAGGTGAATTGACTTGCCCAGGGTCATACAGCTGGTAAATGTCTGAGGCCGCATTTGAACTCATAAGGATGAGTCTTCCTGATTCCATGCTCAGTGCTCTATCCACTGAAGCACCTAGCTGCCCCTTTGTAAAAGCTAATTAGTGTTAAATGATTAAATGGCAGTGGGGTGCTAGTCAATCATTTTCACTTCACAGTCAAAAAGGGACTCAAGTCAATGGCATTAGAAAAGAGACATGTCAATTTTCTCAGAGTCCCTTTGGAAACTTGAAGGGGGATCTGCATAGTTTGCCTCCCAGAGAGTGAGCCAGTGGTGCAGTGGATAGAGCACTGGGCTTGGAATCAGGAAGATATGAGTTCAAATCTGGCTTCAGACACTTAGTATAGCTGTGTGACCCTAAACATGTCACTTCACCCTGTTGGCCTCAGTTTCCATCTGTAAAATGGGCCGGAGAAGGAAATGGCAAACCACCTGGTGTCTGCCACGAAAACCCCAAATGGGGCCGTAAAGAGTTGGAAATGACTGCAACAGCTGGTACGCAGTTATGTACTTGCTATCTTCTCTATTAGAGTATGAGCTCCTTGAAAACTAGGGCTGTTTTTGCCTTTCTTTGTATCCTGGTACTTAGCACAGGATGCCTGGTACATAGTAGGCGCTTGGTAACTTGTTTATTGCTTGACAGATAAGCATATCTTTTAGAATTTCTAATAATAGCTTTTAGGATCCTGAGGTGAGTCAGCCCCTTACTCTTGATATCAGAAAGATTTGATGAGAGTTGCCAGGATCACAGAATTACTCAATCTCCAAGTTGGGAGGGGGAGGGGAACTTCAGAGCTCTCCGAAGCATCCTGAAAAAGAGTCTCTCTCCTCCATCCCCCCACAATGTCCCCCATCTAGCCTCTGCCTAAATACCTCCAGGGATCGAGCGCCTGCCACCACCTGAAAGAGCCCGAGCCACTCAGAGATAACTCAGTTATGGACTTTTTCCCCAAATCACAATCTGTTTTCCCTAGTTCTGACCTCTGTGGTCAAATGGAAAAAATGTGACAGTCTTTAACTGCTCCAAGATAAGAGATCTGCTGTGGCTTCTGTGATCTTGTCTTATCCTTTCCTGCCTTTATACATTTACTCAGGTTCTAGCATACCACGCCCCATCCTTCCAAGTACTCCTTGCATCTCCTCTCCTCCTGTTGGAATTCTCTTCCTTTGAGATCCAGCTTAGATGGATCTCGACCATTCGATTTGACCCAATGCAACTCAATTACCAAGCATTGCCTTAATATCTACTTTGTGAAAAGAGCGAAGTCTATCTAAGTTGCTAATTGCACAATGTTGCCATCACTGTGTACAATGTGTGATGACCAACTTTGGTAGACTTAGCTCTTCTCATCAATGCAATGATCTAAGACAATTCCAAAAGACTCATGATGGAAAATGCCATTCACATCCAGAGAAAGAACTATGAAGTACAAATGCAGATCGAAGCCGACTGTTTTCTCCTTTTTTGTTTTTTTTCTTTCTTGTGGTTTTTCCCTTTTGTTCTGTTTCTTCTTTCACAACATGATTAATGTGGCAATATGATTGTACGTGTATAGCCCAGATGGAAGAAAAAAAGTTGGAACTCAATATTATAAAAATCTTATACAAAATCTTATAATATCTTATAAAAGTGAATGTTGAAAAAATAATTAAAATTATATGTATATGTATATATATATATATATATATATATATATATATATATATATACTAAAAAAAAAAAAGGAATAAAACATACATAGGGGGAAAAAAAATCTATTATGTGCCAGGACTCCAAGATGTTAGGGGGAGTAGTGAGGCCCTGCTCTCAGGGAGCTTACATTCAGTCTAAAAGACAATGTGAATGAAGGTACAAAGCCCAATAATCTGAGATCAGACAAATTATGAATATCTTTAGGGATCATTCACATCAAAGGTGACACCAGAGTTGACTGTGGAAAGAAGCTTGAAATTCTAAAGCAGTTACTTTGGAGAGAACTCTGAGTCTGGAATCAGAAAGAACTTGCATCAAATTCAGTTTCAGATTGTGTGACCCTAACCAGGTCACTTAACTGCTGTCTACCTCAGTTTCCTCAACTGTAAAATGGGAATGATAATAGTACCTCCCTCCCAGGGTTTTTGTTGAGGCTCAAATGAGATACTATTTATCAAAAGTGCTTAACACAGTGCCTGGCACATAGCAGACATGAGGAAGGAGCGCATTACAGTCACAGGCACAGAGATGGATCATGGAATGCTGAGTTTGAGGGAACAGCTAGCTGCTAGTTTAGTTGGAATGGAAGAGAATGATATGGCATTTTTAGAAACATAGGGAGCAAGCAGACTTTGGAAGGCTTTAAATAACAGGGTGGGGAGTTTTCATTTTATCATTTCATTTTACATTTGATACCAGAGGCACTAGGGAATCAGGGAAGGTTCTTGAGCAGGGGAGTGACATCGTCTGACTTGTGTTTTAGGAATATCAGTTTGACTACAGAATTGGAGAGGGGAGAGATTAGAGAGACTGGGAGCAAGGCTATCCGTTAGGAGACTACTGGGATAGTTCAAGGGAGAGGTGAGGAGTGTCTGACTTATTGTAGGAGTTGGAGAGTAGAGATAAAGGGTATGGATGAGAAGGATAGTGGTGGGAAAATTGACAAGACTGCCTCCTTATTAGACAGAGAAGGTAAAGGAGAAAGAAATATCTGGGATGACCCCACATCTGGAAATGTGACATGGTATCTGTCACAGAAACAGGAAAGGTAGGGAAGAAAGGTCTGAACTGAGGAAGTGATCACACCTCATCTCTTTTGAGTTTGAGATGTCAAGGGAGCTTCTGACTGGAGATATCCAGTCAATAATTGTTGCCCGGATGTCAGGCATAGATTTAGATCATAGATTTAGACCTGGAAGAGTTCAAGCTCCTCATTTTACAGATGATGAAATCAAAGCTCAGGCAGTTGAAGTGACTTACCCACATGTACACTGCTAGTGGGAACTTTGACTCCAAATTCAGCAATCTTTCTACTTTAAGAGGCTACAGGTTGTTGCTGTTGTTAAGTTGCGGTTGACTCTTTGTGACTCCTTTTGGGGTTTTCTTGGCAGAGATACTGGAGTGGTGTGCCATCTTCTTCTCCAGCTCATTTTACAGATGAGGAAACTGAGGCAAAGAGGGTGAAGTGACTTGCTCAGGTCCATGCAGCCAGTAGGTATCTGAGGCTGGATTTGAACTCAGCTTTTCCTGACTCTAGACCTAGAGCTCTATAGACTGTGCCACCTAGCTGCCCCTAGATTATATATACTCAGCTGTATTCATCTTTATTTAAATATTTTCAGGGATTATACATTACTCGAAAGTTATTTGGAGGGACATTAGAAGTGTGTATTCCTTTTCCTCCTCCTACTTTTCTTCTCCTTTCCCTACTTCCCTTTTCCTGTCCCTTCTTCCTTCATGGGGGAAAGTATCCAGAGACTGCTGTGTTATCTCAGTATGCCAAGTCATTCAGTCAACAAGGCTTAATCTGTGCTGGGCACTGTGCCAACCAAGTCTTTCGGTGCTAAGCATGTTTGTCCCTGGTCCAGTGACCACTATGTAGGCTCAGTATTGGAAAGATCTTAGCTCTGGGATAAGAGATCTCAGGGGTCAGCTTAGGCTAACCCCTTCATTTGACAAAGGAGGAAACTGAGGTCTGTAAAGTTCTTGCTCAAGGTCACGAAGTTAGTGATAGAATTGTGATTTGAACTCAGATCCATCAAATGCATCTCCCAATATACCATGTTGTTTCTATGAGAAATGCTCCAGCCAGGATACATGTGTCTTTGGGAGTGACCAAAACCTAAGCTAGTCTCTATGGGATGGTCCTATAACATACCTAGGCATTGGGAAAGGAGCTGGGGGTTAAGGAGAGATTGAGGAGGTAAAATTTAGAGGGAATGATACATGGGGCAAACTCTCAAAGGCATTAGATCAAGGACCTAAGGAGAGGATGTAGTTTGTGTAGCTTTAGCAAAGAAAAAGGCAGGTAGGAGCCTGGAATAAAGGAACTGAGGACGGGAGGCAATCAAGTCAATAAACATTTATGAAGCACCTAGTATAAGCCACGAGTTGGTAAACGCCGGAGATAAAAAGAAATGAAAAAATAGTTTCTGCTCTGGAGGAAGTGACAGTCTTAATGGGCATGTGTGTGTGTGTGTGTATGTGCACAGAGTCATAAGATCATAGACCCAGAGCAGGAGGGGATGTTAGAGGTCATTGAATTCAATGAGATTGACAGGGAGGAAAACAGGTCAAGACATTCAGGAGAGTCAATTACTATCTGAAAATGCTACAAATTGTTGAGTCCTTTCAGCCATGTTCAACTCTTTCTGACCCCATTTTGGGTTTTCTTGGCAAAGATCTTGGAGTGGTTTGCCATTCCCCTTCTCTAGTTCATTTTTGAGAAAATTGATTTGAGGGTGACTTTCCCTTCCATCCCCTCATTTTATGGATGGGAAACTGAGGCCGACAGGGTTAAGTGACTTTCCCAGGAACACATAGCTCATAAGAGTCTGAGTCAGGATTTGAACTCAGGTCTTCCTGATTCAAGTCCTGGAGATCTATCCCCTTCACCACCTAGCTACAAATCAGGCTTGGTTTACTGTTGTTCTGATTGTCAAGACTTTAAGAAAGTGAAGCAGAAAATGTTAACAGTGCAGATTAAACTTTAAAGTGTTTCCTAGACTTCTGGTCCAACCCTCTCCCTCTTTTTACAGATGAAGAAACTGGGTCTGAGAAGCAACTTGCCCAGGGTCATACAGTTTGTACATGCCTGAGACAAAATGTGAACTAGATCTGAGCTTTTTAAGTCCAGTGCTTTCTTGCCAAGGTTGTGCTTCCTGCTAATCAAGGAAAAATCCAAGGATCACCCTACAGCAGTGAGAGTCCAGTTGAGGTGAGAGAATATAAACCTGTGATGGACAAAGTTTCCAATTTTGTGTTGGAAAGTCAATGGCTATGTGCCTTTCTTGGGGGCAGTATCCAGCAGCATGCAAATGAGACCAGAGGACAGTGGGTCTGACTGTCAATAGGAGGAAAAGAAGAATGAACTCACCAGAGAAGATAGTGCGTTGCTGAATTGATCAACCATAAGGGTCAAGCCTGTGAAAGGAGCAAAGTGAAGTCAAAGTCAAGGTAACTGACTGGTGGAATGGTGGGAAGGATAAACAGGATGAGACAGAGAGACAGAGAAAAAGTTCAAAATTCAAAATCCTGGCAGTAGAACAGCTCTACTTGATGCTGAGATGTTAGAGGTCCTTTGGGTTTGGCTATGACACTTCCCTACTCAAGAGGATTCAGTGATTCCCTAGTACCCCTAGGATAAAAAACAATTTTCTCATATTGGCATTTGAAGTCTTTCACGATCTGACTCCAGGATACTTGTCCAGCCTTGTTCCGTACCACTCCCCTTCCTGGACCATGTTTCATCCAAGCTGACCCACTTGCAGTTCCTTGAAAGCATTTTGTCTCTGCTAAGATTTCCCCCAAGTATGTTGTCTCTTTCCTGTCCCATTCTATCAGACAACTACTTTGTGAGCAAATCCTATCTTCCTTTCCACTCCTCTGATTCTAAGAGCCTAGAAATTTCTCCTCTTTCTATCCCTAGGGCCTTGCACACAAAAAAACCTCAATTAACATTTGTCGGTAGCTGAAATCTCAGTTCAGATTCTCCTTTACCCAAGGAGTTAGCAGATGGCTGAAGAACAGACAGAAATTATAAGTGGATTCTGAGTCCAGGACCGCTGAGGACTGAGACAACCTGGGAAAAGATAGTCTTTAGGTAAAGGGGTCTGTGCATCGCTGAAGCTGCCTTCAGTTTCACAAAGTACTTTTCTCAAGTACAAGTGGAAGTATAGCATTAGCACGCCCATTTACCTGATAAGAAAACTGAAACTCAGTTTTCAGTCTAAAAGTCAAGTAATGAGTGTCAAAGTCAGAATTCAAACCCATCCACTCCAAACTCTAAATCCATTGTTCTGAAGTTTCATGAAGGCAGGAATTCTGTCTTACATCCTTTCAAAATCTCCCACAAAATATCTAATGTCTCCCACTTAGTAAGTGTTGTTGAACTGAATTAAGGGAACAGGAAGATTCTTGGACCCAGATCTGGGTTAGGCTGAGCTTTCCCCCACCTCAAAGTCTTACCCAGTCCTCTGCCAAAGATAGATCTTGTGGGGGGAAATGTTTTGCTATGGAGAAGACAGGCAGGGGTCTACTGCAGCCTGCTCTAATACAAGAGCTGATTGTTAAATTTTCAGGGTGAGCATTTACACCTCAGAAAATAGGCAAGCCACAAATCAGGACCTGATTTATTGTTTGGTTGATTTTTCAGGTTTAAGAAAGTGAAGGAGAAAATGTTAGTATTGCAGATTGAACCTAAAAGTGTATCCTGTGTATACTGCTCCCCTCCTCTGAGAGAACTGGTTGTTAAACATTTACCATCATACTACTGAAGATAGGGATATCCTCCCCTGCTGGCACCAATCAGACCCCTCTATCTCAGAGGATCATAGATTTAGTGTTGAAAGGGATCTTCAAAGCCACCTGGTACAAACCCCTCCCCCCATTTTACTGATGAGGAAACTGAGACCCAGGCAAGTTAAGACCACGTTCACATAGCTAGGATTATGGGATCATAAATTTAGAGATGAAAGGGACCTTAGAGGTGATCAAGTGCACTCTCTCCTCATTTTACAGAAGAGGAAACAGTTTCAGAGAGGCTAAGAGAATTACCCAAGGTCACAAAAGCAGGATCAACTCAATAGACCTTCAGTAAAGGTACTTATTGTGTGTGTGTGTGTGTGTGTGTGTGTGTGTGTGTGTATGCCAGGCTGCTGGAGGCCCAGTAGATTCTCTATCCTCTGCCCCAAGTCTCTCCAGACAAGGCCCTACCTGGGCACATGTCAAAGCTGCATTCTGGTTTGTACTTCCCCTCCCACTGTCATCTGTCTTGAGTAGGGCAAAGGGAGGGGCCCTGGGTGTGGGTTGCCCCTGGGCACACAGTTGTACATCTGCAGTGTGAGCTACGTAAACAGAACCCTGGACAGAATGCCCATTCATGAGGCCTCAGCACCTGAGGAAGTTTCCCCCCAGAAGGCACTTACTGCCAGGTTCAGGTTGCACCCTGAGGGCAGAGGGGGAGGGGCTGGTCCAGGGGGGTGGGGAAAACCCAGGAAAGCTTGTGCCAGGGGAGAATTAGGAGCTGCCTGGAACCTTCAAAAGGGGTGGGGAGGGGATGCCAGGGCCATTAATGACAATGAACATTTTTTTCGGCATGGTGTGACTGGATGAACAGAACCCTGGATCTCAGCTCTGGTCCCCCATGTGACCTTGGGTATTACTCCTTTGGATCTCAGCGTTCTCATCTGTAAATGAAGGAGGTTGGCTCTAATGAGCTCTATTGACCTTTCAACTCAAAATCCTAGGGATAATCGCAGTGAGTGACTTGCCCAGTCACTTAGCTGGGTCTCAAGCCCAGGGCCTCCTGCTCTAAATTTGGTGTTCATCACATGCTGCATGGGCACTGGTAACTGGAGGACCCTCACTTCCTCCTCAAAACCTAACATCCCTGCTTTACAGAGTAGCTAACAAGGCCTTTTCACATCAATGGATCTTCATAAAAGCCTTGTGAGCGAGGCAGGCAAGGAGTTGCTCCATCTTTCATATGGGGAGACTGAGGCTGACAGAGAAAGTTTTAGAGATGGAAGGGACCCTACGGGTTGGCTAGTGTAGAGCCAACACTTTGAACCAGTTCTTTCAAATTGGTTTGCTCAAGATCACAGATAGCAGAGCAAAGATTTGAACTTGGGTTCTCTGATGCCAAATACAGTGTCTATTTGGGGTAGGGGAAGAGGACCCTGAGGCAGAGGAGTGTTCCTTACTTACCTGGACTGAGGTTTCATCCTAATCATAGCTGACCCTATGACCCAAGCAGAAGTGGAAGGGGATGGACAAGAGAATTCTCTGGCTGTTTTTGGATTTTGAGTTTGTCACAGAAAAACCCTGAGCAAGGGATTATAAATTCATCTCCTTCAGGATCAATGTCAAGGTCAAAGGTCTCAGTTAATCATGCAGAAGACAGGGGAATGGAGGGGAAGCGGGGTTTGGAGCACTATATAAAAGCCCTCATAACCCTGGGGAGGGGTGACCAGGAGGCCTGTTCTTCGAGGCTGAAGATTGTTCATACTGATAGGGTGATGGGACCTGAACCCCTAAAAGGAAAAGACTATGTCTTTGAAAGCGATCCAGTCCCTGAATTTTCCCATACATTTCAAGTAGCCCAGGTCCCATCACCCCATCAATACAATGTCAAAACTGGAAGGGAATATTGGCCGCCATCTTTGTGTGTTGCTTCCCCAATTGGGAGAACTCCTTGACCTTAGAGGCTCTTTTGTTGGTTTCCCTATCTGTGGCACACAGTAAGCATTTAATAAATGTTTTGCCATTCCATTCCATAGGCTCATAACTTTAGTGATAAAAGGGACCTTAGTGTCCACCTCCTCCAGACCTCTTTTTTTATAGATGAGAAAACTGAGGATCAGGAAAAAGTGACTTGTCCAGGGTCAGTCAGGTACACCTTCACCATTTTAGAGTTCACTGGCAAAATCCTCATTTTACAGATGGGGAAACTGAGGCCCAGAGAAGGAGGTGACTTGCCTTATTTTTACAGTCAGGGTACAAAGGGAAGTCACCCATCACTCCTGACTCAGAGCACTTTTCACGGGCACATTTTGCCTTCAAGGATGAGAGGCAAGCTGGCTCATCCCTTTCTGCCTCTGGGGGGTAGAAGGTGTCTCCCAATGGGAGTGTGCATTCTACAGAGTGCAATGACCCTCCCTTGTGGCGGACAAAGCCCTCTCCTTCCTTCGTGGGTTCACTGCATTCCTAGTGCCTGGTACGTCAGTGGCCACTCACCGCTAGCCTCAGGTCAGCACAGTGGGACTTGTGAAGGGGAGCCAGGACCAGTTAGGGTTTACTCGATCCAGTCCTGTCCGACCCCATCCAACAAGTCACTGCCCTAGGTAAGGACTCGAAAATGAGGCTGCCCTGACCTCGGGGAGATAAACCTAATAACTGGACAGCGTGGGGCTTCTGGACCCTAGAGGATCCCGGTATCTTTTAAAAGGACAAAGGAACGTGTCCAAGTCCCAGGGAACAGCTGCAGGCGCTGGGCGGATGGCAGCGGGGGGAGCTGGGAGAGGCTCACATTCCAAGCCTATCTAGCTGGAGGACTTTTCCTACCCAGTGGAAAATTAAACAGTTGCACAGCCAGGTATCTGTCCGGTGACGATGCGCAGGAACCTGGAGATAAGTGTTTGTGTGCTTTTCCCTGGGTTGGGCCCTAGCTGTAGGTAATCTGATCTCCCTTTGCTCCGAGGTGGGGCTAGAACCCAGTCCAGGCAGCCCAGCCCAGTGAAGTTGCAGCCCTGGGGTGTGGCGGCAGGGGGCTGGGAGGGGGCGGGATGGCTGTTTGGGGTGGGGCCTCTGTTGGAGAGAGATGTCGGGCAGGACGCGCGTTCGCCTGGGTCACGCTGAGCCTGTTTTCGCTGGTTGCTTCTTGAACCTGTCAAGTTCTTAGCACGAAGAGTAGTCTCCGTTCATTAGAATGTTCGCTCCTTGAGGGCAAGGATCCTGTCGTGGTTGATTCTTTATGCCCATAATAATAGCTGGCATTTACATGTAATTTTGTTATTGACAAAGCATTTTACAAATATTACCTCAGCTGATCCTTACAACCACCCCAGGAGGTAGGTGCTATTATACCCATTTTACAGATAGGAAGACTGAGATTGGGAGCGTCATCTAGTGCTTAGTAGGCGCTTAATATTTACCATTGGATTGGGAGTTTCTCACACAGGAGCTGAGGTAGGATTGGAATTCAGGACTTCCTGACTCCAATTCCAGCCCTCTCTCCAACTAGCTGCCTTTACTGGTAAGTTAGTGAATTAACATTTATTAGGGACCCTACTATCTATCAGTGAGGTGGCATAGAGGATTGAGTGCTTGAACCTAGAGTCAGGAAGATTCCTCTTTCTGAGTTCAAGTCTGGCTTTATACACTAGCTGTGTGACCCTGGGCAAGTCACTTAATGCTGTTTGTCTCAGTTTCCTTATCTGTAAAATGAGTAGGAGAAAGAAATGGCATACCACTCTGGTATCTACCAAGAAAACCCTAAGTGAGGTCATGCGGACTTGGACCTGAGTGAACAGCAAAAAATATAGAAGAGATAAAGCAAGATATCTACTGGACAATTTGAGAGGCCTCTCAGAGGAAAGGCACTAAGATAGAGGAGGAGGGAGAAAATTCCAGGCCTGGAGGCCAGCCAGGAAAAAGCCAGATTCAGTAGAAGAACAAGTGGCCAGGCTGTGGAGAGCTTTCCAAGTCAGAGCATTTTTTATTTGTTGCTGGGGGTGATTGGGAGCCATTGCAGTTTCTTGAGTAGAGGTGAATGGGACCCAATCAGACTTGTGTTTATTTTGACAGCTGAGTGCTGGCTGGGTTTGAGTGCTTATTTAAATGCTTGCTGCATGTTTAATTAAGCCTGAGTTCCCATCTCTCAATTTTCCCTCCTTGTTCAGTCACTTTTCAGTCATATCTGGCTCTTTGGGGATTTTCTTGGCAAAGATACTGAAGTAGTTGGCCATTTCCTTCTCGAGTTCATTTTACAGATGAGAAAACTGAGGCAAACAGGGTGAAGTGACTTGCCCGCTAGTAAGTATCTGAGACTGAATTTGGGTCTTCCTGACTTCAGACACAGCAGCGACCTAGTGCCCCCATTTCTCCTTCAGCATCCTGTCTAATCAGTCATGCTTAGCTTAGGGGCTGGAGAGGTAGGTCCAACTGAGGTTTTAGTCCCTGTTTCCCTGTTCTCTGGGTGTGTGCTTCTATGGCAGCTACTGCGGTTCCCAGTGGGTACAGTTGGTCTTCCTGGTCTATCCAGAGGGCAGCTCTGGGGTTTCCTTGAGGTTGCCTCTTTTGGAAAGGTGGGCAATGGTTGGGGCAGTTCAGGAGGGGTCTGCTCAGTGGACATCATCATTCCACCCTCCCAAAGCCCAAACTTCCAGAAAGCCTGTCAGAAAGTCAGATACCATCTCAGTGTCTTGATGCCTGGGCACTCCCTCCCCTTGATGCTTCCCAAAGCTCCAATACAGAAGGAGATGTTGAATCGTCAGAGGATATGTGGACATTTTATTTTTTTTAACAGAGGTTCTGATCTCAGGGCAAAAGCTCCTGAGGGAGAGCAATGGTGGGGCTGGAGTGAATTGCTTTTTCTAGACCACAGCTCCTGATCTAGGGATGATGTTCTTTTGTTAGCTTCGAAGGCTATATTTGTCACCAGAGCTAATTGTAGGAGGAATCTCAGTAGTGATTAAGTCTACCAAGGTCCAGTGCTCCTCCAGGCTCACTCCTGGCTGAGGAAGGGTCCTTATCCATTGCCAATGGACGCCAATGACCTTGGGGAGGAATCATCAGGACATCTGCACCTACATTCCTATTTGAGTGAGTCACCCAGAATCCACTCTGATACCACATGGGCAATGAAGACGAGCCTGTAGATCTCCTTCACATCTCCCCGGAGCATCAGGAAGGTGGTGACCACCAGTGGCTGATCAGGCTGCAATGAAGGCATTAAGTACAACTAAGTTTAGGCTTTGGCTCTGAGAGATGCCAACAGCCTGGGCTGGAGAGACCGTAGAGCATTCTTTCAATAAGGGAGATCTTAGAATTTAGATTAGGGGAGACAGTAGAACAGGACAGGAAGTGCTATGGACAAAACATCTTCAGCCCTACACGTAAGCAGAACCAAATTCTAGGTGGTGGTGGTCATTTTTGCTTAAATCTGTGTCCCTTCCCCTGTCCCCTACCCCTGCTTCTTCCCCTTCCCCAGTCTTCTTCTCCAAAGGGACTTGGGTTCTGCCATGTCAGAATCAGGATCTGGCCTCCATTTGTGCTGTGGGTTTCCATTTGGGGTATGAGAGCATCTCCAAAGCAGGACAAATCACCCTCAATCTTTAATTAGGTCCTCATGGACCAACTGAAGGGATGTCACTCTTGCCATCAGCTAGGGTGTGCTCGTGTACCAGCAGCTTGATGAGCAGATAGTCTGATGCCAACACTGACCTTGCCCCACCCTGCCCCCTAGGTCTATCATGTAGGTTTTGGGATTTATATGCTAATTTGGACACTTTATTAGCTGTAAGCCTCAGTTAACTTAACTTAACTTGAGTCCAGTTTCCTTATCTGAAAAGCAGGCATTTAAAATTCTCCAATGATTGATCAACCTCATGGGGTAGCAGTGAGAAAAGGGTTTTCGGAACCTTAAAACAGTAGAGGAATGTGAATTGTTTGCTGTAACATCCTCATCCTCATCATTATTAGTTCTAGAGCTAAAAGGGACCTTGAAGGCCATTGATTCCAACCATCTCATTTTACAGATTAGGAATCTGAGGCCCAGGTCACATAGGAGGAAAGTAGCGAAACTAGGACTTGGCTGGTCCTTTTCACACCATTGTACTTCCTTGGGGATTTCCCTTTCAGCTGGTTCAGCCTGTACTGTGTGGTTTTAGGATTTTCTTTCTTGGCCTTATGCAATATAGTGAATTATTCTGCTGTCTGAACCTGGGAGTCAGAGCAGGGCACTCTGGGTATAGACCAGATCTCCATAAACATGGCCTTTCATAACCAGAGTCCAGGCTGAGAGCCCCTGGCATCAGTTCTCTGTACAATGACCACCCTATTCGGCCTGATTTTCTGGACCTGTTACTTGGGTCTTTTGTGTCTAAAAGGGGAGCTGTGCTTATATTCTGAACTGAGTTCAAATGGGACATAGGTTTAAAAAAAAACCAACAGCCAAGTTTGGCTCCTAATAGGGAGAAAAAGGGGACAGGGAGGAGAGGAGAAAGAAGAGAAGGGAGGAGAGGAGGGGAGGAAAAGAGAAAAGGGGAGGGAAGGGGAAGAAGAAAGGAGTGAAGAAGAAGGAAAAGAGAAGAAAAGGGGAGGGAAAAGGGGAGGTGAATGGAGGACAGGAGGAGGATGGGAGGAGAAGGGAGAGATGGGAGGGGAGAGAAAAAAGGTGAAAGGAGGAGAGAGGAAGGGGGGAGTGGGGAATGGAGGGAAAAGAAGTAGAAGAGCAAAGAGGAGGGGAGGGGAGGAGGGAGGGAAAGGAGAGGAGCTGCTCCTACTGGCTCATAGATAAATATAGAAAACCCTTCTGGGTACAACGCGCTCAGGAATGAAAGTAGCCCAGCCTTGGCAGCAGGTTAGACAGTGACTACAGCCACATACATCAAAGTCAGCCGTAGGCACCCAGGACACGTTGATGGTCTTGGTCTGGCCACGCTCCACGGTTCCTCTGGAGGGCTCCACCGTGAAACCTTTGTGCTGAAGGAGGTGGATGTTCTCTAGGTTGAATTCAATGCTCTGTGGAAGCAAGGGAAAACTCTTGTGCCTAGGGATGGCTTTGTCTCCTACTGTCTCCACCTCTCCTTCCCTCTTTTCCTCCTGCTCTCTTCTCTCCTCCTTTCCTCCTCTCATCCTCACTTCACTCGTCTCCAGGGGTAGATGCTTGCCCCTCGTCCCCAGGGGAGCACTGTGGCTCCTCCTGTGGTTCTGGGATGGGGGCTCAGACCCCGGACATGGGCATTTTTTCCTTGTAGGGCACGTGCAGTTTTTCCCACTTGGGCCCAAAAGTCAGTGTAGCCCCCTGGAGCCTCCCCCATCTGTTCTCTGTAGCTCCTTCCTCTTCGCAGGCTTTTATGTTCAGGGGTTTCCATGAGTGCAACTAGCTCTGTTCAATCCATAATTACTAAGCACCTGCATTGTATATGGATGGAGATATAAGATCAAAACCCTTGACAGTCTCTGCCTTCTGAAGGCTTCTGTTTTACCAGTGAGACAGCAGGAAAACACAGGTACAGGGCAGGAAGTGAGGGCCAAACCAAGGGCTCCAGGAATGTAGGAGGGGAAGGGAGCATTGTGTGTGTGTGTGTGTGTGTGTGTGTGTGTGTGTGTGTGTGTGTGTGTGTGTGTGTGTGTAGGTCTCCTTTGTCCAAAGTTTGGGGGAAAATCTGTAGAACAGGGGATCTTAATTGGGGTCTGTGAACCTGGATGGGGAAAAGGGGGCATCTGTATTTTCCCCCACCTAAAATGACTTCAATTATGAATGTAGGCAACACAACCTGAGAAGGGGTCTGTGGGTATCACCAGACTGTTCTTGGGTGTGGAGGATAGAATCCAGGACACCCCTGAATTTACTCAGTGGTAACTTGTTGCTTCATGAAATCTTGTACTTTCTGGAAAGGCCTGGTGGGGGCCAGTGATCCTGGGCTACCATGGAGCTCTGGGGAGGGCACGCTACCTTTTTCTGCGTAGGCTGGGAGGTTCGGATACATCCTATTTGTAGTTCACGGGTGGCAGGGGTGGATGCAGAATCCATCTGGATATACTCAAGGGTCAGGATAATTGCCTTCATCTCTTCTGCATCTAGATGGGGATAGAATGGCCTGGTCACCTGAGCTCTCCTTAAACCAGGTACTGGGGAGGTGGGCTTGGGCAATGAGGAAGGAGGATGGTTATAGCAGGGTCGACTGAGCAAGATTCTTTCCCCCAGCCCCTTTCTTCTCCCTAAATCAGAAGTCTGGGAAAGGGGCTGGGAAACCTTCCAAGATTTGGCAGAGGGCAGGGAGCCAGAGAGAAGGAAACCTGAGGCCACCTTTGTGGTTTAGAAGTGTTTATCAGAGCACATTATTTCCTGCTACTGGCAGAGTGGGGGATGGGCTCTGGCAAAATGTGACCCTGAGCCCAAGGGCCTGGGGCAGGCTGGGCAGAAGTGGGAGCAGTATAGGGAGGGGGGAAGGACAGAGTCCAAAGGGTGCATCCTCCCTGGGTTTCCAGAGCCCAAAGGGCAGCCAGCCTTCCCTGAGCCTGGGCCTGGACTGGAGCAGAGGTTCAGGCTGGGGCTCAGTCACTGTCAACAGCTGCTTTGCTCCAGGGCTTACCTTCCCTTCGGTCGACCTCACTCATAGAATTGATAACAGCCAGGGACTCTACAGTCACATCCAGAGGGTCTCCTCCTTCCACAAACATCATGTGTTCTCTTGCAGCCCCTTTCAAGAGGATCTGATGGGAAATTCTCTGGGACAAGATTAAGGGCCATGAGTGGCCCCTGTCACTGGCATGCCCCCAGCTCTCTCAACCATCCCACTTTCCCCACTCAAAAGGTTCATGGCTGTCAGTGAAAAGCTGCCCCAGCCCACATGAGCAGCACCTGGCAGAGCAGTGCAGCTCCTGTGGGAGAGTACCAGCTCTGGCCCACGGTGGGGAGCAGATATTCATGGACCCCATATTCTCCTGAAGGGATCTATGGAAAAATAGTCTGGCCACTATGTGGGCCCCCAAAGAAAGTAAGGCCTGGGGTGGGGGCAGTGCAGAGAATCAAGGAGGAACCTCTCAGAGGTACCAGTGGATAGTGGAGCAAAGGTAAACCAAGGGCAGTGGATCTAAGAGATGAGAAGAAGGGGGACAGAAGGGGAACCAGGGACACAATACAAATGCAGAAGGGCAAAAGTCAGGGCAGAATTCAGGAAAGAAGTTCCCTTCTTTTCCCACAGCATTCACAAAGGCCCAGAAGATGGCGCTGCTGACCCGTGGTTTCTGGGGGTGGGTGCTAAGTGATGGGGAGTGTGCAGGGTCCCAAAATCCAGGTGAGGTTGTTTCCCTATTGGGGAAGGCGAAGAGGAGGAGGAAAGTCAATCAAGGGTGTTTGGGACCCTCCAGTCCCAACAGTTCCTTAGCCCCAGTCCCAGGGGCCTGAGTGTTTGCTTGGGTCCTTGCTCTGGGTGGAGGGGACCCTTTGGAGTCTAGGCAAGCAGTTAGTCCAAGGGCCTGCTCCCAAGGGTCCACACTGTTGCCAGCCCTTCTTTAACATTAGAGGTTTGCAAAGCATATTAATATGGAATTTCATTTGGTTCTCATGGCAGCCCTGTAAAATAGGGACTATGTAAGCTGTAAAGCTGAGGCCTAGAGAATGACTAACTCAAAGGCACCTGAAATAGCATTCAAACTCAACTCTTCGTGCCCCACCTAAAGTGCTCTGTCTGTGGCACTAATTAGGTGCAATTAGTCACATGATCTGACTGACCTAGTGACCAAGTGACCAAGTCACCCACCCAGTAAGCAAGGACAAGACCCCTATGGAGGAACCTGCTACTCATGTGAGCGAGGAGGAAGCCCACGGATACTGCTTTACTTTGGCACCTGGTTTCCACTTTCTTAGCTGCCTGTGCACCAGGTATGATGATTGTCATCACATCAGGCAAGACTGAGCAGTGCCAGCTGGGTGCCAGAGCCTCAGATGCTCAACCTCAAGCAGGTCCTGGTGCCCTGGCTAATTGAGTTTAAACCTAGAAGACCGAGGTCAAATGTTTGGCTCTCTATTTTTCCCCTCCCTTCCCTGGGTAAATCAGTCCTGCCAGCCCTTGCTATACTGGGGAAGCCATTAAGGAAATTGAGCTGCCACTGAGGCTGCTGGGCATTGTACCTTATTGAACAGCACCACCTGCATCTTGTCAGAAAAGTATAGGCTCTCATGGTCCGGACTGAAGGTCAGGGTGAAGTCCTGAGTCTTCCCTGGCTCAATGACTCCATCTACTGGGGAGATGCTGAACACACTGTGGCCGTTGTAGTTCTGGGTGCCTGCAGAGACAGTTACAGGGACAGAGACAGGGGCATCACATCACAGCGCCCACACGAAAATCTACTCAGAGGGAATGACATTTTTCCTTTCTTCTTCGACATCATCATTGGTTTTCCCCTTGAAACTTGAATCTTGGGATTTTTGCTCAGAGTTTATCAACCATGATGACTAGGTCCATTTGTGACCCATTTCCAGTTCCATGGAAGAACATGATTGGAGAGCCTATTTTGTTCTCAGGGAATCCAATGGATTGACCCATTTCTCATCACAATAAAACTGTAATAGGGAGAAGCAATTCATGCCCAGCTTTAAACTTTACATCTCATAGGATTTTGCCTTTAGAAATAGAGGAGTCCGTGAATCCAGTTCAATCCCTTTCCATTTTTCAGAGGGAGCAACTGAATCCTAGAGAGCTCACGTGTTTCACCCAAAATCTTGCAGATAGCAAGTGGTAGATTTGAACCAAGATCCCCTAGATGGTAACTAACTCTAGGGCTCTCTCCACTAGACTAGATGGGATTTAGACTACACTAGGTAGACGACATTACACTAGAAAAGGTTGGACTAGAATAGAATAGGCTGTCTCAGAACAGAGATGGAAGGAGCCCTAGAAATCAGGTAGTCCAACCCCTTTTTTTCCCAAAGAAGAAACAATCGCCTAAAGGAAATGGATATCATATGTCCAGTCAGGATCTGGACTAGGACTCGGATTTACTGACTCTCTCTAATCTAGGGCTGATTTCCACCCCATTCCTACCCCCACTGTTTTCCCAGGCAGGATTTCTAAATTGGCTCAAACTTTCCCTTTCTGAAAGCAACAGGTTCTTAAAGAGATGGGGGGTGGGGGTGGTGCTTCTGGAGGTATTGCTTGAGTCAATATTTACCAATGATCGTGGTTCTTCTTTCTGAGTTATTGACAAAACCTGGCATCTGCAGCTGTTCCTTATTTCTCATCAGGGAGAGGCTCTCCAGAAAGATGGAATATTTGATTGGGAGTGTCGAGCTATTATGAAGCTTCAAGAAAGCAGAAATTAGACTAAATTCCTCCATGTGCTTGGGTCACACAGCAAGACAGAAGCCCTCAGGAAAGTCATCCATCATCTCTAAATGACTCTCAGGGCAGAAGGAACTACTGGGAGAATCCCTTTTCCTCTGGCTGGTCCCATGGAGAAGCAGGAGACTGGGGGGTGGGGGGTGGGATGTCTAGGTGACATTTGTGAATGATTAAAACATTTTATTTTTTTTTAGAAGAGTAAAACTGCTGTGCCAGCTATAGCTGATGCCATGCATTCTTGGATAGACTATCATCTAAAAATATTTCAGTCTTATTACTTTTCCCACCATCTGGATTTTCCTTCCCTCCCATCAAAGCAACCATATATCTACAGATCGAAAATCTAGCTGGGCCAGTTCCATGCTGCAAGGTCATGTTTATGCTAGAAAATAAAATACTGCAGCCTAAAACACTGGGCTAGAGCTCTCTCTGGGAGGACCACTGCCAGCATTGTTCATTTAAACACCGAGTGAGCACCAAATGTGTGCATAACATACCTACCTTTGAGGTGCTTACAGGCTAGTAGAGGAGACACGTTTATATGCATGAAACAGTTCAAAAATTTCACACTGCTACTGCATCTCCTCCTTCCTTGGTGATCTCATCTGCTCTTACTATTTCTATATAGATGACTCCCAAACTCTATGAATGTATATATGTATGATGTATGTATGAATCTCTATCTCTAACCTTTCTATCCATCTCTCTCCATCTGCTTATCTTCTTATCTATTTATCCATCCATCTATCCATCTACCCACCCATTCACCCATCTCTATCGTCCACCTATCCCTATGTCTATATATCTATCTCAATATTCATCCATCCACCCATCCACGTATCCATCTATCTATCCCCATATCTATCTATCTATCTATCTATCTATCTATCTATCTATCTATCTATCTGTCTGTCTGTCTGTCTGTCTGTCTGTCTGTCTGTCTGTCTGTCTGCCTGCCTGCCTATCCATCCATCTATCTACCTACCTATGTATCTATTTATCCTGAACTCTGGTCCTGAATCTCCAATGAGATTTACCATTAAAAATGTCAGCATTGCAAACCCAACCCACCCAAAGTGGAATTCATCATTTTCCATATACTTGACCCTCCAAGCCTCTCTTTTTGGGTGGCAGGCACCAAGTTTACAACAGTCAGCCTTGACTCTCCCTTCTTTCATACATCTAGTTGCCAGTTGTCATGTTCTGCTGATGCTATCTCCACAAGTGTCAAACCCCTTCTCTTCTCTCCCTGACATGACTACCATCCTAATCCAGAACCTTCTAAGTTCTTGCCTGGACTATTGGAATAGACTCCTAACTGGTTTCTATTTCTAGTCAATTTCCATGACATTTCTTCCTTATGTTGTTCTTTAGTTGTTTTTTCAGTTGTTTCTGACTTTTCATGACCCCATTTGAGGTTTTCATGATAGAGATATTGGAGCAGTTTGCTATTTTCTTCTCCAGCTTATTTTACAGATGAGGAAACTGAGGCAAACAGGGTTAAATGTCTTGCCCAGGGTCACACAGCTAGGAAGTGTCTGAGGTCAGATTTAATTGAACTCAGGAAGATGAGTTTTTCTGACTCCAGGCCTGGCACTCTGTGCACTATGGTACCACCTAGTTATCCCATACCGTTGCCAAAATAATTTGTTTAAGGTACATGTCTGACCATGTCATTCCCATTCTCAAAACTCTTCAATGGCTCCTGTTTGCCTCTTGGATGCAGTGTAAATCAATCTAGCGTTGAAGGTATGACCCAACCTGACTCTGCCCTTTTTTTCCCCCTTTTCCAGTATGTTCATGTTCAATACTCCTATATTCCAGCCAAATTGACTGACCTGCTAATTCCTGAATTTGAAATTCCATCTCCTGGTTCTGTGTATTCATACAAGCTTACTTTTATCTTGTGAACTCCTGCCCTCTCCTCTCCTTTGCCTGTGAGAATCTTTAGCTTTCTTTGAAGCTCTGCTCAGGGACCATCCTCTAATGAAAATCTTCTTGAATCTTCCAGTTACAAATGGTCTTTCCTTGCTCAAATTACCTTGAGTTGTGCATATGTATATGTACAAATATATATATGTATACACATATCTATGTATATATAGATGTGTGTGTGTGTGTGTGTGTGTTGTGTGCATGTTCTTTCCCTCTTGAGGCCAGGGACTTTCCTTTTTGTGTTTAGATATTCAAATACTCAGCAACCTGAGTTGTTTGTTGAATTGAATTGCTTGTTTTATGGATTACCAAGTACCAAAATTAAAGGGCACTAAAATAAAAGATATAGAGAAGGAATAAGTTTGCTTTCCCTCCCCACTCCCCACTATGAAAAAAGCAATATGGCAGAACCCACCATTTGGATGAGCTGGAAGTGATCACCTACCTCTCCCTTCTGATAAGATAGAAGACTACCAGCCCTTAGCATCCATTCTGCCATGACCTCCTCCAGACCCACAAAGACTGTGATCTGACCTGACTATGCACCTTAAGGACCTCTGAGCCCAGCCAGCCAACCCTGCTTCTGAACTTTAGGCCTTCTGTGCCTGGTCATGCTGCCTCTCCTGAGGGCCACCTCTATGTGTTGTCTTCCAGTTAGAGTGGAAACTTATTGACAGTAAGAATAATTTGGTTTTTTTTCTTCTATTTGTATTGTATGTATTAGCAAATACAAATTTAAAAGAAAGCTTAATAAATAATTTTCATTTGTTCATCAGAGAAGGCTTCCTGGCAGAGGTGAGACAGATAGATCTTGAAGGATGGAAAGGCGGCAAAGAAGAGATTGGCATTTCCAGGCACCAATGAAAGATCCCAGACAGCAGAAACCGGGTTCATCTTCTTCTCCTAAGCTCCTCTCTCTAACGAATGTGGATAGCATGAAACCTAGCACTCCAGCACTGGCTTTTTTTTTTCTTAATTTTTATTCTACCATCTTGGCTACTCTCTAGTCATCTTATATAGCTTTCTGTCTTTCTGCTCTAAAACAGGGATTGGATCATCTCATATGAGGTCCATGACCTTTTAAAAATATCTATGTATATATACATATAAATATACCACTATATTTCAATATAATTGGCTTCCTTTGAAACCTATATATTTTATGCATTTGAAAAATTATTCTGTGATGGGATCCACAAGTTTCATTAGACTGTCCAAGGGGACCATGACCCCTCCCCAAACCACTAAGAATCCTGGGTTTAGGAGTGTAAATTCTTGGGAATACTGAAGACTCCTCTTATTTATTTATTTATTTTTGGATACAGTAGTCCTTACAACCTGGGCATCGGGATGAGTCCAAGTTCTGGGGACAGGATCGGTAAACACTTAGATTTGGTGGCTGCCATCTTCTGAACACTTAGATAGATAAATAGGACTGTAACTGACCCTAAAGAGGCTTACAATTCAGAGGGAATTTAAAATAATTGAGCAACAATGAACTTACTTTAAACGTCGTTGTGGCAGTTTCTCCAGCAATAACGTATCCCATATTCAGGACATCTCCTTCGATGGAGCAGGTAATTGTGGAAGCCACCCCTTTGCCCACCATGGTCAGGGTGAGGGTCCCTTTCTTTGTTATGATATCCAGGGTTTCCAAGAACTAAACAAAGGGTGGGGGGATATTAGTAGTCAGAGAAGGTACGCACAGAGCAGAAGGAAGGCGTTGGCTTAGGTGAGAGCTAAGACTGCTTCCAGTATTAAATTTAGGAGTCTTAGGTTTGAAATGAAAATAAATATAAAGAAAGCTTAAGAGAAAATGGCTTCTCTTGAATTCTTTTCACTCATTGAATAATATAAAGTCAGTTCTGGGAGCACTCTCTGAGCTCATTCAGCCCAACTCTTTCATTTGACATGTAATAGGAATCTGGTCGATTGAGGCAAAGTGCCCTGGCTACGAACAACGGGGTAACATTGCCCAGGGGGGTGAGAGTAAGTCAATGGTAAGCCACTAGTGCTAATAAATCCACAGCATATTCCTTAGCAGAGGAAAGAGGGAGAAGGAGAGGTCACTCAGATTAACAACATCCTCAGGCCACTACTATTCTGACAAGGGCTCAATCGTCAGCCCCAGGTCCAGGTCCCCATCTGTAGGGGAAGAAGCTTAGTGAAAGGGACCTGGGGCCAGTGTTACAAGAAGAGATTTTTCCATGAAAATCCAACTTGAGGAGTGGATATAGAATGAGAGGAAACTCAGTTTACTTCTTGTAAGCCTATAGATTTTCTCTAGTTTCTAGGATTTTGACAAAACCTTCCTTTGCTTTCTGGGCTGGCCCATACCTCTCCTCTGACAGCAGAAGCATGGAGTTTTTAGAGGCCAGTACCAATCAAAAGGTCACAGCATGAATTCATCAAACATTTACTTTATCTCCCTGAAAAAGGACCAGATGCTGCAATCTTCCAGCAAAATGGGGCTGTCCTTTTCCCCACCAAAGGGGCAGCTGTCTCATCATCTGATCTTTCTTTTTATTTCTGAGTGAGACATGAGTGTCGGCCCAGACTTTATCTGAATATGGACAAAAAAATTTTGTCCCTTGACCACAAGAGCTTACCGTGTTACTCTCTCTGGGAGAGAATGATACGCCAATGTCTTTGCTTTCATTAGATTGGAGACCACGACAAGGACATAGCAGAATAAAGGGGCCATAGGGATTCAGTATTGAATACTTCAGCTGGGGAGAGGCCAGTCAAGGAGACATAAAATAAAAATAATTATAATTATAGTAATGATGATGATGAAGAGGCGGTGATTAGCAGCCAGCATTCACATAGAGCTTTGAGGTTCATGAAGCACTTCACATGTTATCTCACTTGATCTCCACCACAGCTCTGGGAGGTGGGTGCTACCATTGTCCCCTTTTCCAGATGGGAGGGGGAGAGAATAAACATTTATATAGTAGTGCCTACTACTGTTCTAAACACTTTTTACGAATATTATCTAACGTGTTCCTCACTACGACCTTGAGAGGTAGGCGCTGTCATTGCATTTTACAGATGAGGAAACTGAGGGCAGGGATAAACATTTATACAGGGCCTACTATGTGCAAATTACTGTACTAAGCACTAAATAAAAATGAAACAAATATTATTTCACATGTTCCTCACAACAGTCCTGAGAGGTAGGTGCTATTATCATCCTCATTTTACCGTTGAGGAAATTGAGGCAGACAGAGGTTAAGTGACTTGCTTAGGATCCCACAGTTAGTAAGTAACTGAGACTGGATTTGAACTCAAGTCTTCCTGACTCTAGGGCCAGCTCTCTATCCACTTTACTGCCACCACCTAGTACCATAAGGACCTTAGCCCAAGGATGAAACAGTAAATACTGGACACCTCCAATTTCTAACAGGTCCACAGGTTTTTTGTGGTTTAATACTTCAGAAGAAAAAAAAATTCACAGCCAAGAAAAGGAAGATCACAGGAATCTAGACTTAGAGCAGGAGGTGGGCTTAGGGATAGCTTCTCCAACTCCCTCAACTTGGCAGGGGAGAAAACAGATGTGGAGAAGCTGGGAGACATCCCTAGTCACAGGGGTAGCTAAATGGCAGAGGAAGGGTTTGAACCTACTCCCCAAAAAGCCTGATGTGAAATCCCTTCCTTAAACAGATAAAGAAGGCAGTTCAGTTGCTGGACTGTGTTGGCAAAACCCAAGCAGGAGTTCTGTGGAAGGATACGTCCAGGTATTCTGGGCAGACATTCTGTATCGTGATTGTTTTGATTCCCCTGTGCCCTGAAACAAACAAATAAGCAAAAAATCAAACACTGTGGTCACTACCTGGGGTCTGGGGAGTATGGGACCTGGGGGCCAAGTCAAGTCACCACAGATTTACCAAGTGCCCTCTGTCTGTCAGTTGGGAGTGATTAGTGAACTTGACACAAATAAATCTGTCAATGCAGATGATGTGTTGGGTGGCGGTGCAGATTGTGGGGGATGGGGAGAGGGAAAGGGGTGGTCATAAGGAAGTGAGAGGGCCAGCATCAGATCTTACCGACTGCAATATCTCCAAAGTTGAACACTGTTTTCCCGCTGTCTGAAGCAACCACGATAGAGGGAGCCACTGTTGGACAGTATAACTCCAGGTACAGTGTATTATAAGGACTAGGGAGGAGAGAGAGAGAGAGAGAGAGAGAGAGAGAGAGAGAGAGAGAGAGAGAGAGAGAGAGAGAGAGAGAGAGAGAGAGAGAGAGGGAGGGAGAGAGAGAGAGAGGGAGAGAGAGAGAGGGAGAGAGAGAGAGAGAGAGAGAGAGAGAGGAGAGAGAGAGAGAGAGAGAGAGAGAGAGAGAGAGAGAGAGAGAGAGAACAGAACTTTACTCAGGGGAAGAAACAGCACACTTATGATTAAGTTGTCTATTAGAAATTAGGGTTAAACACTGGGGAATGGAGACAAGCCTTGGAAGTGTGTGCTTGGGGAAGGGATGGGAGATTAGAATGGAAAGAAGATGCCGATTAACGGGAAAAGTGAGGATCATTGGGAGCAGAACTGGAGTTGCTGTCTCCTCACTCCTACCCCCAAGGCAAAGGGCCACCTGGATAGTCTCCTAGAAGCCCAGGTTGCTGGGTGGTCTGAGATCAGCCCTGATCATGGATCTAGGATCAATCCATTTGGAGGTAGGGTGCTAAAGGTAGGAGAACAGGATCCTAGCAGTTTCACGAAACCCAGAAAACCAAATCCTCTTTGGACAGAATTTCTCATGCCCAGGATCGATGGGCAGTTGATCTTCTCCCATCAAGTCTCTTGGACATTAGCAGGGCTATCGTGATCACCCTTGGAGCAATGGACCACACAAGAAAAATTAGAAAGGATTTAGGGGTTTTTTCCCACATGTTTGCTAATAGTGCCCTCAGCCTTTCCTTGGCATCCCTTAAGTTTGTAAGAATGGCTAGACACTGTGCTGCATAGGCAGGATTTCCTACCTGAAATTCATCGGTGCTGTTTCTTTCTTGTCTTTAATATCTCCACTGGCAATGACACATGGTATGACATATTTATGAAACTCTTTTTGGAAATCCCTAGTTAAGGCGGCTTTTGCAATCAGGTAGTCTTCCGAACTAGAACAAAAGAATTTAGGTATTTAAGGTAATCCACAACAGTCCCGCAGTATGCACCCTGTAATTGCATGCATTCAGAGAGTCCCTGGCCCAGGGTGATCAGTACTGGAACCTGGCAGGGGATGGGCATGTTTATTTTCACCGCCTCTGGTGCTCATGACACAATGGAAAGACCATAGGCTGTGACTTCCCTTTGTTAATGCTCATTCCAGAAGTTCATGATCATCATAGAGGGAAAAAAGGTAGGGAGAGGGGTGTGGGAAAAAAGACAGTCTATTATGTTCCGGATGATATTCCAATCAACTCAATCACAAATTGTTTGGGGTGGGGGAAATCTACTAGTTTGTGATGACTATTTGGAAGATTGTCCACTAGGTACAAGAGGGAGTCTTCTGAGATTTTGGGGTAGGGGAATGCCATGACTGGGCCTGAGGAAGATTTATTTTGGTAGCTGGGTAGAACATGAATTGCATAGGGGAGAGAGTGAAGGCTGAAGAACATATAGTCCAGGTGGGAGATGGTGAAGGGTTGAACTAGAGGGTTGACTAAATAGGAGAATAGGAGAAGTAAGAAAGATACCATGGAAATAGAAATGAAAAGATTTGGATAGAGGAGGGTGAGGGAAAAGGGAAGAGTCAAGGATGACTTTAAGGGTCCTGGCACGATGAATTTACATCTGAGTGATTATTTTTAAATTCAGGTCCTCTTTGCTAGGTTGTCTTGGCTATAGTTTCTCAATGAAATGGGATGACTCCATCCTGGCTCTTTTCTTTTTGATCGCTAATTAGGTTCTGACTAATCAATATGGCAGGGGTTACATCCCCAAAAAGCCATCTACCTATGACAGGTTGACCTGGCCAATGTGGATGTAGATAAGGGGGTTCTCAGGGCAGGTGGTTCCTTTGGGAAGTAGCCCAAGACAGTGTCTTCTCATATCACCAGTAACTTTTAGTGTTCTATAGCCCAAGTATAAAGAGGAGAAGCTTTCCCAGAAAGTTATTTTGAACCTTTTAGTCCAAGATTTTGCACCAAATTTGGACATAATGTCACTTCACTCTTTGTCTCCCTTAAGAATGACTTGGCCCATGGAAAGGGTCAGAGAGGGAAACAGCAGTAATGTGGCTCCTGTGCTGCCTTTGGGGTCCAAGACTCACACTGCCTTTTGGGGACCATATATGAAATATACGATCATGCTTAATGGGTTCATAAATCAATACATTATAAAAATAGTAACAAAATGACAACAAAATAGTAACTATCATCTCAATGCAGATGGTTTCTTGCTCTATATATCTGGCTCTAACATCTCTCCTGAGCTTCAGGCTTTCATCACCAACTATTTCCTGTACATTTTAATATAACCTTTTTCAGCTGTGGGAAGGGTACACCTTAACAACTGGGCAACCGGAAGCTGAAAGTCAATGGTGACATATGAGTGTATGATGTCATTCATTCTTAGGGTGTGTGACACTGATAAACTTCAGTAGATGTTGAGTAAATGGAATCCAATCCTGGATCTACAATATTCTACTATAATATTCCCAGGGAAATTTTCATTGCCCTCTTCCTTCAAGCATTCTTTCAGTTCCAGAGTCCTTCAGTTTCCTTAGCATTCTTTCTCCAGTGTAGAGTTTGCTATGGAAGAAAATATTCTGATATCATTGGGTGAGGTGCTGGATATGGAGTCAAGGATACTTGGGTTCAAATCCTACCTCACACACTTGTTAGCAGGGTGAACCTGGGCAAATCACTCAACATTTCTGATCTTTAGTTTTCTCCATGTGTAAAATAAGGAGGTTGGATTGTGTGATTTCTGAAATCCCATGCAGTTGTAAATCTCATATCCTCCGAACCTCTCTGGCCCTTCCAACTCAAAATTCTAGGATACTATGAACTGAGAGTTTTATAAACAACCTTTGATGAAAGGTTATCTATTTCAGAGCTCGAAGAATGAAAAAATAAAGCATAATTAATAGCCTATTAGTAGAAAGAGCCCAATTTGCTTCTTCCACCACTAAGCCAATGGGAATGGGTCATTGCCATCACACATTACAAGGATGTCTTGCACCAAGGAGCACTTAGGTCGCTAAGAGGCATCGATGCTCTTTTCTCACTGCAATTCGAGAGGGAAGAAACGGTTGGTTCATTTTTGTATCTGTCGCCACAGCACTCAGAGCAATGCCTTGCTCTAACATCTGTTGAATAAACATCTGTTGAATTAAATGGAAATGACACCATGTGGGAACTTACTCCGTCTTTATTTTCTCGGATCTGCGGCGTTCCTTCCTGTGAGGAGAGCGGGGTTTAAGCCACTTGACTGCTGCCTTGAGAGAAACAGTCGACAACATTTTCGTCCCTTTCTTTGGGGGTGATTCCTTTGGAGGCTATGAGCAGAGAAGACAATGAGGAAAAGCCCAGCTTTTCAAGCTGCATTCTGTTCATAGTTAAAGAACGAATGGAAAGGGGCTTTGAAGGTAAAAGACAAGGCACTGAGAGGGAGAGGTTGGAAGCTACCGCAGCCCAAAAGAGAAAGATGAAACCAGTCAACACAGAGATTCCAGCAGCTTTCCAGAGGTTCCCTCGAAAGTGCCTAACCCTAGGGCAGCTAGGTAGAGTATTGACCCTCAAGTCAGGAGGACCCGACTTCAAATACAACCCCAAATTCTAGCTGTGTGACCCTAGGCAAGTCACTTACGCCTGATGGTCTCAAAAAAAAAAAAGTGCCCCAATCCAGAAATGTCCTGACACCGATGGGCCAGTTTCATTTCAGGCTGACAAATTCAATGATCAATTAACCTTTTAAATTGCAAAGACATTAAATATTTATACCCAGAAGTCTTACAGGTTGGGATTCTGTAGAATGTTTATCTGTTATGGTGCAGTTAGATGCCTGGGCTGGAAAAAAAAATTAAGTACTTATTCAGTCCTTTTTACAGTTGTGTCTGACTCTTTGTGAAGTTTTCTTGGCCGAGGAGGGTTTTTATATTGGAGGAGTTTTGCCATTTCCTTTTCCAGTTCCTTTTCCAGATGAGGAAACTGAGGGCAATAGAGTTAAATGACTTGCCCAGGGTTACACAGACAAAGTGTTTGAGGTCAGATTAGAACTCAGGATTTCCTGACTCCAGGCCTGGCACTCTATCCCCTGTTCCCTGTAGCTGCCCTTAATTATTAACCAGAAAGAATACATGAATGTGATGTGTCCACAGTCTCACACTCCTGCAGGCCTCCTCTACTCTCCCCTGCACCTCCCTCCCCATTTGATTCTTTGCTTGCTTGCATTTCTAAGTCAATAGGAACCACTCATTGCAATCACATATTTGAAAGTCGTCCATCACCCAAAAGCACTTAGATTACTAACGAGTCTTGGAACCCCTTTCCTTAAAGTGACCCTAACTGGAGATCCAGATGCAAAGGAAGAAACCTGCTCAAGACCACCCTTGTTCATGAGAGTTACTCAAGTGATATTTGTTATCTCTTGAGCAAGGTACAAAGATGAATCACATACAGCCACAGCTGGCCTGGTTTCCAGCAGCTAGATAGAGCCTTTTAGCATTGATTCCACCAGGACCTTCAAAACTAAGTGGGCTCAGGGCAGGCACTGTGTGTGAACCATCTTCTGTCAAGGGAAACCTCCTCACTTCCCATTTCACTCCTTTGAAATATGTGATTATTTACATTATTTACATAGGGTTTGCAAACAAAGAGGGCTCATTTCTTCCCATCTCAATACTCAGCCTGAGACTCTCCAAGCCACAGTCTCATGGTATCGATTACCCATTGGACATTTCTAATATTGGCTCTTCAAACTTGTGTTCAAAACAGAAATCATCATTTTCTCCTCCCTCTCCTCCCAACCTGTCTCTGGCCCTCATTTTCCCTTTCTGCCAACGATACCACTGTTTTTTTTTTTTAAGCACCCAACTTCCCAAACTTGGAGTGATCATAGATTCTTCCCTCTCTCCAGCCCTGAATCTCTAACTCATTTTGAAGTCTTGTCAGTTTTGCCCCTGCAACATCTCCTAGATAATGTCTCCTTCTCTCCATTGCCTCTAGGATCAAAAAACATCTGACTCTGCTCTCCGTTTCCAGGCTTATTATAGATGATTGCCACTTATACACTTCATAGTTAAGCTAAGCTGGTCTTCTTTCCGTACCTCACAAACAACATTCCATTTCCTCTCTCTGTACCTTTGCATTGGCTGTGCCCCATGCCTGAATACAGCCATTCCTTCCTGAGTATGGGGTGGGGGGAGAGGAGAGGGGAAGAGTTATCTTTACCTTCACCAAGTCACTTGATATAATCACAGAAAATAAGAGTCAATGTTTTAAATGAAATGCAAAGGCATATTTATGAATTCAGCTGGTGCTCCCATCTCTCAGTTCCTTTGTATTGACCTGTATGCTTTGTATATACTTGTACATACTTCACAATTTTAAATAATGTGTCTCACCCTATTAAAAGTAACCTTCTTGAGGGTAGGGACTTGTATTTTTTCTTTGTTATTTCCAGTACCTGGCACACAGCAGACACTGAATAAATACATATTGGTTGATTTAGATAACAGTGGCTCTCTATTGCCTAAAGCTTTAACTAGAAAAATTCTCAGTCTGGCATTCAGGGATTTCCACAATCTTGTACCTTTCCAACCTTGTTATATTGAATATTATGTTAATGTAAGCACAACTGGACTTCTAGCTAGTCTGCAAACTTGACTGCAGTCTTGTTGCATTTTCATGGGACATGGCTTATTGCTGAAATATCTTCCTTCTTCATCCCTGGGTTTAAGAATCTTCCTCTTCCTTCAAGGCTGGGCTCAGATGTTCCCCTAACCTGTGAAACCTTCTCTAATTTCCTTAAATAAAAGTGATTTTCCCTTCCTCAAATTATCCTGGCATCAATTATGGACACAACTGAACATCATTCACTGATGGTGATTTCTGTTTTGAGCACAAGTTTGAAGAGCCAATTATTAGAAATGTCCAATGGGTAATTGATGTCATGGATAATTTGAATCTTTCCTTTAGCCCCCTCAGACCTGTGTGTGTGTGTGTGTGTGTGTGTGTGTGTGTAAGTGTAAGGATGTCAGATAGGAGAGACTAAAAATCCTGCTAGAAATAGGGAGAGAAATAAGAGGGGAGACAGTGAATGATGTTCAGTTGTGTTCGACTCTCGGTGACTTCTTGGATTTATCCATGGGATTTTCTTTGCAAGGACATTGGAATGGTTTGCCCTTTCCTGCTCCAGAGTGTCCCCATTTTATAGATGAGGTGCTGAGGCAAATAGGGGTTAAGCCCAGGGTCACATGGCTAGGAAATATCTGGGACTGGATTTGAACTTGTGTCTTCCTGATTCCAAGGGCAATGATCATTGCACAATGGCACCACCCCTATCAGATAGTGGTCAAGTTTGCCTCTTTTCTGCTTCATGAAATAAAGCCCCAAGGATCACCTGCTTTGCCTAAATCTCTGGGTATCTGAGGAAGAAACCTGAGGAAGCGATTGAAGAAGAAAAGTAGTGAGGGCACAGGCAAAGTGTAAGGACAGGGAGTCTGTGATCCAATATTTCATTTCATCGTGGGATGAAAAGAGCTGGGAACAAGGAGCAAAAGTGGCTTAAAGAGCAAACAGTCTCAGCTTGTGACCGAGCTGAAGATCTGGGTACCCCTAGTGGCCAGTGGGATATTGGAACCTACTTAGAAAAGCTTTAGTGGAGGGCCTCCTGGTGCCTAATTCAGATATTACACTCTGAGTTAATTCAAGCAGCTTTCTTTTTCTTTTTTCTTTTCTTTCTCTTCTCTTCTTCCTCTCCTCTCCTCTCCTCTCCTCTCCTCTCCTCTCCTCTCCTCTCCTCTCCTCTCCTCTCCTCTCCTCTCCTCTCCTTCCTTCCTCCCTCCCTTTCCTTCTTCCTTCCTTCTTCCTTCCTTCCTTCCTTCCTTCCTTCCTTCCTTCCTTCCTTCCTTCCTTTCATCCTTTAGATTGAGCATTTATAGACCCTCTGCTAAGCAGTACGATACAAATATCAACAAACAGGACATGCTCTGTCATCAAGGAATCTTCATTTAGTCAATCAATGAATATTTATTAAGCACCTACAAGAATAACCAAAAGACAGTCTCAGATCTCGAGGAGTTCCCAGAGGTGTATATGCAAGTGATCACAAATGGAAGACTTGAGCATTAGCGGCAGCATTGGAAAGAATTTCCTGACTGTGAGGATCCTACCTTCAGTGAAATATTCATATATTATTCTGAACAATAATAATATATGCTAATATATAATATACTAGTATGTGTATGTTTTTCTCTATATATAATTATGCATATATGTGTGCATATATATGTATATATGTGTATATATATGTATATATGTGTGCATATATATGTATATATATGTATATATGTGTATATATGTATATAAATACACACACATACATATATATATTATATATGTTAGACAGAACAGTGATTAAACCTGGAGTCAGGCAAAGTCATGTCCCTGAGTGCAAACCTGACCTCAGATACTTACTACTAGCTATGTGACTCAGGGCAAGTCACTTAACCCTGTTGGCCTCAGTTTCCTAATCTATAAAATGAGCTAGACAAGAAAATGGCAAAGCACTCCAGTATCTCTGTCAGAGATACTGACCCAAACAGGGTCACAACTGGGAAAAAAATGCATATATATATATATATATATATATATATATATATATATATATAATACACACATGTGTGTATGTATATGAGTATACATACATTTTGTACCAGACACCATATTAAACATTTTATAAACACAATTATTTTATATTATATTTTATATACTTATATAATTATATACTATTTATATATTATTCTTTATTTTATAATTATCTTATTTGATCCTTACAACAATTCTGGGAGGTAGGTGCTATAATTAGATCCATTTTACAGACTATAAAACTGACTTGGCCAGGGTCCCACACACCTAGTAAGTGTCTAAGGTTGCATTTGAACTCAGGTCTTAAGGCCTCCCAGTATAGTGCATCGCCCACTGTGCTACCTAGGTGCCTCATTAGAGAAATTCCTTAAAGCAGTCCTGAAGTACAGCCATATCTGCTAGATGGGTAGTTAAGAATAAATCTTTGTTTTTTCACAAAGGCTTTTAGGAACTTACATTTTTCAGTACTTGAGACTGGCCTTCATCCCCATGAGTATTATTTCATGTGGTTTTACAGCTTAGGTTTTTGTTTGCTGTCATACCTGACTTTCTGCAAGTTTTCTGTTCCTCATTTTCACAACTTCTTTTTTGATTGTTGTCTCTGACAGCACTGGTTTGAAAATCACTTCAATCATGCATTTCTGGGAAAGAATACAGAAACAACAGAAGCCTGTGCTCACAGGGCAGTCACAAGAAGGGAAATCTCTTTAAAAAAGAAAAGCTATTTTTCTTCTTTAAAATAAAAATATGAATGGAAATATCAGAGGTTCATATCGGTCTTCTGACCCCTGACTGTAAAAAAAAGCATTGAGCCCTGTGGCCGTTTTTAATATTTTTCTATTTTGAGATGGGATGATTCATCCAGCCAAACAGAATAAAAGTAATTCTTAGTGGCATGAGCTGTAAAGACGCCTCTATTCCCCCTCTGTCAGTTTCCTGAGGATAATGATCATGCTGATTAAGTACCATTATTATTGACCTAAGAAAATTGACTATAAGACAAATAAATCCCTTTTAAAATTAGGAAATGTGGTAAAGCATATGTAATAGTGTAAAAAGTGAGTCTTTAAAATCTTCTATAAAAATCATATCTTTAAAAACAATTAGGAAAAGCAAGTCCCAGATGGACAGAAAGCTAGACATGGAGTCAGGAGACCTGGGGTTGAGTCACTCCTCAGAGATGATGAGTTGTATGAGCTTGGGTGAGGTCAGTTTCTTCATCTGTCAGATGGAAGATTAATCCTGTGCTATTCCCAGGGTTATAAATAAAGGACTTTGTACGTTATAAAATTAAAACATTATAAAATTGAACTCTTTCAGGGCAGGCATTGAATCTATTGCTTACTTTGTATCTTTAGCACTTTGCAAATAATAACACATTTAATAAGGACTTGTCATTCTTCCTTCAGCCATCCCATTTATTCCCCTTCTCTTTGGAGATTTTTTAGGAGCAAATGGATGAAAAACAGGGTGGCCCTTGTGACCAAGCTAAAGAGACCCCCTTTTCCTTCTTTAGGGTTCACACTCACCTTTCCTGGTAGCACGGTTCCCACAGAAGGTATGATCATGATGGGGGCATTGTTTGGCAAAAGGAACTCAAAAGATGTCGGCCCCACAGGTGCGATTTCCCCAGTGCCAATGCGGGGCACGGCGTGAGTCAGAGAATTCATATTTACGTGGGAATTGATCACATATAGGGTAACCGTTGACATGTCAAATAAAGCTGTGGCTGCAAACTTGATTCGGTAGTGAGAGAGCTCCAGAGGGGGGTGGACACCAATCGCTTTGCATGACAGTTTAAATTCTCTGGAATGCCAACAGTTACAAGTCAGGATGCATTTCCAAGTTAGCTTTCCTAACTTGGGTTCCTCAGGTAGTCACAGAACCCCAGGTCTATTCTACCACAGAATGAAATCAGGTCTAGCTTTGGGCAAAGTTAATGGAAATATCACCAGAGAGGACAGAAAGATGCGTTACACCTTCAAATGTGAGCAAAGCCCAAATAGCAAGGTAAGGAGGGGAGAGAAACATCACTTCTTCTCAGTAGAGAAGAAAAGGAAGATAGCAGTAACAAGGAACAAAGGTTATTTCCAAGCCAGTAATGTCTTGCATTTCTGAAATCTCAGACACTGTGCTCTCAGCCTGGCACACATGCCCCATGTTGTTGGCACATCAGGGTTTCAGGACTCAAACCCTAACGATTCTGTATTATAACAAGCAAGATAGAACAAGAGCACCAAGGGACTTTGGGGATACTTGTAAAGGATTAATAAGAGGGTCAGAAGGGCACTGCCTTCCCTGCTCACCAGATTCCTTTTTACCCAGCTCTGTATTTGCTTTTTTGCTAAGAAGGAAACATTAATCACTGTCCTTTCTTCAGCTGACTTGGCAGCTGGGATGGAGACTTGCCCACTTCTATGGTATCTAAAGCACAGGGTCTATTTCAAAGGCTCCTTGGGTCAGAGGACATGATGACCAATCATTGGCAATACTCTATTTCTCTTGTTGGAGATGGAGAGCTGTCTAAGGAGCCCAACTGGACACAGGCAAATAGTTCATTCCCTCCCACCAAGACTCAGCAAATCCAGGAAATGATTTTCCCCTTATAGGCTCCACTGGGCACCAGTGCTCTGAAGGCCTTAATGTTTTAGTCACAGGCCAAATGGTTATCCCTATTGATCATGTCCATTTTAAACAGTAGAGTGTGAAAATAGGGTGGTACCTCATGCGCAGGCAGTCAGACAGAAATCCTCTTAGGACTCCAGGGATACATTCAGGGACCTACCCACATTCTAGGGTTCCACTAAAGGGGTGACCACCTCACCTGTTAATATCGGAAATGCAAATCAGCTGGAAGTTATATTCTTTGGCTTTGCTGGGCTTAAAGATGACATCGAGGAACAAAGACTGTAGGGGCAGGATGGTTCCAAACCCATCATTGGGCTGAATTTCCACATACTTGAAAATAAAAAGCGATAGTTAGCAAGTGAAAGGAATTACCATTCCTCCTGCCTTCCCCTCTTTGCCCTTCCTCCTCCCCTGCTCCTGGCACTAAACAGGACCTACCTTGGACAGGGAATAGGGTGGGGTGTGAGGGGTATAGGGGTAGGCATATCTGTCACCCCAGAGGACCTTGGGGAGGCATTTAATCCAAAGGAGGGAACTGGGGGACAGAGAAATTAAATGACATGTCCAAGGTCATCTGGGTACTTGAACCAGATAGGATTGAACCAGAACATCTTATTCTTTGGGGTTTTCCTTTAAAGTTGGCTCAGGCTATCCCAAGAAGTTACAGAGTTCTTGATCTCGGCTGGTAGAAACACATTGCATTGTTCTGCCACATGTGCCTATGTAGGAGCTGGGAACTAGGTGCGGAGCACCAGCTCAACAGATACTTATGCAGCTTTTGGATGCTACTGAGGGAGAATGGTTTAAGGTATGGGGGCAACCCAATACCACGGGATGTCAGAGCAGTGATGGCAGCGGTGGAATTCCCATGGATAGGTACCTTTGGGATACTGATAAATCCAAACTCCTGAGGGAGGAGAGATTTATTCATGAGTGTAATTTTGGTATAAACGGCTTCATAGATAGTGCAGTATCCAAAATCCAGTTCTTTGGGTTCAATTTCTAAATCTGACGTCGTAACGATGGCATGGACAGTGAATTTCACAGGTCTTTTCTGAAATGGAAGAAGGACATTCAGGACAGGGGAAGACCAGCATGCATCCATTTTGCATCTTCTGTCAATTTAACTCAACCTTTTTCACTGAGAATTAGTGTTACTTTTATCATTGTGGTTATTTGTTCAATGGGGCAATGGGAGGGACAGATTATAAATACAAATAAATATATAAATACATATGAAATATAAATAAAAACATAAATACATATAAAATATATAATAGACTATATATATATATACATATACAAAATATACATACAAAGTAAACAAATTTTATTTTTGAAAACCCAAAGAGGATGAGAAATACTTCCTACCATTCCAAAGGATCTACGATCTTCTCAGTGGGAACATTCCCTTCAGTGACAGAAATCACAGCCCATCAACACTTGCCCCTCCTGCTTGATTCTTGCCCATATGTTTGCCCTAGGGGGTCCCTGTCCAATAAGCCAGTAGGTCCTCTAGGTCCTCAAGTGCAGCCCTTTGAATCCAAACTTGAACGAACAAATCTTAATAGGATCTGCATCTAGGCTTTCCTCAAGGGGATGCTAACGTGCCGCTCAGGTTACCTTCTCCTAATAGTTGACTCTCACTAAATGCCTAGTTCATCTTTTTCAGTCCTACATTTGTAGCACCCCTGGAGACAGATCCAGGGACTAAATGAAATGAAGGAAAATGAAGGGTAGCATCTCCTGGGAAACATCACACAATCTAGCGACCGGACCCTGTAAGATTTGGTCAGTCCAAGGAGTTGGAGAGAAGTGAAGGTAGTGGTGCAGAATCTAGCAGAGGAGCAGCCATGAGACAGCGGGCAGCTAAGATGGAGGGCAGCCCTAGGGAAGCAATTCCTCTACCTAGTGACGGCCGCAGGGAGAAGAAGGGAAGACAGTGATGATATTATCAGAGAGGAATTAGAGGATATTCTCTATCCTGGCAGCTCATTTGCATGGTGTCAAAGCTTTGGTCAGATTCGAGATGCCTTGTGAGCTATGTGGAAGAACTCATCTGTCTATGCAACTGTCTCTACAAGCTTGATTTTTTTCATTTGCTTTTTAATTATTATTAACATATTTATTACATAATTATGATTAAATATTATAGTTGTTCATCCGCTTCTTGTTTTGCCCTTTATATCAGAGGTTCTTAACCTTGATGGTAGGGAGGGGAGTGGTTTGTGAATTTGGATGGGAAAAAACAAACTACATCTTTATTTTACCAGCCTTCTTTATAATTTGTTATATTTTATTTTATGCATTTAAAAATCTGATTCTGAGGAGTCCATAGGTATCACCAGACTGCCTACAAGGTCCATGACACAAAGAAGGTTAAGAATTCCTCTTTTATACTGACCTGTGTTCTCCCTCTATTAAACTTTGTAAATCCAATTGGAGCTTTTACATATATGCCTTTGGTTGTGGTATGGGGGTGGGAGAAGGTATTTGATTGGGTAACACAGGTATATAATATATAAGTTGATATAATATAATATGTATATTATATGTATGATATGTATGTGTATTATATTTATAATATAATATGGATATTATATATTATGTATGTATATGATATAATGATATAATATATAAGTATATAAGGCTGGATTTGAACTCAGGTCTTCTGGTTCTAGGCCTGGACCTCTAACTGCTGCACCACCTAGTACTCTGCACATATACTGTTTTCAATGCCAAAAGGAAGGTTCTGGGGAAGAGGTCAAGGGTTTATATAGCAGCAGGAAGAGTCAACTAGGAAGGTGCCTGGAGGAACTCATGAAGATATTCAAGATGAAGCTACTGGGGACATGCCCCAGGGAGGGCGAGGGGAGTGTTATATGAGTGTTCCTTTTCCGGGAGCTGGGGAGATCCAAGAAGCTCATGTTATGATGTCATCGAGAAACATGCTTACATAGCCCTTAGTACAGGCAAAGCACTTTATAAAGATTATCTCATTTGATCTGTACAACAAATATGGAGACATAAGTGGGCTATTATCTCCATTTTACAGATGAAGAAACTGAGGCAGTCAGAGATGAAATGACTTGCCCAGGGTCATACAGCTTGTTAAGTATCTGAAGTCACATTTGAACTTGGGTCTTCCTGACTCTACTAGCTACATTTACATATGAGGAAACTGAGCTAAGAGAGTCACAATAACGGTTCAAGTCACTATCCAAGTCCAAAGTGGAACTCAACATACCCTGATACCTAGTGCCAATATTCTCTCCACTGACCTGCTGTTTCACAGTGTTAGGATTTGTTTTGAAAACATGTCCACAGAAGTGCTTAATAAATGTAGATACTCTTTTCTTTGGTTATATCTTTGGGTTTATGTGGTTATTTGGAAATAAAGCATAGTTTTACACATTTCCAGCACATATTTTTTTCAATGGAAGACTTCTGGGTTTACTGAAATGTTTGTCCTTCAGTTTTGAACAGAACCACTGACCTTACACGGTGAGGTATTGACTCTTTCTTGAATTGAATTTAAGTGAGGCAGAGCCTCACTCTCTCTTCCAGAACCATCGATGTCCAGTGTCAGGACAAAAATCAAATGACTGGGGATGGTCCAAGATGCAGTGGATGACCTTGGTGTCTTCCATGTCTAACTAAGTTCCAAGCCCTCCATGGCACCTGCTTTGGCCACCTACGTGGCTATTGAAACAAATTGCTCTCATTCCCCCTTTCTACCAGGGGAAGTCTTCACATGCTTAGGGTAAACCCCCACTTAACTCACCCTCAACCTGGTTTATCCCATCTGCTGAGATGGTTTTTTACCAGGGTGTGGCTACTGGGCATGCTACAGCTCCTTGGAGTGAGTGTTGGGTGCCATGTGGGCACCAAAGCAGGATGAGTAGCCTTGTAAAGGGCTCAGGGAGCCCTCAAACCAGAGGTGCTGGCCCTCCATGAACATCCCATATACCCTGTTCACTGAAATAATAAATGAGGGAATGGCTACTCATAACAGCTCTGATCAAAGAGCAGTCTGGAATCACATATAAACTTTGGCCTGTAACTGAGCTGACATCATCAATCCATTGTGCCACTGACCTGATCAGCAACTCTTATTGTCATGGGGGCCTGTAAGACTCTTGTCTCTTTGTCAAAATATTCTCCTGCATCTTCTGAGAGAGAGAGCCTGAAAGAGAAGGAAAAAAAGCACCTTAATGAATCTTTTCTTTGTAATTATTAGCATTTTAGTAATATAGATACAGAGCTAGTGGTCCTTGGAAACATATTACAGGAGTTACATTATTAAAAAAAAAACCAAACTCTACTTAGAACTCTCCCCGCCTCCCCAGGCTATGATGCTGCTAAATAGTCTGGAAAATATATTCACTTGGTGGATTTTTAAGATCATTGTAAACCCAATTCTCATCAGAAAAGACTTTGGTTCAAAGAGACTAGTAGACTCCTGGTAGTTATAGGTATCCGGTATCCACAAAAGTTTTGTTTGAATTGAAATATTTCTAATTCAAATCATAATTAAGTTAAATGGTGTAGTGGATAGATCACTTGACCCTGAGTCAGGAAGATAGAGTTCAAATCTGACTTCACATACTGCCTAGCTATGTGACCCTGGGCAAGTTATTTAACCTCTGCCTGCCTCAGTTTCTTCAACTGTAAAATGAGGATAGTAACAATACCTATCTTGCAGGGTTGTTATGAGCATCAAAATGAGATAATCTTTGTAAAGCACTTAGCACAATGCCTAGTACATAGTAGGTGTTTAATCAATGCTTATTCCCTTACATTTCCCTCCTGCCCCCATTAATGATATAGTAAATAAGGAGTGGGGAGAATCGTTTTATGACTACAAGAACGTAATTTATCTGTGATATGTTTCCATTGTTAAATATGGTATGAAGCTTTTTTAGATCAAGGTTTACTTGGACATGATTTGAGGGATCAGTTAATCACTCAGCAAACATCTATTAAACTCTTACTGTGTGTCAGGCATTATGCTAAGTGCTGGGGATACAAAGAGAGGGAAAAACCACAGTCTGTTCTCAGGGATCTCCCATTCTAATGGAGGAAGTCCAATAACTAGGTACATCTAAGAGGTACACAAGGTAAATGGAGGACAATCTCTGAGGAAAGTGGGGGTTGGGAGGTGAGGGTAGGAGGGACCAGGAAGTCCTAGTTCAGAAGGAAGGATTTGACCAGTCTTGAAGGAATCTAGGGAATCCCAGAAGCAGAAGTAAGAAGGGAGAGTATTCTAGGCATGGGGGACAGAAGCACAGTCTTATGTGATGTCAGTGTGGTTGGATTACGGAACACATAGTGTAAGAAGATTGGAAAGGGCTTTAAAATGCAAACAGAAGCTTTCATATTCTGAGGTAATAGGGAGCCACTGGAATGTAATGAGTGTCAGAGGGGTTGACAGCTAATTAGAGCATAGATTGGAGTGGGGAGAGACCAATGAGAAGATGCTTGGAATTGGTCAGGAAAAGAGGTGATGAAGGGTTGCATCAGGGTAGAGGCTGAATGAGTGGAGAGAAAGGGATGCATGTGGGAGCTCTTGGAGGTTAGAAAGAACAAAAACTGACCACAGATTAGCTTTGGGGAGGGGAGTGATTGAGACTAAAGGGTTGGGGAGGACACAGAGGTTGCAAGCCTTAGAGAGTAGGAAGGATGGTCATGCTTTCAGCAGTAACAAGAAAATTGGAAATAGGGGAAGGTTTTTATGGCGGGGGGGGTAAAGACCTCTTTTCTCAACATGTTGAGGTTGAGATAGTTATAAGACATCCAATGTCCCATAAGATGGCCAAGAGGCAGTTAGTGATAGAACATGAGAGCTTAGGGATGGATATATAGATAGATTTGAGAGTCATGTACATAGAAATGATAACTGAATACAGGAGAAGTAATGAGATAATTAAGTGAGATACTAGAGAGCAAGGATTCTTAAACTGGAGTCCATCCACCTATGCCCCAGGGGACTGTGAATCCATTTCAGGAAGTCTGTGATGGGAAGGGGAGGGAAGCATTCAGAGAGCATCTGCTTTCTGCCAGGCGCTATGCTAAGTGCTTTATAAATGTTATCTCATTTGCTTTGGATGGTAAAAAATTACATCTTTGTTTCCATTAACCTTTGGTCTCCTTTGTAATCTTATGTGTTTTATTTCATGAGTTTTAAAATATTATTCTGTGTGTGATGACCAACTTTGATAGACTTAGCTCTTCTCAGCATTATAATGATCTAAGACAATTCCAAAAGACTCATGATAGAAAATAATATCCATATCCAGAGAAGGCACTACAGAATCTAAATGCAGAATGAAGCATACTATTTTCTCCTTTTTTTCTTTCTTGTAGTTTCTCCTTTTGTTCTGATTTTTCTTTCACAACATGACTAATATGGAGATATGTTTAATATGATTGTATATGTATAGCCTATATCAGATTGCATGCTGTTTTGGGGAGTGGGAAAGGGAGGAAGAGGGGAAATTTGGAACTCAAAACCTTACAAAAGTGAATGTTGAAAATGAAAAATAAATTAATTAAAAAATAAAATATTCTGAAAAGAGAGTCTACCGCTTCACCAGACTTCCAAAGGATCCTCTGACACACAAAAAATTGAAGACTCCTGGTATAGAGGAAGAGGTCCCAAGACAGAGCATCATGGACATGCATGGTTAGTAAGAGCCACATGAATAGAGTAAAAGAGTAAAAGAGACTGAGAAGGATCGGCCAGAGAGGTAGAAGAAAAACCAGGAGAGAACAGCGTCATGTTAACCTGGAGAGGGGAGATCATCCAGAAAGGGTGATCAACCATTTCAAAGGCTGCAGAGAAGTCAAGGATAAGGATTGAAAAAGCCCACTAGCTTTGGCAATTAGGGGATCGTTGGGAATTTTATAGAGAGAAGTTTCAGCTAGATGATGAAGTCAGAAGCCAGGATACAGAGGGGTCAGAAGAAAATGAGGGGAGGGCCATCTGAGGCACTGGTTGTAGAGAGCTTTCTCAAGGATGTTAGCCAAGAAGCAAGAGATATTGGACAGGAGTTATTGGGAAGGGCAGGAGCGAGAGATCATTTTTTAAGAATGAAAGAGAGAAGAACTTTCAATGATGGCAAACTTAAACACTCATCAAATGTTCACAGGATCAGGGATTTAGAACTGGAAGGGATATTAAAGGTCCTTTAGTCTAAATATCTCATTTTGCAGATGAGGCACCGAGAGGTCAAGTGACATCACACAGCTAGTCAGTGACTTAGGTGGGATTCCAACTTAGCCCTTCCTGCCTTCAAGTCCAGTGCTCTCTGCAGAATACATACACTATGTCTTCTCCAAATGGGCTCTCTCCAATTCGCTGACTGTAAATGAGATTAGCTGACAGAAGGATCTGTCAGAAGGATCCATGACTGCAAAGCCAGAGGAAGATCCTCTCCATTCATACACAACAGTCTTTATATTGGCAGACACACAATCTTATTTCATCCAATTCTCTGTGGAGTCATGGCAAGTTAAATATGTAAAGAAAAATAATACAGTCATGTATCCCTTCAGAAAGGACATATAATCTTGAATAGCTGCTTGTAAATAAAATAATTTAATCATATAATTAATATAATTTTAATTATGTCTTAATTAAATTGAGTTTGGTATTTAAAGGTTTCCTACCAAGAATCCCTTTGTTAAAGGAATAAATACCTTATGACTTCGTTATGATTTGAATCTAAATTTTCATAAGTTTTAAACTGAATCCCTTTTCCAAGTCTTTTGCCAGAGAGTATTCTTGTTGGGAAGGGCAGTCTCATCATCAAGTCAGGAAAATGGTCTTTGATTTGACAAACCTCCAAAGAGGGTGGGGGTGAGGGGATGTAGGGGTTGGGGGAAGACACTTAAAAGACCATAACAACATGGTGACCAAGAATTTGTTCATGGACTTGGGGATCTGTCCTTGTGACACAGATTCCAACAAATGTGAGTGCCCTTCTTCCTTTAACTACTTTCATAGTATCTGTCTATCTATCTATCTATCTATCTATCTATCTATCTATCCATCCATCTGACATCTATCTGTCCATTTGTCCATCTGTTCATCTATCTATCTATCCATCTTTCTATCCATCCATCTATCCATCTATCCATCCATCCATCTATCTATCTATCTATCTATCTATCTATCTATCTATCTATCTATCTTTCTATTCATCTATCTTTCTATTCATCTATCTATCTATGTTTCTATTCATGCATCTATCTATCTATCTATCTATCTATCTATCTATCTATCTATCTATCTATCTTTCTATCCATCTATCTATCTATCTATCAATGTATCTATCTGTCCAACCATCCACCTGACATCTATTCATCCATTCGTCCATCTGCCATCCATCTATCTATCCACCCATCTATACATCTATCCTATTTATCCATCTATCCACCCATCTATCTAATTGTCTGTCTATCTACTCCATATATATATATATGTGCCAGATGCTATATATAGGAATACATGTGTGTATATGTGCATGTACACAAATGTGCTCATATATGCATGTATTATATCCCGGTAAAAGAGAAGTTCCCTGGGAGCAGGGACTTTTTCTTTCATCCTTAGCATCTCGTATAATGTTTGGTGCATCTTTTATTGCTGTTCAATCATTTTAGTTGTGTCCAATCTTCATGGCCCCATCTGGGGTTTTCTTGGCAAAGATACTGGAATGGTTTCCCATTTCCTTCTACAGGTCATTTTACAGATGAGGAAACAGGTAAGCAAGAAGAAGTGACTTGCTCAGGGTTACACAGCTGGTAAGTGTCTGAAGCCAGATTCAAACTGAGGTTTCAAACTCCAGGCCCAGCACTCTATTCATTGCACCACCTAGCCTACCCTTGGTACATAGTAGAGACTTAGTAAATGCTTAGTGATTAATTGAATCAATTTAAAGACAATTGCCATGGCAGTTAGTAAAATCTGAAGTGTAAGGAGAGGTTACCTTCCCTTGCTGGTAAAGCTTCATGCTCCAGTTTAAATGTTTGAGTTTTTTTTACAGTGCTACAAAGGGGCATGACCAAGGTCATCTCCTGGCATTATTTTCCCAAAAGGCTGCCATTCACCAACCTAGATAGCTCTCCAAAACACTTGTGTCAGGTCCATGAATAAACCCAGTCACTTTTGTCCTTCTCAGGGAGCCAGAAGATCACAGGGAAGACTATTTATTGACCAAAAGGCCAGATGTGGCAAATGCTAGCAGGAAATGTGACTGATTTCTCTAAACTAACCATCTGGTGCAACTGAACCTGGGTAACCAAACAGAGACTTGTAACTCCAGCATTCTCAGAGAATTAGAGTAAACGAGGCTGTGGGGTTTTAAAAAGGGGACAGTTATAATCCTCAAATGAGAAATTTTATTTCTCTAGGAGCCTAAGTTTGATTCTCAGACACTCATAAATACCTTTGATGATTTTTATGGATTTCAAGTCTGTAGTGGCCAGAAATACCCATCTTAATCATGGAGGCTTCCAGCAGCCATTTCACTAATCCCTGCCCCCACCCTCACCCTTCCCCATCTCAGGTCCATGAATAAACTGATGACTGGCTCTCTCCTCTCAGATATGGAGATGAATATGTCTTCTGGTTAAGTTTGTCAAGGGCATCCAAGTGCCGCAGTAGATAGAGTGCTAGACCTGCAATCAGGAAGACCTGAGTTCAAATCCGACCTCAGACACTTCCTAGCTGTGGGATCCTGGGCATGTCACTTAACCCTGTTTGCCTCAATTTTCTGATCTGTAAAATAAGCTTTGAAAATGAAGGATGAACACAATACAAAAAATAAGCTGGAGAAGACCATGCCAAGAAAACCCCCAATGGAGTCATGAAGAATCAGACATGACATAAAAACAATTTTGTCAATGAGCAAATAAATGAAAAAGTTTTAAGTGCTTACTGTTTATGAAAAACATCAGGTTAAATACTGGAGAAACCAAAAGAAAAAGAAGACTGTCAACAGAATTTAATGACCACAAGGGAACTCTGCTGCCTCTTCTTATTTTAAAAAATAAATCCTCATGACAAAAGTTTAAACTTCCTATGCCTTCCTGGGGTAGAATTTAGAGAGCAAATGAGCCAAAAGGATGAGTCATCCATCCCTCCTTTTAAGTGTCTTTTGTTAAGTATCATCCCCTCTGAGTTAACACACACACACACACACACACACACACACACACACTCAACTGGGTAGATCAATGGTGTCCTTTCTTACAGCAGACCAAATTGCTTCTTTGTATATAACATAGTGATATCTCCAAAAATTGTAGATAGAGTGCTACCAGGGATCTCAGAGATCACTTGATCTAACACCCTCCTTTTGAAGTCTAGAAGAGGACGTGAATTGTTCCGGATCACTGGTATTTCTTTGTGCTATGCCTGGTACACAGTAGACTCTTAACAAATGCTTGTTGAACGGGTGACTGACATGGATAGCTGCACTGGGGTGTGACCCTAGGTCCTCTGACTGCATATCCGAGAGCCTTTCTTCTAAATGGGCTCCATTTTTCAAAGGTTTTTGGCTAGTCTACCAGCAATCCCATTTACACATTTCCAGCTAGCTCAAGTCACTTGAAATACTGATGTCCCTATTTATAACCCCCAGAATTGAAAGCAACAGGAGTAAGTCTCCCCCACACCAATTTCCACAGTGATTTGACTCCCACTGCCTGGTTTCTGTGGAAGCTGGAGGCCCTTTATAACTAACTGTATTCAGACTGTTCAGTTCCCTCAGCCCCTTGAATAGGATGTTTTTGAAAACAGGGGCAGTTGCTATTCATTATTCCAGTGGAAATCATTCCCAAGAATTATCATCAAGGTAAAATTCAGGATGGGGCTGTGCCTCTGGAGAGGTGCCCTGGACTTTCTATTACTGAAATTCTGTCTTTGAGGGGTCCTGCATTCTCAAGAACCCAAGGGTTCCCAACCTTTTCCTCTGACTTCTAGTGAACCTTCCCATAACCCCTTTTCAAGAAAGGAAATACATTTTGGAGTTTACCGTGAAGATGTGTGTAATAAATACAAAAGAGATTCATTCATTCCAATAGGGTGATGTACAGTTATCTCCTCCACATTGAGACTTGCCAATATACCGCAGGTAGGCATAAGAAATTAAATGGAAATTTTAGGGGAGTTTTGCAGAAGCCAAATATGACATGGAAAGGCCAGTGGAAGACCAAGTTTAGAAACTCAGAAATGGATAAAACATATGCATAGTATTGTATAACATCAACATATTTTATCTTTTAATACCATCAGAATTCAAACTTCTTCTTTGGTATGAAGGAAGGGCCAGAAAATTTTATGTGAATTTTCCAGACTGTAGGGGCCACCCTCCTAATCCTCATGATGTGGAAAAGATAACTGTAGTGATTGACCAAATATTCCCTGTACCTCTTGGCAGTCTTCTCATACCCCATGGGAGTCAGTCAGTCAATAAGGATTTAAGTTATTGTTTTGTACCAGGCACTGTGCTAAGCACCGGGGATACAAAAAGAGGCCAAAGAAGGTCCCTGACCTTGAGAAGCTCACGATCTAATGAGAGAGACACCATGCAAATAATTGTGTACAAACAAGAGGTAGGAGGGCTAAATAGGAAATAATCAACAGAGAGAAGGCATTTGAATGAAGAGGGACTTAGAAAGGCTTCTTATGGAAGGTGGAATTTTAGCTGGGACTTAAAGCCAGGGAAGCTAGGAGATGGTAATGGGTGGTGGTGGGGCATTCCAGGCAGTGGAAACTGCCCCAAGGCCATGGATAGAGGGCCTTGTTGGGGGAACAGCAAAGGCCAGTATCACTGGATGGAAGAATATGTATGCATGTGTGTGTGGGGGGGGGTGTGTGTGGAAATTAAGCTGTAAGAAGCCTGGAAAGGTGTGTGTCTGAGGGTAATGAAAGGCTTCAACTGAATTCCAAGCAGAAGATTTTTATATTTGATCCTAGAAATGATAGGGAGTCATGGAGTTTACTGAGTATGGATGACATGGTTGGACTTGCACTTTAGGAAAATCACTTTGATGGCTTAATGGAGGATGGATTGGAGTAGGGAGAGACTGAGGCAGGCAAGCCCATCGTCAAAGTTCACAAACTCTAGACTGGGTGCCTCTGAAATTGTCATCAAATCTCTAAAAATGATCTCTCCCTCCTCTTAGCAACTAGGCAGCTAGGTGGAATAGGTGGATAGAGTGCCAGGACTGGAGTAAGGAAGATCTGAATTCAAATCCAGCCTTAGACATTAACTAGCTGTGTGACCCTGTACAAGTCATTTCACCCTATTTGTCTCAATTTTTTCATCTGTAAAATGAGCTAGAGAAGAAAATGGTAAACCACTCCAGGATCTTTGCCAAGAAAACCCTAGATGGGGTCACAGGAGTAGGACATAACTCAAAAATAGTAAACCCCTTGGCAGTAGGAAATAGAGATGAATTCCTGGACTTGAATGCCCTTAATATGGCATGATCAGATCTCAAATTATATTATGAAGCATCAGTCATAAAAACCAACTATGACACAGAGAGAGAAGCAGAGAGAGAGAGACAGAGACAGAGAGAGAGAAAGAGAGAGAGACGGAGAACGAGAACTTGCTTAGTAGAAGAGATAACGTGAAAACAAATTTTCCTCTTGGACCACACTTGGGTCCTGAAGTCTACTTTGGGATCCTACTTTCTCCTGTAAAAGGAGAGGATTGGACTCAATCAATACCTCTCCATCTTTTTGAATATATTGACCTCTTTTTAGTAATTAAAAAAATGGAGGACCCCATATTACAGTAGTTATGATGTCAATATTCATTATATCAGGGATTCAGCGCTTAAGGGAATTTGTGTTTACCAATGACTCAGAGCAGATATATCAGAGACCTCAAAGTTCTGAGTGCCCCAGGTATAAGGGCCTCTGTTTCCAGGGATACTGAATTTGGAGTTTAAATGTTTGCTCCATGATTAGGGTGTAGTCTAGGTAAGCCTCATTCACCACCTTTCTGTTCAACTCAATAAATATGGATTAATAGAAACTGACACAGACACTGTCCTAGGTGCTGAAGTTATAGAGACAGAAATGAAATGGGTCCCAGGAACTGATCTCTTATCTTGGGAGGTAACATGGTGATAAATATGTAGGTACAAGGTAATTGGCGGAGGGAGAGGATGCTAACAACTGAGAGCATTGACAAGGGTTTCCTATAGGAGAAGACGCTTGAGTTGGGTCTTGAAGGAAAATGGGGATTCTTCAAAGTGTAGGAGTGGAAGGAGAGCTTTATAGGCCTAGAGAAAGTTACAGAAACAGGATATGGGAAAGTAAATTTAGAGAGCAGTCAGCAGAACATTCTAGCTCAGAGTGCCTGGCATGGAATCAAGTCTTCCTAAGTTCAAATTCAACCTCAGACACTTACTAACTGTGTGACCCTGGGCAAGTCACTTCACCCTGTTTGCCTCAGTTTCCTCATCTTTAAAATGAGCTGGAGAAGGAAATGACAAAATCACTTGAGTGTCTTTACTGAGAAAACCCCAAATGGGGTCATGGATAGTCAGTCACGACTGAGCAACTATATTACAAAGGGTTGAGAAGTGAGTGGGAGGTGAGAGAACGGAAGCAATAAAAAATCACGGAGGACTTTCTCCAGGAATTTGACTTGTAAAAGGAAGAAGAAACCTAGGATGATAGCCTGAGATCATAGAAGAGGCAGACAAAGGCTTGGAAGGAGGAGGGGAGCCCTTTCCAGACTTGTTTCTCTCTTTGTGAGCTCTAACTTGTGTTAACACTGGGCCAAGTTGCTTGTGAGCCAAACCTGGCTGTCCCAGCTCGGCCCAGCTCCTCCTGCCTCCCCCCCATCTCCACCATGTTCAGCCTAAAGGACCTCTCCTGACCAAAGCCTTTCCTCTACCCAGGCTTTTAATATGTTTTTCCTCTTCATTATTACCTCCAATTAACTTCTCCTTTTACATGATGTATTCCTCTTGACAGAATGTAAGAAGATATTTTTCACTTTTATGTAACATGTGATATGATGAAACATGAAACCTGTATATAGCCAGTGATTGGCACATGGTATACATATAATGTTTGTTGGATTGCATTGGGTGGCATTTGAGGATTGAGAAAATGCATAGTGATAAAAAGTTACTAAGAATTTAGTAGTGTTTTTAAATCATAATCACATCTACTTTTCATTTCTACCAACCAACCGACATTTATTTGCCACTTTCCAAGTGCTAGGAGAGGGAGCCATAGTGCATACAGCACCATGCCTGGAGTCAGGAACACCCTAGTTCAAAGCCAACCTGAGACACTTACTGGTTGTGTGACCTTGGGCAAATCACCTAACCCTGTGTGCCTCAGTTTTCTAACTGCAAATGGTTGAACAATAACCTCATGTGCTAGGTGCTGAGCGACAAGTACATTTAGTGAAACAAAGACTTGCATTCCAGTAAACGAGAACACAAAATCATATGCAAATATATTCAGTGTAAATATAAAGCAGATAAACACAAGTATATAAAAAGCAGGTAAATATAAGTTGGTTTGGGAGAGAATGGGCACCAGTAGTGGGAGGGAGTGGGTGGCAGGGCTCAGGAAAGAAGAGAGTAGAAAGAAAGAGATAAAGAGAGAGAGAGGAGAGAGAGAGAGAGAGAGAGAGAGAGAGAGAGAGAGAGAGAGAGAGAGAGAGAGAGAGACAGAGAGAGAGAGAGGGAGACAGAGAGAGAGAGACAGAGAGAGAGAAAGAGAGAGAGAGAGAGACAGAGAGAGAGAGATTGATGAGTCTACAGATTGCACATTCACTAAATAAAGACAAAGGTAATGATGATTTGTATAGGGACTCTTTTCTGCAAACCTTTTCCTCTCCTTCATCCCCTCAGATAATTGTGGATGATTAGTTAGAAACCTGAGCTAGATATTCTCACAGTTTCTTCTCGTTTTCCATTCCATGAAGCCAGGATCTTCAGATTATGGCACGGTGCTTGCCTGTTTCTTACAAGAGATCTGAATGTTGAGAAACACAAAGTGGGATGTTCTGTCTTTCATCAGGACATGGTAGTCTAAGGAAAACTGTGCTGTTTTTCTTCCACTAAAGAAAATTCTGAGTCTAAAGGACAGCACTTGCTTAGTTAGAATTTTGATAGAGAATCTATGGGTGGGTCAACCTGATAGACAATGGTTCTATGGGAGAAAGTCAGTCTAGCACTTTACCCTATTAATATTGGTGCACGGGGTGCAGAGGAACCATGGGGTGAGGCAAGGTCAAGGTCAAAGAAATAGAAACTACCATTGTTGCCCCTTTGGGGAATGGAGAGATGAAAAAAATCACATACACAAAAGACTTATGAACACTTAAAAATTAAAAAAAACCCACTGCAAAATAAATCAAGAGGTATTTCTCTTCTGAGGACACATGACTGTATATACTCTCCCCCAAGTATTTTTTCATATATTAAAAACCAGATATTTCCTAACACCTGAAGGTTGGGAGTCAGTGATTATCTGCAATGGTCTAGAGTTGGCAGAGGAGCTCTGCACATCTCTTCAGTTGATGCGCTTCCCCGAGTGCTCCTCCTTGAGGGACTCATTTAAAAGTCCTTGAGGACAGGGACTGTTCCATGTTTCTCTTTGTATCTCCAGCCCCTAGAATAATGCTGCCCATAAGCACATACTTAACAAAGAATTGTTGAATTGAACTTGGCACAAGACGGTCCAGGATAATTGACTGACAGTAATAATGACAGCTTGCATTTATAGGACTTTTCCAGGCTTACAAAGCTTTCTCCCACTTTCTCCCATGTATATTGCTATTGTTTGGTTATTTCAGTTGTGTCCAACTCTTCATGACCCTATTTTGGGGTTTTCTTGGCAAAGATACCGGAGTGGTTTGTCATTTCCTTCTCCAGATCGTTTTACAGATGAGGAAACTGAGGCCAATAGGGTGAAGTGACTTGACCAGGGTCACACAACTAGCAAGTGTCTGAGGCTGAATTTGAACTCACAAAGATGATAAAACTTGCTGAAATTAAGTTGGAAAATGCTCTGATGGCAGCAAGCAGAACACGCCCAAAAGCAGGACCTGATTTGGTGCTTTCCCTGCCCAGGACATTCACATAGGAGCTGGACCACCCATCTCTCTCTGCTTTCCTGTACTATCACCAAGCACAAAAAGAAGATCCTTGAAACATTCGTTCGGTAATGGCAAATACTGATTCTCACAGCCTATTGACAAAAGTGGAATATTTCTGCTTTCCCCTGCTGGACATTGAGCTCCTTGGGCATTTTGCCAGGGGCCACCAAAAGCTGAAGCATTGATACTGCTATCTGTGCAGGAAGAATCCCTGCCTTCAACCCCAGGCCAAGTCCACCTCTGCCTTGGGTTTTGACTCATAAGTAACTAAAGGGTAGAAGGGATGTAAAGGCACCCCAGGGCATGCTAGACTATCCTTATAAACCACCACACAGGGCACCTCATATTACTCAAAAGAAGGACCTTTGTGTTAATGCTGCTTACCTGGGCAAGAACTTGAGTTGAACACTGTAGGAAGACTGGGCTTGAATGTAACCAGTTTCTGGGAGGAGTTCTATGTGTTTTTTCAATTTTTCGCATACTTCAAATTTCAGACGCAGGGCGGCTTTCGACCTGAAAAGAGATCAACTGCCAATATTTACTCTTCAGTTTGGGACTTGGGTTAATTATTCCATCGTTCTAAATAGGAGTGAATGTTGTGATATTTCCCTCTCTTTTTGTAGATGAAAGAGTGTCTGACCATAAGGATGTGATGGTAATGGAAAAGAGAGATGGAGACAGACAGAGAGAGAGAGAGAGAGAGAGGAGAGAGAGAGAGAGAGAGAGAGAGAGGAGAGGAAGAGAGAGAGAGAGAGAGAGAGAGAGAGAGAGAGAGAGACGGAGGGAGAGGGAGAGAGAGAGGGAAAGGAGGAGGAGGTAAAGGAGGAGGAGGACTTGAGAGGCCAGCAGGGAGAAGAGGACTTGATTGGTCAGTGTTTGTCCTCATTTTGCATAGAAGCCAATACAGAAAAATGAGACACGTCCTCTGGTGTGTTTAATAGGCATCGTTACAGAATATCTTATATACATTGGGGTGGGGGGGGGGGAGAAAGGAAGAGAGGAGAGAGAGAAAGTGAGAAGGGGAGGAGAGAGGAGGGATGTGGGGAAAGGAGGGAGGAGGGAGTTTGAAAGGAAGTATCTGTTTCCTCATCTGCAAAAGGGGAATAAAAATACTTATATAAAACTCTAAGTCCTAGGGTTGTGAAGAATGTGCCTTATAAATCTTAAAGCATTATAAAAGGGGTGGTGGTGGTAGGGTGCCTTCAGCTATCTGAGAGAAGCAGACCAAGACAGAAAGTTCTGTGAGATGGGAGCTCCCACTACAGGAACTCTTATACTTGGGGATATAAATAACTCGGGGGATTTAAGTACATCTTTGGGATTAATAGTTACTCATTCAAGGTTTCAATGCACTTTTATCTTTTTAAATAAAATTTTTTTTTCCTGTAATGTATACTGGAGAGTTGGTCTCAGAATATACTGATGGGAGAGGGGTTTCTCCAGCTTTTAGGGGCAGACTTGGTGCCTGAACTAAGACTACAAATAAATCCAGAAGTGTGCTTGGCTCTTTCCCATCATGAGACAACCTCTGTTCCCAAAAGCTGCTTACATTTTGAAGCATTTCAACAATCCAAGAAATAAATTTAGGACACTTGCAACCAATCAGTTGATAACTGCCATGCTACATGTCTGGCATCTCTAGGATTTAGCTATTATAAGGTCACACTTCAAAATCCAGCTTCCTTAAGCTTTACCCTTACCATAGTGCCCTTGAAATAAAAATCATGAGACAAAAACAAAAATAGAGCAAAACAGCCCCGATCCGTGTAATTTTCTGGGAAGAACAAAGACCTTAGTTTGGCATTATCAGATCACAAATTATATTATAGAGCAGTAATTATCACAACAATCTGGTATTGGATAAAAAAACCCAGAAAAGTTATTTAGTAGAATAGATTGGATAAACAAGAGCAAAAGCCTGAGCTTTGATGAATTCTTAAGAGCATAAGAACTCTGGGAAATAAACTTTTTATTCAACTACAATTGCAACAAAAACCTGATAGACCAGGAGGGAAATAGCTTTAGAACAGCAGCTTATACCATCTACATAATAAATTCCAACTGGACAAAGGATAATGTCATAATATTAGAAGACAATGAATTAGGGAAGAATTAAGAAACTATTTTGATGTAAAAAAAATAGTATAAAGGACCAAAAGCTGGCAAATTTTGGAAAAATAAAAGACATTTGTACAAATAAAATAAATACACCTGGAATATAAAGAAAAGATATGGAATGGGAAAAAAAATCTTTGGATGAAACTTCTTTGACAAAAGACCGATGTCCAAAATCTTCAAGGAATTGATGCAAATCTCTAAGAGCAATTTCCCAGGAGATAAATGGCCAAAGGATATGGACAAATAATTTATAAGATAAGAAACACAAGCAATCAACAGCCATCTTAAAATCTCAAAATTGTAGAATATATTTGAGATATCAATGCTGCCATCAAACTGACAAAGATAGTAAAAGAAAAATTAAATTTTGGTGAATTGGTAGCATGTAGAAAATACACACACAGTAATTCATAGCTATTACAACTGTGAATGGGTCCAATTATTTTGGTAAATAATTTGGAATTGTGCAAGTAATGTTACAAAATAAAATTTCTGTCTTTTAACCCAGTGATCCTATTCTTGGGCTTATAACTCCTAGGGAGGTAGTTGATAACAAGAGAAAAATATCTGCCTATGAAAATATGCATAGCAGCAATGTTTATAAAAGCAATAGAAAGTATGCCTAGTAACTGCAGAATGACTATACAAATTGTGGTGTGTGAATGTAATAAAATATTACTGTACCAGAAGAAATAACAAAAGGAGAGAAATGCAAAAACATAAGATTTATGAAGTGACATAGAGTAAACTAAAGAACAAAATACAAAGTTATTTTAACTATGCAAATGAAGAAACTTCCAAATGACAGAACTTGGATAAAAACACAATCACATGTGCATTCTTCTAATAAATGGAAAATGACTGAAGTGTTAGGTTATATGTTGTTGTTCAGTTGTTTTCATCATGTCTGACTCTTCGTGACCCCATTTGGGGTTTTCTTGGCAAAGATACTGGAGTGGTTTACCATTTCCTACTCCAGTTCATTTTAGAGATGGGGAAACTGAGGTAAGGAGAGTTAAGTGACTTGCCCAGGGTCACACAGCCAGTAAGTGTCAGAGACCAGATTTGAATTCAGGAAGATGTGTCTTCCTGACTCCAGACCTGGAACTCTATGCACTATGGTATCACCTAGCTGCCCCTAGATTATATGTATTCAGTTATAATCACTCTTTTATGTGATTTTATTTAAATATTTTCAACGATTATACATTGCTGGAAAGAGGGACAGTAGAAGCATGGATGGAGAAAATGTGACACAGTGGAAAGAGCTCTGCACCTGGATTCAAATCCCCCCTGTACCTCTTACCATCTGTGTGACCTTTGATAAGTCACTAACTTTTTCTGGGCCTCAGTTTTCTTATCTGTAAAGTGAAGAAGTGAGGTCTAGACTAGATGACCTCTAAATTTCTTTACAATTCTAACAAAATGCACCAATAAATTTGATTTTTAAAGTATGAAACCTCTTAGAAAATTCACTGGGCATAAGACCATAGAAGTAATATGCTATTCGATCAGAGGAAGTTTATCTTCTTACTTCTGTGCTTGGGTTATTCTCCAAAGGCAAAAATGCACAGATATCCTTGTGGATTTCATCTTCCCTCTTGGGGAAATGATGGATCACTTGGATGGATCACTTAGATAGCCCTATGTACTGCCTTCCTAATAATGGGCTTGAACTCACTTGATAATCTAAGAAAAGTCATTCCTCTCTCTTGGAAAACTCATAAAATGGAACTGATAATACATCCCTGCTTAAGCCACATATGGCCTTGTATAATAGTGTGACTGTGAGCACATAGCTACTAATGCTTTCCAAGACTTTCTATTAGGGTTCCGACCTGGTGCAGTGAGCTGGATCCTTTGATTACAAAGAATTCCTTTTGAACTCTACCATTCAGACATATCAGCCAAAGCCCCTTCTTTTTTCTTTCTTTTTAACGGGTACTGAAATGGAAATACCATGAGCACATAGAAATGCGAAATCTGAAATCAATTTTCCTGCAGTGATTAATTAGAGAATGCTCTTATGTTTTTTTTGCTTTAGATCAAATTCAACTTGGCTTCCCAAAGAAAATGATGGAGTGGATTTAGCTATAATATGAATTAATTAACTATTCTGTTTTGGAAAAAAATGGTAAAAATGCCAATTTCTTAGTTTACTTCCTGACTTAGTCAGGAGAAACACAGATCCCCTGCCAGAGCAATGAGAGAATCACAGAAACTCAGAGTCGAAAGGCACCTTACAGGTCACTTGGACCAACTTTGTCCGATAGAATCAGTAGGTAAGCTTCGTCAGGGTGGACCCTTCCATTCTTCTCTGAATTCCCAGCAGACTGCGTGGCACATTGGAAATGCTTAATGTTTGTTCAATTTCATTTAATTGATTAGTAAGTCTCTCCACAATACATAGCCTTTGCTTGATCACTCACAGTCCATCGGTAAGGATTAATTAAATACTAGACATTGTGTTAAGTGCTAGGGATTCAAAAAGCAAAAGAGAATCCCTTCCCTCAAGGAGTGACTGAGATGAGAGACCTATTGCCCCCTGAGAGATCTCCTTTTGTTCTGTTTAGCTTCTAATTGCTATTAAGTTTTTCCTATATTGAACTGAGATTCATTCTCTCTCCCCCATCCATTGCTCTTAGTTTCGTCCTCCTGGACCAAGGGTAACAGGTATAATTTTTCTTCCAGGATGTGTCATAGAAGTTTCTGGATCTCCCCATCTCTCCAGGCTGCACCTTCCAGAGTTAAATTTCCTTAGATGTGGCAACTGATGCTCAGATAGCACAGTTTCAGGACCAGTGTCTCCCTGTCTGGAATTCAGTCTGACTCATCCCTCACCGCCATCTTGAAACAGTCCAATTCCTTCTCTTGAGTGTCCAATCACATTTCACTGGTCCACAGGAGTCGGTTGTGTCTCTTAGGGATAGGAGTCCCCTTAACAAGCTGCTGACTGAACTTCTTTCTGGTGTTGGCCTTGCATGTTCCCAGGTAAATGAGTGGAAAAATGAAAATCACCACATCAACATCTTGGGTCTCCAAGTCTGGTTTCTAAGGGTCATTAATTGACATCTTCCTCTCTTTAGATGGATATATAGGCACATCAGAATGGGCCATTCTTAACCAGCAAAAATGGTACTCTGGGTGCTGGGATTTGGTTTCCTTTTTTAAATAGAAGTTAAATGCTAGGGTATGTCACATAAATGACAAAGAAAGCAAGTTTTGAGTAAAATGACTTTAAAGGAGCTTAGCTCTGGAGCTGGGACCTCAGAAACCACCTAGTCCAATTTCTTCATTTGTCAGATGAGAAAACTGAGGTTGAGGAATGTGAAATGACTTGTCTAAGGTCGGACAGGTAGTATTAGTCGTTTACTCCCCTCTAAGACCTAGAAGTAGGGCAGCTAGGTGGCACAGTGGATAGAGTGAATCACGAAAACCTGAGTTCAAAACCAGTCTCACACATGTACTAGTTGTATGACTCTGGTCAAGTCACTTCACCTTGTTGGCTCTGTTTCCTCACCTATAAAGTGGAGAAGGAAATGGCAACCCTCTTCCCCTGACCCCAGTATCTGTGCCCAGAAAACCCCAAATGACAAGTCAGACATGACTAATTGACTGAACAACCAGAAATACAGACGAGTTGTGATTTTTAGTTTTGGGGTTTTGTAAGTAGCTGAGAATCTTCTTACCCTAGAAAAAAAAGCATTCCATCTCTGATGAACAAACATATTATGCACCTATTCTATGCAGAGCACTGTAAGAAAGAGAAAAATAGCTTTTCCCCCCAGAAAAAAGTGAAAAATAACTCCCCCCTCAAGTGAAAAATAGCTACCCCTCTCCCCTTCTTCATTCCTCTGAGCCGGAGGAAGGCTGCTGGAGGCTGTATCCAAAGAGATGGGAGCCTGTGTAATTATCGATATGAACTCATATTTTCCTCTGGAACAAAAATAAATACTGTGGCTGCTAAAAACGCTCTGAGAATGCCAACTCAAATCCAATTTTAGTTCTTCAGCATTACCTTTCAGAGAAGACGGGATGTGGACATTCTTTGGTTTGAAAAGAAACTCGCCTTTTTCTTTCAGATTTTTTCAGATAAAGCCAGTCATGGTTTGTCTTTTCACAGGGCAGTATGGTGGCATTTTACACCTGTTAGGTTACTTAATTTACAGAATATATTGTAATATGCTTAATTTTTTCCTCTATAATTAACCAGTCCCCCAACAAACCATGGCTCCTTAATATGGGAAAAAATGCATTCATCAATAAGACCATGATGTTGGTTTTGAAACTGAGAAAAAAAGTCTATTGGTTTGCAAGATGTGGCAATAATATAATGAAACTGATCTTTTTTTTTTTTCCAACATAGAGACTTGAATTTTCTCATCCCATCATGTAGTGTACTTAAAGGGTTCACCTGAGGAGGCTCTAGACTTAGGAGAAATGTAGAAAGTACAATTGAGTTCTTAGAGCCCCTGGTCTGTCCCTTACTCATTGTGTGAACATGGCAAAATCAGTTTCTTCAGACATAAAATGGGAATTATTCACTGTTGTGGTCCAGTCGTGTCTGACTCTTTGTGACTCTATTTGTAGTTTTCTTGGCAAAGATATTGGAGTGGTTTGACATTTCCTTCTCTAGTTCATTTTACTGATGAGGAAACTGAGGACAACAGGGTAAAGTGACTTGCCCAGGGTCACACAGCTAGTACATGCCTGAGACTGAATTTGAACTTAGTTCTTCCTGACCCCAGCCCACGGCTCTACTGACTTTGCCCCATAGGAAGATGCTTAGTACATACACTTAAGCTATTGTTGAAATGGTATACCTTTTTCTTAATAATTCGGTCACTATTTGAAAAAGTTTGAATGGGTCCTATCTTTGGAGCTAGACACCTATGTTATACAAAAAAAGAATCATACTTCTTTATAGTCAGTCATAACTCAGTTATACCAAAATAATAGTGCTCAACTCAATCAGCTCTCAGGCCTGGAAAAGCTTAGAGCTGCTGTTCAAGGTTAGATGCGCCCTCAGAGTACCAAAATATACTGCCACTCACTCCTGAGATAGTTTTCAAAAGGATGAATGCCATGGACTCTGATGCTAACAAGGAGACAAGACACTCAGAAGTGTTTCCTGTGATATCAGTCTTGTAGGAAGATACATACAAGTGAATAACATTCATGGCATGGATAAATAGAATGCAAACTCTTCCTTACTTGGGGCAGCTGGTTGGTGCTATGGAGTTAGGAAGACTCATCTTTGTGAGTTCAAATCTGGCCACAGACACTTACTAACTGGGTGACCCCATGCAAGTCACTTAATCCTGTTTGCCTCAATTTCCTCGTCTTCCATGTGCATATGTCATTTTCCTCACTCTGAAATTAATTAAACCTCTGTTTGTGTTCTGACTTTCCTGTCCTAGTCTGTTGTTTTTTTGGTTCCGGTCACCCACAGTTTAGAGGCTGGTTCTGGTCCAGTTTACATTGCTTAGTCATTTTTCAATTATGTCCTACTTTTCATGACCCTATGTGGAGTTTTCATGGAATGGTTTGCCCTTTCCTTCTTCAGCTCATTTTACAGGTGGGGAAACTGAGACAAACAGGGATAAATGACTTATTCAGGGTTACACAGCTAGTAAGCATCTAAAGGTGGATTTGAAATCAGAAAGGTGAGTCTTCCTGACTCCAGGCCCAGCACTCTGTGCTCTGTGAAGCCTCTTGGCAGCCCTATACATACACAGTAGGTACTTAATAAATGTTTGTTGACTATTGACTGAGTCTTGCTCCCCACATCACAAGGCAGAGAACGCAAAAATCTCCTTAAAATATAAACAATGGACTCAATCATACAGAATGAGTCTCTTCTCATTTCCTTTGACCTGGCTACCTGACTTCCTTCCAAACCTAGATATGTATGAAGATGAATAATTATGTTAATGCATTCCATTTCATCCCTGGTGGGGGCTCACCTGGTCTGAATGATGACGGCCTCTTGATATAATCGATCATACATACAGATGTTTAGGTCCACATTTGGTTTGGGAACCCAGACAGGCACGATAATAGCAAGCCCCACAGCTGTGAAACATAACTAGTTCAAAGACACAAAATCAACAAAATGTGTGAGTCAGTTCATCAGTAAATTTATTAAGTCCATTTATTAATCATCATCAAATGAGAGGAACTTCTAATGGACCCTTCTCCCAAACCTCTCAGTGTTTCTTCTTGGTTCACCTTTTCCTCCAATAATCCACTTCCCAGTGGAGTGAGCCTTAGAATAGAGTTGTCCTGAGAGCTGACCACAAGATGAGTACCTGGCACCTCCATAACCAGGTTGTCCCCAGGACTTCACCAAACCTTGCCTTGACCATCAGGCAGGAGCAGAAACTACCTACTAACATTCTAGCAGCCTCCAGGTATACTCCCAGCCCTGCCTCCAGCCCCCAATCTGCTTTCCACTTTCTAATCAGAGACTGAATAGCAAATCAATGTTACCATTACTACTTTTGGAGAGTGTAACCCATCTATCCTCAAACGAAGTCACTGACAGCCCTTGGCAAAAGTTCCCTTCCCTAGCACCATTTTCCCTTCCTTAAACTAGTCATATTTGACTCATTTGTCCCCTTTCTTACTGTGCCCTATCATTCTGTTGTACCCTCTGGAATACTTGTTCTATTATTAACAACTACCCTTCATCTTAAAACAATATCTTTCCACTAGAAATTACTTAGTAGCTGTTTTATATATAATTTTCTATATACATGATCAGGGGATTTCATCTTTGTTACCCCTAGGGCCTAGGGTGGGGTCTTAGCCGGTGCTTAATGGATGTTCATTGATCTGAATTGGCCAAAAATGGCTGAAGAATGGTTAATGAGCATCGATTAAGTGCCTAATATGTGCCAGACTCTGCTGGGGATACAGAAAGAAACAAAAGACCGTCCTTGCCATCAATGAGCTCATGACTGATGGGAATCAGGGCGGGGAGAGATAACATATATTAGAAGCCAATTAGATACAGAATAAATAGAAAATAATTAACAGAAGAAAAACACTGGAATTGAGAAGAGTTAGGGAAGGCTTCCTATGAAAGATGGGGTTTTAGTTGGGACTTTATGGAAACCAGGGAGGTCAGGAGTAACAGCAGAGGAGGGAGAATGTTCCAGGTGTGGGAGACAGTCAGAACATCTGAAGCCGAGAAGTGGAGCGTCTTGTTTGAGAAATGGTGGAGAGGCCAGTGTCAGTGGATCTAAGAGTGTGTAGTGAGAATTAAAGCATAAAAAGAAAGTGGTGTGTGTTGGGGGGGTGGTCAATGGGATTTGAATGCCAAACAGAAGATTTTATTTTTAGCCCTGCAGATAATAAGGAGCCACTGGAATTTATTGAGGAAGGGAGTGAGGTGGTCAGATCTGTGCTTTAGGAAAATCCCTTTAGTGGCTGAATGGATGATGGATTGGAGTGGGGAGAGAGCTGAAGCAGGCAGACCCACCAAGAGCTAGTGCAAGAGTCCAAATGGGTCTGCACCATTGTCTACACCAACAGTGTCAGAGGAGAGAAGGGGAAGGGAGTTATTAAAGAGACTCTGCAAAGGTGAAATTGAGCAGGACTTGGCATCAAATTGGTTATGGGAAGGTGAGAAAAAGTAGAGTGGAGGAAGATACTTAGGTTTCAAACCTGGGGAATGGTGGTGTCCTCAACAGTAATAGGAGGGCAGAGAGCTTAGAGGGAAGCATAATATGTTCAGTTATGGACATGGCTGATTAGACATGATCTGTTAGATGTGGGGTCTGAGATATCTGAAAGGTAGTTTGAGATGAGAGATTAGAGGTGGGCAGAGAGGTTAGGGACAACCAGGTAGATCTGAGAATCACCAGCATGGAAGTGGTAATTAAATACATGATTAGGTCACTGAGTGAAATAGTTTAGAGGGAGAAGGGCCAAGAACAGAGCGCTGTGGATTACCCACAGTTAGTAGGTACCTGCAGTTACCCACCAAGGAAGACTGAGGAGAGCAAGTGAATGGATAGAGGAGAATCAAGAGAGATTGTGTCTCAAAAACCAAGTCATTTTTCACTTGTATCTGATTCTCTGTGACATCTTTTGGGGTTTCCTTGGCAAAGTTACTGGAGTGGTCTGCCATTTCCTTCTCTAGCTCATTTTACAGATGAGGAAACTAAAGCAAACAGCCTTAGATGATTTGCCCAGGGAAAGCATTCATCAGCTGATTAAAAACCTGAAACTTGAAAAATGTCCAAAGGAGGTAAACTTAATTCTCCTTGGGAGTTTATCAGCTTTAAAGATCAGATTCAGCCATGGGAAAGGAGCAAAAATTTCCCTCAATCCTATGGAAAGACCACAAAAGGAGAGAGGGCAGTGCCATCATATACTCCGGTAGCTTAGACCAGAAAATGAGGAAGGCTTTGGGTGTTATTGACTTTGTGAACAAAACACACACATGGTGAGCTGAACCCCTTCACATGTATGACATAGTGCTAAATTAATGGATCAATCAACAAGCACTTATTGAACACCTACTGTGTGCCAGGCATTATGCTAGTTGTTGAAGATACAAAAATGAGCACCTGCTATGTGCCAGACATCATTCTAGCTGCTGGGGATGCAAAAATAAGCACCTACTATGTGCCAGACAGCATGGAAGTTGTTGAAGATACAAAGATGTACAATAGAATAACCTCTTCCCTTAAGAAGCTTCCATTCTATCAAGAGACAAAAAGTACAAATATACCTGTAATTAAATACAAGATAGTTGATAGAGAGGGAGGGCACCAGCCTTTTTTGGGAGGGTGTGTATGATGGTGGATCAGAAAGACTTTCTCCAAATTGTTTGAGCTGTAACTTGAAGGAGGTAAGGAATTCCACGAGGTTAGAGGTGAGGGGGCAGAGGATTCTAGGCAAGGGGAACGCCAAAGCCAAAGACACAGAAATGGGAGATGAACTATAGAATACAGGAAGGGGAGCTGAGAAGATAGGTTGAGACCAGGTTACAAAGGGTTTTAAAGAATAAACAGAAGACTTTGTAAGTTCATATTTTTATTCTCGAGGAAGAAGAGAGCCATTGGAGTTTATTTTATATGGGAGAGAGTGACATGGTCAGATCTGAGCATGAGGAAAATCACTTTGACAGAGATGCAGAAGATGAAGGGGAGGTTTGAGGCCAGGAGAAGACTCTTGTAGTGGTCCAGCCAAGAGGCGATGAGGACTTGAGGTAAAGTCAAGCCTTGGATGTGACATGTGGCAGAGTCAGAAATTTGCCATTAGACACATGGGATGAGGGAGGATAAGGGCTCTAGGAAAATGATAGGGGTGTGAGCTTAGAAAACTAGAGGAATGGTAGGGCCCTCAATGGAAATTGAGAAGTTTGGGAAAAAGGGTGGATTTTCGGGGAGAGAGAATGATTTCTGTTTTGAACACATTGATTCTCCAGTTTGGAATGTCTAGTAGGCACTTGATGAGGCAAGATCAAAGCTTGGGAGAGAAACTGGGGAAAGAAAGATAGATCTATGGGTCAGTTGTGCACAGAGATGATAATTAAGCCTATGGGAGCTGAGGAGAGCGCCAAGAGAAAGTATATAGGAGAGAAGAGAAGAGGGTTGAGGACAGAAAGATGGCCAGCACTTGCAGTTAAGGGGAATGACTGGATGATGAAGCTAGCAGCGAAGACCAAGAAGAAGAGACAGATGGGTAAAAGGAGAACTAGAGGAAATATATATGTGTGTATGTGTATATATACATGTGTATGTATGTATCTGTGTATGTATATGCATGTGTATGCATATGCACATGTATTTATATGTGTATATACATGCATAGACATACATACATGTATATGTATGTGTGTATATGTGTATATGTATATATATGTGTGTACACAAAAACAAGCTTCCAAAACATTGCTATGTATTTTAAAGACAGTAAGAATTTATAAATGAATGGTACAGCATTTGTTTTTAAATGTCCCAAGATAGATCTATGGATATTTGCTCCAAATGGAAATTTTGGAGAAAGTAGTAGCTATGACCCTGATGAGGGTCATCTGGTAGCTCTCTGCTCTCTATAAATAAAAAGAAAAATCCTTTACTGCCTTTCTTTTTCCTCTAGGAGACTTAGTGGCAGGGGGACCTGTTCCCCATACTGCCCCTGGCCACTCAGCCCTGTTGTCTCTTTTACCTATTTTATGAGTACTCTGTGACTCAGTTTCTTGACCTTTATTTTACTCTCTCCCCCACTACCGCTTCCCCCTCTGTTCCCCAACCCCTGCTCCTCAGCCTCCACATCCTAGACCAAAAACTGTCCATTTTGCAGAAAAGAATCCCTTATATGTAAGAGGAAAACAAGGGGAATTGGAATACTTACAGGGGGGCAATCAGGATTCTTAAATGAGAGTTGAAACTTGGCTTCCGAAGATCCTGGAATTATTGGGGTGAAGATTATAGGAATTTTGACGGAGCTGAAGGGTCCAATTTCACTGGTTGTTATCTACACAGAAAGAGAAGTCCAAGAGGAGGTAGGCAATCTTGGGAGAGGAAGTTGCCTTTCTCTGGATCCCCAGAGCTCAGCACAGAGCCTATGGTATGTTGCTGTCCAGTTGTATCTGACTCTTCATGACCCCATTTGGGGTTTTCTTGGCAGAGATACTGCCATTTCCTTCCCCAGCTCACTTTGCAGATGAGAAAACTGAGGCAAACAAGGTGAAGTGACTTGCCCAGGGTCACACAGCTAGTATCTGAGGCTGGACTTGAACCCAGGAAGATCAGTTTTCCTGATTCTAGGTCTGATACTCCATCTACTGTGTTACCTAGCTGCCCATATTTTTAAACACATAAAAGAAAACAGAATTACAAAGAAAGGGAAAGGAAGAAAACATGCACATATTAAGTGCCTACTATATGCCAGGACCTGTACTAATTATCTGACAAACATTATTTCATTTGATACTCACAACCACCCTGGGAGAGAGGTGTTATTATTATTTATATAGCTAAGGAAACTGAAGCAGAGGTTAAGTGACTTGCCCGAGGTCACACAGCTAATAAGTGTCTGAAGTTGGATTTGAACTCAGATCTTTCTGAAACCAATCAGATTTGTAATAAGGATCTGAACATGTTGTATATGGAAATACAAAGATTAATATCAGGTTCAGGTTCCTCTGAGTCCTACACCATGCCAATCATAGGATTTCTTTGGAGTCTTCAAGGTCAAAGATGGCCAAGCCTGTACTGTATGGATGTCTTTGGCCCACTGCCACAGAATGAGAACTCCTCAGTACCCAGGAAGCCTGGGTTATAACAGCACCTGAAGAGTTGTGCTAGAGTCAGACTCAGTTTGAAAATACAAGGACTCAAATGCTTTCTTCTTGTTTAAAATGTGGTCAAAGTTGATAGGGCAGCTAGATGGACCAGTGGATAGAGTACTGGGCCAAAAGTGTGGAAGAATTGAGCTCAAATCCTGCCTCAAACACTTCCTAGCTGTGTGACCCTGGGCAAGTCACTTAACCTTGTTTGCCTCTATTTCCTCATCTATAAAATGACCTAGAGAAGGAAATGGCAAACTACTCCAATATCTTTGCCAAGAAAATCCCAAATAGGGCCACCAAGAGACAGACAACAATGACTGAACTACAGCAACCATAATAAAATTATTAGCAATGAAATGGTCTTGCATAAATAGTTTGGGGGTGATGAAGGACATACAGTCACTTCAGACTCTCTGCCTTGGGTCTGACTCTTGGCAGGACAATATGAGCTAGATGGGGGCCCGGAGTTTGGGATGTTCTTTACCTCTCCCAGTCTGATGTCTGCTTGGTCGTCACCAAAGTTATTTTCTACTCCTTCATATATGGGTTCTTCAATTCTAATGACAGTATGTTCTTGGTATAGTTCTGGAAATAGAGGCAAAAAGACTGAGATCTTGGGGGGCAGAGACCCTAGCTTCTCCCCTCATCCCTCCAGCAGCACAACACAGTACAAAGCTGGGCACCTGGTGGGCAAGTGTGCTTAAGGTAGACTGGTTGTATTGGAGGTGAGTTTTCAAAGTTCTCTTAACATGCTAATGAATAAAAGGGGAAAGTCTGGTTGATGACTGAACGTGTTTCCAGCTTCTCTTCTCAACAGAGAGGTCTCATTTGCCTAGGTAGCAGCAGCTACATGACACATTTGTTGTCAAAGAAGGTATGGCTCAGACCTCCATGAGTAGAACAGAGCCTCACTTCCACCTTCTAGCACCTCTGTAGAGGAATAATCAGTTCAGGAATTATAGACCTAGGGGAAACTTCCAGTTCTGTCATCTCAAATGAATAGATCTTTCCTGCTATTTGATTGGGCCAGACCCTAGAAGCAGTCTACTGATGCTCAGATCAAAACCAGATCAGGATATTGCACAGTTGCAGGGAGGTACCAATCATATGTTTCTTTGGATTATACCCCCTTGGGAGTACTGCAAGCTTGCAAGTCCCCAGTCTGGGTTGTCTGTGAGGTCCTGGAATAACACGGCTCTTAATACCCCAAGAAATAAACAGCAGGACTAGCCCGGACTTTCCCTCCAGAAGTGCACCGAGTCCAGCCTGAAGACAAGCCCAAAGTCAAGAAATAAGCTGGAAGAATGAGGAAAAAAAAAGAATATATCATAAAAAATGTTATTATGGTGAAAGGGATGCTCAAATCATAAGAGAAGAAGATCTCAAACATCTATAAGCAAAACCTCAAAGAAAAATACAAGTTGGAATTGAATTTAACTAGAATTTCTGAGATGAAAGAAGAGTTAAAAAATGTTTTTATCAGTGAAATGAGAGCACTTGAGAAAAAACTGAAGAAATTAAAGCTATGCAATATTATAAGGTGATCAGCTATGAATGACTTAGCTATTCTCAGCAATACAACGACCTGAGACAACTCTGAAGGACTTATAATGAAAAATTCTATCCATCCCTGGAGAAAGAACTTATGATGTCTTTAATATAAACTGCAACATACTTGTAAAAAATTTTCTTTATTTTTCTTGAGGTTTTTTTCTTGTCTATTTTTTCGCAACATGACTATTATGGATATGTTTTGCATGATTATATATATAAAATCTAAATTGAATTGCTTTCCTTATCAGTGAGGTGGGGTTGGGGAGGGAAGAAGGGAGAGAATTTAGAACTCAAAGTTTTACAAATGAATGTTAATTGTTTTTTACATGTAGCTGGGGAAAATAAAATAATGATACATTTTTTAAAAAAAGAAATGAGAGCTATAGAAGAAAGAATTGGAAAGGAAATCAACAGCTTAGCATGAGGTACAATATCTTGCCCAACCAACAAAGTCCTTGAAAATTAGGATGGACTGAATAGAAGCTAATGACTCCTTGAGATAATAAGAAATTTTTAATATATCAAAATAATGGAAAAAAATAGAAGAAAATGTAAGGCATCTCATAGTAAAAACAATTGATCTGGAATAAAAAAGAATGGAGGAGAAAAAATTTAAGAACCACTAGACTACCTAAACACAGTGATCAAAATTAAGAGAGTAGATGTCATATTTTAAGACATTGTAAAAGAATTCTAAGGAGGTAAAAAAAAAATCTATAGCTTTTTCTGAGGTAGCAAAGAATGGGAATCATAGGAGGTGGTCACTGTTTGGGGAATGGCTGAACAAATTATGGTATGTAAATTTGATGGATTATTATTGTGTTATAAGAAACTATCATGTTACAAGAAACCATTTAATAGTTTTATGGAAAGACTCATATGAATGGATGCAGAATGAAGGAATGGAACCAGCAGGATATTTTATACAATGAAAGCAATATGGCAGAGAGAAACAACTGTGAAAGATTTAGGAACTCCGGTTATGTCATGACCAGTCATGACTCTAGAGGACTCAGGATGAACTATGATATCTACATCCTGATAGAGAGATGAAGGACTTACAATGCAGAATGAGGAACATACTTTTTTGGACACTGAATGTCCAATATAGAAATGTGTTTAACTGGATTATAGATGTGTGTAACAGAATCTTTGTTTTTCTTTCGTTTTCAGTTGGGGTGGGGTGAGTGGAAAAGAGAGAAGATGAAATTTTACTGATTCAAAAATATAATTTAAAAAATAAAATTATATAGGGCTCCTTGAGATATTTAACAATAGTAATAACTGGGTTGGATCCCTCTCTGCCTTCAATTTAACCCAACTCCACTTCATCTAAGCTCTGTGAGAGATAAAGTCAGGGTGAGATGAGAAAGAAAGAGAATGTTCTAGGATGGGAGCACCTGATAGAAAACTTGGTGACTCTATAGATCTGAGCACTGATGAGGAACGGTTTCTTAACCTTCTTTGTGTCATGAACCCCTTTGGCAATCTTGGGAAGCCTCTGAGCCTCTTCTCAGAATATTTTTAAATGCATAAAATAAAATTCAAAGGGTTACAAGGAAAACTGATTTTACAACAAATCCACAAAGTCTTAATGGAATTTCAAGCTTTAATAGTATGAATAATGAATTATTACTTTTATATTATTATTTTAAAGATCATTATTTAAACTATTAAAGCTTAGAATTCCACTAAAACTTTTGAGATACCTTCTACTGAAATGCAATTATCAAAATATTTTTTAAAACAATTTCATGGACCCTGGGTTAAGACTCTTTGGTCTGGGATCTCCTGAGCAAAGGACTTAGAAACAATGCATACTCTATCTAAATTAACGGTCTTACCTTCATAGGGGGCTTCTGAGACTAGAGAGCTCCTGACTGGAACGTTATCTAGGGTGGGAGGACAATAGACCTCACTCTGGGTATCCACAAGGTTAGTGGTGCTTTTCTCTTCTGTAAATTTATCATCCACTGAATATAAAGTGCTCTAAAAGGTAGATCGATAAAAACCAAAAGCAACAATTTCACTTGATTTTCAAATATATAATTATATGCTCAACTGAACGTAAACACCTTGTGAAGAGCGATTCTTTTCATTCTCTGTGTTTGCTGTCAGCAGTATCTAGCACAACACATGATACACAGTAGGCACTTAATAAATACTTGGTGATCGATTGCTAGAACACTGTCATTTTTTAGGTGCCCATATTCAATCTGCAGGACACCAAGCCAAGGAACAGACCTTGATGCGCCAAAGTGCTGCTTCGCCTGTGTGGACCTAGTTGTTTGCATAGTCTCCTCTATTAGAATGGGAGCTCAGTAGGGGCTGATTTTGCCTGTCTTTAGCATTGTGCCTGCTACAAAGTGAGTGCCTAATTGTTAACTGACTGACAAACTAATTAATGAAGTGATTTACTATTTAGTTGATGTCCTATAGAAGGAAGCATCAGGATGTCCACCAAACTAACCTTTCATCATCGTTATTTGTTGACCATTCGCTTCATATGGACCATGTACCATTCCTGTGGCAGAGCCTTCTGAGCTCATATTGGTCTGATCCGCCACAATCTGACCCCCTGTACCTTGACCCCAACATGGTGATGTCATTCTCTTTGAGAATGAAAGGCAACAGCCAAATTTATTGATCATTCCATCCATGCCGATTAATACTTGACTCCAGAAATCCCAAGAGGTTCTCCAAATGCTTCAAGGCTATACTAGTTTCTTTCTTTTTAAAGAAAATTATTTATTTTTGACATTAAAAAAAATTGAGTTTTGAATTCTTTCCCTTCTACTTTCCCCTCTTCTACTTGTTGAGAAGGTAAAAAAATATGATATTATACATGTAATATTGTACAAAACATATTTCCATGTTAGCTATATTGCAAAAAAAGCAAGGAAAATAAAGTGAAAAAAATTATACTTCAATCTGAGCTAAGACTCCATTAGTTCTCTCTAAATGGATAGCATTTTTCTTCATAAATCCTTCAAAATTGTCTTGGATCATTTCATTGATCAGAATAGCCAAGTCACTTAGAGTTGATCATTGTACAAAAATTCTTGTTACTGCGTACAATGTTCTCTTGATTCTGCTCATTTCATTTTGCATCAGCTCATATAAGTCTTCCCAGATAAGTCTTCAGAGAGCACCCTTCTGATCATTTCTTATAGCCCAATAGTATTCCATGACAATCATATACCATAGCTTTTTCAGCCATTCCCCAGCTGATGGGCATCTCCTCAATTTCCAATTCTCTGCCATCATAAAAAGGCTGCTATAAATATTCTTATTTTTGTACTTCTTTTAATATCTTCCAGGAATCGTTAGGCTTGCCTCCTCTCTCTCTCTCTCTCTCTCTCTCTCTCTCTCTCTCTCTCTCTCTCTATATATATATATATATATATATATGTATATATATATATATATATATATTCCTTCTTATATTTGTATTTCTTTTCTTTGAGGCTTTGCATTTGGCTGCTATGACATCGCTGTCTTCTTCTGAGTTTGTAGCTTTTCATGGTCTCATTTCTCCAGCCTGTTTCTTGACTTTTAATTTTATGTTAAAATTGGATTCTATTGGGAGTGGGGAACATGGAGGAGGGGGACTGTCCCAAAGCTTCAAGTTTTTATGCTCCTGTTTTCAAAACTCGTTCAGGGAGTTTGTAGTTTTTGGTTCTTCCAAGGTGGTATGATCTAAGGAGAGGTAGAGTTACTGCTCTCTTGGACTGTGCTATGCTTTTATCCAGGAAGGGACCTTGTTCTCCTGCAGCTTCTAATGCTAATGCTTTCCACCTTGGAACTGGAGCCTCTACTCCCTTGCGGCTATTAGCACTTCTCTCAACCCTGGGACTGTGAGCTAGAATTGCGTATGGGAAATGCAACAGGGTCCTGCACCCCATGCCAGCCAAGAGTGTCCTGCAATCTCTTTCTGACCAACTGACTCCCTTACCATCTCTGGCCTGAGAGTCCCCAAAGGTGCTGCTTCTGCTGTACAGCCACCTCTAAGGGCCACTGCTGGGGCTCCTAGCCCTCCACCTCCATGGACACCATCCCAGTGTCATAAAACTCTCCTCCTAAGTTGTCTTAGCATGGCAAAAAGTCTCACTCCAATTTTTTGTTGGCTTTTCCGCTCTAGAATTCTATTTGAGATGTTGTTTTGAAGTTGTGTGGACAGGAATATTGGGGGAGTTGAGCTGAATCCTTGCTTCTACTCCACCATCCAAGCTGTACTATTTTTTCCTAACAACCCTATACTGAATTCATAGCCTATATTTAACACTGGGTCTAATAGGTTCCTTCTTCAATTCCTATTTCATGCCCTTAATCTAAGAAAGCACTTAGATTTTTTCCAAATCTCACATTCTCAGGAAGACCTAAACAAAAATCCTGGGTCTATTCAATTTCCTTCAAACCTGAAGCCCAGGCTGGGGCATATTACCTATCTACAGGCCTACTTTCTTTACTTCACATACTGTATTTATTTTTATTCTTCTGGCTCACCAAAGAGTGGGGGTTGGTCTACTCAGAAAGGATACCCCAAGAGAAATTTCTCAAAAAGCTCTAGTGTGTAATATTGATGTGTTGTTACTAGAAACTGGTATTAGGAATATCTACCCTACAAAGATAAAATTCTTAAGATGGAGTCAAAAAATAAAAATAAAGAAAATATTACAGATAATAGTTATCAGGGTTATCTTATTTTCCTGGAAGATTCTTTGCTGGAAGAAAGTTTCTCTTCTAGCACCTGGCATAGTTCTCTGTATACAGTAGATGCTTAGCAAAATTTGGTTATTGTTGGAAGGAAGGTCCCATATACCTTTCCCTGGGAACAAAGTTGATGTTCCTTGATTAAGAAATAGCTAAACAAATCATGTCCCATAAATATATGTAGTGGGGAGACACTTAAGACCAGCAGACCCCACCCCTACCTCACAAATTATTGCAATGATCCCAGTGTGAGGTGATAAGCATCTGCACCAGGGTAGGGGCATTGTCAAAATAGAAAAGGGGGCTATATGAGAGTGGAGTAAGGGTATATTCCAGTATATTATGTGCTGTCAAAAAGAAACAAGGAATATGATGTATAGAGAAAAGCATGGGAAGATTTAAATGAATCAGTGCAAAGTGAAACAAACAGACGTAGGAAAACAATTTACACAATGATTACCACTCTGTAAATGGAAAAAATGACAACAAAATAATATAAAAAAAATAGAAATGGAAGGCTGAAATGTGTTACAGTGACTAAGCTAAAACAGAGATGAAAAGGTATTTCCTCCTACTTCTTTGTAGAGGTGGGGGACTAGGGCTGTGGAACATCCAATATAACATCATTTTTAAAATATGTTTTATATGTTGGTTAGTTTTCTTCTCTTTTCTCTCTTTGTTACAAGAGATGGCTCTCTGGGTGGGGTAAAGGCAGAGATACATTGGGAAATATAGGTAATGAAAAATAAAAGATACTAAAATTCATTTTAAATATAAATATTTTTGTTAGTTGGCCATAGCAGAGGTGTAGAACATGTGGTCCACTAGTGGGGCAATATTCCTGAGTGTGGCTAAACCAGATTAAAATGTAATTGGGAGAAACTTGACAAAATAAATAAAAATACAATGAAACACAAATACCACTACATTTTAAAATGAATTCAATATGCTTCCCTAAAGGGTCTTTATGTATGACTTGGGCAGCTAAGTGGAGCCATAGTGGACAGAGCTCCTGGTCTAGAGTCAGGAAGACTCCTTTTCCTGAGTTCAAATCTGGCCTCAAATTTATTAGCTGTGTGACCTTGGGCAAGTCAGTTAACTTTGTTTGCCTCAGTTTCTTCATCTGTAAAATGAGCTAGAGAAGGAAATGGCAAAAACCATTTCAATATTTTTGCCAAGAAAACCACAAATAAGGAGTCATATGTGACTGAAATGACTGAACAATAGCAAATATGAGACTTAGTGGTCCCCCATTTGTATTTAAGCGTGACACCCCTGGGCTAGTGCATTTCACTTTTCCATCACAAAATTTAAACTTCTCTTCCCGTCAGGTTTTTCTTGTTTGCTACACAAAGTCTGCAACTCCCACTAATGGGAGTTCAATACAACATACATAAAAATGGATTTAAGCCCCATGTTCTATTCTCTTTCAAGTGAACACAATAGCTCTGATCCTCTGAAGTTTGTTACAGCCCATTGAATTTGAATGGAAAAGAAAGAAGATGGAAAGGAGGGCTACTTGCGGGGGATGCTCACTAAGTCACATTGAGAGTCCACTCCTCTGCTGGGACTTAAACCAGGTTACAATGTAACTGAGAAATATTTAACAAAATAAATAGGAATGCCCTAGACCATAGATAATGTTAACATGTGCTTTTTTAAGGCAATCTACACTGCAGAGATCCTTAGGTATGACCGAACGGCCCCTGTTTCTATGTGTGTTTGATAGCATGCTCTAACATCCCCTGACTTTAGAAAAATCACATTGTCAAAGATAAAGGGAGAAGTAGAACCCAAATTAAAAGCTCAGGCATATTTCCAATAAGGCTGGAAAGGCTACAAGATAGGTCCTAATCCCCATTCAGTTCTTACTCAGTTTCTGCCACCCAGTGGAAAAGTGAAAGGGCAGGTTCTCAGCCTCTAAGTAAGTGATTTTCAAATTAAAGCAAGATACCCAAAAGGCAGATCCATAAGATTTCCTTCTCCTTGCATATGTTTGTCTTTCGTTGCCGAAGAAGACCACGCTTGTACATTCTAAATGGAACAGCCTAGAGGGTCTGAATTAGATGGACTTCAAACTATGTTGAAGAATTCGATTTGTGAGAAACAACCAATACCTGAACTCCAGTTAACCAGTCAAAAAGCATTTCAATGTTCCCACGGACTATTTGTACTCGACCTGCGGTAGAGCATTCCAACCTCATATTGGTCTGATCAGCCACAGTTGGACACACTGTACCTTGACCCCAACATAGCCATCATCCTGGTCCTCTTCCAGAATGAAGGACAGCAACCATTAAGTGCCTGCTAGTATGATAAGACATGGGAATACAAAAAAAAAGGCAAAAGACAGAACTTCCTTTTACAATCTAAAGAGGAAAACAGTCTATAAACGACTTACAGTCAAAGGTAAGTTACAGATAATCCACAGAGGGAAGGCATCAGATTTGGGAAGAATCAGGAAAAGACTTTCTGTAGGAAGTAGAATTTTAGCTGAAACTTGAAGGAAGCCAGGCAGTCCAGGAGACTGAGATGAGGAGGGGGAGAATTCCAGGCATGGGGCCAACCAGGGAAAACACTTAATAATTGGGAGATGAAAAGTCTTACGTGAGGATCCAGTGTCACCGGATTGAAGAATGTATGTGGGTCAGGGATGGTATAAGGAGATGGAAAGTTAGAAGAGCAAGGTTGTGAAGGGCTTTGAACACCAAACAGAAGGTTTTTACAGTTGACTCTGAAAGGGATAGGGAGCCCCTGGAGTTTATTGAGGAGGGGGTAGGGTGACATGGTTACATCTGATCTTTAGGAAAATCACTTTCATGGCTGAATGATGGGCTGAAGCAGGGAGACACTTAAGGCAGGTAGACCCCATCCCTACCCCAATAGTTCAGCTGTGAGGGGATGAGCTCCTGCATCAGGGTGGGAGCATTGTCAAAGTAGAAAAGGGGGCATATATCAGAGATGTTATGAAGTTAAATAAACACGACCTGGATATAGACTGGATGTGGGAGTGGAATGAGAGTGAAAAGTTGACAATGATATCTGGGTTATGAGTCTGGATGAGTGAGAGGAGGGTGTTATCATTGACAATAATAAGGAATTTAGGGAGAAGAGAGGGCTTGAAGAGAAAGACAATGAGTTCTCTTTTGGACATGTTGAGTTTAAGATGCCTACATGACATCCAGTTCAAGATATCCAATAGGCAGATGGGGGTGAGAGACTGGAGGTCAGCAGAGAGTAGTTAAAGCTGAACAAATAGATTTGAGAATCATCAGGAGAGAGATGATAATTGAGTACATGGGAGCTCATGAGATCACCAAGTGTAGAATGTAGTATATACTCTATATATTGTATAGAGTACATCCAAGAAATAATACAGAGGAATAAGAGAAGAAGCCTCAGGCTGAAGCCTTGTTGGGACACGTACAGTTAGAAGGTGGGATCTGGATGAAGATTTAGCAAAAGAAGGAGGAGAGGTAGGCAAGTAGGAGAGAAGCAAGAGAGAAGAGAGTATCAAGGAAGTGATGGTGAGCTACAGTGTCAAAGCCTTCAGAGAATTCAGGAAGGATCAGGACTGAGAAAAGATCATTCAATTTGGAGGTTAAGAGGTCATAGATAAGCTTGGGGAGATCAGTTTGAGGTTGGAAGGCAAATTGTAGAAAGTTAGGAAAGTGAGGGGAGATCTAATGTAGACAGCCTTTACAAGGAGTTTAGGTACAAAAAGCAGAAGAGATCTAGGAGAGTAGCTAATGAGGATGGAAGGATAAAGTGAATGTTTTTTTCAGGATGAGAGAGATATGGACATGTTTGTAGGAAAAGGGGAGGCAACCAATAGACAGGGAGAGATTGAAGATAAGTGAGAAAATGGTGGTAACAGAGGTGGTGAACTAGAGAAGACAGGATGGACAGAATGGGATCACTTGTGCATGTAAGTGAGTTTGTGTTGGCAAGGAAAAGGGCCACCTCTTTGTGTGAGACAGGGATGAAGAAGGACACAATGGTAGAAAAAAACCTAAGAGAGGTGAGATGAGAAAGAGGAGACAAGCAAAGAGCCTCAATTTTTTTAGTGAAATATGAGGCCAAGATTATAACTGAGAGGGTTGGACAATGGGGGATGGTTATTTGATGGATATGAGAAGAGAAGAGAAAGCTTGGAACAGTTGTTGTGGTGAGTAGGAATAATAAATTGACTAGGGATATATAAAAGGATTGCCTTGCCGCAGTGAGGGCCCAGTTGAGATTATTTTACATAAATTTGTAGTGGCTTAAGGCAGTATTTCAGAGTGAAAAGTCATCAAGAAATGAAATGGTGAGTCCCATAAAGAAAAGAAAGGAGAAAACGTTTTTGTGAGGCCTTTTCAAAAGGCTGGAACATCTCCAGATAAATGGAAACTTTAGACTGGTGAAAAGGGTCTTAGAATGATGGAGAGGAAAAACCACTCAGCCTTTAGTTAAGGTCTACATTGGTATTTTCTAAGTATTTGTTATGAATACGAATTGGAACATTGGTTACATCCATGGATATCAGGTAAATCTCTTGCCAAAGTCACAGCAGATAATTAAGGACCAATACTTTCTTTGAGGGTACCATTTGGGGATGAATAGAAATCAAAAATGACTGCTAGAACTGGTTCATGGTGGATTGTGATTTCACCTATGTCCTCAAGTTTAGGAGTAAAAGGACAAGTTATTTGTACAATTTCTTCCTTCCTAAATGAATGTATTGATAATGCATTTTTGCTTATTGTTAATATAATTTTGCTTCTAATTGAGAAGATCTTCCCCACACATTCAAGAGTTTAATTAGGAAAGATTTGTAGGAAGGAGCATGCCTTTTGTTAATGAGGCACTAATTCTCAAGTGTTGTGATGCCCTCTGGCTCTGAAAAAATGTATAAGTTCACTGAGGTGAGGTTTTACTTTGGGGCTTACTCTTTGGAAGTGTTTGTTTGGCCAGACAAGACTGGCCATTAAGGAGCCCCCTGGCTTTGAAAATCCAGATGTTGATACTCCTCTCTCTGGTAACTATGTATATATGGTCAGACAGTTGGATCTGTCTGTTGATCTATGATGTATATATTGCTAATTTCAGACAGTTGGAAGCCATGTCTGTTAATTTTGATTTCTCTGTAGTTCAGGGTGCCGACTTTTCTCCCTGAACTAAGTGAATGAGGCATATGCTTGATTAAAGTGATTGTTGACCCGTCAAAAGTTGCCTTTCCTTTTGGAAAAGCAGATCTAAGAATCTGTGATAACAGGCCATCCTGTATATGTTGGGGTGCTTGCTTTTACAATGAACCAAACCCATTTGGAAGATTTTCTAAGTCCATGACTAGTCAGACATACTCACATCTGTTACGTAGAGGGATTTGGCTTCGAAATCACATTTCTCAGGGTCTGTGTGCACCTGAAATTTTGTACCCAGGGCTCCATGGTTTTCTAGGGTGATGGTCCGTGAAACAATCTCTCCTACCACATACGTGCCAAAGTCTATGAGCTTTTTATCCAGGGACAGCTGCAAGGAGATTAAACCATAATTACCCCTGCCCCAGATAATCAGCAACATCGATTAAATAAACAGCTACCATTTCAAGAAGAAAAACTTACATACTTATTAACACGTCCGAGAAAATGTCTAAGGATTATAATTATTGTCTTTGGCATTTAAAGCCAAATTCTTGAACAACAAATTTGCCACAGGTAGCAACTTGGATACCAGCCTTAATTCAATACTCTTTGAAAATGACATTTGTGGAACTTTATTTGACTGACTTCCTCCTCATTGGAGAGATTCTATTTACAGGAATTGCGGTGAAAAGTCAATAATCAAGTCTTCCTTCCAGTCCAAAACCCACTGATTGCCTGTAAAACCCATTAAGAGGCCTTCTCATGCAGGCTAATCTGGAATGTCTCAGGGTTGGAGGTACTTCTACTCCACAGTATTTTTTTTTTTTTAACAGTTTCCAGCTTCCTTGCAGACAGCGTTTAATTCTTTAAGCTTCTTAGTCTGGATTTCTCATAGGGATATTTTAGCCCATGCCTCTCCCTCCCATCCCCTCAGTCCCAGTTGAAGCCATTTCTTTCTGTCCTGAGCATTTAGATCTTTCATGAACCTTTTGATAGCTCAAGCTTACCTTCTCTAGGAGACTTTTCTCAATCTCCCTTGCCCTCCAACCCTCGCTCTTTAATCCTCTCCTTCTGAAATGATCTTCCAATATGTACATATGTATATTAAAAACATATCTTTATATATAGCATATACATATATCTTATTTATGCATAATTATTTACATGTTGTTTCCTCCATTATAATGTGAACTCTTGAGAGCAAGGACTGAGTGTTTGTCTTTTTTTACATTCCCATACCTTAGCACAGAGCCTAACATAAAGTAAAGGCTTAATAAATGTTTATTGAATACATTTACAATTCATTTAGATTAGGGATTCTTAACCTGAGGACCACAGATCCCAAAGGGGCCCATGAATAGATTTCAAGGGGTTCATGAACTTGAATGTGGGAAAAAATTCTTATAACTTCAAAATAATTTATTTCCTTTGTAATCTCATTTTAAAACATTTTATGTATTTAAAAACATTATTCTGGAAGGGGTCCACAGGCTTCACCAGACTTTTTTGCCCAAGGCATAAAAAAGGCCAAGAATCTTTGATTAAGGTAGTTTCATCTATTGGGTTTGTCCCTTTTCTTTGATACATTGCCATGCTCTATGCTCAAACTCAGATTCAATGTTCTCCACTTGTGGGGTGGAGGGAGGGTGGAGACTTCTAAGAGGCAGCTGGAAGGCCCAAGATAAAAGAGGCCTCTGAGATAAAAGAGGCAAATGGAAAATGTTTCTCTAGAAGAGCATCAATTTTTCCAATCAGTCATGGAGATTGAAAGACAAAGAACATGTTTCTTTGACAAGAATCTGGTCTCCCCTTGATGAGCCCAGAAAATCTTCCAAACGGATTGTTCCATTTAGGAAGGAGGAAATTATACAAATTACTTATCCTTTTACTCCTAAACTTGAGGACTTAAGTGAAGGCACAATCCAACATGGGCCAGTTATAATAGTCATTTTTTAATATCTATTCATTCCTGTAACTACCAAATTTGGTACTCTCAAAGAAAGTATTGGTCCTTAGCCATTAGCTGTGACTTTTGCCAAGAAATTCACCTCAACCCACTGGATGTAACAATTGTTCTAATTTCTGTATGTGACAAATGCCTATTTGGTAAATTTAAGAACCTTTGTACATTACAAAGGATTCTGTGAAATAAGAATGTGTTAGCTTCAATGGACTGGAAATGATTGGACTTGGAAGAACCAAGAAGTGTGTTCAGTCTTCTTTCTGGTCTAGGACTCAAAGGCTAAACTGGACATGATTCATTGATTTTACTGGAAATTTGCTCCAGATCCCAGCAGGAAATTAAGTCCTAGGCCATTTGTGAATTCCTAGGTATACTCACGTCTTTCTCATACTGCCTGAATGTATATAAATACATGTTTAATTTGACCAGTTTTTCAATGATTTGATCAATTAAAAAAATCTGGGGGCAAACCTGTGATTTAAGGGGTATAGGGAGCTCCCTGAGATGAACTTCTTTTAGGAAGGCAGGTGGGCACCCTGTCTCCTACTTCAGTGCCTAGAAAGCTGCCTGGGAGCACCACAAGATTAAATGAGGCAGCTGAAATGTATCAGAAGCAGAACCTGAATCCAGGTCTTCATGACTCTGAGACCTGGTTTCCTTCCACTATTCCATACTGCCTTGTAGTTTGATTGGGGGTCAATCAATTTAATCTGTTAGGAATTTACACCAATATCGCATCCACAAATACACATGAAGGGAAGGATTTCAACAGATTTGAATCAGAGGCAGAATTAGATTGTGGAGAAAAGAGCCACTCTAGGGAGCAGGCTCTGAGTTTAGGAGATGAGATGGCTCATTGGTCAGAGCTTGATGGATTTGGACATGGCCCTTGGAGATTTCACTCTTGGGTCAGACTCCATTGTTTGCTTGTCTTAACTCCAGGAACATTTCTTAATCAAGAAGACCTTGGGGAAAAAAAGTAGATTGTGTAAATTCTTTTACTTACAACACATTTCTTTGTTGTACATTTCAGCGGGATAGAAAAAGAGCCTGTCTGAGCCAAAAATGTGATGTTGCCTTCAAGATCTTCGTTTATCTTTAAAAGACAAAACAAAACAAATACAACCATTATGAACCTTTTTCCTTTCCTCTTTCCTTCTTTTCCTTCTTCCCTTTTTTCCTTCTTTCTTTCTTTCCTTCCTTCCTTCCTCTTCCTTCCTTCCTTCCTTCTTTCCACCTCTAGATCTATGACCTTGGGATTCCTATGGAGCAATAAAGCACCTACTAGGAGCCCAACACACGCACATACTCCATGAGCCTGGGACTGCCTTTCCCAGAAGGACATCTCCCAGAATCACTTGCTGTACCACTAAGTAATGTGAGATAAGCAAACTAAGGCCACTGCAACTGAGCCTTTGCAAACTTCTCAAGAGCCTTAGCAGACTCTTCATTCCCATGTTCCCCCCAAACCTACAACCCTGGAAGAAGATGGGTCAATCTGATAATGGGACATTGACCCAGAAGACCATGCAAAGCTAACTTAAATACCTTCCCTCTCCTTAAACCAGGCATGGGTAGAGCTCCTGAGGCTCATCCCCTTGCCTGGGTTTCCCTTCCTCTTCACCCATCACCAGTAATGACAATGAGTCAATATGCTTTCATGTATTTCAGCAGAAATCCAGACAGGAAACACTGGTAACCCGAAGAGTGACTTTAGCAGGCTTAATTCAGCCCTGTTGCTTCCATGTGGGCCTTGGATCAAAAACACTTACCATTGGCTTAAAGGTGATGACGACTTCACATGAAATTCCAGCTGACATTGGACCTGGGGGATCAAAGCTGCAAACACAGTAGCAAAGAGTTTTATTAGACTGAAAGAAACAGACCGTCCCTTTTAGAGGTTTGGGCCAGAAGAATGAATCCCAGTTGCCAAAGTTCACTGCTGGAACCCAAAAGGGACTTTGGGGAGGAAATAGATGAATGAGTCTGTGTGGAATGCAATTTCTTGTTGTTCAGTCATTCTTCAGTCATATCCCACTCTTCATGACCCCATTTGGGGTTTTCTTAGCAAAGATACTGGGGTGGTTTGCTATTTCCTCTTCCAGCTTATTTTGTAGGTGAGGAAACTGAGTCAAGATGAAATGACTTGCTCAGGTCACATGGCAAATAAGTGTCTAAGGCCAGATTTCAACTCACTTCTTCCTAACATCAGACCAGATGTTCTGTCCACTTGGCAGGGTGAACGGAAAGTCCCAGAGGGAAGGGCATGTGCATTGAATGGAGAAGCCCAAGGGATATTGGTTGGTTGCTGTGCAAAATAACATCACTATGTTAGAAAGAGTGTGTCCAACTGTGGTTAATCAGACCAATATGAACTCAGAATGTTCTACCACAGGTTGGGCATAAATACTCCAGGTGAACTTTTGGACTGGATTCTCTAAATTTGCATTTCTTGCATTTCTTTTGAACTATTTCAATGCTACTTTGCTCATAAAGCACAGCATTCTCTTTGATATAGACATGTCATGCTAGGTAGTCCTACATGAACATCTCCCATGCCACATAATCAATTCCAAGGTCCTTAAGAGAGACCTTGAGAATGTCCTTGTATCACTTCTGATGACCTCCATGTGAATGCTCACCCTGTATAAAATAATCTTTTTGGCAAGTGTACATTTTTCATTTGAACAACATGACCAGTCCATCAGTTAAGCTCTCTGCAAGGGAAGCAGGACTAAGGGAAGGGCATAAGGGCAGCCTGATGAGGCTCTCATCCTGTCACCAGGTCTGATACCTCTGAAGTAGGGCAGCCCACCATCCCCCTACCCTAGAATCAGGATTGACACCTCCCAAGCAGGACTGGGCAGGGGCAGGGCTGCATGTGGAGATCTTCTAGCTCTGTGGTTTGGGAGCCATGGTCGTGGGGGGTGGGTGGTGAGGTAGGGCCAGTGGTAGTGATAGGCTTTCAGTTGGCACTGTTGGCTGGCTGATCTGCCACAGTATCTGAAATACTAACATCAGTTACTCCTCTGGTTAAGACACTGACATTCCCTCATTAAAAAATGTATTCTGAGAGGAAGTCATTACCTCACCTCCTAATACCTTATACCTCTGGTATAGTACATTAGCTCCCCAGATACTGACGGAACCCAGGCCAAGTCAGTGAAGATGTTGGAAGGGGATGAACTCCCAGAGTTCTTTCTTTAGCATCCTCTCCAGTTGTCCTGATCTATATCTGGCCACTGGACCCAGATGGCTCTGGAGGAGAAAATGAGGCTGGTGACTTTGCACAGCCCTCCCTCATTCTATCTAATTCACTTGCAAATCATGGCATCACCTTCCTGATGCCGTGGTCCTCTTTGAGATTGAAAGACAAAAAAACAAGAATTCCTAATAAATGGATGATATTTGGACTGCCTTGAAGTGTTGCTGATGGTGGCTGGTGGTGAGTCTCTACCACTCAGACATAGATAGCTCTGCCCCAATACTCTCTCAGGTCCAATAAGCTTTGACTGGGTTCTTAAGAGACTTTTTTCCAATTGGTGAGTTGGGTAATCTGAGTGGGGTAGGGTGTGGGAGTACAAAACAGGCATATTGGGACCAGGACCTGATGGCCCAGAGGAATGATTCAATTATATTCTTTTTCTCAGAGGACTGGAGAGGAAGGACAGAGCCTGCTGACCTTGTCCTAGCATTTCCAGTCTCATTTATATGCTTGGAGAATAACAGCAGCGTTCTCAAGTACAAAGGACAAGGCTCAAAATAGGACTTGGAATGTAAAGGGAAATTCACTAGGCCAGGAGCTGCCAGAGAGGGAGCTTTAGACAATGGGTAGTAGCTGGCTCCATATGGAATTGTTTAGATTCCAACAGGCAGTGATAGGGGCTGGTGGGGGATCAGTGCCACAGTTTCCTAGTGGATGGAGTAGCCAAAATTTCAAAGTGCCTCTCGGCTTAGCAAAGTGGCAGATGGCAAAGAGTTATGAGACAGAATCTTTGAAGGATGAAACCAGTGGATGGAAGACCTGACTTATTGATTTGAGTGCACAGCCTAGAATGTTAACTCACTGGTATCAGACTGGGGTCTTCCCGACTGGCCTGTTGAAAGGCCTCTGACTCTTTAGGATGGACCCATCTAATTTCTAAATTCTAAGCTTGGATTTTGTCACCTACAGTGGTCACTATTTTGGATTTGTCAGTAATCTGTTGCTTTCTCATGGGCCTTTTCCATCTTTGACACCCAAGATCTTTATGATGCCCAGGCATTTCCCCTGCAGTACCAGCTTCCCCATGGAAAACACTTGCTGAACAGTATATTATATATTTAGTAAAAGGAATACAAACATAGGTGAGCCAAGGAGAGCACAACCATGTCAGGGGGAGGGAGGGCACAGATCATTGCTATAAAGTGTGAAAACACAAAGGAGGAAATGATAAAGATCCTAAAGAAAAAACTATGGGAGCTTCAGCATCTAGGGAAGTAATGTACTAGGCCAGAAAGTATGCTAAGGTATAAGGTATTAGGAGGTGTGGTAATGGCTTCCTCCCAGATTACATTTTTAACGGGGATTCTCAGTGTCTTAAGCCAGAGGAGTAACTGATGTTAGTATTTCCGACATTGTGGCAGATCAGCCAACCAACAGTGCCAGCTGAAGGTTATCATCCACCACCACAAAACCATCACCACCACCAAAATCACAACCCGTACCATCACCATCACCCCCACCACCGCTATCATCATCATCCTCACTACCACCACCACCACCATCATCATCATAGCTAGTATTTATATAGCTCTTCAAAGTTTGTAAAGTACTTTCCATATGTTAATCCATTCGATCTCACAACAATCCTGCAAGGGGTGGGTGGGGGAGTGTTAATGTACAGAAACTCATGGTTGTTATTGCAGGAGACTAGGGATAAATCCCTGCTAGGTAGCTTGTGCAGTGGATAGAGCATGGGGCAGATCAAACACATCTAATTCAAATCCTGTCTCATATACTTACTATCTGTGTTACTCTGGGCAAATTACTTGACCTCTCTGAGTCTTAGTTTCCCAAAAGGATTGAATTCAATGGCCTTTCACATCTATATCTCCTATGAGTACTAGGGACAAGGCAAAAGTGATGTTGGACAGGTTGGGTTGCCCACCCATGTAAGTATAAAGTAAGATGGTGTAGAGAGGTATTGTCCAAGACACCAGCAGGAACTAAGTTCAGCAATCTGGGGGCAATAACATTCCCTGGAGATAAAAGGTACTGTCTCTTCCCAAGTTCGCTGCCAGTATCCTCCTCCAGGGATGCCACCTTTGCTGAGAATAGTAGATGGGAGATCCAAATGCCTTCAGGAAGTCAGGAGGAATCAAGGACCCCAGTCAATTCTTGCGACAAACTCTGTATGCTTTAGTTTTGTTTTTTTTTTTTTAAGAAAATATATTTGGGACACTGTGATTTCCTTTGGGCTTGATTCAAAGTTCATTAAATGCCTAATGGTGAGAGTTAATGCATGTTAAGTTGACTTAGTGAATTTGAGTTAAATTAGAAAACTGGGAAAATGCTGCATTTCCAAGTCTATGAGACATGTGGTAAAATCCCCAAATTTAGGTTCTCAGACTTGATCCTTCTTAACTCTCTGTACTTACAGGATAGTAATGAAATCCTTGAGATGATCCTCAACTCCCACCAGCTTGCAGTAGTTAATAGTGTAAGATGCGTTGATTAATGTCATCTTTTTTTTATACGTTTTACCAACATCAAAGTTCTAGAAACATCAAAGAATAAAGCTCTTCAAAAGGAAGGTGGCATTGGTTTCACAGATTTATCAGGAAAGAAATTAAGCAATTTATGTTTGAGATGTTCAGATACATGCAAAGTGACATATTCCTTTCATTAACCATGTTTGTTTGAGATTCATGTTGTTAATACACTTGAGAGCTCTGTTCAACTACACTAATAACAAGTCTTTCAACAATTTATGGTATAAATGATCATCATAACAATTTCTTTTTTAAAAAACTCAATTTTATTTTATTATTCTTTCTGAATTTTGTTCCTTCCACCTCCTTCCCCATCCTGTCAATTTCAATTGAACAAATAATGATTAAGCAATGACTATGTTCAAGGCATTATACTAGGCATCAAGAATAGAAAGCTAAAAAAAGATGGTCCCCACTCTTTAAGGTGTTCATTCTCATTTGTGCTATAAAGGTTTATTTTTGGGTATATGTAACCTTATTATGTGATAAATGAGTGAAAAAGGTCAAATATGGAGGAGTGAGAGTTTGAAGAGAAGGGGTTCATTTGTAACTTTGTAGTAGGAGGGAGTTGGAGATTGTGGCACCTAAAGTCATTGCATCATTTAAACTCTTTCTAAAGGAATGTTGGGTTTTTTACTTCCTTGGAAGCAAAAAATTAAAAAATTAAAAGAAAGAAAAAAATAAGGAAGAAAAAAGAAAGGAAGGAAGAAAAAAGGAAGGAAAGAAGGAAGGAAGAGCTCCAAATGAAAATACTTGTCATGAAAAAGCTGCATGTGAGCTTAGTGTGTGGATTTCTTGATCCAGAATTTTTAAGCAAAAACTCTCCTAAGAATGGCTAATATCAGGTGCTCGGGTCAAATAATATCCCATCACAGGAGGCTATTACATGTTTGCCCAAGGGTATGACAATCAACCCATCAACGAGCATTAATTGCCTTCTACAAGTGCCAACCACACAGAGTATTCAAAAAGCACAGAGTATTCAAAAAAAAGGTCAAAATAATACCCTTTGGGAGACATAGAATGTACTGTCTTCCCTTTTAGAATGCAAATTCCTAGGAATCCTGGGAATAATTTTATGCCTCCTGTCAGATAAGCCAATCAGTGAGCTCCTCCCTTTCTCCTTCCCATCTTGTTAAGAGACTGTGAAAGTTCAATTTTGGTTCTTATAAGAGATTTGAACTTTTTTGGGGGCACCATTTATTTAATTGACCTTTATAGTCAATCTCTGACCTTTCTGAAAAGATTTATTCCTTAAAAAAATCAGAAACATTGCAAGATCTTATAAAGATGGTAGCTAACTTGTTTTATTCATTTTTTTCTTTCATAGTCATCAAAGAACATTAACAAGTCTTTTTTTTTTTAAGATCAAGACCAAAATAGAGAAGGTGTTGGATGATCCAAGCAAGTAAATTTTTAAAAATTTCCTAGGTCCCTTATGAAAACGCACCTTAAAGTGAATGAGATCAGGCTTGCTATAGAAGGGGCAGCCCTTAAATTCACGCCCTGACACTACTTGTTTATGGATTATCCCACTCCTGAGTTTCTCCAGTGTGTTCGCCAAGATGTCTTGTTCCATCTTTGTCCCACCCACGGGCTTGTGCTCCACCTCATCTTTCGGCACCTTGAAATTTAATAAAAAATTTTAAAGTATGAATAATAAATCTAGGCCAGGATGTCTCTTCAGAAATAGGAAACAGGCTTTCTAAAAGAATTAAAAGTCAAAGACTTGATATATTAACAAAGTACAAAGCCAAGAATTGCCAGTTGACAGTGAGGAAACCAAAGAATATGGATTAATCATATCTCTTTTTTTAGGGTTACAGAATTTCAGAATTATCTAGTCAAACCCATATTTGAACCACAATTCACTCACAACAAATCTATCAGTCTTTCATCTAAAACCTTCCTAGATGGGAAGGGGCATCCAATGTGCTCCCAAGTTTAATGGTGGGTGGGGAGAAAGAGTTAAAGATCTTCCCTGCCCATTAATAGGCCTCAATATCTTTTGTTAATTTCTATTGAGGCACTGAGTCAGAGGGTCTTGCCCTCTGACTTTGAAAAGTTTATAAATATTTTGAGGTGAGGTTTTACTTTGGGGCTTACTCATTGGAAGTGTTTGTTTGGCCAGATGAGACTCTGGCCATTAAGGAGCCTCCCGACTTTGAAAACTCAGAGGTTGGTGCTTCTCTCTCTGGTAACTATGAATGTATGTAATGGTCAGACAGTTGGATCTGTCTGTTGATCTGTGATGTATGTATTGCTTATGGTCAGATAGTTGGAAGCCCTGTCTGTTGGTCTTTATTGCTCTGCCTGTATTTTTTCTATTGGTGAACATAATTAAAGGAGATTGTTGACCTCTCAAAAGTTGCTTTCCTTGCAGAAAAGCAGATCCAAGAACCTATGCTAGCAGATCATCCTGGGCATGCTAGGGTGATTGCTGTTACAAAGGATAACAATCACTCTATTCAAATAGGAGCTGCCCCACTGGAGACCGAAGTGGAACTGGCCAGTTGGATAATACAGCTCTCTCTCTCTCTCTCTCTCCCCCCCTCCCCCTCTCCCTCTCCCTCTCTGTCTCTCCCTTCCTTCTTTGCTTGCTTCCTCTCCCTCAGTCCATATAGGTTATCATACCCTTACCTATAAGTGTTCTACCCAAAGGAATGCCAATTTTGATAATTGAAACCTTTTTTCTTAAGGATCACTTCTTCTTAAACCCAAATCACCCTGGCTCTTTTTGATTGGCTAATAAGTCAAGCCCCACTTGGTTATTGTTTGGGCCCTGATTGGCTCAGAGTGAATATAAATAGCAATTGCTTCTGTTTTGGCCAGAAATTCTGAGGCGCTTCTCCTCCCAAACTGATATATTTTTTGGACTAGTAAAGAGGCCATTCACTGCCTCATTTTTTACCTAGCTTTAATCACTGAATGAGCATTGCCTCAATCAAACTGACATCTGGCAACGACTCTAACTTAAAAAGGCCAAGGTTCTCCACTGCATTCAGGTCCATCTCCAGTCGTCTTGATCTATATTTTGGACCCAGATGGTTCCAGAGGAGAGAGTGAGGTTGATGACTCTGCACAGCCCTGCCTCACTTAAATCCAATTCACTTGCACATCATGGCATCATCTCCCTGATGTTATGGTCCTTTTTGAGAATGAAGAATGAACAAAACAGCAACTCCATCCACATGTGACATGACGTATAAGTTCATCAGCATCCTGCTTGCCCTCTGAATGTTCTCCATGTGTGCATGTTATTTGCCCCCCACCTCGGCCCCACCCCAGGAGAATGTAAGTTTCTTGAGGTAAGAGACTATTTTTTTCTCCTGGATAACTTGCATAGCCTAGCACAGTGTTTGGTACATAATAAGTACTTACTGAATGCTTATTGAATTTTAAAATTCCAAGTTGTTTTCCACAGTGGTTGGATTAATTTACAATTTGACATAAAGAAAGCTTCCTAACAATTGCAGGCATCCTAATATGGAAATACATTTTGCATGACTTTGCATGTATAATTAATGTCACATTACTTGATTGTGAAGGCTTCAGATGTCAAACAGAGAAGTCTGCACTAACCTAGAGGGCAAAGGAAAGCCACCGTGATCAGGGTGGGTGTCATGGTTGGACGTATCTTTCAGGAATCTCAGTTTGGTGGCTGTTTGGAGGATGGATTAGAAAGGGGAGAAGCTAGATGCAGAGACATAAATTAGAAGATTTCTAGTGTAGGTAAGAGATGAGGAGGCCCTGATCTCCAGTGGTGGTGAAGAGAGGGAAGAAATATTATGTTGGTAGGAAAACTAGGCAATTGACTGGACATATGAGGGATGATTAAGAAGGGGAAACTGAGGTTAGCTCAGAGCTAGGAAATATGCGGGTGCCTGGAGAGATAGTGCTGACCTTGACAAAAAAAAGAGAAATGAGGAAAAGGACTGGGGGAAGACAATGGTTGCCATTTTGACCAGAGTAATTCTGAGATGCCTACAAGATGCCCAGAAAATATCTTGCAAGCAGCTGATGGTGTACCAAAACTCAGTAGAGAAGAATGAACATAAGATATGTAGATTTTGAGGTCATTTAAAAGAAATAGATTTAAGAGAGAGAAGGGGCTAAAGCCCCCAAAACAGTTGAGTCAGGAAGCACTTATTGAGTGTCTACTATGTGCCAGGCACTATTTAGGCACTAGGAATCCAAAGAAAGACAAAAGACAGCCCCTGGTATCAAGCAACTTATAGTCTAATAGGGTAGATAACATGCAAACTACTATGTGAAAATAAAATCTATCCAGGATAAATGGGAAATGATTTTAGAGAAAAAGGAATAGGGACTGGGAAAGGCTTCATGTAGAAGGCAAAGTTTTAAATGAGACCTGAAGGAAGTTAGGGAAGCCCAGAGATAGAAGTAAGGAGAATGAGAACTGTGGGAGGAAGAGCCTGTGAAAATGCCTGAAATTTGGGTCAAATCCTCTTTGACCACTGATTCTACTGCTTGGTTTATATTCAATATAAACCACAATACTTCTCTGTATGAAAATACTTTTGTAACCCCAGCTTTAAATCTGAAGCATTTGCATAAGACTCTCTCATTGGTGGACAGAATAAAGATTCATTGAAGCATGCCTGTGTGATGGGGAAAATTGTTCTGAGAGCTTTGGAGAGGAGAGACATTCTTTTTCTTGATTTGAGAAAGGACACATATGGTTCTAAGCTTTCTTTAGGGGAGAAACCCATAGAAATAGAAAAGACCTTGGAAACAACTATGTAGGGAAAAACAGACATGCCCCTGATTTTCAGCTGACCTCCCCAGAGTCTTCCTTTTGGGTGAGATTAAGGCTTCTCTCTCTTGGTTACAGCTGAGATAATCTCACTCCTAGTAGCAGAGATAATTCTCTGTATGTGTTCTAATTTCTCTGATTCCTGTTTGCTATTTGCTTGGATAAATGGATTTCCTTTCCATTCACTATTTCTGACAGTCTTTGGGTAACTGGTGTTTGGCAAGCAGTCAAGTATGCAGATGTAAGCTTGGGGTATCTCTTTCCCTTTAAGTAACATCAATCAGGAAAGTTGCTTGAACCTAAAAAGAAATCATTTCTCTAGGCTAACAATATTTAGAGAGGTAGATAGATATAGCTCTTCAATACCCCTCTTTCTCAGAGGGAACGGCACAATGAGCCTCTCATCCTCCAAGTCAACACCTCCTTGAGTTGTTTGCTTTTGGGAAGCTTCTACCTCAGTAAGAGAACCTTGAAATCATATATAGAGAAATACCTTTCCCACAGCACCTTAGAAACTATAAACACTTCCTTGTTTTCTCGTTGGGTATGGAGGACTGCATATACTGGGCAAGATGGTCAATCAACACTAGAATGTGACTCATGTTAGTCCTGTCTTTTCAGAGGCAGAGATTTATGGGTCCTCATGATCTCTATTTATACAACATGAGTTGGTAGCCCTTTCCACTGGACATGTCAGAGACAAGTTGCATACTTATTACCATCTGCTGCCATTTTGGGCCAGCGGAATCTGTTTCTTACTAAACCAAGTGTCCTCTCTTCACCCATATGTCCAAAATCATCACGGAAGGCAGTCATGGCACTAATGTGAACCAGCTGCTTCCTGGTATCAAACATGGGTGGGATCATCTATAATCTGCTATAACATCTCAGGTATCGTTCCAAACTTCATCCATTCTAGAGGTATCGTTGCATCTTCAGAGCATCTGCACACATTATGATCTTCCCAGTTTGATAATATAAATCAAACTCATAGGTGACTAGAGTCATCTTGAATAGGCAGCTTTTAACTTCGTGCTGTCAGTGGATGACTGCCCAGCACAGCTAGTAAGGGTCCGCTGAGGCTGGATTTGAACTCAGGTCTTCCTGATGCACGGCCCAGCACTCTATCCACCACACCCTCTAGCTGCTTTTGTAATAGACAGAGTATATGCATCACGTAATCCCCTTTATGTTGAAAGATAGTAGGCAGTATTAAAAACCAGAAAAACCTCCTCTCTTATTTTTCTCACTGTAGACCTTCTCAAGCCCAGATTTAGGGTTTTGCTGATAAGCACCAAGAGTTACCTCTGAATTCAGAACTATTCATTTGGAAATCTAAGAGAATTCGTTAGAGGCCAGAATGCTAATTTGTAGAGGTTTGTAATTTAAACAAGCAAGTGAAAGCTCTTACCTTGTAGGGCTTATACTTTTCAGTCCAGAGCCCCATAATTTCTGGCTCTGTTAGTGTTTCTTCTTCTTGATTATTAAGCAATTCCTCATCAGTGGAGCCAACACTCAAGGAACACTCATGCTCAGATTTGCCACTAAGTTTGTGACTGTCCTGTAATTGGAGATAGAAAAAACTCAGCACAGCACGTTGGATGGGGGCTCAGAGCTATATCATGTCTTCGTTTGACAATGGAATGATAGAATGTTTACTTTTAAAAATGCACACAATTCTTTTTTTTTCAATTGGGCTTTGTTGAGAGTATTTTGCATGCAATTGTTTTATTGATTTTTTGCCATCAAATACTGCTAACCAGTATTCATTCCTTCCATTCACACACCATTAAAAACAAAGGAATAACTCTTTGGGTAATTTTTAAATGACATATAACACTTTAATACAGCAAGCAGAAAGTTAAAATGTATAATGTACCCAGATTAGTTACATAGAGAGGAGAAGGGAAGGGAATAAACATTCATATGCAGTCCACTATGTGCTAGCCATTGTGTTAAGCACTTGACAAATATTATCTCATTTGCTTCTCAAAATACCCCTGGGAAAAAGGTGCTTTTATTATCCCCATTTCACAGTTGAACAAACTGAGGCAGACAGTGGGTAAATGTGTGACTCAGGGCTAAATTTGAACTTGGTCTTCCTGACTCTAGGTCTAGAGCTCTATCCATTGTACCTCCTAGCTACTTCACAGCTTTCCTTTTTTTGCTGTGTCAATTGCATGATTCCCTCCCTCTCCTTTACCATCTCTTAACCCTTTATATCATTTCCTGCTTCATTCTTCCTAAGACCTTACAGAATAATTTTGGGGAATTTCTAAGGAGTGAAAAAGACATAAAGAGCAAAAGAAGGAAGGTTGGGGATTGAAATATCCTTGGCTTTCCCTGGATTTACTGTTGATGGAATGGAGAAAGCTTCCTGTAGAAAGTGGGATATTAGTCGATACTTAAAAGGAAGCCAGGAAGCAGAAATGAGGAGGGAGGGCATTCCAGGAATGGGGGACAGCCAGTAAAAACAGCCAAGAGATCAGTGTCACTGAATCAAAGGTGTAAGGTGTAAGAAGACTGGAAAGGTGGGAAGAGAGCTTGGTTATGAAAGGCATTGAATGCCAAACAGAGCATGTTGTACTTGATCTTGTACTTGAGCCAAGAGAGTTTATTTTCTGATTTTGTATCCCAGTACCTAGCACAGTACTTGGGATAGCATGGTCATTTAATAAATTCCACCATTTGATTTCTTGATACAGTGGAGAGACCTAAAGCCTAGGGAGAAGGGGCTTTCCCCAGTTTTAGTGGTACTTTGATTCCCCAGTGGCCCTTGGCTTACCACCACATTGGTGGGAGCCTTGGTTTGTCCTTCACAGATGTCCATAAAATGTTGCCAAGTCCTCTCCTTCAGGCTTGGGAGCTTCTTGGCTTTGATTATCCATCGTTTCCCATTTTCCAGGTCCAACTGTCTTCGCTTCCTTTTTTCCTCATCAGCCTCTTCCTTCAGAAGTCGACTCACAATTTCACATTTTCGAATTTTTTGTTCTTCCTCAAAGAGTCTACATTAAAAACATTGACACCAAAGCAAGAGTTTATGTAATCCACTGGTACACATTCAACAAATAAACATTTATTGAGTACCTACTACATATCAGGTACCAGGAATACATGTCCAAAGAATGAAATAATCCCAATTCACAGTAAGTTTATATTCTAGTATATATAAAAATATATACAGTGAAAAATAGAAAGTTAATAAATACAAGTGCTTATAAATGAAAGGTAGTTGAGAGGGCACTAGCCATATTGAGACTGGGGGGGGGATCAAGTAAGATCTGATGCAGAAGATGGTATCTGAGTTGCATCTTAAAGGAAGAGAAGGTCACTATAAGGCTGAGGAGAGGATAGAGTAAATATAAGACAACTAGGATGGCCGATACAAAGGCAGGAGATGGGAGATGGAGTGTTGTTTGTGAGGAACAGAGAGAAGGCCAAGTTGACTGCATTATAGAATACATTATATATGTAGGATAGAGAATAATATTCAGACAGAAGCTGAGGTGAGATGGTAAGGGACTTTGAAAGCTCAGCAGAGGTGTTTACAGTTTATCACAGAGATCATAGGAACTCTCATGGGAATCTCAAGGTCATATCCAGGCTTAAGGAAAATGGTTTTGGTCATAACCAAAGGGGATGGACTGGAGTGAGGAGGGATTTGAGGCAGGGAGTCCAATGACTGTCATAATACTCAAGGTAGTAGCTGTGTGCGTGGAGAGAATGAGTCACTGGGTGAGATGAGAGTCAGAATTCACAAAACTGGGCATATGTAGGGTGGAGGAAAGTGAGGAGCTTAATGCTTGGTCTTCTTTAAGACAAGGCTCTTGGAATAAAGGATAGATTAATGGAAAGAGTCCAAGACTGGGAAGCAAGGAGCCTGCTTTCGAAATCAGACTTTGCATAAGAATTGCAATTTGGCCTGGAGTGGTGAGATTCTGCTCCATAGAAACAAACAAACAATTCCACCCTCCCCCCCAAAAAAGATTTAGCTATTTCCCCTTCTTTAAAAGGAGATTCCATAGATGAAATAGTTATTCTTCAGAAGGAAGAGATTATACAAATTTAGGGCATGATTCTGGAATCTCTCTAATTAAGAGAGAAACACTGTGACAGGAACACAGAGTAAGAATTCTGCCCATGTAAGGACAGAAAAGGTCTGTGGTTCTTGTGCCAGTATGAACCTGGGATTCCCCCAAAAGAGAGGTGGGTCTTGGGAACATCATGAAATTATGCAGGTCGATGTGAAGGTTGGTGTCTGAGAGACATAAGGGTCAGAAACTTTACCATACCGAGGCAATAAAATGAAGCCCATCCCGACTTCCTGTCTGTCTTTCCCCTATCTCCATAGTAGATGAATACTTGATTGTTCTGATGTCTCAGTGCAGGACAGAAGTGGGCCTGTGATCTTGGAGGCTATGACAGCCAAGTGTCAAGTCCGGCAGGTGCTACCCACCTGGAAAGATTAGGAGTAGGACAGCTAAGGGACACAGTGGATAGAACACTGGCCTTGGAGTCAGAAGGATTTGAGTTCAAATTTGATCTCAGACATCTTACTAGCTGCATGACTCTGGGTAAGTCACTTAACTCCAGTTGCTTCCCCTACTCCCCAAATTTAAAAAAAAGAAAGATCATGAGTACTGGCCACTCTTTCAGTCAAGGACCTAGTTAACTTCAGAAAGGTTCATAGCCGAAAGTTAGTCACCGGGTGGTAAACGGCCTTTGGTCATAGCAACTCACAAAGACCAAGCCCTGAGACAGAGGTTTGTGATTTGGACCGAAGTAGGGAAGGAATGCCCGTACTATTAAAAAAATCTTCATGGCTACTGAAAGTAAGATGCAAATCTGAGATTCTTCATTATGAAAGATGATATCCAAAACTTCTAGCTGAATGACAGGAGAGGGACTGTGTTCTACTTGGTTCTTGAATGTAGCAGGAAGGGGAGGTGACAGACATGTCTTCCCACTACCGAGTTAAACATGGCAGAAGGGTAGCCCCATCCAGTAGATGGTAAACCATCCTCCATCATTAAAAAACTACATGGAGTCCTGACTCATCAAGCCCAAATTCTGAGCTAAAAGCATTGAGTCAACATCCTTGGGAGCACATCTTGCTTGGTCCGTTCTATTACATCACTCATGTTCACTTTGTGATAGGAAAGCTTGGCTTCTGATCTACGTTCTTACTGTTTCCGGATTTCTAGTTCCATATTTTGCTTTTCATGTAAAGTCTGCTTGAGAGCATCCCCTCCCTGGGATGCTATGACCTCCTTCTCAGCCTCTTCCTTCTTTTTAATCAGGTGAGCCCTGGCTTTGTCCCAGGCGTTAAGTTTCTGGATGGTGTCCTAGGAAACAAAGAAACACATTGTTAGTATGTACAATTTTTGATGAAAAGGATACCTGTTCCTCCTTGCTTGGAGCTGACCCTCCTGTTATCTACACTCATTGATCCATATCCCTGAGTCCCTTTTCTGCACAGAACCTTTATACAGGGGTTCTGATGGTCTTAAGTTTTCCCAGGTGCCCTGCCCCAGACTGTCAACTTGACACCTGTTTCCCTAAACCTAGCACAACTGCACATTCCTCCCTTCTTTGGCAGATGGTTCAAGGCATGGTCTCTTGCTTTCCTGGACCTATGCTATATCTTCCTGCTCTTCCTTCCTTTAGCTGAGCTCTCTGAACTTGCCCTCTTTGCCACCTGATTGTATTTTTCAATAGTCTCTAATGTCCTGTTATCAAGGTCATCTTCTTGTACTTCTCCTCATCAAACCTTCCTCATTTCCTGTTGCCACTCAAATCCAGCCATGACACACTGAAAAATTCAATTGTTTGCTTGATCTATGTGATTATGCAACTGCTTCTTTTTAGCTGACTGATCAAATTTCCTGGTGATATTGGTATTATCTAGGGACAACATGGTGCCTGTAAAGAATGGAGGTGGTGGTCTAGATTTCAAGATGTGACCCTGGTATCTGGCATCCACAGTAAGAACTCAAGTTGAACCCAGGGCCATTAGGAACTTTTTCATATTTCCAAATGATGCACTGTGATGAGCAAATTCTATTTTTAATCAAAATAGTGAATTTCTAGAAACAAATCTGGACTAGTAAATTTCTAGAAACGTATCTATAATGAGGACTTTCTAGACACACTAAAACAATTAATCTGCATGATTGAGTGGACAGAAAGCTTGTCTAGAACATCTAGGATGACTTGGGTTCAAGCTCCAGCATTGATATATCCTGACTGTGTGACCTTGGGCAAGTCCCTTTCCTTCTCAGACTAACAATCATAGAGAAGGTACCAATCTATGTTGCTAGAGGGAGTTGTCTCACCTGGGAATTCCTAATGGACTCATGGATCCTATCCTATACCTAATGTCATCTGATTATTTTGGCAACTTTTTTTTCTGTGATTCTGACACTATCTTGAGAAACCTTCATATTACTGATGGAGAATTCTTTTCCTGAAGAAAACCATGCTCTTTACAACTAGGAGAGGAAAGAATGCACATGTTGGTCAAGGAAACGGTACCCGATTTGTGGTAATATTATTCTTCAGGGCTATAATGGCATCCATTCTTCTCTTCATATATTCTTGTGATATCTTTTCCTCCTTGGCTTCTTTCTTGTGAACCCTATTGGAAAGAAGCATTTTTAAGCAACCAGTGCAGCTGTATAACAGTCAGCATGTGAAAAGTCAAGGGTGGGAGGTGGAAGAGGGGAGAGGAGATAGTGATCAGTTTCAGAGGGGCCATAATTTTTCTTTAAGAAGGCAGCCAATGGTTGAACCACTTAGGGAAGCTTGAAAAAAATTTTTTTTCCTTTCTCACATTTTCCCAGAGCACTTTCTCTCTTTGGTCACCATTATACCTGACCTTGTATTACGTTTATGTATTCTCATGTTACCTCCTTCCCTTGCCATGACCATAAACTCCCTGGGAGTAAGGAAGGTGCCATTTCCCATCTTTATATTTTCACTGATTAATATGGTGCATGGCACACAGTCAACACTTAATGAATATTTGTTATTGTATGTTCTCTTATACTGGGAAAAAATATTTGCCACTTCAATAGAGATGAGCAAAGTTTATCATTCCATTCTAAGAAAGTGGATCCAGGTTTCAGAGAAGAATAATTAATAACTTACATTTTTATAGCACCCTGAGGTTTGCAAAGCATTATCCAAAGATTACCTCATGGGATCACCTGGATCACAACTACTCTGGGAGATAGATGCTGTTATCACCCCCAATTTACAGTTGAGGAAACTGAGGTAGACAGAGGTAAAGTGACTTGTCCAGGGTCATACAGCTAGTAAATGCCTGAGGTTAGATTTGAACTCAGGTCTCCTTGACTCTGGGTTCTATACACTGAGCTTCTCAGTTGTTTACTGTTGCTTGATAAAACCTGAGCCACTTCCAACACTGGCAAGAGAGTTTATTGGTTTCATCATGGAAGCTCAGGGAATCTCATCTCTGGGCTTTCTGCACAGGATCATGAAAAGAAAGGGTCAAAGAAGGGAAAAACACAATACTTTGCCAAGGTGGTTCTTAGGAACTGGTTCGCTATCTTATGATTCTTCTTAGCCTCGGCTACCACTTTTTGACGGTGGAGTTCGTAGCTCTTTTCCCTATCCATTGCTTTCCTGATGAAGAAGATCGAGATAAACACATATCACTTATAATAAGATCTGAGATGGCCAAATACACAAGCATCTGTTTTTTTTCTTTGTATCACCAGCTTCTAGTATTGTGTCTTGTACACAGTGGTGCATAATAAAAGTTTGTTGAATTTTAGGTACCCTTTCCCAACCCCTCTTAATTTCAGTGCCTTCCCTTTGCTAATTATTTTATTTATCTTGTATAATTTTTTATTTATTCTACCTTGCATATAACTATATAAATATGCATATCTACATACACACATGCATATACATATATGTCTTTTTGTCTCCCCCATTAGATTGTAAGTTCTTTGCAGGAACTATCTTTTGCCTCTTGTTGTATATCCCCAGTGCTTAACACAATGCCTGGCATATAGAAGGTGTTTAATAAATGCTTATTGAGTGATTTGAAGGCCAGTTCCTTTCTTGGATTCTGTCTCTTGTGAATTTTTAGGAGCTGGGATTTATTTAATCACTACAGGAAACTCCCAAGTGTGGAAATTTCTTTCACTAATGCAGGTTGGCACCTTCTTAACAAGTTTTCATCTGAGAGAGTTGCCTAGGGCATGGAAAGAGGCAGTCCATTATGCCAAGCTGTCATTCAGATGTGGATATAGAAAGTAAAAATCTCTAAGATGAAACAGGCATTGATATACTCCCTTCTTTAACAGGTTCTGTATCCGACAGGGATTCATTTTCCACAGAAATGGATCGTACAACAGTGAGGACAGCTATAGATTTAGAAGAGACAACACACTTACGTGATGTCATTACAAAGTTGGCCTTTCAAGTGAGGAGATTCAAAATGTTTTCTGCTCGTGTTATTTAAATAGTAAAATCTGCTTCAAGACAAATTCTGGCAGATTGTTTCTAAACAGTACATCTCCATCCTTCCAGTATTATAAAAACTCGTGCAACGTATTCACAAATACAAGACTCTTTCCAAAAAAATCATTGTCCCAAGTAAAATAGCTGAGGGTTGGGCAGGGAAGAAGAAATTAGACTTTGGACATTTCTCCAACTTTGAGACTTGAATGACATATGAGGAGAAAAGAGTTGATTTAGCTGAGGAGTCAGAGGAATGACCCCTCCATCCCCAAAGCCTCCCTACCCTCCAAATGCCTAGACTCCATCGTCCCAACTCTGATTCCTGCTTCACAGGATCCAACAATGTCTCCGGTGAAACAGAGAAGGGGACATAAACTGCCTTTTCTCTTTCCTGTCTGGGATGCTGGGAAACATTCTTGATCCCCATACCATCTCTCCTCCTTGACATTCTGGAAAATGTCCACACCTCTTCCACCTTAGTCTTTGGCTAACAGACAAGGGTGTTTCTTTCTAGGGTCTAGTAAGAAAGCAACAACCAGAGAGAATATTTATACTGATTATCTAGTGCTTCCTATAGTAAAAATCCTTAGACAACTATGAAAAAAGCCATCAGTGGATAAGTTACAAGAATGCTTTCTGGTCCATGGTGGAAGGGAGAGATCATAGCCAGGAACAAAGGGCGATCCCAGACACCAGGGACACACACAAGCGGATGAGGCTGAGGATTCTTCTTTTCTGACCTCATCATCTGCTAGCATTTCCTCTGCTCTGAAAAATTACTTTGTATTTGCTTGTTGATGTATACATCGTTTCCTCTGTAGTGGAATATAAACTCCCTGAGGGCAGGGCCTCTTTTGATTTTTTTTTTTATCTTTGTATCATCAATGCCTAGAAGAATGTCTGTTACACATTAACATATGTGTGAGGAATGAAATGAAAGAGGGGAGATGACAGAGAACTGGATCATTATAAAATAAATGCTGCTTTTGTAGGTTGACGCTGGTAGGAAAGCCTCAGTGTCTGGCCTCCCCAACTCCCAACCCACTGACCCTATTGAGTTCCAGTCTTTGCCAGTACCCTCCACCTCTTCCTGCCAGAGGCCCCGCTGCAGGCATCACCACTACTAAGTGGCGGGAAGGTAGGGAGCCCAGTTTTTCTGTTGTTTGGTAGATGGGGAAAGAGAGAACCCTCAACCCTGTTTCCAAGAGTGAAGAGGGAGGTGAGGATGGGAGAAGAAAGAGATGAGTTGCTGACATCTCCCAGAATCAGTGTTATACATTGCATTTAGGATCTAGAGTAGCATCTGGACCATATTTGGATCCTAGTTCTAGGTCCAGAAAGGACATTAGAGGTCATTGAATCCAGCCCCCTCAGTATACAGATGAGGCTTTGAAGTTTAGAGAGATACAGTGACTTGCCCCTCATAGGTTGTAAGTGACAAAGTCAGAATTTGAACCTATGCCTTCTAACTTCCAAGCGCAAATGCTTTTCATCTTTCCCATCCTTCCTATATAAATAGGGTCAAAGAATTGCAGTGGCTTACATGTCTGTAGCTCTTGAAGGCTTATAAACTATATTCACCACAATCACTTGTGGAGATGGAATTTCATCAGAGATTAAGTGATTTATGATCAAAAAGCTAAGAAACCAGGACTGTCCTGCCCCTAGTTTAATTGTATTATTAGGCTATCTCTCAAATAAAGCATTGTTTCCATGAGGAAAAGTAAGTTCTAAGTTACAAATAACTTCCCTGACTTCCTTGACTGACTTCTTTTAAGTGCTAACAAAAATCCCACCTTCTGCAGGAAGCCTTCCCTAATCCTTCATTCCAATGCCTTCCCTCTGGTATTTATTTCCTATTCATCCTGTATACAACTTTCTTTGTATGTATTCATCTGCATGTTCTCTCCCCCATTCTTTCACCTCTTTTTCTATCAGAGTTTAGGATAGCGCCAGACACATAGTAGGTGCTTAATAAATGTGTATTGAATGAATGAAAATAACCAACTTCTCCATGAAGTCATTATAAATGACCTTATTATTTTCAACTAATTTTTTAAAACTGGGGAAAAATTATGGTTTAAAATGTTTGCATGGCATGTTACTGTAAAAAAACAAAATAAAAAACAAACAGAAACACCCAAGTAGCTAGCTATCTCTCTGGTATTCATAAGGATAGCAAAACCTGGAGTAAAGAGAGCATTTCCAATTCAAAGTTGCCACATATGGAGTAAACAGCATTTCCACTTGATTCTGATTCTGCTTTCTCAGGGTCTGTGACCTGAGCATTAATAGGGCAAATTTTACTTAAAGATAGGGTCGCTGGCCCAGGTCTTCTCAGGTGGGATTTCATAGCTCTGCATTTGAAGCAGCGGGACATCTTGTATGGGCCTCCCTCCCTCAGAATCGATGTGAACTTGGCCCAACAGACTATAAAAGGGAATCACCCAGAGTGTGATGGGACAGCCCAAGTAGGGACCATGTAATAACATCTTGAGATGACAAAGCTCTGCTACAAGTATGAAGTGCTTTCTTCACAAAAATAGCGCTGAAATAAGTCATGCAGATCCTATAATTCCCATTTGACAAATAGGGAAACTGAGGCCAAGAGGTGAAAACACCAGCCCAACATCACATAGCTGAATCAGATCTCAAACCCAGGGACCCTGAGGCTGGGTCTATTTCTACCACACCACATTCCCTTCTCAGCAGAGGGAGAAAGCCATCATTGGCCAGATGAATCATCCAGAGAGCCATTATTAAGTGCCATCACTTACTGGAGTTGGAAGTTTTTATTGCGGTCTATTCTGACAGCCGCCATCTTTGCCTGAAGAAGCCTCTCTTCTGTCTGCCCTTGGAGAAATTGTGCTAATTTTTCTTCTTCTACTTTAAGATTCTCCCGGAGAGCGCTGAATTTTCCTTCCTCAATTTCAATGTGCCACATGCTTTCCCTTTAAAATGATATTTTTAAAAAGTATGTGTCATTTCACTGAGTAAAGAGCCTGGTATCAATTTGCCTGGCTATATCCATTTCAAAACAACATTCATAACAATGAGAATAGACCATAGGTTCATAAATTTAGAGTTGGAAAGTGACCTTGGAGATGATCGAGTGCAACCCCCTACACTTTACTGATGAGGAAACTGAAGCCCAGCTGGCAGACTCCAGGATTCCCTTGGGGTGGGTCATTGATCCAAAGTCTAACTCCTCTATCACTTTAGAAGAGAGTCTTCAAGAGAGGAGAGGGCAGAAAGGCCCATACCCCTCCAGTGAGGCTGGAGATGAGTATCTACAACAAACTCAGCCTGGTTGGTCTCTAGGTGATATGCATACAGCCTGTCACCAGACCTGTTCTTAAAACCTGTCTAGCTTATTGGTACCAGCCAGCACTCATACTGTCATCACAGCCTTCGAGAGTCCTTGAGCGGAGGCAACCAGGTAGACAAAGCCTAAGTGGAAATGCAATAACAACAATGAAAGTAGTCTCTGAGGCAATGGCTTGGTGCCTTAAATGTTTCAAAGTGCTTTGCAGAAAATTAAGGATTTCGCAAAAGAAATCAGCTCAAATCCTTGAGAGTTTAACTCTCTTGGGTTAGGTCTACTGACTCCTCCAGCACATACATGAAGAGAGTTGGATTCCTAGAATAAATCTAAAAGGAGGAAGGGAGACAGAGAGAGAGAGAGAGAGAGAGAGAGAGAGAGACAGAGAGAGAGAGAGAGAGAGAGACAGAGAGAGACAGAGAGAGAGACAGAGAGAGACAGAGAGAGAGAGAGAGAGGAAGACAGAGAGACAGAGAGAGAAAGAGAGAGACAGAGACAGAGAGAGACAGAGAGACAGAGAGACAGAGAGACGGAGAGAGAGAGAGAGAGAGAGAGAGAGAGAGAGAGAGAGAGAGAGAGAGAGAGACTGTACTTATGTGTAGAGATGAATGAGAGCTAATAAATCCCAAATAAACTAGAAAAATGCTCTTCCCCCCAGTAAGTGCAATAAGAACCATAAGAGGGAAACTGAAGGAATCCCCCCACAAGATCATTCTTACAGAGCAAATTATTGAAGACCAGCCCAATATTCCCTTGCTTATGGGGCTCCCCTAGCACCTTTTTGTGCCACCCAGCCTCTTTTGCAACACCCCATTTTGTAGCTATGACTCAAAGCACTGAAATTTGGAATAAATCCTTGGCAGCAGCAGCAGGAAGGGGACACTCTCAGGGTACATGGAAGCCCCAGGAGCCAGACCATCCTGGAGGTTTGAGAGGAATGAAAAGGGGAAGCATTGGAGAAATGTGGTGCCCAGGAGGAGAAGATCATGGAGGGAAGGGTTCAAAAAGGCAGTTTTGGCTACAACTATTTAATATTATAGAGGAAAGAACCATCAGCCAGAGGAAGGATTAAGGGAAGAGTAGAGGAGACCTAGTGGCAAAGGCTTCTTTGGGTCTCCCTTCAGCAGCATCTTGAGGAAACTTCTCCTATCCCTTTCATGATCAAGCCCTTAGGGATGATGAGGCATAGAGTCATTGAGTGCCCAGTTATTCATTTTTTTCCAGGGTCTATGAAGCACAAGAAATTAAATTATTTTTACAGGAAGAGGTCTGGATATCTGGGTTTGCCTAGAATATTGCTGCACTAATTATTTTTTGCATTTGAGTCCCAGAGTGTAGGATGTCATGCAATTAGTTCTATACAAATGTATTTTCATTCATTCATTCATTTTCTCATTTATTCATTTTTTTGTTCATTCATTCATACACCCATCTTGCAGCTTTACCATATAGTAAAGTATTAAAGAAGCCTATTCATTGAATGGGTGTATCTCACTCAAAGTGAGAATGCTATAAGACCTTAGCCTGAAATGGACAGGGTCCCCCATTGCATCCTGGCCCATCTCCAGTTATCCTGATGAATATCAGGTCACTGGACCCAGGTGGCTCAGGAGAAGGTGGTGATGTTGGTGACCTTGCACAGCCCTCCCTCACTCAAATCAAAGTCAACTGTGAGGCATGTCATCATCTTGATGTCATGTCCCTCTTCGAGAACGAAGGACAAACACAGCAACAGCATCCTAGCTTGACTAACTCTGACTAAAGGTTTACAGACACATTCCTGGCATTGCAAACAGTACCAGGCTCTGCAAGCAGCATGTTGCTATAACTCCAATCCAAAGGGAAGTCTGGATGGATAGTGTGGAAAGAAATTTTTTTCTTTGTGTTTTAACAGCATATACAGATAGCTATCATCATTTATGTACTCTGGATGTATAAACATACATGATTATATATATATATATATGTGTGTGTGTGTGTGTGTGTGTGTGTGTGTGTGTGTGTGTGGCTGGGGGTTAGAGATAGAGTGAGGAGAAGGGGGAGAGATGTGATATAAAATAACCCTTCTCTAGGGAAACTGTTGAAATAAACTTGGTATGCCTTTGGTTTTTTTCCATCCTTCTTTTTGTAGCTATGTTTTCTTTTCAGAAGCTCATAGATCTAGGGCTGGGAGGGACCCTTGAGGTCAGGTAACCTAACTCCTTCATTTGACAGAGAAGGAAACTGAGGCCCATAAAATGGAAGTAACGTGCCCAAAGTGGCAGGGTGATCTAATACTCTTCTTACCATTTCATACCGCCTCTCTTCATAGTTGGCCCTCTAAATATTCATCACCCTCCTCCCTCCTGCTTTTCCATTGGTTTTCAGTCATATCTGACTCTTCATGATCCCATTTGGGGTTATCTTGGCAGAGATACTAGAGTGGTTTACCATTTCCTTCTCTAGCTTGTTTTGTAAGTGAGGAAACTGAGGCAAACAGGGTGAAGTGACTTGCCCAGGGTCATGCAGCTAGTAAGTGTCTGAGACCAGGTTTGAACTCAGGAAGATGTTTCATGCTGATGCTAGACCCAGCACTTTGTGCGATATGGTGCCATCTAACTGTTTATCCCTCCTGCTGTGCTTTCTCCAAGTCTGTCCTGCATTCTAAATGTTATTCTGAAAGATGGGTCATAATTGACTTCAAATATTCCTTATATTATCCTGCTAGGTAGTTTGGTTTGGGATAAAATAGACTTACTAAGAGTACACAATATTAGAAAAGGCCTTAAATAGCATTTTGTCTCTTGCAAAATACTCAGCACAATTTTTACAATATTGGATTTTTAATCTGTCCTATCATTTGGGGGTGGGGAGGGAAGATTGGAGGCTCTGTAAGCATCTCATCTCTTCTCCTGTCATCTTTCCCCCACTTGTCCCCACTGCCCCCTTCCCCCAGGCCCAATATCTACTTCTTCTTACTAAAACATTATTAGCCACACAAGGCTATTTGGCTGGGCCCACAAAGTAATATGATTTTATATCTTTTCCCTAAGTTTTCTTAAAGCAACAAACTAGAAACATTCCTTCTGGAAATGTGCTAAACATTTTACAGAATCATACAGAGAAGAAAGCAAATCAGTAAGAAAGAAAAATCAATTTGAATATATTGGAGTAATGATTAAAAAAATGAGTAACCTGAAAAACCGTGTGGGTCATAGCTTGCTAGAAGTAGCCCCATTAACCTTTCCATGCGCTCTGAGTGTTCAGTTAGCTTTCTGATGTTATTAGCTTTGTTGCTGTTCAGTCACTTCAGCTGGGTCTGGCTCTTTGTGACCCAATTTGGGATTTTCTTGGCAGATACTTGGGTCACCATTTCCTTCTCTAATATATCCCCATTTTACAGATGAAGAAACTGAGGCAAATAGTGGGGTCATTCAACTAGTAAGTGTCTGAGGCTGGATTTGAACTCAAGGAGATGGATCTTCATGACTCCAGTCTCACCTCTCTGTGCACTATGGCACCCCTTAGCTTCCCTGTTAACCAGTTAGCTAACATTGTATATACATGTATATATACATGCATACATATATGTATACATATATTGTACACATACATACACATGTACATATGTGTGTGTATAAACAGCAAACCTTAAAATTTGCAGAGCACTTTATAGATGTTATCTCATTTGATTCTCACAACAGTCCTGTGAAATAGGTGCTATTATTAGCCCCCATTTTACAGATAAGAAAATTGAGGCTCAGAGAAGTTAAGGAATTTTCTCAAGGTCTTACAAGTATCTGGAGTAGGATTTGAACTTGGGTCTTCCTGACATGAAATCTACTACTCTCATTTACAAACTCTATGAGTTTTTTTCTCTTTCAAATGAATAAGAGGTTTTAGCTCTTAGAGCGTGAAGCCCTGTTGATTAAGAGAAGGATGCAGTGAATCCCACTCCCTTTGTCCCATCCCATTTCTGAACTTACTCATTTTCTTTTAGAACCGTAGATATTTTCTCCTCCAGAGTTTTCTCATGCTCCATTTCAGTGCACAGACGTTGATGCATCGTTTGTAGACGACACACAGCTGCACTGGATGGACAAATCAGAGGAAGGAAGATGTTGGGAACATTGAATGGGAAAAATCTCACTAAGCTAAATGAAGAAACAATCCTTGAACCTTGGGGCTGAGATGCATGTCTGAAATGTTTCCCAGTTTATGTGAACATAATGGTTTTCAGTGAGATTGACAAATTTCTAGGTCCCAGAAAAGATACCAACTGTACTATACCATCACTTACACAAAGTCGTGGAACATCAGAAAAAGAAGGACTCTGTAATCTAATTCACCCTCTTCATTTTACAGAAATGAAAACACAGGGCCAGAGAGGGGTGTGACTTTCTTCCAATTGGATGATATTTCTCATCAACAAGATAAGGGACCAAGCCAGGACTGGCAACCAGACCTTGAGCCCTGGTTTGGGGCTCTTTCCATGACCCCATGCTTCCTTGCTAAATTAAAATTCCCCATAGAGGTGAGTTTACTTGTTCTTTTTGTGGATAAATAACCATAAAAAGGATGGCATTCATTCCCATGATGCCTCCTGGGAGCTTCCATGCTCTAGCTACTCTTGGGGGTCAGTGGTCTTGTGGTAACTCCAAGGTCGCCCCAAAAGAAAACATGCTGAGGGTTTTTTTGTCCTAACAAAAATGACTATTGGCTGCTGACCTACGACTTATACAATTTGATGGATAAATATATGTTTTATTTCTTCCAATGCTATTGGGCATTCCTGCAGAAAATTCCTGCCACAAGGTGGCTGCTGCTGGGTGTGCCATCACCACTGACTCCTTCATGGAAAAGGCAGGCAGAGTGAGCAGCTCTACGTACATGTTGTGCGCCTCTTTTTCCATCTGTATTTCAGCTTCCACTTGGATTTTCTGTTTCTGAATTGAGTCAATCCGCTGCAAACATGCTTCTAGATCCTGCCTAGAATGGAAGTCAAAGTATTAACTTGGGTTTGATCTTCCTCTTCTGGGGTGGGAGGAGGCCCCTTGGAGAGAGGAAGGAGGGGAGGGAAGGTGGCATTTCTACTTGAACACAGGAAAGGAGGGGCAGGGCAGAAATGGTGGTGAATGGGGCTGAAATTGGATGTTTTGATTTGGGTTTTTTTTTTTGGTGGTGGTGGGGGTCAGACCTGTGGTTTTATTGCTGACAGGAACTCCCAATAAGGAATCTTCCTATACCAGTGCAACTTAGAAACTCTTTTGCAGTTGAGAGTCTTAGACATTTGCCTAGAGCACTGAGATGTTAAATGACTTGCCCAGGGTCACACAGTCCTTAAGGTGTCAGAGGAAGGTTTGAAATTAGGTCTTTCCTGACTCCCCAACGCCAGCCCTCTATCCACCCTAGGAAGCCAGCGGTAGGTCCTTCCTGTCTATTATCTCTCTTGTCCTCTCTAATGGTTCAAAACCTCTCCCTCCACTCACACCCAGGGGTCTATGTTGTTTATTATACTGTCTGACTTACACAGTCCTCCTCAGAAGCCCCACCTGGCAAGATCCAAGTGACATCAGAAAACACTCCTGGGGTCTTAAAGACACAAAAACTTCACTAGAAATGACTTGTCTTTCGATGTGCTGAGAATTATCCAGCTTCACGCACTCCTTTGTGTGTTTCACTACTCAGTGTCACCCACGGAATTAGGACTGTCTTTGGGGAGACCACCACCACACTGGATCTGACTCTCAAAGCTCTTGTTCAGGGAAGCATCATTCCCTGGTAAGTGCCTCTGCAGGTGTGGCCCTTGTGTCCGCAGCAACCAGGGCTACCAAAGACGTGGAAAGGAGAACTCATGTCACCAAAGACCTGGGCGCTATCCAGTGGTTCAGTGCCAGGAAAGGAGAGGGCTCTATCAATGGAAATGACACTGACAGGGAGCCATCACCCTCTGCTTTACTGTAGAACCTTTTTGTCTGCCCTGCAGCAATACTCTCCTGTTACTGTTGTCTCCCCCTAGAATGTGAGCTCCTTGAGAAGAGACACCGTATTGCTTTCATATTTCTATCTCCAGCACCAAGCACAGTGGTGAGGACATAGTAGGTGCTAGATAAATAGTCCTCCTTCCCTTCCATCTTTTTTCCTTCCTTCCTTCCTTCCTTCCTTCCTTCCTTCCTTCCTTCCTTCCTTCCTTCCTTCCTTCCTTCCTTCCTTCCTTCCTTCCTTCCTTCCTGTCTTCCTTCCTTCCTGTCTTCCTTCCTGTCTTCCTTCCTTCCTTCCTGTCTTCCTTCCTTCCTTCTTTCTTTCCTTCCTTCCTTCCTTCCTTCCTTCCTGTCTTCCTTCCTTCCTTCCTGTCTTCCTTCCTGTCTTCCTTCCTTCCTTCCTGTCTTCCTTCCTTCCTTCTTTCTTTCCTTCCTTCCTTCCTTCCTTCCTTCCTTCCTTCCTTCCTTCTTTCCTTCCTTCCTTCCTTCCTTCATCACATGGCTGTCCTAAGTACTTAACACAGGGGTAAACACATAATAGGTGATACATTAATGCCCCATCCTTCCTTTTTGCTTCCCTCCCTCCTTCTTTCTTTCCTTCTTTCTTACCCTTCTTCCTTTCTTTCTTTCCTTCATCACAAGGTTATCCTAAACACTTAACACAGTGTTAAACACATAAGAGGTTCTAAGTAAATGTTCCTTCCTTTCTTCCTCTCCCTTCCCTCTCTCTTTTCCTCCTTCCTTCCTTCATCTTTGGGTGCTATGGACAAGGAGGATTCTGGGTCATACAGTTACAGACAGAGAGAAAAACTGTAAGCAGCCAAAGTTTCATTGCTGAGAAGCTGTCTTTTATGTGTTTTCTTACCCCAAGGCAAGTTGAATGGCGTACCTAGGAGAGGCTGACTTTGGGGACTGCCAAACGAGAGAAAATGAGTTTGATTTTTCTAGACATTCCTCACTTGCTGGTTTAGAAATAAAATTTTAACATCTTTGAGGTTTGTGCTAGTATCACTTTCAAGTCAACATTTGTTCCATGAGTCCCATGGAAATATCAGAGAAGCAACCCCTACCAACACAGCCCATGATAAAGCTGGTCTGCTCAGAGTCGCCCTAATCACCGCTGTACTAGAGATTTATTTTTTGTCTCCAGGCACGTATCCCTGGCAACAATCAGTATTCAGCATCCCTTTATACTATTCTTAATGGGCTAATTAGGCCCTCTGAGTCTGACAAGGACGAGAGGGTTTAAACGAACTTAGCTTTAGACTGTTGGGAGCAGGGATGGAGAATATTCCCCCTATTTTAGAGGCCTCCTGATAAACAGGGATTTCTTTCAGTTTGACAAATGGATGAAAAAAAGAAAAGGCGTATGGTGGTAGAGTGGGGAAGTGTGAGGGGAGAAGGAATTATTTTATGGTGCCTGTACTCAACACAAAAAGTAAGATCTCTAAGACAGAGATCAGATCCACAATTCTATGAACTCTCCCTATCTTCTCCACCCCCAAACAAAGTCTTTCCCAATCCCTCAAAGGAATATGTCAAAACAGGAGCTCATCATTCCCTGAGAGCTCATAGCTGAGTCCCTGCTGGACCTTGACAGTACCTGGTATAATATTCACCCATTCTCACATGTTGGCTGTCCCCATTGGGATGCTGCTGAGTAGTGGGGGTGAGCCCTCCGAAGCCCCCTGGGTGCTCAGGGCAGACTCTCAGGCCAAGCCTCCAGTCCTTTCCCAAAGTTTGTCACATTAAAAGACACTCACCTGGTTTTCATAATGAAAAATTTCTTTTCCTCCTGTATTCTATCAAGGTTGTTTATGTTTCTTCGCAGATGTAACGTGCGAACTCTGTCTTTGTAAGTGACTTTCTTTTTCCTGGCTGGGATCTTCTTTTTCTTATATTTCCTGAAAATGAAAGAAAAATACCTTCAGTTATGGGGGGTAGGTTGGGCATGGTTAGCAATGTTGGTGATTCACACCAATGAGAAGGAAATCAAATTACGAATCTGTTATTTGCTGTCTATGGCCCTGGGGGCAAATCGTCCCTGTTCTTGGCTTCCATTTTCTCATACATAAAATGAAGAGAATTGGAAGATACCTTCCACCTCTCAATACTATGAACCAATGACTTCCATAGTCAGGGATGTTCTTTGGCTAAATTCCCATGGATTAGTTGATTATCAGGTATTTGTGAGGCAGGGGAAGGGTGATATTATTCAACCATCCTCAACCCTGCTGCCTACAACCCTCTTCCATCCTAATGCATTTCCACTTCTAGAATTCTAGGAAAAGATCACATTGGAGAAGAATCTATGTCAGATTTAATCATTAGAAGAAATCATGAGTAAAGTTCTCTTTCCCCAGAATTCATTTGTCAATTATATCAAATTTTAAAAAATTAGCTTCATTTCAGGGATAATAATCAAATACATTAGTTGGGGAAGAGGAATCAGGGAATGTGAACTTCAATCTTATGTCCTCCCCAAATCTTGCCCAAGAGAGTGAATCTCTTTAAATTTCTATTTCTTCCTCTATAAAATGGGTATAATGTAGCTAGGTGGCACCATAGTGCTGGCCTGGAATTGGGAAAACTCATGTTCCTGAGTTCACATTTGACCTCAGATACTAACTAGCTATGTGACCCTGGGCAAGACATTCAACCTTGCTTGCCTCAGTTTCCTCATCTGTAAAAATGAGCTGGAAAAGGAAATGGCTAACTGCTCCAATATCTCTTCCAAGAAAACCCAAATGGGGACACAAAGAGTTGGACAATGGATGGAAAAATGACCAAACAACAGTAATGTAATAAAACCTTCTTTTAGCTATCTCCCGAAGTCATTGTGAGATTGAAATAAGATAATGTGTGAATGCTACACAAACTCAAATGGTGTTATTTTTATTAGCCCTAAATAAGTATAATACTTCCTTTACCAGAGGAGCAGTGTTCTTGGTTAATGACTCTAAAGTGAATAATTATAATCATAAAGCTATTTTTACAGATAGCATACGAAAGGTTTACCTAGTCCTTTACACGTACTGTCTCATTTCAGTCTCACGACCACCTTCTGTAGAAGGTGCTGATATGATATTCCTATTTTATAGATAAGATCTTGAGGTTCAGAGCAGTTACAAGGTATGTACACATGGTCACACAAGTACTGGGGGAAAGATTTGAACCTGGTCTTTCTGTTCAAATCTAGCACTCTATGTTAGCCTACCCTCCAAAACTCAACCTTACAATGGGCACATGATATCCAGGTTAATGTTACTAGATAATGTCATATCCCATGATTTTCAGAATATTATAAACCAAATCACTCTCTCTTTAAAAAAGGGGGGGATGTATTCAGTGGTATGTTGTTAAATATTTCATAACCAGCTTTCAGTTTGAGCTGAGTTATTGACATTTTCTCAAGTAAAACAATAAATCAGGTTCTGATCTGCAGTGAATGCTGATTTCCAGGGTGTAAACGTTGGCTGTTGTTCACTTGTGTCTGACTCTTTGTGACCCCCATTTGGGATTTACTTGGCAAGGGTACTGAAGTGGTTTGCTATTTCCTTCTCTAGCTCATGTTACAAATGAGGAAATGGAGGCAAACAAGGTGAAGGATCTAGTTAGTGTCTCAGGTCATATTTGAACTCAGGTCTTTCTGACTTCAGGTCCTGTACTCCATTCCATATACCACCTCAAATGGTGTAAGTCCTCCCACTGAAAATTTATCAACTGGCTCTGGGTGGATCAAACTGACTCCAGCATACCTCTAGTACCCTGTAATAATAACAACCACATCATAAACAATAAGAATTAAAAGATACATAGTAGCGTTTATCAGGTCAATTACCATCCAAAGTCAAAGGAAGCATTCTTGTCAACCTTCTTGGAAGTGATATCGCCTCCCTTCTCACCCGGTAAATCGCCAAATCCTTCTGTTTTTAGAAATGAAAGTACAGGGAACATTAAAATGTGAAACTCTAGTATCTAATTTTATTCAACAGAGATGAATTAAATGCCTACTATGTGCAAGGCTCTGGGCTAGAAGATGGGGAGTATATACATACAACATATAGGCATACAAAATTCATTGCCTTCAAGTTTACAGTCTTCTGGTGGGGAAAGAATATGTCCATAAATAATTTTAAAACAAATTAGGACATGATTAAGTACACAGGAGAGGTCAAAGAGTACCCTGAGAGTGTGTGTTTATCCTTCCTTGCCAAAGAAGACCATGCCATCAGAGAAATAATGACATGACTTGCACTTGACTTTGTTTTGAGTGAGGGAGGGCTGTGCAGGTCACCAGCCTCACTTCTCCCCCAGAGTCATCTGAATCCAGCGACCGATATTCATCAGAATGACTGGAAATGACCCAGGATGAGGCAATTGGGGTGAAGTGACTTGCCCAAGGTCACACAACTAGTGAGTGTCAAGTGTCTGAGGTGAGATTTGAACTCAGATTCTTCTGACTCCTGCACTGGTGTTCTATCCACTGCACCATCTAGCTGCCCCTTACCCTGAGAGACTGAAAGGAGGAGTGATCACTTCAAGTTGGATAGAAAAAGGGAAGTTTCATGGTGGAAGTGCTAGATGAATTAATCCATCTCAGGAAGGGAAGGCTGCCAGTAAATAGAGAGGAGAGAAGAATCAGTTCCTGGCATGGTGGAAGGGAGCATGGCAACATGGTATATTGGGAGGCAGGCAGGACTAATAGGTCAAAATGCTGAAAACCCAAAAAAATGACATTTTAAAAGCTTCATTTCTGTATAGAATAAAAATTCCTTGTTACTAGACACAGATGAGTGCCATTTTCCTCTTGGGAATGGAAAGAGACAAATGCTCTCTACCATCATTATACAGCCGCCACGGGCTAATCAAATACAAGCACTAAGAATAAGTGGTTTATATTAGACAGGTCTGCCAATCCACTGATAATTTAGGCAGATAGCACAAGAAAACCTTTTCCACTGCTGGCATCGATGAACAAATATTGTTTATCCATGCAACTTGCAACATAAAAATACACTGGGACATTTTCACTAAGGATTTCTGAGGAGAGGCAGTATGGTCTCTCCATGGATAGAAGGCTGACAGATTTATGTCCAAATCCTTCCTCTCAGAGCAGGCAGTGTGCTGGGCAGCTCTCAAGACCAGGAGGGGCAGAGCGGCATGGATAACTTTAGCTACATTTTACCACCATGACAGCGGCTAGGTGGTGTAGTGGATAGAGCACCAGACCTGGAGTCTGGAAGACTCATCTTCCTGAGTTCAAATCTGGTCTCATATACTTACTAGCAGTGTAACCCTGGGCAAGTCACTTCACCATTTGCCTCAGTTACCTCATCTGTAAAATGAGCTGCAGAAGGAAATGGCAAACCACTCTAGTATCTCTCCAAGAAAACCCCAGACTGGGTCAGGAAAAGTTGGATAAGACTGAGACAACTGAAGGGCATGATGGCAGAAGGAAACCAATACAACTTCCAGGCATTTTCTCTGTTTCCCCTGCCTGGAATGATTTTTATTTTCAGCTCACCCTACCAACCTCCCTGGCTTCCTTTAAGTCCCCACTAAAATCCTATCTGTTACCAGAAGCCTTCCCCAACCTCTCAATTCCAGGACTTCTCCTCCATTAATTATTTCATCTTTTTCCTGTATTGTTTCTTTCCATATATTTTTTTGCATATTGTCGCCTTTATGAGATTGTAAGCTCCCCAAGGACAGAGATTGTCTGCATCTCTTTTTGTACTCCTAGGCTTAGCATAGTGCCAGGGACATACTCACATCACATTCAGTCTTTTCGGTTACGTCTGACTTTTCATGACCCCATTTGAGGTTTGCTTGGCAAAGATACTGGAACTGCCATTTACTTCTCTAGATCATTTTACAGATAAGGAACTGAGGCCAATAAGGTTAAGCAACTTGCCCGGAGTCACACAGCTAGGGAGTATCTGAGGTTGAATTTGAACTCAGGTCTTCCTGACTCTAGACCTGGAGCTCTATCCACTGTAGATGCCCAATAAATGTGTGTTGATTGATTAGTAGGCCCTCTCTTCAACCAATTGATCAGTTCATAAATTTAGAGCTTGGGGGGACTTTACTGACTTATCTGAAGTGGAATTGGAACCCAGGTCTTTCTAACTTCAAGTCTAGTATTCTGTCCACTGTAACACACTGCTTCTCTAATTCCTCTGTCTATGGTGCATCATGGTGTAAAAATGAGCCCAAGTATCCCCAAAGCTACACCAAGGTAATGTTGGTCCTTGACCTAGTGATAAGATTGTCTGCCTGACCTCTAAGGGCCAATCTAGCTAAATCATTCTTAGGGAAGACATGGGGGTTAAGTTTTCTAGTCACAGTAATTCTCAAACACTGTCCAATAGGTTGTAAAGGACTTATGACCTATCCTAGTAGGGAAGGCGTGCCCATGTCAACATCACAAATATTCAGAACATCAAAGTGTTAATGAAGCATTGTAACCTAATGAGGAAAAACACAGACTAGATTGAAGGCTTAGGGTCCACATCCTAGCTTTGTTACTCCCTAATCCTGTGGTCTTGGGCAAGTTACTTCTCTCTGAGGCCATTTCCTCTTCTGCCAAATGATAGGGTTGGGCTGAATTACCTCTAAGACTCCCTTCTAGTTATAATATTCGGTGGCACTCATCTTTGAGTGTGGGATGCCCAAAGAGGATCTCTGTGGGTATGTGGCATCCTTCTATGTCTATAAACAGGACAGGGGTGGGGCAGATAGACAGATAGCCCTGGAACCACCATTCTTGGCTATCAGTTCATGTGATAAAGACTGACTGAGTGCCTACTGTGGATGATGATGATGATAGGGAGAAATTACCAGCCATTAGGGTTAGAGTAGCCAGCCTAAACTCAATTTTACAAACTTATATTCTCAAAAAAGTCACTCTGATCAATACAATCATCCAAGACAATTCCAAAAGACTCAAGATGGAATGTGTATCCACCTCCAGAGAGAGAGAGCTGGTGAACCCTAGAGTGCAAATTGAAGTATAATTTTCTCACTTTTTTTCATGCTTTTTTTGGCGATATAACCAGTATGGAAATATGTTTTGTGTGATTTCACATGTATAATTGATACCATACGGCTTGCCTTGTCAGTGAGTAGGAGAGAGGTTGAAGGGAGAGAGAGGATTTGAAACTCAGAATGTTTTTTGCAATGTAAAAAATAAATTAATAATAAATTTTAAAAAGAAAGCCAAGTTGAAATCACTTCAACTGTTAGTGAAGTCTGCCTCAAATCTCTTGGAAAAGACAACTGGTGGGCTATGGACATATAATGAGTAGCTGTGTGACCCTGAGAAACTTATTTTAAAAAATCTTTTGCACCTCAATTTCCTCATTTGTAAAATGAGTGAATTGGACTCCCTGGTGTCTAAGGTCCCTTCTAGCATTACAGATTTTGTGAGCCAATGGGTTGATTTGTTTTGCTTGACTTTGTTATATGAGATAGTTTTGTAGGAATGAACAGGATGGAGGAAGAGGAGATATGAGTCGGCAGGAAGTGATTACTTTTTTTTAAAAAAAAGAAGAAGCATCAATAAGGCCTTAAAAAATGAAGACTATAGAGTCATAATTAGAGGACCTCTGAGGTCTCTTCCAATTCCCAATCTATAATCTATATAAATGTATAACTTACACATTTGAGGACCAAACTCTTACCTTAACCAGAATTATTCAAGAAAGTCTGTCCATCCCTTAGCTAGACTGTCTCAATTCTTGTTTATAATGATTTTTAGAAACCAAATGGATCATCCAAAGCATGTTATAAAAATGGGAGACCAGGCAGAGAAAGGGAAATCCCCTTCCCACTATTGTAACACCCATGGCTACCAACATCCACGTTCAAGGGTGAATTCTCAAAGAGCTTTGAATTACAAGCAGTGTAAATCATGTAATTCAACTCAATAAATACCTGGTACATGAATTAAAGCTGTCTTCTTGATTGGCAGGTACCACCTACAATAGAGAAAAGTGCTGGACTAGGAGCATCAGTTTTTTCACCTGTGAAATAGGGATAATAGTACCTGCAGTATCAATCCCACAAGGTTTCTATGTAGCCTAACTCAGGCACCTCCTCCTAAGAGAAGTTTTACTAATTTTTACAGGGGACAGCTGGGTGGTACAGTGGATAGAATGCTGGACTTGGAGCCAGGAAGACCTGAGTGTGACCCTGGGCAAATTACTTAACCTCTCTGTGCCTCAGTTTTCTCATTCCAAAATGAGGAGATCAGACTCAATGGCATCTAAGATCCTTATCACCCCATAATTTACTTTGGAAAATTGAAGATAGAAACAGGGGCATGGGTCCAAGTATTATAAGTTACATCTTCTCCAACAGCGCAAGTTACACACTTATCGATATGTTTGTTTCATTTCAATTTATAATTAGTAAATCATTTCAGACTTCACCTCTCTTGAATTCTTCCAGATTTGAAATGGTTTCTGTTAAATCATCTTTGTTCTCAAAACGGAAATCAGCCATCTGTTCCTCTGGGAATAATCCAGTACCTTCTGTGTTGGTAAGGCAGAAATAAACCAGGAAAAGAAAAAATGAATATTTAGTACATCTTCCTCATACCATATTTTCAGGAGAACTAATCAAATCAATTAAGAAGACCACATGCATCAGAAAAGGACAACTGCAAGCTGGGTAGTCATTACACACATTATAGGTCCGTATTTTTATGGTACCTTGGAGATAAAGAACCCTTTATTTTCCATCAAGAAACTGATTGAAACGGATTCATCTGTTCTCCTGTAACTGACAGTGTGTTAGCATGATTATTATAAATGGTTAAGCTATGTTAAGAAGTTACAAGATACTCTTTAGCTGAAGACTGAACGGGTTACAATCCTTTAGAAAGAGACCTTACACATCTGTTTCATTAAAACAACGATGTCAAAACACACTGTAAGAGAAGCTCATTTTAATTAAAGAAAACAGCATTTAAAAATTCAATTAAAAAAAATTTTAAAAGTTCCATTAATTTATCATTTGGTATTAGAGAAAAATCTAGTGAGTAATGAACTTCATAGTAACTATTTACATTCCAAGCTTACATATCTTGGAGGGGGAGGGAGGATGATAGTGGGGTAGAGTATTAGGCAAAAGAGGACTGGTTCTTAAAACTATCCTGTGTGTGTGTGTTCGTCCTTCATTGCCAAAGAAGACCATGCCATCAGAGAAATAATGACATGGCTTGTACTTGACTGTTTTGAGTGAGGGAGGGCTGAGCTGGTCACCAGCCTCACTTCTCCTCCAGAGCCATCTGAATCCGGTGACCAGATATTCATCAGGATGAGGCAGTTAGGGTTAAGTGACTTGTCCAAGGTCACACAGCTAGTGAGTGTCAAGTGTCTGAGGTGAGATTTGAACTCAGGTCCTCCTGACTCCTGTACTGGTGCTATATCCACTGCACCATCTAGCTGCCCAATGCTATCCTCTAAGCCATAAATGAAAACTGTTCAATTCATCTTTGCGATAACACTAAATTCCTTCAGGACTCCAAGAAAATTGTGTTTCTCTTCCCATTCTATGATGTATGGTTTCTTGTACATTAATCTCTCAAGTTTAAGTATTTTCTCAAGACTTTCAATGATCAATCCACTTGGTCCTGGTTATTTAGTATACAGGCTAGGCATAAATCAGAGCAATCTCAAAGAATCTTGAAACACAAGATCCGAAGTGAACACAATAAAAATAGACTCTAATGTAACAAATGAAGGAGAGAGATCCAAGATCTGTTCTTTACATTAAAGTCCCACATACAACTTATACAACTTTACATTAAAGTCCCACATACAACTTATACTTGTTTCATAGAGTTGTTGTGAGGAAAAGCCCTTTGTAAACCCTGAAACACTCTACAAATATGAGTTACGACTATAATTACTTGTGCTTACTTTTTATTCAATGAGCGTATTTCCCTTTGCTTTCCAGTCATTCGGACAGCTACCTTCCTCTAGTATTAGCAGGGCTTCCACTTTCATTCATTTCCCAATCAATTTCCCAAGACTTCCATTACAACAGTTGCATTATTCTTTCTAGTTCTGATGCATTTTTTGTGAATATCATAGATCAACCATGGCAAGCACCTTAAAAACTGTCCCCTATATAAAATTGTCCCCCACCTACATTTCATGTTCAGGTAGCTAAATTAAACCATTTGGCTCACTCTTTGCTGCCCTTGGGAAAAAATCCCCTCTTAAAAGAGTAATAAAATGACAATAATTGACATTTGTATAAAACTTTAAATTTTGCAAAGTGCTTTAAAAATCTTATAACAACCCAGTGAGATGAGCATTGAGCATATGAGCATAACAGCATATGAGCATAACAGCAGTTGCTGTTACCTTCATTTTATAGATGAGGAAACTGTGACCCAAAGAATTTAAGTGTCTTGACCATGGTCACACACTCGTAAGTGTTGGAAGCGTTCCAGCAACAAGTATTTATTAAACACTCACCTGTAGGATCAAACAGTTGGGTCTGACATTTAAATCCCTTCACAAACTGATTCAACTTACCTTTCCAGACATATTACACATGAACTCTCCAGTGTAGTCAAACAGGTCTACTTCCATACTCTATCACTATTTTCCCAACCCCCAGTCACCCTGGTAGGCTGGCGTCCCCAGAGCTCACATGGCTACTTCTCATTGCCTTGGAATCTAGCATTGAAAAGTTGTAATGTATTTCTTTTTTCCTAGAGCTATTGCTCAAAAACCCCCACTAGTTGCTTCCTCCATGATTATGATTTGATATCAATTAGTCAGCCAAACTTTATTAACTTTTTAGTAGGGGGCATTTGGTATAAAACATCCCATCAAAGTCTGTTGCCACACTCTACCAAATTTAGAGTACATAAGTTTATATTAAGAGTATACTGAGTCTAAGAGAAAGTAGTCTCAAGCTCAGAGAGATCATGTAGCAAAGGACTCTTGGTTGCTAGAAGCCCTTTTCTCTCTGTTGTGGGGTATTTACTCAATCCCCTTAGGTACAGTGTAGCTTTTCTGTTGGGCTCATTGTAGAGTCATGAAACTACCTTTCCTCAGTGTCCTTTACTTGTCCTTTACTCCCAGTTCAACTACTACTGGCAGTCATTGTCCCAAGTATGCCAAAGAAACCCATATTCTATAATGCCAAAGAAAGAGTTGAAATCTTCTGGACCCTTCAAAGCTCACAATATCCTCAGTTCATGGTTGAGGTTGGAATTCTTCCCTTCCCCAAGTCATTCCCTCTCTTTGGTTTGGTTCTTTCTCCTCTCAGATACTTATATCTTCCAGTTCTGAATTGGTTTGCTACATTATACAAAATCCACAGGATATGGCAGAGTCTCTTCAATCAGTACAAACATACTTTATGTGCAACGTCACATCAGTTCATTCAGTGGCATTCAAGTATGTCTAAAGGCATCAAGGACTTCTTAGACCTTTTTGGAATGCCTTTGATTGATTCCACTCAAATGAAAGCTATTCTCACCTGATTAAGAAATCCAGGCCTAGCACCTTATCATTTACTTTATTTTTTAGTTTTCAACAGATAAGATTTTTGAGTTCCAAATTTTCTCCCCATCTCTCCCCTTTGCCTACCCCATGACATCATGTATTCTGATTACCACTTCCCCCAATCTTCCTTCTCTTCTATCACACCCCTGCCTTCTCTTATCCCCAATCCTTCTATTTTCTTGTAGGGCAAAATAGATTTCTATACCCCATTGCCTGTATATATTATTTCCCAGTTGCATGCAAAAACAACTTTCAAAATTCTTTTTTAAAACTTTGAGTTCCAACTTCTCTCCCTTCCTCGCTCCCCATCCATTCCCACTGAGAAGGCAAGCAATTCAACATAGATTATACATGTGTAGTTATGGAAAACACTTCCATAACAGTCATAATGTGAAAGACTAACTCTATTTCCTTCCATCCTATCCTACCCCCCATTTATTCTATTCTCTCTTTTGGCCCTATCCCTCCTCAAAAGTGTTCACTTCTAATTGCTCCCTTCCTCCCATTGGCCCTCTCTTTTATCATCTCCCCAAATCCTGCTTATCCTCTTCCCTCGTACTTTCTTTTAATGTAAGATAGATTTTCATACCAAATTGAATGTACATGTTATTCCCTCCTTAAACTAAATCTGATGAGAGTAAGGTTCATTCTTTCCCTCTCACCTCCCCTTTCTTTCCCTCCATTGAAAAGTTTTTCTTGCCTCTTTTAAGTGAGATAATTTGTCCCATTCTATTTCTTCCTTTCTATTCCCAATATATTCCTCTCTCATCCCTTAATTTCATTTTTTTAGACATCATCCCTTCCTATTCAACTCACTCCCATCCTCTTTCTATATAATATAATAATAATTATATAATATATAATCCCTCCAACTACCCTAATACTGAGAAAAGTGTCAAAAATGAAAAAATATGATCTTTCTATGTAGGAATGTAAGCAGTTCAATTTCAGTAAGTCCTTTATGTTTTCCCTTTCCTGTTTACCTTTTTCATGCTTCTCTTTATTCTTGTGTTTGAAAGTCAAATTTTCTACTCAGTTCTGGTCATTTCATCAAGAATGCTTGAAAGTCCTCTATTTCCTTGAATACCTATTTTTTCCCCTGAAGTTATTATACTCAGTTTTTCTGGTTAGGTGAGTCTTGGTTTAATCCAAGCTCCATTGACCTCTGGAATATCATATTCCAAACCATAGAATCCCTTAATGTAGAAGCTGCTAGATCTTGTGCTATCTGGATTGTATTTCAACAATACTCAAATTGTTTGTTTCTGACTGCTTGCAATATTTTCTCCTTTACCTCAGAGCTCTTGAATTTGGCTACAATATTCCCAGGAGTGTTCCTTTTGGGATCTCTTTCAAGAGGTGATAGATGAATTCTTTCAATATCCATTTTGCCCTCTGGTTCTAGAATATTAGGGAGTTTTCCTCGTAATTTCTTGAAAGATGATGTCTAAGTTCTTTTTTTTATCATGGCTTTCAGGTAGTCTGGTAATTTTTAAATTGTCTCTCTTGATACCACTTCTAGGACTATATCCCCAAGAGATTATAAAAATGCAAAAGGGTCCTATGTGTACAAAAATATAGCAACACTTTCTGTGGTGGCCAAAAACTGGAAATCAAGGGGATGCCCATCAATTGGAAAATGGCTGAATAAATTGTGGTATGTGAATGTAATGGAATACTATTGCACTATAAGAAATGATGAACAGGAAGACTTCAGAGGGGCCTGGAAAGACTTATATGAACTGATGCTGAGTGAAAGGAGGAGAACCAAGAGAACTTTGTACATAGCAACAACCACAGTGTGTGAGGAATTTTTTTGGTAGACTTAGTACTTCATTGCAATGCAAGAACTTAAAAAATTCCCAGTGGTCTCTTAAGGCAAAATGCCTTCCACATCTAGAGAAAGAACTATGGAATTCAATCACAGAATGTAGCAGATTACTTTCTTTTGTATTACATTTTGGTTTGTTTTATGATTTCTCCCATTCATTTTAATTTTTCTATGCAACATGACTAAGGCAAAAATGTATTTAATAGGAATGTATGTGTAGAACCTATATAGAATTGTATACTGTCTCAGGGAGGGAGGGGGGGAGTTGGGGGGAAGGAGGAGGGGGAGGGAGGGGAAAAAATCTAAGTTATATGGAAGTGATTATAGAACACTTAAAACAAATAAAATAATGATTTAAAATTGTCTCTCCTGGATCTATTTTCCAGGTCAGGTGTTTTTCCAATGAGATATTTCACATTGTCTTCTATTTTTTCATTCCTTTGGCTTTGTTGTATAATTTCTTGATTTTTCATAAAGTCATTAGCTTCCATCTGTTCTGTTCTAATCTTTAAGGAATTATTTTCTTCAGTGTGCTTTTGGATCTCCTTTTCCATCTGGCTAGCTCTGTTTTTTAGGGCATTCTTCTCCTCCTTGGTTTTTTGGATCTCTTTTGTCATTTGGGTTAGTCTATTTTTTATAGTGTTATTTTCTTCAGCATTTTTTGGGGTCTTCTTTAGCAAGCAATTGACCCATTTTTCATGATTTTCTTTCATCACTCTCATTTTTCTTCCTAATTTTTGCTCTACTTCTCTTACTTGATTTTCAAAATCCTTTTTGAGCTCTTCCATGGCCTGAGGCCAATTAATATTTTTCTTGGAGGCTTTGGATGCAGGAGCTTTGACTTTGTTGTCTCCTTCTGGTTGTATGTTTTGATCTTCCTTGTCACCAAAGTAAGTTCATATAGTCTGATTCTTTTTCTGGTTTTTGCTCATTTCCCCAGCTATTTACTTGACTTTTGAGCTCTGTGACAAGGTTGTTCTCTGCTTCCAGTGGGGGAGGGGAGGTGTTCTGTCAGCTGCTCAATCTCCCCACAATTTGTGGGCCTAGAGCTCCAGAAACATTGGCTGCTGTTGCTGCTGCAGGCTTCTTCTTAGACTCCTTCACCCCTTCTGCCATCTTGGGGCTGGGGTTGGACCACTCTCTTCTCTCACATAGGTCCCACAAGTTTTTCCACGGACATTCTGATTTTTCCTCAGCACTTTTGAGTCGTGAAGTCTGGAAACTGCCACAGGTGCCTGAGGTTCAGTCCTCTCAAGGCCTGCTCAGGCTCTGTCTGTGCCAGTGTGGCCCACACTGCACTGAGTTGTGCTCCCAGCGTGGTGTTATAGACTAGAAATTTGCTTCTCTCTATCATTCTGTGGGTTCTGCAGCTCCAGAATTTGTTTAGAGTCATTTTTTACTGGTATTTCGTTGGGTTTGGTGGGGAGAGCACTAGCAAGTTTGTGCTATTACTCTGCCATCTTAGCTCCAACCCATATCATTTACTTTAGGTGGGGTGACTTGACTGATTGAGTCAATCCTACATTCTATTCCATTATCAGTCTCCATGCTTCTGCATGGGTTGTTTCCCATGCTTGGAAGGTCCTCTTACTTCACCTCTGCCTCTTAGACCCTCTATATTTCTTCAGAGTGTCTTATGTGAAACCTTTCCTCATCCTTGCACACCTGCTAGTTCCCTGTCTGATTAAATAAATCACTTCATATTTATTTTGTATACATTTGCATGTATATGTGTTGTTTCTTCCTCCAGAATGTATGTTCCTTGAGTGGTGGTTTCATGTTTATCTATGTATCCCCAGACTTATCAATCAATAGACATTTATTAAGAGCCTACTATGTGCCACATATTATACTAAGCACTGCCACTGAAGAAGGAGATGGTAAACCACTGCAGTATCTTTACCAAGAAAATCCCATGGACAGAAATCCATGGAGTCACAAAGAATTAGACATGACTGGGATGACTGAACCGCAAATATGCCATGCATGGTGCTAAGTGCTTTGCAAATATCTCATCTGATTCTCAGAACAACCCTGGGAGGTCTCAGCTACTATTATTATGTCCATTTTTCTATTTAGGAAACTGAGGCAAAGAGTTATTAAGTGACTTGCTCAGGGGATACATAGCTAGTAAGTGTCTGAGGCTGGATTTGAATTTGAGTTTTTCTGACTCCAGGTCCAGTGTACTCTGCTGTGCATCTAAGTGATATGGGGTAGAAAGAGTGTTTAGGGGAAAGATCCTGAGTTCTGTTTGGACATGAAGAGTTACAGTTGCCTACCAAATACCCAGATAATAAGATTCATGTAGGCAGGGATCTTGTAACATATATATTTGCATGTTTTACATTTACACATATATGTATGTATGTGTGTATGTGCGTATATGCATATATGTACATGTATGTATGTGTGTGTAGTGTCTTCTAGAAGAATATCAAGTCCTTGAAGGCAGGAGTTGTTTTGCATTTGTCTCTGTTCTAGCATCTAGCACAGTGCTTGGTAAACAGTAGGCACTTAATGCTTTTGGGCGAATAGATTTCTCCAAGGCCTCAATTAGGCTGGTGACATGAGTGTAGGTAATTGTATGGCTTGTCATGGTAGCTGAACAGTTGTGCAAAGCTCTTATTACTTGAGTGTGATGAGGATTGACTGAGATCACAGAATTACAGGACCACAGATTTAAAGCCAGAAGGGACCCTACAAGCTTCCTCATTTTACAGATGAGGAAACTGAGGCTTGGAGAGGATGGACTGTTTGCCAAGGTGGATAGTCAATCAATAAAATTTCTTAAGCACCTCCCTCCGGGCTAGGTACTATGCTAAAGATCCACCTCAAGGATCTCCCAGTTTAATGGGGACAGACAACAAGCAAAGAAATATGTACCAACAAGCTATGTACAGGATAAATATGACATAATGAAAAGAAGGAGGGTACTAGAATTAAGAAAGGTTAGGAGACTTCCTACAGAAGGTGGGATTTTAGTTTTGAGTTAAAGGAAGTCAGAGAGATCAGTAGTCAGAGCCAAGGAGAACGCATTCTAGGCATGGTGGCACAGCCAGAGAGTATGCCAGGATCCCAAAGATGGAGAGTCTTGTTCATGCAACAGTCAGAAGATACAGCTATTTTTGTATTTCCAACACTTAGCACAGTATCTAGCACATAGGTGATTAATACAAGTTTATTGCTTTGACTGATGATCCATTAAGTTTTAGGAGTGGGATTTGTATTGGTTTTCCTGACCCCGAGTCTAGCACTTTAACCATTATACAATCCTGCCTCATTATCCCTACCACCTCAACCTACCCCTCCTCCAAAGTTCCCTATGGTTTCTGTTGAGAACCCCGCTACCCTTAGAGTCACCCAGGCTCACAATTGCTTTTCCTTCTTAACATGTTGCTGATCCTCAGAAAACCACCCGCACCACTCCACCAAAGCTGTTGCCAAGTCTTGGTGATTCTAACTTCTCAGCACATTTGTATCCATCTTCTCTCCTCCCCACTCACATTATCCCCATTCAAATTCAGAGTTGCATCACTTTTTGCAGCAGCTTTCTACAGAGCCTCCTGGCTTCCACGCTCTTCTCTCTCTAATGCATCCTCCTCCATGTATCTATTCTGAGGTCCCATCCAGACCTATGAACCTGTGGCTTCCTTAGCCCAACAGATGTGCTAACTACTTGTATGACATTTTTAAGATGGCAGTTCCACGAATTTCCGAGTGACATGTTTTGTCACATAAATCTAGAATCTGCAGAGATTTAGGCATCTTGGGGGCATTCTGTCTGCATGTTTTGATTTATAAGGGACTGCATAAAATTTCCGTCTTAAAGAAGCCATTACACAAAGCAGAAAAACATTTTTTTAAAGAACCCTTCTTCAGTCTTTATTTTTGTTCAGTTATTTCAGTCATATCTGACACTTTGTGTCCTCATTTGGTTTTCTTGGCAAAGATAGTAGAGTGTTTTGCCATTTCCTTCTCCAGCCCATTTTACAGATAAGGAAACTGAGGCAAATAGGGTTAACAGGCAAACAGACTTGCCTAGGGTGACATAGCTAGGAAGTATCTGAGACTAGATTGGAACTCAGATCTCCCTAACTCTGGCCGGGTGCTCTAAACATTGTGCCACCTAGCTGTCCTTCCTTCTTACTAGGTAACTGTTGGTAGCACTCTCAATCCCTGCGTTGTTAACCTTTCCTTCCTTCTTTCCTTCCTTCCTTCCTTCCTTCCTTCCTTCCTTCCTTCCTTCCTTCCTTCCTTCCTTCCTTCTCTCCTTTCCTTCCTTTCTCTTTCCCTCCCTCCTTTCCTTCCTTGATTACTTCCTTCCTCCCTCCCTCTATTCTTTCCTTATTTCCTTTTCTAACCTTAGTTTTCTAGTTTTCTTTTTCTTACTTCTCCCCTCCTTATACCTTAAGTCTCTTGATCTCCTTCTTTCCCCTGTCCCAGTCCTGCTTTAAGTCTCTGGTACTGCCCCTCAGGCTTAAAAGAGGCTACAGTTCTCTGGTCCACACCAAGCTCAGGAATTCACTGAATGTAGTTATGTAAGTCACTGTGTTAGTAGAGTGGGGTACAAGGATAGAGAGGCCCCAAGTACAACCTCAACATAACTGTCAAGAAATTGACACTCTCCAGTCTATTACTTAATGTTGATTTAACAACCTTGGGCAAGTCACTTAGCCTCAGCTCCTGAAGTTCTAAGATGTAAGGATTAAAGTCATTTACAGCTAGAAATACTATTATACTGATGGTAGAAGGAAAAATAAGCCTATAACTGGGATGCAAGGAAGAGCTGGCTACATGAAAGAGACAAGTCCAGAAAAGTGTTGGGAAAAATGTCAGGGGCAGCTTCATATTATCTAAACTGGGCTTTGAAGAATGGGAGGGAGTGGGGGTGTGTGTGAGAACGCAGAGATACAATTCATTTCTAGCACACGAAAAGGCATGAGCAAGAACAAAGAAAAGGGAAGGGAAAAGATAAACTGAGAAGGTAGGCAGAGAAAGGAATTCAATTTCACCATGAGGGATAATATGGAAAGAAAATGGTAATGATAGCTAACATTTATCGAGCCCCTACTATGTGCCAGGATTTGTGCTAAGAGCTTTACAAAAATTATCTCATCTGATCCTCACAACAGTCTTGGGTGGTAGGTGCTGTTATTATCTCCATTTTGTGATGGAGGAAACTTAGACAAACAAGAGGTTAAATGACTTGCCCAGGGTTGTGCAGCTGTGTCTGAGTGTCTGACTCAGGATTTGAACTCAAGTCTTCCAGATTCCCAGGCTCGATGTTCTATCCATTGAGCCATTTAGTGATCATGGCTAGGAAGGCAGATTTTGGAGAATTTTGAATGACAATATTAAGAATTTATACTCTATTTGGAGGATCACCAAAGTTTTCTTGGATCAGGCCAGTGTGGTAAGAAAATTACCGGGGGCAGTGATACGGAATTGGAGAAATGTGGAAGTAGGAGGAACAGTTAGGGTGATGGCATGACAGGGTAGGGAACGGGTCTTAATCACTCAAACTAGACCTATGGTAGCAGGAATAGAGAGGAGGGATCCCACAGAATTAATAGGACTTGGTGATTATTTGGAAGGGGAAAGTGAGGTGAGGAGAGAAGAAGAGTCCTTTGTGACCACATTTGGAGTTTTCTTCGTAAAGATACTGGAGTGGTTTGCCATTTCCTTATCCAGCTCATTTTACGGATGAGGAATCTGAGGCAAACATGGTGAAGTGACTTGCCCAAGGACACACAGCTAGGAATCTGAGGCCAGATTGGAACTCAGGAAGATGAGTCTTCCTGATTTCAACCCCAGTGCTCTATCCAATATGGTACCACCTAGCTGCCAGAAGGCTACCCGGGTCCATTCCAAATCTCAATTTCTCAAATTTTAGGGACAGCAAGGTGACACAGTGGATAGTGTGATGAGCCTGAGTCAGGAAGACCTGAGTTAAAATCCAGTCTCAGATATTTACTAGCTGTGTGACCTTGTGCATGTCACTTAACACTGTTGGCCTCAGTTTCCTTATCTATAAAATAAGATGGAGAAGGAAATGACAAATCACTCCAGTATCTTAGCCAAGAAAATCCTACAGGAGATCATGAAGAACTGGACAGAACTACACAATAACAACAAACACCCCAGGTAACAGCGTAATCTAGGTTTGTTGATTGACTGAAGGAACTCAGGTCGAGTAGCCTAGTGTAACGGGGAAAGCCCTGTATCAGAAGTTACAGGATCACAGAATCTGAGGGCTAATGGAACTGAATTCAAATAATGTCATTGCCATTTGCTTCCTGTGTGTCTGTGGCCTCTGTTAGGAGGTTCAACTGATATAGGTGTAAAAAGCTTTAAAAAAAAAAAGTACCACCCCTCTATGCCTCAGTTTCTCCATCTGCAAAATGGGGATACCTACAAGCTTACTTCACAGAGTTGTTGCAAAGCACCACTGGGATCGTGGGGGTAGTAGCATATTCTTTTAACCTCTCACAAAATGCCTCAATTTCCCTATCCATAAAACGAGACGCCCTTTTAGTCCCTCCCAGGGCTAGATCCTAGGATTCTGAGAGCGATCCTTCGATCGTGAAGCCGTTCGCGATACACCCACCTGGTACAGACAAGCCAGCCCCTGGGGATCCCTCCTAGAGGAGCTAGGCTGGAGGCCACGCGTGACAGCTCTGTCCGAGACTGCAGCAGCCCAAGAAAGGCAGTTACTCAGAGTTCCCTCCTGCGTCCAGGGGAGTGCCCACGAGAGTGCCCACAGGAGTGCCCACGGGAGCGTCCCGGAGCCCAGAGGGAGCTGGCGCGAGACACTCACCTGGCCCACGCTCACGAGTTGCCCGCCGGCCCCAGTTTGTTGTAGGCGGAGCCATGGCAACGGACGGCTACACCAGCGACAGCGGGGGCGGAGGTAGGCGGGGAGAGGGGGAGAGAGGAGAACACTCTCCCTTTCTAGTCCAAGGTCCTGCTGGAGTTGGGGGCGGGGAGGGGAGCGTCGGGCTGTCAGGGATCAAGGCAGGAGTAAGACAGTGAGCTACAGCTCCCACTCCCTCGTTCCTGACCTCATCCTCCTTCCAGGTGAAAGGCACCAATGACTGCAAAGTTATGTGGCTTTGACGTCATAGTGTCCTGTGTGACAGCAAGGTACCTGACCGTGAGGAAGTCACATCCTGATGCGATGTCCCAGTGCGGAGTTCATAAGACCTTTCTCAGGGGCCAGCTAGTCCAAACCACGGCTCAGGGAGAGGTTCAGTGAGAATATTAGCTTCTTGAAGGGAGATCAATTCATTCTTTGTACTTCTATCTACAGTTATGGTTGGTGCTTAATAAATGTTGGCTACTTGAATAATAATATAGCTAAC